>CM017323.1:2930158-3144763 GCA_006937295.1 Carpinus fangiana
TACATGTTTATAGCCTCCAAAAAAGATAGTTGTTTATATATTGATATTGATTAATGAGAATTACTCAGAGTTGAGTTTATTCTTCTTTTTCCTTCAAAATGCTAGAGAGTATATAGATTTTCAAGAAGAGTTCTCAGATCTTTGATAGAATCAAGATCTTGAATTATCTATTCGCTGCGTATTTGTTGTTCTTCGCTGCAACCCATTAAGTCACGCTGCATTGATCAGTGTCAAATTGTGTATATTTGACCCCTTTAACTTATATTTGTTAGGCCTTTAGCTTTGTTAATTTCTAATATTTTTGGTGTTTTTAGTGTTTTGAGTTGTGCAGGTCTTTACAACAAAAGTTGGCCACAAGAGAGCAAAAAGACACTAAGTGAAGAATTGGANATGAAACTTTTGATAAAAGAATTAATCTTTATTGAATGAATATACACTGTCAGGTTCACAACTATATATAACATAATAGACTAAAGGTATACGTTACTGTACAGAGAAATCATGGTTGTCAATTACAAGACTATATGCAGGATTCTAGTAAGTTTCCTTGTGTAAACCTTTCCTAGTTTATACGCATTGACTGATTTGAAATCCTTTCCATGTTGGTGCAGAATAATTGTCTTAATGCTTGAGCGTATCAGTCGTGATCTTGTCTTCTTGATGCAGCAACTTATCTTCTTGAGGTGTTGGTGAGTTGTCAATAGTTGATTGGTTAACAAGTGAGAGGGTTTGTGAAGTGGGAGGGGTTGGAGAAAATGGTGAGGGAGTTGATGGAGGGAGAGATGGGGAAGGAGGTGAGGAAGATGGGGAAGCATCTTGCTGTCATGGCCAAGAAGGCTGTGGAAGACGGTGGATCGTCTCGCCGCACCATGGACTTGCTCATTGATGTGACTTGCAGGAAGGAGACGTGCCTTGTGCCTTGTGCCAGCGGTGGGCTATAGAAATTTGACAATTTTTTTTGTTTTGTTTGTTCTTTCTCCCGACTCAAATTTCTGGTCCAAGGCCCATTGGGCCGAATTGAGCACTGCTCTCTGCTGATTTTTGGAATTTTCCAAGTTTTTCCCTGTGATAGATCGAGTACTATCACATGGGAAACGATGTGATAGACGTGCAATTCAACCGAGCGGAGGTAATTATAGGACCAAAGGAGACATGCATAATAATAATAATAATAAAATTTTTAACTCATGAAATTAACCTGATCTGTATATAGAAATTACAACCATGCAGGATTCTCCAAAGGAGTAACAACAGCCTTAACTTGCAAATAGTTACTAAGGCTGTAAATCCCCTTCTCCCTTCCATGTCCACTCATCTTGTACCCACCAAAAGGAATTGCAGCATCAAAAACTATATAGCAGTTAATCCATATTGTCCCAGCTTTCAATGCACGAGTCAAGGTGTTGGCAGTGTTAATGTTCTTTGTAAAAACTCCAGCAGCCAGCCCATACCGGCTTGCGTTCGCCCTCCGAATCACCTCATCAAGAGTCCTATTGTAAATACAAGTATTAAACAAAGTAGGTGAAGGGGGAGTTGATCATTGAAACATGTATAAGCCATCTATGAATAATAATAGCTTACTGGAATTTTAAGATGGACTGCACTGGGCCAAAGATCTCATCCTTCGCTATCAACATGTCATCCTGTTTGGAATAATGGTTTAAACTGCGTTACTATTTATGCCTTATGCATGTTCTCTGTTTTATTATGGGTTGGTAGAACTGGTACCTGAACATTTGAGAAAACAGTGGGCTGAATATAATAGCCCTTGGAGCCAACACTATCACCCCCAGATTCAAGAGTAGCACCACTTTCAATGCCTGACCTAATGTAGCTGAGGATCTTTTTGAATTGCACACCATCGATCTATAATAATGGCATTTACAACTTTCATAAGCATGACAAAGTTAATATGCACTAGCATGAATCAAAAGAATTGTGTTTGTCGTCATGTTTTACCTGTGGACCTTGCTCAACCCCCTTCTTGAAAGGATCTCCAACAACACGTTTCAAAGCTCGTGCTTTTGCTTTCTCTACGAATTCATCGTATACACGTTCATGCACAAAAGTGCGAGATCCAGCACAGCAACACTGGCCCTGCAGAAAGCAGTCAAAGCACAAACTTTGTTACAAACATTCCGGTTAATTCAAAAAAATTGAAGAAGATGTGCTTATTATAAATATGGACAAACCTGATTAAAGAACAGAGCAGAATGTGCGTTCTCAACAGCCAGATCAATGTCAGCATCCTCACACACAATGATAGGAGATTTTCCTCCAAGCTCCAAAGTCACTGGCTTAAGATTGCTTTTTGAAGCCAGCTCAAGTACAATCTTACCAGTGTTGGTTGATCCCGTGAAAGCAAGCTGCAAAGAGAGCAACTTCATAGTTATAGCTATGTAAATACAATTGTTTTGGACGCTTTGATATAATCACAGCACTGTAAAAGAAGAGGCATTTTTTATATGAAGAATTACTGCATAGATAGATCTCTCTTGAAAAAGTTGCAACTTTAAAGCTAGTAAAATACCTTGTCAACATCCATATGACTGCAAATAGCTGCACCGGCAGTCGGACCGAAGCCAGAGATCAAATTTAAAACACCAGGAGGAAGTCCAGCCTGTCAGGGCAAATGCAAGATTTAAGATCATCACAAATCACAAATTTAATACTATCATGATTAGAAGATTTCCACTTTGAAGAGAAGTTTAAATTTGTGGTGTCAATTTACATGTTTGGATCATATCTGGATATGAATTCAAAATCTTAAGCAACTCAATCAACTGAAATGGTAGAATCCAACAAACAGAGAATAGAAACGGGATATATCTTATAACAAGCCATGGCATTATACTGACTTGCAGACAGTATATCCATAACTTGGATTTGGAAATCATAACATGAACAACTAAACACACAACATATGCACTTATGCAAACATGGATAAGTACATATCATAAGCCTACCTCAAGGAATAGCTTTGACACATACATAGCAGACAATGGTGTTTGCTCTGCAGTCTTCAGTACTATTGTGTTACCACATGCTAAAGCAGGCCCAACCTTCCAAGCATACATCAAAAGAGGAAAATTCCACGGAACAATCTGCCCTGCAACACCAATGGGTTCATGCAGGGTCTGGACATGGTAAGGCCCATCAGCTGGAACTGTGAGTCCATGAATTTTATCTGCCCAACCTGAAGAATATAGAGAGTAAAAGCATAAATGGCAACCCACCTACATAAGAAGCATGGAAGAGGAGCTTATAAGATATTCATCTGTCTGCACACCAGCATAATATCGAAATAAGCGTGTGACCATTGGGATTTCAACATTTGCAGCCTGTTCATAAGGCTTCCCATTATCCCAAGTTTCAAGTGCTGCAACTTCATCATTGTGCTTTTCCAGTAAATCAGCAAAGCGAAATAATATACGCGATCTTTCCTGGACATGCATAACAGTGAGTTAGGAAAAGTTGACACATGTTAGAAATCTCATCAGAAGCTTTCCCCTCCCACAGTGAACATACTAACAAAAAAAGTGATGAAAGAACATATAGGCTTTAAATTGGACAATCAAGAGAAATGAAAATGAAATGCATAATTTTACATAAGGTGTCATCTTTGGCCATGGCCCCTCATCAAATGCCTTGCGAGCAGCCGAGACAGCACGGTTTACATCTTCAGTGTCACCTTCAGAAACATGGGCAATCACCTCTCCTGTCCTGGGATCCAGGGTAGGAAAAGTTTTTCCTAAAGCCAGAAAAGTTCTCCCATTTAACTAATTTTGTCTCACAATTTCTTAGTATGATATACCATTGAATATAGTCCTAAAAATTGAAAATTGTGTGTTCTTGGAAAACTCATAGAATGAGGCTAACCTGACGCAGCATCAACAAATTGTCCATTAATGAGAAGTTGAGTATGATCTATTTGAACAGGTGGAGTTATTGGTTCTTCAATAGCAACAGAGGTACTAAACCTATTAATGCCTCTTCCCCAGCTAAAATGACGACCTGCAAATTTACTTACTTTAGTCAAACCAGCATTCACTATGCCTCCAAAGAATTGAAATTTCACTGATAGCAAAAATGCAAGCACTCAAACATCTAATAGCTTAAATAAAAGGATTTTGAGTTGCAAAATGGGATATCTTGTTGTTTGTAATGATGCCAAGAAGGGAAAGATTGTTGTTTAAAAATTTGAAACTATGACTAGGAATTTATGATCCAATGAAACTTGTAATCAGAAAATGACTGTTATGATCAATACTATATCAGACAAGACAGAATTATAAGATCATTGAAACCCAAGAAACTTGTAGAGACATGGAAAACAATAAGAGAAAAAACCACATGCAGCATGAATAAATCGAATTATTCATCTCAAACATGAAGCAAGAACCAATCTTCACCCCCCCACCAAATAAAACAAAATATCTGGATTCCATAAGCGCATAAATACATAGCTAAACAAACTTGTTCATAGTAAGAGTGAAAGGGTAGCGGGTGTTACCCAAAGAGCGTAAAGAAGCAGAAGTAGCAGAAACAGAAAGCAGAGAGGAGAGCTTTTGAGTTGCCATGAGCACTACAAATTACAAAGTACAAACTCTTTGAAGTTTTCTAGGAATTCTGTGTTTCTCCTTTCACCTTCCCATCATTTCAAGGTGCTCCATCTTCCTACAACTACAAGCATATATAGAGCCCAGAGGCAGAGGATATCTACTCATCACACTTTCATTCATGGGGACGGGGCGCACGTATTTGAAGTGAAAAGCGACACGACTGTGAACGACATTATCTGTTAGAGAAAAGACATTACGTATATAATGATACATCCCATAAAAAGACCAGTCTTCAAAAATTTAAGAACTTAGCAAACTTTTAATTAGAGCAATATTTCTCTACGAAATTACAATATATCTTCTTTTATCAAAAACGATAAAAATATCCTTACAAAAATTCAGAAACAAAAAACTTGTGACCATGGTCTTCACTAGACCCAATCATAGTCGAGGGTTTTTATTTATTTATTTATTTTAAGAGTATTTGTGTGTTTTGAAATTGTTTATGAATATTCTACACCCTTTGGAAAATAAAATAAAATTAATATATAGTGATAATTAAGCAAATTATCCCTTTGTTGTTTGTCAAACTCGTTTATGAGATTTTTCAAAGTCTATCATACTCAACCTCAATAGATAGGAACAATTCTTAATAAAAATATTAAAAAAAATAAGAGGCACATATTTCCAAGTGGCTCATATTCAAAATTGGTGTTCTTAGCGTGTTAAACTCATTTACTCAAACATCTAAGTCTAACCTGTACAAATTCGATTTCTGCTAACCTAATCTATACAAACTTACATTTTTTATAAAATAATATCCACCTAGAAGAACATTAGGATCAGGGGCGGATTGGGGTATACCCACCCTCGACTCCTAAAAATCCCTCTTACCATGGTAATTTTTTTTTGCCCTTATTATGTCCTCCCTCAACCATGATTATGCCTTCTACCCTCATGCTTAAGCCAAATTATATCCTTTAATAAGTTGAAATTTGAAAAAATTTAAAAACTTCAATTTCAGAAAAATCAAAGAAAAAAGATGATGAATAATATTCATACTCCAAACCATTCGTTTTGTTAATTGTTGAGACTTGAGACTTATGGTGGCCTAGTGGGGGTGGGGTCCATGGGGACAGTGCATGAAGACAGAATAAGTTAAGAAAAGAAAAAAAAAAAAAAGGCTTTAGCCTTTGAAAAGCTGCTGCCGCCAGATTTTCAACTAAAAAAAAAAAAATCTTTAAAAATATGTTATTCTAATTTCAACTGCCAATAAACCCTAAGAAAAAAAAAGGGCTTTGAGTCGCCTGCTGCCAACTTTTCAACTAAAAAAAGCTTTAAAAATATGTTATTCCAATTTTCATCGCCAGTAAACCTTAAGAAAAAAAAAGGGTTAAATACTTAATTCCCTTTTGGGGTTTCATAATTTTATTTTTTTCCCTTTAGGGTTTGATTTTTATCATAGGGGGTCCATATGGTTTTGATAAAGGACCAAATTAATCTATCTGTTAGTTGACTTAACGGAAGTCTAGTCATTGACACGTGGCCTAATTAGAAGTTGACACATGACATAACTTGACACGTCATCAGTGCTGACCGTATATTAAGCTGCCACCAATTTTTTTTTTATTTATTTTTTTAAAAAACAGATTACAAATTAACATAAAATTGAATTTTATTTTGTTAATTAGGGTTTAAAACAAACAAATTACAAATTAAAATAGAGGTTTTGAGTTTTATTTTGTTAATTAAAACAAACAAACAAACAGATTTCCTTTCATTCACACTAAAATCTGACAGAAAACTCATGATGTTACCAGGTTTTCCGTAGCATATAACACTGTTGAACAATTCTGGCTTCTCTAAAGGGAAAAACAAAATTTGTTGGAATGGTTAATGCAACACTACAGAAGGCAAAATATCTCATATATTGAGGAATCTCTTATGTTGAGAACGACTAATCCTGCTGCTCCCTGATTACTCGGGTTACGATCCCGAGAGCAATTGTTCTTCCTAATGATCTTAAAGATGCTCTCCCAAGAGCTCTGCAACTTGAAAACTCTTCCACAGCTGAAGCCTGAAAACTCCAACCCAAACCCTTGGGTCGTGGAGGCAAGGGTTTGGGTTGGAGTTTTTTCTTCACCTATTCGTGAATATCAATCGAAGAGGCTGAAGTTGTTTTATATAATTAGTTGTTTTGTTTGTTTAATTAGGAATTTTGTTTGTTTAATTAGGTGTTTCAAAAAAACAACTTTAAGCCTTTTTAATTTATTAATTGGATATTTGCTTTTAATTAGGTGGCAGTGTGAATAATGATGACATGTCAAGTTATGCTATATGTCAACTTTTAATTAAGCTACGTGTCAATGACTAGAATTTCGTTAAGTCAACTAACGGTCAACTAACGGATGGACTAATTTGGTCATTTATCAAAATCACATGGACTCCCTGTGATCCCTATGATAAAAATCAAACCCTAAGGGGAAAAAAATAAAGTTATGAAACCCCAATGGGGAATTAAGTATTTAACCCAAAAAAAAATTGATTAAATTTTTATTTTTCTAGGCTTCTAACTTCCTTATTTTTCAACTTCAACGAAACTAAGCCTCAATTTTCTTTCACTTTTCAACTTCAAAGAAAAATTGAGGTATGTAAATATGTAATTAAAATTTTAAATTTAAATTTAAATTAGGAAAAATATATAATAACACCTTGGGTCAGCCCTCCAGAATTTTAAAATACTTAAGTTTTTTTTTTTTTTTTTTTTTTTTTTTTTTTTTTTTTTTTTTTTATTTTTTTTAAATTTATTTTTTTTTTTTTTTTTTTTTTTTTTTTTTTTTTTTTTTTTTTTTTTTTTTCGAATATTTACTCATGGGTCATTTAAAATTACAATAAAATTTATGTCGTCAATTTTTTGTTAACTGTCGTTAACTAGGGTAAAACGAATTGTTTTACCTCATTAAAATATTAATTTTAATGAGGTAACCCCCTAGGGCCAAACCATAAAAAAAAAAAAAAAAAAAAAATTGAGAGTTTGGCCCCTAGGGGGTGACCGAACCACCCCTTAGGCGCAAGGGGGTGGCTCGGCTACCCCCATACGGCCGGTCTGGGGGTGGCCGAACCACCACCATGGCCTTGGGGGTGGTTTGGCCACCCCTAGGCAAAATGGGGTGGCCAACCACCCCCTATGGGGTGGTTCGGCAACCCCTGTTCCCTTATTTATTTATTTATTTTAATTTTTAGATTTAAAAATTTAAAATTAAATTTTAAAAAATTAATATTTTAATCAGTTAAAACGGTTCGTTTTATCCCAGTTAACAAAAAATTGACGGTAGGGATTTTATTGTAATTTTAAATGACCTAAGGAGTAAATATTCAAAAAAAAAACTTAAGCATTTTAAAATTCTGGAGGGCTGACTCAAGGTGTTATTATATATTTTTCCTTTAAATTATTATTTAATTTATTTGTTTTAATATTTATATTACTAATTTGCTATTCAGGAATCAGGATTCAGCCTAGTCAACTATTCTTAATAATAACTTTAACGAAAAATTGAGGTATGTAAATATGTAATTAAATTTATATTGCTATTAATTTAGCCTATTCTTGATAATTATTTTTTATTTAATTATTTACGAATTTATATAGTTTTGTTTCATATTTTAATTGTATAAATATATAATTTGTAGTTATATGAGATTATGAAGAAAAACAACGATTCTATTGAGTTATAATCAAATTATAAACGACCTCGTGTTGAAGTAGATTTAGCAAATCTGCTCGAAAATCCTAGCTTAAGAAAAAAAAAAAGTGTGATTATCCTCCTAGTGATAAAGACCAAATACGAAGAGCATTTATACAAAAAGAACTTGTCAACCCTTTAACCATGATTTTCCAAGAAAAGAATTTGGAAAAATAATGTGTCGTTTTAATCCAGCATGGTTCAAAGAATATAAATGGTTGGAGTACATCATTTTAAAAGATGATGTGTATTACTTATATTGTTATCTCTTCAAACTGGACATTGGAAAACAAGCAGGGGGAGACTCGTTTGTTACTGAAGGATATAATAACTGGAAAAAGAAATAGAAGATTGAAGATCATATGAGGGATCACAATAGTGCACATAATCAAGCTTGATGAAAATGTGAAGCTTTGTTAAACCATAAACATTCCCATAAACTAATTAAGGCTCCATGTAAAATTTTCATCAAACTGAATATATTTTTGGTTGACTAAAAGAAACTTCCATCAAATTGCATAAAATAATTTTCATTTTTTTTTTCAAATAAAAAATTCGTAAATAGTTTTTAAAGTTTGAGCTTCTCTTTCTCACACGAACTACTTTTGCAGTTCATTCTTTGACGCCATTATCACTTGTGGAAGGTCATCAAAATTTACCATTGGAATTCGTTATAAGTTGTCAAGCGTCGCTGCTTTTATGTACGAATCAAATCTTGAAAAATCTTTTCAGTTGAAATTATTTTTTTAACATAAAACATTTTAATTAAGCAGAAACAATTGGAAATAAATTGAATCAAAGAAGTGCCTCAATCCCCTATTTATGTGGTGCTCCCTTTAAAGCACATGGAGAAAGAAAGGGAATTCCATAAAGTTAGCTTCACGAAGATCCGCTCAAGTGGGAGGTTCTTTACAACTCTTTTGTTTCCCAAAAAAGCACACGCACCATGCCACGACTCAATTTGTTGAACCCAATTCTCTTTATTAGGGTTGGGTTGGGGGTGATAATTTAATTTGCCAATTTGGCATTCCATCAAGTCAAATCAAATATCTGGGTCCACACTTTCTTTATATGATACAAATAGAAAATTATATTATATATAAAAGAGAAAATCTTTTTTTTTTTTTTTTTTTTTTTTTGAAGAATAATATCCGTGTAAAATCATGAGAACAATAGAATAACACCTGATATGGGTTTCAGGCGGATATTTCTACCGTACAACTCAAAGAAATAGCAACTGGGTTGGCAAAATCCAGAGTGAATTTCTCGTGGGTGACAAGAAAGAGTGAGTCGAAGCTTTTAGAGGGATTTGAAGAAAGAGTGAAAGACCGGAATTGTAGTGAGAGAGTGGGTTGATCAAAGGGAGATTTTGATGCACAGTGGGTGGAATTCTGTTCTGGAGAGCAACAACGGTTACTACATTAAAATCCAACATAGCCAAATGACAGATACATTCAAAACAAACTGTCTTTGAACCAACATGGCCAAATGGCACGTATATATTCAAAGAGCTGTTACAAACATGTTTTGCAAATACATCCAACGCCCTCCAAATTACAACCATCTTTGCAAATACAAAACACTCAACATCCTCAAAACAACAACCAACTGTATTTGCAAATACATCCAACAAACTGTCGTCACTAACAATAAACAATTACAGGATCCACCTGGGTTTGTATTTAGTCCTCATTGCCCTGGAGCCATCCATTACATCTTTGACCACTAGTATGTCCTCTTTGGTTGCAGGGGCTTTTGCCCTTTCAGTTTCCACTATCTACTTGGTCTTTGCCCCACATAACATACAAGCTGTAGCCTGTAGGCAAAGAATGGTCTTTGCCCATGCTCATGCAGTCATGCATAGATAATTATATAAGTTTTCACTCACAAAACCTGATCTCTGTATCTAGAAATTACAACCATGCTGGATTCTCCAAAGGAGTAACAACAGCCTTAACTTGCAAATAGTTACTAAGGCTGTATATCCCCTTCACTCTTCCATGCCCACTCATCTTGTACCCACCAAAAGGTATTGCGGCATCAAAAACTAGATAGCAGTTGATCCATACTGTCCCAGCTCGCAATGCACGAGCCAAGGTGTTGGCAGTGTTAATGTTCTTAGTAAAAACTCCGGCAGCCAGCCCATACTGAGTTGTGTTTGCCCTCCGAATCACCTCATCAAGAGTCCTATTGTAAATACAAGTATTAAACAAAGTAGGTGAAAGGGGAGTTGATCATTGAAACATGTATTAGTTACATATGAATAAAAGCTTACTGGAATTTTAAGATGGACTGCACTGGGCCAAAGATCTCATCATTCGCAATCAACATGTCATCCTGTTTAGAATAATAGTTTAAACTGCATTACTTCTACACTTCAGATTATGTGCACTATTTATGCATTATGCATGTTCTCTGCTTTATTATAGGTTGGTAGAACTGGTACCTGAACATTTGAGAAAACAGTGGGCTGAATATAATAGCCCTTGGAGCCAACACTTTCACCTCCAGATTCAAGAGTAGCCCCACTTTCAATGCCTGACCTAATGTAGTTGAGAATCTTTTTGAATTGCACTTCATCGATCTATAATAATAGTATTCACAACTTTCATAGGCGAATAGATTTGTTGACAAACTCAATGTGCACAAGCATGAATCAAAAGATTTTAGTTTGCAGGGGCGAGGAGAGTGTAGAGTGTTACCTGAGGACCTTGTTCAACCCCCTTCTTGAAAGGATCTCCAACTACACGCTTCAAAGCTCGTGCTTTTGATTTCTCTACAAATTCATCATATACACGTTCATGCACGTAAGTGCGAGATCCAGCACAGCAACACTGGCCCTGCAAGATAACAGTCAGAGCACAAACTTTGTTACAAACATTCAGGTTAATACAAAAATATTGAAGAATATGAGCTTATTATGAATATGGACAAACCTGATTAAAGAAAACAGCAGAATGTGCGTGCTCAACAGCCAGATCAATGTCAGCATCCTCACACACAATGATAGGAGATTTTCCTCCAAGCTCCAAAGTCACTGGCTTAAGATTGCTTTTTGAAGCCAGCTCAAGTACAATCTTACCAGTGTTGGTTGACCCCGTGAAAGAAAGCTGCAAAGAAAGAACTTCACAGTTTGAGCTGTGTAAATACAATTCTTTTGGACAGAAAAGATAGGGCTATAACTCACAAGCTGTTTTGAAATAATCACAGCTCTGTAAAAGAAGAGGCATTTTTCATATGAAGAAATACATAATTCCAAATCTCCCATATTTACTACTGCAGAGATCTCTTTTGAAAAAGTTGGAACTTTAAAGTTAGAAAAATACCTTGTCAACATCCATATGACTGCAAAGAGCCGCACCAACGGTTGGACCAAAGCCAGACACCAAATTTAAAACACCAGGAGGAAGTCCAGCCTGTCAGGCCAAATGCAAGATTTAAGATCATCACAAATCTAAACACCCCCGCCGTCCCCCCTGCCCACTGCAGGGGTCCTTTTTCTTTAATACTATCATGATTAGAAGATTTCTGCTTCAAAGAGAAGTTTGCCTATGTGCATAAATATAACACCAAGAAATTTGTGGTGTCAATTCACATGTTGGG
This sequence comes from Carpinus fangiana, assembly GCA_006937295.1. Classification (NCBI taxonomy): domain Eukaryota; kingdom Viridiplantae; phylum Streptophyta; class Magnoliopsida; order Fagales; family Betulaceae; genus Carpinus; species Carpinus fangiana. The sequence continues at coordinate 2,942,067 of CM017323.1, forward strand.
ATCCAGATAAAATCTTAAGCAACTCAATCAACTGAAATGGTACAATCCAACTGACAGAATGGAAACAGGATATATCCTATAACCAGCCATGGTATTATACTGACATGCAGGCAGTATATCCATAACTTGGATTTGGATATCATATTATCATAATATGAACAACTGAACACACAACATATGCACTTTTGCACTCTGTGCACACATGGATAAGTACATATCATAAGCCTACCTCAAGGAATAGCTTTGACACATAAAGAGCAGACAATGGTGTTTGCTCTGCTGCCTTCAGTACTATTGTGTTACCACATGCTAAAGCAGGCCCAACTTTCCAAGAATAAATCAGAAGAGGAAAATTCCATGGAACAATCTGCCCTGCGACACCAATGGGTTCATGCAGGGTCTGGACATGGTAAGGCCCATCAGCTGGAACTGTGAGTCCATGAATCTTATCTGCCCAACCTGAAAAGTATAGAGAGTGAAGCCATAAATGGCAACCCACCTACATAAGAAGTATGGCAGAGGAGCTTATAAGATATTCATCTGTCTACATACCGGCATAATATCGAAATATGCGTATGATCATTGGGATTTCAACATTTGCAGCCTGTTCATAAGGCTTCCCATTATCCCAAGTTTCAAGTGCTGCAATTTCATCACTGTGCTTTTCCAGTAAATCAGCAAAGCGAAATATTATACGTGATCTTTCCTGGATATTCGTAACAGTGAGTTAGGAAAAGTTGACACAAGTTAGAAATCTCATCAGAACCTTCCCCATCCCACAATGAACATACCAACAAAAAATTTGATGAAATAACATATAGGTTTTAAATTGGACAATCAAGAGAAAGGAAAATGAAATGCATAATTTTACATAAGGCGTCATCTTTGGCCATGGTCCCTCATCAAATGCCTTGCGGGCAGCTGAGACAGCACGATTTATATCCTCAGTGTCACCTTCAGAAACATGGGCAATCACCTCTCCTGTCCTGGGATCCAGGGTTGGAAAAGTTTTTCCTAAAGCCAGAAAAATTCCCCCATTTAACTTTTGTCTCACAGTTTCTTGGTATGATATACCATTACATATAGTCCTAAAAAATTGAAAATTGTGTGTTCTTGGAAAAATCATAGAATGAGGCTAACCTGATGCGGCATCAACAAATTGTCCATTAATGAGAAGTTGAGTATGATCTATTTGAACAGGTGGAGTTATTGGTTCCTCAATAGAAACAGAGGTACTAAACCTATTAATGCCTCTTCCCCAGCTCAAATAACGACCTGCAAATGTACTTACTTTAGGCAACTTGAATTCACTATGCCTCCTCCAAAGATATGAAATTTCACTGATAGCAAAAATGCAAGCACTCAAACATCTAATAGTTCAAGTAAAAGGATTTTGAGTTGCAAAATGGGATATCTTGTTGTTTGTAATGATACATCAAGAAAGGAAATGGGAGTGGTTTAAAAATCTAAAACTATGACTAGGAATTTTTAAATGGGTACTCAGAAAATCATTATGCCTGCATATGATGAGAAGTTTAAGAGCAACTGCTATAGTTTAGAGAACCAATGGAACTTGTAATCAGAAAACTACTATGTTATGAATGGTATTGATTCTCTGCTGGACATCAAAACTATGTATTGATAAAAAAAAATTGTTGCAAGTGCGTGTGCAAGCAATGAATTTTACATCGACAAAAAGCAAAGAAAATTACTTGAGATTTTGGGTTGAAATGGTGTCCTATCATATATTTCAACAGGTTCTATTCAAATGAACAGAACTTGAAACACGGAATGATCTCAAAAACTAACTTTGAGATAATGAGACATTTACAGAAAACAGGAGAACTAAAATGAAGTTCTATTCCCCCATTCCTTCTATCTGGTATTATAGACCTTCCTCTTGTATTTGCATTGATCTTAACCTTTAAAGCCTTTAACTACAATGAAACTACTCCTTGCTGGTGCATTCACCGGACTGAGACGCAAATGACCATATCATTTATCTAATTCTTGATGCCAGACCCTTTACCCAAAAAATGAATTGAACATCTACACATCATATCAGACAAAATTATAAGATCATTGAAACCCAAGAGACTCGTAGCCATGGAAAACAATAAGAGAAAAATCACAACATGAATAAATCGAATTATTCCTCTCAAACATGAAGCCAGATCCAACCTTCAACCCCCCAGACAAAGACAAAATATCTGGATTCCATAAGCGCATAAATACATAGCTAAACAAACATGTTCATAGTACTTAGATTAAAAGGAAGTGGGTGTTACCCAAGGAACGTAAAGTAGCAGAAGAAGAAACAGAAAGCAGAGAGGAGAGCTTTTGAGTTGCCATGAGTTTTCTACAAACTCTTCGAAGTTTTCTAGGAATTCTCTGTGTTTCTCCTTTCACTCTCTGACTTCACTAGCTTTCGATCATTTCAAGGTGGTCCATCTTCCTACAAGCGTATATAGAGGATAGCTACCCGTCACACTCTCCTCATGGGGTGTACGTGTTTGAAGTGAAAGCTGTCACGAGTGAGAGAAAATTACATTACAGGAAAAACAAGTACGTAAGAAGTTGACAAAAGTAAATACCACCCTTCCCATACAACCAGACAAGAACCGGCGGCTCCTCTCCATTTGATCCCATCTCTTTAAATTATCAGACAATTTGTAACGCTCCCCCGATTTCCAATTAAATAACCCAAAAACGCAGACTTTCAAGTGGTATTCCATCAAATCAAAACATGTTCTTTATAACTCTTACCAGTTACCCCGTACTCCTACTGTCTTGTTCCCAAATAAGCACACCCACCGTGCCATTGCCACGACTCAACTTGTTAAACCGAATATATATATATGTGTCGGGGGGGTGATTTGGGAATTCCATCAAATCACTGGGGTCCAACTATAACGCTTAGCCGACGCTTTACTTTCTCACGTACACATATATTAGGCCTTGATTTTTGTTAGCGTGTGTGCCAGGAATCTTGCAGCAGCCAAGACACAAAGAGAAGACTTTCGGTTTGCGTTTCACGGTGAGAGATTTACCGCACAAGAGGATTTGTGTGAGAGATTTACATATACTTAGGATATTATCTAGAATAGTCTATTTTTGTGAAAACTGTTTATTCGTGACAAAAATGCTAAGTAAAAAAGTAGAATTGACAAAAAGAAATTAAGTTGAGAGAAGTAAAAGTATTACCAAAAGTTTAAGTTCGGTTTATGTAATTTTAGGGATGTTTGACCAACTTTTCTAAAAGAGCACCCCAACTTAATAAAGTTTTTAAATATTTCTTTCTCTTAATAATTGCAGCAAAGTGCATATATAATGTGACACTGAAGAAATTAATGAGAATGTGCTCGTTCTAGTCTACAGGTATAGTTTACACAAGTTATATAAAAAAAATCCTAACTATTCTGTCATTAGCTCACTTGTCCAAGTTTTTGATTGGCTGGTACTAACTAAATATCTTCTCGATCTACAGAGAAATCAGGTTCATCTGGCTTAAACAACTGGGGCATCTCTAAGCTTGTAGAAGCAGGGTCACCCACCAGAACTTTCTGCTGGTTAGCCCCTGATCTTCTTGTATTTGCAGCAAACTTGGAGGCCAGGATTGTGGCCCCAAGATGCTGCCCGTTGTTTGCATTGTCCTTTACTGATCTCTCACCATTCTCATCCTCAAAATTCCCATCTGCTACCTCATCATTGTAGTCACTATCTCGGTCAGGGCTTGACATATAGTAGAAGCTCTCTTGCCTGGTCAAGTGCTTTGCCAGCTTCTTCTTCCAATATCTTCTCCAAGCAGCTTGTATAAAGCAAGCACCCCATGTCCTCCATTGATGGGAATAGTACCTGAATGCGTGCTGAAGTTTCTTGCTGTGAAGGCGCTTGAACTGACTAGAAACAAATTTAAGATCCTCAGCTCGAAGTGCGAAAGCTTCAACTTCAGTTAGGGCTGTAACGGTTCGGGTTGAAGAAGGAAGGTTGAGGCTGGAGTTCGGCATTAAGGCCCATGTCAGTAATTCCTCACCGCAGAAGTCACCAGGTCTGAGGGTGATGGAGTTGAAGAACCCGGACCTTCCTCCATTAGTTGTGGAGCTCTCCAGTTGTCCTCTAATGATAAACAGCATGTCCTTTACGGGATCACCCTCTCGAACAATATATGTGCCTTGTGTGCTCAAGGATGAGACCAGGCGTTCACATATGGCATCAAGAAGTTGGTCATCCATTTGTGAGAAGAAAGGGACCTGCATAATGAAAAGGGTCATCTTCAAAACTAAGAATAATTACAGAATAAGAATTCAAATGCTTGCCAACCATATCTCAATCCCCATTATATCAGCATGAATTGGAACCAAGAATGCAGAATTGTCCTATCAAATAATAAACAAATGGACCAAATTCAAGCGCACGATTTGCAGTGATAGATGAACATAAAATGAAAAAGGCCAAGATAGACATACACGACGAACAAGGGCAAGACATAAATGCCGTTGAATTTCACGACGGAGGTCCAAGGGAAATGAAAGCAATATAGATTCTTCATTAACTCCTCTTGTGGCGAGCCATTTGTATTGAACAAACCGAAGAACACGTTCTTGCAAATCCAGAGGTAACTGGCGGCGCCTCATCCACTGCTCGGTATCTCTTTTCTTAATCCTCCATTCTTCAAGTCTTATCGTCATTGATTGCAAATAAGTCTTCAACAAGGGAAAACCGAGAATGCATATAAAAATGCAAAATAATATCTCGCCAAAAACATAGACTAAGAGTAGAGAAAGGAGGTAGAATACAATTTATACCTGCATGTTGCCAATAAAAAATGCGGACAGAACTAAACCGAGAATGCATATGAAAATGGAAAATAATGTCTCGCCAAGAAATGTTGTCGTCTCCAAAGTCTGTCCATAAGAACTGCATAGAGAAAGGGTATATCATCATGTGCAGTGCAAGTATTCTAAACAGAATCACCTGTTATGTTGTAACTAATAGCTATACGAGTTTAAAAGGATAAGAAAACAACTGCAAATTGTACAAACTATACAAGGGAGTAAGATCATCTGCATAGCCCGTTTTCACAGATACTTTATGACTAAATTAACTTCAAAACAAGAAAATGTTAAGAATCAGTATCATTTTTTCTAAGTACCTAAACCTCCTGCATAAAACTCATACCTTAGATTTCTTAAACCCCACCAAAGACAATATAAGAACTTCTCAACGAAAGGTGAGGAAACAACTTCGTTAGTAAAAGCATCTGCAAATATTCCAAACTTAAAACTGATGTCTTCGTCCTTTGCATCACAAGTGGCAATAACGTTAGTGATGTTCAGCCAGTATTGTCGATCAGCTTGTCCAACACTATTACAATCTAAATAACTAGGAAGGCAAAACAGTACTCCTGCAGCATTCTCCTTGGTACATTCAGCTTTCCAGCAGGAGAACTGCCGGCCAATGGCCGATACATACCAGATAGCTCCTAATACCTGCATCAATAGTAATCAAATGATGATACTGACATATTACCACTTATCTCATAAAAATATTGAATTTAATCATTAAATATCCTAGCAATGACCATTGAGTTTTAGCGACTAAAAAGAGAGCAAAATAGCAAGCATAGATAGGAGGAGCTTGGATGCATACATGACTGGCTAGTATGTAAAGAAGGAGATTGTATGCAGCTCCTGCCCAAGCAGTCTTGGCAACAACCCCTGTAGTTTTTATAATACTCTGATTCAAAGGGAAGATGAGAAACATCCTAGGAACATATTGCATAAGAAAAAAAAGAGCCAGAGCATTGTTGTTGGGATCAGATCTGGAGTTTCTCGTTGCTGGAATTACAAACCAGATGACAATCTGCAAGGCAAAAGGTTACAAATCCTCAACTCCGAAAGATAAGAGGAACAGCTAGCTGAATAATTGGAAACAGTATTCTAGTAATGTGTGATATGCCACAGCAACCAAATAACGCCCGATTAAACAAATTATATATCTTCAAAAATAATGTTGTTTCGTTTGAGACATTATTCATTTTCTAGAACACTAGGGAAGGAAAATTATATCCAAAACCTGAATGACAAAAGAGTGCATAAAATTTAAACTGCAAACTTTAAACAGTTTCAATCGACCTTCTCAAACTACCGGACAATTATATTTTCTCCCCTCCGCCAGCATTTTCTGGTAACATGGACGGAAATCTACATTACATAAAATTTCCATTATACTCCTATCAAATGTGTGAAAATATAATTATGCCCTAAAATTGTAAAAAAAAAAAAAAAAACACTCTGGCACCTTGGTCTCTGAGCATGGAGACCCATGGCAAATGCATCCATTTCCTTAGACTGTAGAGGGTGCTTGAACTTACTTAATGGCAGAGCAAAATAAAGCTGACCCGGTTGAAGCTCATCGTCTCGGCATCGTTCATGGCCGAGACGATGTCATGAAGGTCCATCTCGTTAGAGTTACAGATAAAACACGTGGGATTCCTCTGCAACACATATGAAACCTTAACCGGGTACGGGAATTCCTGTAGCCTACCGTCTTGTAGGATCAGCTTGGCCGTTACCACGTCCGTCGAACTAGATGAACTGGAACTACCCATTTCGCCTACGGTTCCGATTTTTCCGTGAGAGTATTGTACGATATCGATGGCAGAAGATTTCGCCATTTCAGTATCGGAGAGCCGTGGGTCTCCTCCTACGGTATTTTTGTTTGTTCTTGTTTTTAATTTTTTTTACATTGATACCTTTTTTTTTTTTTTTTTTTTTGACATGACATTGATACCTTTTTGATTTGTTGAAGGAGATAAACACAACAGAACACATTAACCAAACATACACATTTAGCCAATATGAGTCCTTTCTTCAATTTCACACAAAATGTTTGATTGGAAATAAATAAATAAATAAAAATTGTAAGAGGAAATAATTGAAGTCGGACATGCCTGTGGTATAGGAAGAGACGCAGCGAAGTCGATGATGAAATCCGACTTCAAGTACCGCATAGCGATCTCCCTGCCGTCCATAACCAGCTCGCCCCGCCCGAAAACCCTAGACGTGGGCGCAACAAACGCGGTCCGGAATTTCAAGATCATATGCAACAAGTAAAAAAGATCGGTGACGGAGCGGAGGAGCGTGACGGCGACCGCCAACCCGGAGTCGGCGGAGAAGCAGGAGGAGCCGCCGATGGAGGGGAGGTAGAAGTAGAGAGGATCGATGAAGAGCGCGATGAGGGAGGTGATGAGGAAGACGTGGTTCCAGTGGGTGACGATGTCGCTGTCCGGTTCGAGGATTTGGTAGCGCCATAGGATGTAGCGGGAACGGTGCCGGTCGTCGTCGTCCTCGGTCTTGGCGGTGACTTGTCGCCGGAAGTGGCGGAGCTTGGAGCTTGACGTCGAGATTATCCTATTCATCTTCCATGGCGGAGTCCGGGGGTTCTCGGATTCCGCGACGACGACAAAACAAGAGAGATAGAGAGGAAGCAGATCAAGAAAATGGCGATCAGAGAGTTGGAGAAAGAGAGAGAGATGAATATGGCCGTCAAAGCGTTAGTTATGGGGTCAAAGTGTTGGTTATGGGGCCGTTGAGATTTTGGCGGGAAACCGAGGAACGCGGCGAGGAGCTTGGGTTTGCTTGGGGGCAAGTCGTGGTGGTGAAGTGATGAGCCAGCGCGGGAAGAGGGGCTAATTTGGTAATTTCGTATCTGTTTAGTTGGCAGGAAAATTTAGACGGATCTGGGCTCGTAAAATAAAATTGACTGGTTTCCTTCAAGCGATAAAAGCCCATAACCAACTGGGCTAGGCTTGGGCCTTAGTTTAAAGCTTTCTTTATTGAGAACCGTGAGTGAGCTTGGGCTTGATTTTCTTAAGGCCCTTCCCAGGACTAATCTATGGTATTGGTTAATTTGGTTGATATGACTGGCATTTTTTTTTTGGATGAATATATTTGATGTTTTTTACCTCTTCATAATTGACACACATTTTGAATTGAGAGGTGACAAGGAAATGTGGATATATATAAAAGAACACATACAGTTTTATTAATTTCATTTAATGATTAGATTTGCCAACACGGATCAGAATCTCTTCAAATTTACTGTTTAAATTGTACGAAATTCGCACAGGTAAGTCGGTACTTGTCGTCTTGCGGAGCTGTCCGAGTTGCATTTAATTTTGATAGAGAATTTGAAGGAATTTTGATTCATTGATTTGACAATTAGAATCAGACAGAAAATGGATTGTTGGCCAACAGTACTCATCCCTAGTTTTCAGTCACTATTATTTTTTGCACATTGTGTAACACTTCCTTTCCAAATATTTGCTTTGAAACACTAAATAGTTCTAAACACCAATGCACCCTGTGCAGTGGTGGAAAATAAATAAATAATGACAAGAATTTGAACAGGACACACAAGTTGGTGCTACTTGTCTGATGCCGACATGCACGATTCATCTAGAACTCAATCAGAGATCCATTAACAGACAACTGTAGTTTTGGTGTATGATAAGGACCATGTTAAGGAAATGAGACATTAAAATCACAAAAAACATTTAAAAACATAACAACAAGATCCATACTAGTAATTAAAAAAATGTGAACTTGGGTCAAAATGGAAGTTGCCAAATCTCAATCCTTGATGTCAGATCCAATCATGGTCAGCATGATCCTTGAATTATTGTGTCATGTTTTAAGGGGAAAATCCCAAGTAATGTTGGTGCTTGCACGAACTCGGATTCTCTCTTATTATTAAGTCGGTCGAAAAGCACAGAAATTCAAATTATCTTAAGAGAGCTTCATTTGCATACATATAGGATTGACGGGTATGACTTGTTTTATTAAATGGGTCAGTTAAGGTCGAGCCTGAACTCGACATTAATCTGGTATGAACTAAACACGACCTGTTTCCTCATGATTCCCACTCTCTCTTCTTTTGGAATTGACTTATATACCAATACGATCCGAATCCGACCCATGATTAGGAATTATGACACTCGAGTGTGGAGAAGTCTCAAGGTTTATTAAATATGGAGGGATATGAGAAGCACCATTTGGGGGGGGGGTAGGCAGAGAACAAGACCCGGATTGAATGGAGTGGATTCATCTTGGTGGGGCAGGGAGAATCTGAAATTTGTAATGTAATTGCCTAAGAGGGCATGAGTCAGCTTATCATTTGTATACATTGATAATTAAAGATCCTTTTGAAGATCCTTATTCGTAGGTACATGTGATGCACATTGTTGCACCCATCCCTCTCTTTCTATCTCTATCTGGGGACGTTGGTATATGCACCCATTGTGCTAATATTGCTTTATGGTGGGATGGTCTTCCCCTTTCTCAAGGGTCACCACCTATCTAGTTTGTCATAAGAACTTTCAATTATATTAAAAAAAAACAGAGGATCTCGATTCATGTCTCACTCACTCCTGGGCATATTTATCTATTTAATTTGCTCCTTTAAACATATTATTATTATTATTATTATTGATGGGTGCATCACAATTCACAAGTTGGACTAGATTCATGTAACTTGAGACTAATAAAGTATTTGTTAATTCAAATAGTTGATAAATTTCGATTTTGATTGATGTAACACGTGAAAGAAGACATATAATTTATCTAATCACATCCAAATATATGTGTATATATATATATGCTAATCTTAATGTCTAATAAATTGACAGTAGAACTTCCTTGGTAACAACTCGAATGGGTCCTTTTCAAGTGGTTCTTTTTTTCTTTTTCTTTTTTTTTTTTTTTTTAAAAAAAAACAAACTTTTCCCCCAAAATTTACATAGTTTATGACTACAAAAGTTTTGAAAAAGTGACGCTTAAGACCTTCTAACTACCATCTTTTATATTCATCGTTAACAATTGGTGTAGAAAGATGATTTGATCACCCCTTGATTGGTTGGGGTTGCAATTTTGAGAGTAACTGAACTACCCTACACCTGGAGGTATTGTAATTTCGGGAGCGGCATGACCATTATTTTTTGGATAGTTTTAGTTTTTTTCCCTTTCAATTTAATTAAAAAAATGTTAACAGAAAATGTTAATTATAATAGAGTGGTAGTTTGAGAGGGTTACATATCTCTTCTTCTTTGTGCTCTCTCTCTTCATTAATATTTGGCGTGGCCAGTGGGAATTGCTAAATTTTTCTAAGTAGTTCCATCTATTTTTAACTGTAAATTTTTGTTTAAAAGTAGTACTAAAAAAAAGATAATAGAGAAATTGGTTTATTTCTTATTGAAACGATGATAACATGAAGAACTTGATAATCAATTAGGTAACGAGAGATGTGGGAAACTAAATTCCAAAAATTGAAAGTGAAAGAAGAAAAGAAAAGGTGGATGTAGGGCAATGGCATTAACCAAGTAGTGGAAGTGGTGACCCTTTCTCAAAAGCAACGTGAGCAAGGTCAATTGGCCCTTGCTTCTTGGCATCTTCTCACTTGTCACCACTCTTCTTCACGTTCACTTCTCTTCTCCTTCTGAATTATTGATATCAAATATGTGAAATATTTTAACAAAATAAGAAGTAAATTGATTGAGACAACGTTTGAATTCGAGACTTTTACTCAATACCATTTTGAAGCTAGTGGCTCTTAGATACCTAATTAATACACTAATAGCTTTTATAATTGATTGAATGTGAAAAATTAAAACCTTAAACTTATTCCGTTAACTAGGATAAATGATACAAACCTCACATAAAAATTCACTTGCAAGGAAATGGTGTCCAATAACTTATATACATATTGTTTAGATTGTACCTAATCACGCTTCAATTCACAACCGACGTCCACAACGACCCATTTTATCAACCTAACTCAATAGTAACCATTTATCTTTTGAAAACGCGGCCCGTCCATTAATATTCAATGGCTTATAATTCAACACGTAGGTCGCCCATTTAATCCATACTCGACTGGATAGACGCCCACAAAAGATGATTACCTAGGAAGGCCTATCACGTGTTTGAAATGAGTAGAATATCTCTTTCAACAAAGGAAGTGAAATGATTCTTAAAGGAATCCCTGCCTTTTGCTCTCATTTTTAATATTTTTATTGCCATCATCACTTTTTTGGTGCACTTTGGACAGTTGAAAGGTCTTCACTCTTAAGCCCATTTGGTAGCAGAAGAAAGTGAGAAGGAAAAGTGGGAGAAAAAATAGATGGTGATAAATATAACTCATGTGGTTCGATAAATATGCCCCTATTTATAATGTTTGCTCTTCATTTCCTCATCATTCCATATTTATCTCCTTCCTCCCAAACACCCAATTAACTGGGAAAGTTCAAAGTTGGCAGCTTTTCGTTTTCCACCCTCTCATTAATTTTCTCTTCTTCCAAATTTTCCATCTTTCTTATAGCAAACAAACTGAAAGAGGGTTACTTCCATTTCATTTGAACGGTATAATATTCAATTAGTTATAGTGAATGGTATTTTTATCTTTTCATTTTTTGAGTGAACAAAAATACTCTTCTACTATAACCTTTTTTTTTTTTTTTTTGGTGACATATCCACACATGAGAGAAAAGGAGATTCGAACTAGTGACCTTCTTTATTATACGTGGTTCCAACCAATTGAACTACTTCTTGGAGACTCTTCAACTATAACTAAGTAGATATATAAGACAGTTCAAATGAAATGGAGAGAATTCTAATTCAACTGAACCTTAGGCTTCCCATGTGACACATTTAAGACTTGAAGCTAATTGCAATATGATTCAGATGAAGTTTTAACATGCATGGCTCTTAAATATCCTCACAAGCTAAAGACTATATATGTTTTTTCAATAAAATTTTATTTCAAATTGATTTTTTTTTTTTTTTTGGCCGATAATAAAGGGTATCGGATTCTTGGGGGATTTAGTCTTAAGAATAAATAGTGAAATATTTTTATGCAAATCTTTAGGAATTATTCAAAGATTTCCTCTCCTTTGGTCCAACTACCGCACGCAGCCTGCAGTGATTTCAACTGTACTCAACATTATTTAGTTGTCTTTTAAAAAAAAAAAAAAAAAACATTATTTAGTTGTATAGTTGTGCTTAGTACACACACCTTTGACCCATTTCTCTAGAAAATTAGATGATTTAATTTGATTCTAGAACGCCCTTTTGACTGATCCAATTTTCCTAAGCAAAGGGGAACATGTAGATCACTAGGGGAAAAAATATCGAAAGCGACCCACTTAACAATTTAATGTATATGGTGATTAGCACTCCAAAAAACTTTAGAGACAAAGACCATATTTGGAAAAGGAGGAACTGCCGTACACGTCTTTAACAATTCAAAAAAAAGTCTAAATTTTGTTAATGGTGAGAAAGATGGTAAGAGAGTCTCCTCCGAAAATGAGTGACTAATAGCCATAAGAAGCACATGGTTGGTGTTTAATTAACTTCAACCTAGAGATTCATTGATTCACAATTTAAATCAAGTGGTAGATTTAAACGAGCTTGTGAATAATGAATGCCTTAAGGGTTGGGTGAAATTAGGCAAGGAGCCTAATTTTGTGAGTGAGGAAATGGTATTACAAGTAAATATCATGAGTTGTTACATCAAGTATCCCTTTCTTTCTACTGTGGTCTTTGAAAATTATTAGCCGTCATGCCCCAATTATTTCTGAGTACTACTCATTATATTATTTTATAATATATACTTCCTTCCATGCATGTAAGTCTTACCACCATCTACCAACCATCACCTTTCAGAGTTAAATACTATTATGGTTAATTATAATATGTGAAAATTTTGTTATGGTTATTTTTTTAATATTGTATTCTTGGGTTTGATTGTGACCATGTATAAATTTTGAGCATAAGGTGATGAACTATTTTATTTCACAAAAATTGAAATGAACAGGTTTTATTTAGTTATAGAAGAAAAATAAATCAAAATTTTTATATAAATTGAGAGTAATGTTATACATCGAGTTTCCTTAAAAATAATGTAATTTTTAAAATTATTAATAAATCAAAATTTCATAATGATTATCAAAAAGTGAAAAGACAAAAATACTATTTTAGTATAACTAACAAGATATTATCCCGTTCAAATGAACAAAAAAAAAATCTTTTCTAAGAGTGAACTAAAATACCTCTGTACTTTTTATTTATTGTGTAGCACAGTATTCAAATAAAAAATTGTTTATCACCCTCCTTTTATCTTTCAAATAAAAATATGAAATATAGAATATAGATATATATATTTTTTTAAAAAAAAAACAGATACAAGAACTAAAATAGAAAGTTTTAACTTTTGTTTCAATGTATTTTAGCTACTGTTGTTGCAGTAATGGTGCTAGAGACTAGAGAGCGAAGTAAGTTAAGCTATTTAATTATTTTTGGGGTCTAATCAATGGTGGATAATCCGTGTAAGGTTTGCATTCTCGGGAAGGAAAAGTAAGTTTGATATTGAGGACTGAGGAGTCGAGTCAGTGTAGTTGGGCGCTATAAAGATTAAAGAATACGAGTTGGTGCCTGCTGCATTTACTATACTTACAGAGCACAGTCCCCCACTCTCCAAATCTTTCTCTTTCAGTGAATGCCAAGTGGAGAGAGAGAACCACAATCCCTCCAAAATATTCCATCTAGAATCTGAACAAAAACAAAGCAAACCACCCAAAAAATCCACGAATATTCCACCCCCACATACCTAAATTTACCTATTGCTCCACCCTCCAATTCCAACCACTCCCTCCTCGTTGCAACGCCATTTCTCAGTATACGTTTTTCGGTGTTTCGTGTTTGTTCTTAATTTGTCTACGTTGGTGGGTACTGGGTCGGTTTTTCTTTTTTTTATTGTGATAAATACGTCGGTGGGTCTTGAACAACTTTCTGCACAGTCGAGTAAAACAAGTCTTTTATATATTATCTAAGATTTTGTTTGTTTTTGTTTTTCTTTTTCCTCGGCTTGTTTGAACTGGGGAGGGTGTATATCCATCTGAGTCGTCCTTGCTTTCCCTTCAACTTGTTCAAAAAATGTACTTACTGTGATTCTAAGACAGCCCAACATGGATGTTGAGGGTGTGATCCGTAGCCGTCCAGTGAAGGTAAGACGTGTGATGTGGCACGGTGTCATCTCATCGAGTTTTATTGAAGACCCTCCTCAGAAATCTCAGCCTTTCTGATCGTGTTCTTGTTTTTTGTTTCAGAAAGATTCATGGAAGACAGTGTTAACATTGGCTTACCAGAGCTTAGGTGTTGTCTATGGAGATTTAAGTACTTCTCCTTTGTATGTGTACAAAAGCGCTTTCGCTGAGGATATTCATCATTCTGAGAGTAATGAGGAAATATATGGGGTCTTGTCTTTTGTGTTCTGGACACTTACACTGGTGCCACTACTCAAGTATGTGTTTATTGTGCTTAGAGCTGATGATAATGGTGAAGGTGGGACTTTTGCTTTGTATTCACTGCTATGCCGGCACGCCCGCCTTAGCTCATTGCCCAATTGCCAGCTCGCGGATGAGGAGCTATCGGAGTACACGAAAGATGGAATTGAGTCTGATAGGGGAAATATTGGGTGGAAATTGAAATCGACATTGGAGAAGTATAGAGTGTTGCAAAGGTTACTGCTTGTTCTGGCTTTGATTGGGACTTGTATGGTTATTGGGGATGGGGTGCTCACACCAGCAATTTCTGGTATTGGAGGCTATGATATTTTCAATTTTGGTGTTAAGTTGCAATCTTGGGATGTTACTGATTGAGAATTCCTTTTGCTTTCGGTCATTGTGTAGTGTTTTCAGCCGTGTCGGGTCTGGAGCTTTCCATGTCAAAAGAGCATCACCGATGTAAGTTCCTCATCTAATGGCCGAAATGTTATGTCAGATTTCATTATTCCATAGTCAATAATCGGTTATTTTGTTTGAGAAAGATAACTTGTATAGGAGGTTTTCCACTATCTTCTAGATCTTCTGTTTGAGTTGCAAATGATACTTTTACTATTCATCATAAGAATTTAGAATGCATTTTCAAATCCATATAGAAAAAAATATTTTCATAATTCCACTTCAGAAGCATAGATGAAGCACTGCCGATTTGAAATGATTGGGTAATCAGGAAAATAGTCCATTGATATCTTAGAATTCTAGTTAGTGGTGAGCATCGAGTGATAGGAGAACTTTTTCAGAGAATTCTTTTAGCATTTATATCACATATATGCTGTGAAGTGGTGGAAAGAAGCAAATCAAAGTTAGGTATATATCTTGATTCTACTGTTACATATTCATAGCTTTAAGTACTATTTGAAAAGTCGAAAACCTTCTCTTCCTCCTTTTTCTGTTGTACAGATGTGAAGTTAGTGGACAAGTTAGGAGTATGTTTATTGTGGTTCCCTAAAAATATAATTAAAACAAACTACTTGCTTTAATCAAAGTCAAATTACTATCAAACTAGTAAAAAAGTAATTAGATTAATGATGTGGGGCCAAGTTGATGACGCCCTAGTTATCAATGAAGATTCAATTTGTGACTAAAAAGAGAAGCTTAGCCTCATAAATTAGAAGATTAAGATATAAAGTTTTGCTTTTTAAAAAGTTAAGCTGTCGTATGAGCCAAGGAAAAAGGTAGCTAAGTTTGGATAAGACTCCAAATAGTAGTATAAAATAATATAGAATGGAGGAGGTGTTCAGGCTGTTCCGCTTATTTATTATCTTTCGTAATTGGAATTATGATCATTAATTAGACTGATCAAATAAAGTTAGAATTATCACGAAAGTCTCCTTTGGGGCATACATAATCATGACCATGGTGTCAACCAAGCCTTGACCCACTTGTTGGCAATCCCAAGCAATGTAGTGCATAGCATACCAGTATGAAATTATCATCGTCATCATTCTTTTATCAACTTCAACCTCTGTGGTCTAATCATCTCCTCAGTCACTGTTGATTATATCCGAAGATATTTATTGCACTTCCACTTTCTAAAATCTCCAGCTGTTCTTCCATTGTCCCTCTTATTCCTATCATAGATGTGATCAGCTTATCTGTCCTTCAACTAGTGGGCTAGTGTCTACGGCCTTTTTGTTGGTTCTGCTGTCTCTACTTACTGGTTTTTGCAATTTGTGGGCAACGTGTTCCCCACTGCTATCGTGGTTCAACAAGAGTTACCTACACTTTGAGAGGCCATTTAATGAGATTTTACAACCTTAGCTTGAAGAAATCTAACATGGCAATTTTAAATGTGTGCTTGCTAACATAGTCTAGAATGACTAGGATTAGAGCATTCTGCTTTTGTTCCTTTTCTTTATGGGTGGTAGTTCTTTATTCACATTTCAAAAAGTATTTAGCGACAAAAATCTTACTGCAGAGCAATCACAAATCACATGGAAATTGTTAAGCTTCAAGATGCTTTGTCCTCTGTCTCAAAGCTTGCTTCTTAAGCATTTAAGTTTACAACAAGGTGTAAAATTTGATTGGGTGATAGTTAAATTGGAGATGGTACAATTGTGTGGCATTTATATATGTAATCATAATAGATAATACACAGGTATATACATCCATCATGTTGCTGTCAAATTCAAAGACAATCTGTGTATTGATGGTTCAGAGCAAGTCCACCACCTATCTGCAATCAAAATTGGCATGTAGCTTATTTTTATCAAGCAGTAATATGAAGTTTGGACGGAAAGTGTTTCAATCATTAGATGGCTGCTAAATTAACAATGACCACTTTGGTAGACCTTAACCAACTGGGAAGAAAACCCTGTCGGCCATGTATTAAATATATCTAGCTTAAAAATTTGTCACACTGGACCTGGGAATTTTTTAAGGAAATTCAAGAGTTACAATTATTGTGAGTGTTAATTTCAAGCTTCTCATCACCCCTTAATTCAGAAATATGTGGATGATCTATTGAACATAAAACTTCTACCTCTGTATAGACATCTTTATGCATCAACAAACTTAAGTTTTCACCAACTAATGCACCAGTGCTGGTGGGAGTTTGCGCGGAAGGCAGTTTTGACTACTTTTCTTTACTTCTTTGCTGTCTTCTTGCTCACAGCTCAAGGACACCTGGGCTGCACTTCTTAGTTCCACATGCATGCATCATCTAGCTTAAAGCCTAGCATACCACAGTACCATTTGTCGCATTTTCATTTCCTTATTCTCATTTCAGATGCTGAAACATTGTAAATTTTGTGCAACTGATGATTTTCTTTATGATTGTGCCACCCCATTTTAGGATGCTTTTATTCTATCAGAAGCCATAAAGAAACAAAAAAGAAAACAGGAAAGAGCAACAGAAACACAACTTATATTTATTTTCCTATCATAGCAATGATTGCTAAAATATAAGATAGTAGGAAATTGAGAGCAGCTATGAGAAGCAAATTTTCGCAAATAGAAGAAAACCAACACGGAGAAATGCAGATCTCTCTGTTTGTGTTCATTTCCATATGAACTTCATATTATAAATACACATACTATAGTGTGTTTTTTCTTCTTCATATGTTCCTCTATATTGCCAAAGAGTAACACTGGACACTGAGTGGAGACCCTTAAGTCTCCATTGAGTTCGGTTATGAGGATTTTTACAACTTTAGTTGTACCTTTTTAGTCCATGACTGCCCTTCATTTTAAAATTTGTGTCTTTATTTTTTATTCTAGAATGATGATCTTGATAAAGCACACAAGCTGTCTCTCAACTGCATACCTCAAGAGGAAACCTAGTCTATTTTTGCAACCAGTTTGACTTACGCTGTCTCCTTAAAAATACATAAATAACTAAATAAATAGAACTATAAATAAACCAAAGATGATTGTGTACCATTAAAGCTTTTATCAGCTATAGAAGTAGTTCTAAGCATATTGAAGATACAGGTCATGCTAGCAGAATTTGATTTCTCATATAATTGAGCAAAGTATTCTGTTCCCTCAAAGTTCATTGATTCTGCAGATGTTGAAGTCCCAGTTGCATGTATCATACTGGTAGTATTGTTTGCTCTCCAACATTATGGGACCCACCGAGTAGGGTTCCTCTTTGCACCTGTTGTCATTATGTGGCTTTTATGCATCAGTGCTATTGGTTTGTATAATATCTTCCATTGGAATCCCGACGTTTATCAAGCACTCTCTCCATACTACATGTACAAATTTCTGAAGAAGACACAAAGGGGAGGGTGGATGTCCCTGGGTGGAATTCTCTTGTGTATTACAGGTACAAGAGTATGTACAATGAACTGTGTTCTCTTGCCATATAACCAATAGAAATGTTTGTCCCCTCTTGTACTAATTTTTCTACATTTCAGGCTCAGAAGCTATGTTTGCTGATCTTGGCCACTTTTCACAGTTGTCAATTAAGGTACATTATCTGATTCTTTGTTTGCTGGTGATTATATAACTAAAATGTGCAAATGAAATTTTTTGAATCTGCTTAATATAGTCATATACCTACTGATGAGATACTATGGGACATTATTTACTTGAATGAAATTTTAATATGAACGAGGACATTGAAGTGGAAAAATAAATAACTGAAGTTTCGGATAGTCAGTTTTTTCCAATAGACTCCCTACCCTCTTCGTAGCAGCTAAAAATCTCATCACCCCAGTTTAAATGTTTAAAGTACAATAATCCTAAATATACATTCACACTACTAGACTCTTCCCTTTTATTTAAATGCCTGAAGGTTGCTTAGAATGTTTCATGTACCCATATGAGAGAAAATGTAATTTTTCACCCTAGTGGCAATATAGAGTAGTTATAATAGATTTTCTTTTCCTTGTTCTTTTTCTTAAGAATAACGGAAAAAAACAGACCCCTTTTTATTGTTGCTTCATATTCTGTACTCTGGCCAGATTATCCATCTTGGGATATTTTCATAGCACTCTCCTAATACACCATAAAAATTATATTACAAATGCTCATTTACAAGCATGAGTAATATCAATGGATAGGTTTACTTTAAAAGAAAATCTCAATTTGACTAAACCATTATCTTCTCTGGTAGATGTCTATGGATTAAGTAAAAGACTTGTGTGTTCATTCTGTAGGACTGATTCACTAGTTTATGTTCATACATTATTCTTAGTAAATTATTATGCAAATAATCTCCAGCAAAGGCCACCGCAGCTCAAGCTACTTGTTTAACAGAAAGCCACATTCTTGCAGATTGCTTTCACCTGTATGGTTTACCCATCATTAATCCTAGCATATATGGGACAAGCTGCTTATCTTTCTAGGCATCATAATATTGAAACTCATTATCGGATTGGATTCTATGTCTCTGTACCTGGTAGGTGCATATTATTATTATTTTGAGGATAATTAATCCAATTTATCTTTTGGATTGGTATTGACTAATTTTAAAAACTGACCTTTTTGGTCCAGAGAAAATAAGATGGCCTGTTCTGGCAATTGCGATACTTGCCGCAGTTGTGGGAAGCCAAGCCATCATCACTGGAACTTTCTCTATAATCAAACAGTGCTCTGCTTTGGGTTGCTTTCCAAGGGTCAAAATTGTGCACACGTCGTCTAAAATACATGGTCAAATATATATTCCAGAGATCAATTGGACCTTAATGCTGTTATGCTTGGCTGTTACCATGGGTTTCAGGGACACAAAACGCATGGGCAATGCAGCAGGTACTACTGTCAGCATCAATTTTTTTTTTTAGTTTATAGGGCTTTATGAGTTCTAATCATGACCTAAATGTTTTATAAGCTCCAATCCCCATCAATTTTACAGCATCATTTTTTTCTGATGAACAGGTTTGGCAGTTATAACTGTTATGCTGGTAACTACCTGCCTAATGTCTCTGGTTATAATCCTATGCTGGCACAGAAGCGCCTTCCTGGCCATTTGCTTTATATTCTTCTTCGGCTCCATTGAAGCACTCTACTTTTCAGCATCCCTCATCAAATTCCGTGAAGGAGCTTGGGTCCCCGTTGCCCTCTCATTTATCTTCCTACTCGTTATGTATGTTTGGCACTATGGTACGCTCAAGAAATATGAGTTTGATGTTCAAAATAAGGTGTCAATCAACTGGCTGCTCAGTCTTGGTCCCAGTCTTGGAATTGTGCGGGTCAAGGGGATAGGACTCATACATACAGAGCTTGTTTCCGGGATCCCAGCTATTTTTTCTCACTTTGTCACCAATCTACCAGCTTTCCACCAGGTTGTGGTCTTCCTCTGCGTCAAATCAGTCCCAGTGCCACACGTCAGACCTGACGAAAGGTTCTTGGTGGGAAGAGTTGGCCCGAAGGAGTACCGGCTTTATAGATGCATAGCACGGTATGGCTATCGTGATATTCAGAAGGATGACAATGAGTTTGAAAAAGATCTTCTTTGTAGTATTGCTGAATTTGTCAGGTCAGGGAGACCAGCATTAGTCGTGGGATCAGAAGATATGGAGAATGATGAAAATATGACAGTTGTTGGGACTTCATCATCAAATTTAGAAGGTATAAGAATGTGTGAAGATGATGATAACTTTGCAAACAGGGTAGGCACTTCAGAGTTGAGGGAGATTAAGTCCCCAGAAAGGGTTAGGAAGAGAGTGAGGTTTGTTGTGCCAGAGTCTCCGCAGATTGATATGGATGCCCGGCGGGAGTTGCGCGAACTAACGGAAGCAAGGGAGGCAGGAATGGCATTTATAATGGGGCACTCATATGTGAGAGCAAAGAAAGGGTCCAGTTTGATGAAGAAAATTGTGATTAATCTTGGTTATGATTTCTTGAGGAGAAACTTCAGGGAACCAACTTCTGCTTTTAGCATTCCTTATGCAACTACTCTAGAGGTGGGGATGGTCTACCATGTTTAATCAATGATTATACAGCATAGCTTTGTATTCTGCATTTTCTCCATCTGGCTCATTGTAAATAATTTATCAGAATTTCCTTTTTTTTTTTTTGTTTTTTTCCTGCAATGTTCATCTATGTTGAGCTTATAGAGCTAGTAGTAGGCACAAAGTGCAAGAGAAAAATGTTCCATGCAGAACTACAAGATCAATCAACCGTGTTTCGGTTTGGGTTTCAACATCTTTTATTTTTTCCCTATTAGAGAAAGTTTGTGAAGGTGGCACTATCAGATGAGCTTTAACTACCGACTCCATACTCCATGACAGTAATGAAAATGCAGAATTTGGGCAATACACTGGAACTCCCAAAACCAGAGTGTCCAAAGAAGAAATTTAAACAAGTGAGAAGATTTTCTCCTCCCATGCAGCAAACAATGCCAGCTCAAGTTTATCTCTTCAGGTTCAGGTTGGCGCGAGCCTCAATGTTGTGGTCCTCTATACAGTGAGAAGCTCTGGCGCAAGTTCTGCTGAGTGGTTTCTGAAAATATTGGATTCCAGATCAAATAATATTTATCTGGGTCTCTACTTCCCAAGAGTCGGTCATTTATCCGAAGGATACTCTTTTTTTATTTTTTTTGGGGGGGGGGGGGGTGGGGTGGGGGGGTTTGTAAAAAATATATGTAAACATATGTAAATTTAATAATTTTTTTTCAACCAATATATATATACACGAACACTTTTTTTTTTTTTTTTGAAAACAATACTCAAACTTTCTTAAATGAATCATTGACAAAGCAAATGCTTTGCCAAAACAATATCTCCGATACATGGTGGACACTCCAACCAAATTGTATCTAAGACCTGTTTTAATGCCAACTTAGCTAAACCATGAGCAGCTCTATTCGCCTCACGATTTACATGTCTAATTTGCCATTTCGGAAAAACATATAAACACTGCAAAACATCATCTACTAGTTGACCGAGCCTACTGGCATCCCTTCCATTAGCTTGAATGGCATCTGTGATCTGCTTTGCATCCCCCTCAAGGATTAATTGTGAAACTCCTCTTTCTTGACAGAAAATAGCTCCATAATAAGCAGCTAATGCCTCTGCTGCAGAAGAATCCCATAAATCATTTCTTGAAACACATTTCGCTGCAATGACTTTACCTTCATCATCTCGTATAATAATACCAAACCCCATCCTTCCAGAATTTTTATCCGAAGCTGCATCAACATTCACTTTTGTCCATCCATCTGCCGGTTTGGCCCACTTCAATTGTCTATCCACAGGTTCTAAATTAGTCCAACCCACTGTTTTGTTTGCAATCTGAAATTCCTCCGAATCACCTACAGCCAACCTTACTACCACATCTGGATGAAGAAAAGAGCCCTCATGTACCCATGCATTCCTTCTCCACCATACCTTCCTGGCTGTTTCCGAGAATAAACAAAAATCCTCTCCTCCGCATTTCTCATACAATGCACCAGCTATGTGGGAAAATTCTGGCCCATCTAGATTACTTTTTTGAAAAATTCTCAAACTTGCTCCCCAAACGTCCTTAAGCTGAAGGACAACCCCACAAAATGTGATAGCTAGTCTCAACCTCCAAACTACAAATTGGACACAAAGAATCTTCAACCACTCTTCGCTTCATTAGATTGTCCTTTGTCGGAATAATATTCTTACATGCCCTCCACATAAAAATTTTAACAGCATTAGAGGTCTGCATTTTCCCTATTCCCCTCCATAAATCAGCACTCTCCCTTCTAGTTGAACTCTCAGCTTGGAAATTATCACTTATCTTAAAGCTTAAAATGACAAAAAAATAAATAATATTTCATGTTTACAATGATGGTGTAAACAAAGAAATCAAATGCTAGGGATCTTTTCCCACAGGAGATTCCTCTTTATATATTTTGGGTATTACAGCAAGGACAAAATTTTCCTCTTAGCTAATTTAGATGAAATTTTGTCAAACTCACATAAAGTGGTGTCAAGTGTCTAAGCATTTAATATGCACATTAAATATTAAAGGTCATTAATGACAGTTTACTAACTAAGGTTAACTTTTTTTTTTTTCCCTTTTTCTTTTGGTTAAACATTAGACTAACGTTTTGTTTTTTTACCAAGGTTAAAACTAACCTTAAAAATAGAAGAACTAACGCCAGATTTGACTAAAACCCCCCGAAAAAAAAGGGTTAGAACTTAAGAAGCTAATGTCGGTTTACAAGAAAGAAAAAAAATCACATATAAACAATGTTAGCTTCTTTAGTGATTTTTAGTTCTAACGTTGTCTTAGAAGTGATTTTTTTTTTCTTCAAAGCCAAAGTTAGCTTCATTAGTTCTAAACCCTTTTTTTTAGGGGGGGTTAATCAAATCTGACATTAATTCTTCTCTTTTTAAGGTTAGTTAACCTTAGTTAGTAAACTGCTATTAATGACCTTTAATATTTAATGTGTATATTAAATGCTTAGACACTTGACACCCTTTTATGTGGGTTGAACAGAATTTCCTCCAAACTAATTTCGAGGAAATTTCTGTCCTTAAGGAATCTAAGAAATTACATATCATCACATGAGTCATGANTAGTTCTAACGTTGTCTTAGAAGTGATTTTTTTTTTCTTCAAAGCCAAAGTTAGCTTCATTAGTTCTAAACCCTTTTTTTTTTTGGGGGGGGGGGAGGGGGTTAATCAAATCTGACATTAGTTCTTCTCTTTTTAAGGTTAGTTAACCTTAGTTAGTAAACTGCTACTAATGACCTTTAATATTTAATGTATATATTAAATGCTTAGACACTTGACACCCTTTTATGTGGGTTGAACAGAATTTCCTCCAAACTAATTTCGAGGAAATTTCTGTCCTTAAGGGAATCTAAGAGATTACATATCATCACATGAGTCATGATTTCTGAAGATTAAGAAAAGTGAATGTGATGATGATGGGATAAAAGTCATTGCTAATTCTCACAAGGGCCAATAGGTCATCATTGTTTGAGCCATCGTAACCAATACGTTGCTACTCTTGAGACAA
Organism: Carpinus fangiana; assembly: GCA_006937295.1. Lineage (NCBI taxonomy): Eukaryota > Viridiplantae > Streptophyta > Magnoliopsida > Fagales > Betulaceae > Carpinus > Carpinus fangiana. Next base: position 2,965,846 of record CM017323.1, read on the forward strand.
CCAAATCCTCTACCAAGAGAGAAAAGAAACAGAAAGATTTGTGTTCTTTGGACCATTCAACAGGGACCCAAAAAAAAAGAAAAAGAATAATAATAATAAAGAAGATGCAAAGTACAGGAAAAACATTCTCACACAGATAGACGTCAACTTTCATTACACATGGCATATGAGATCTAGCCAGGAGCACATGACAAGCTGAGGGAAAGAAACATAAAGGGTACCTCAAATAAAACATCAAAGAAAGCATTACAAAAACACACACACACAAAAGTAAAGATTAAGGAGTAAATAAGAAGACACCATGGAAGCCACCGTTCTTTATGCTCAGTAAACAATTTGGTTAAACTTTGCTTTCTGTACAAGCAAGAACAGAACTAGAAACTTTGACCTGAAAATTTCTATTAACAAATTTAAAGGCTAATTTTTTTTTTTTGGGTTTGTTGAGGGGTCAATGGCCCAAGCCCCTTATCTGTCTCTGAGTACAAGCTAAAGCAATAGGCCACTGCCGACACAGACATTTTTTGCTGTTTTCCTAAACAGATAAACAACTCTTGCTTTTTTTCTTTTTTAATTTTTTTAAAAATATAAAAATCTGGACAGTCTAAGATGTAAGACTTGGCTAGTCATAGCATCTCCAGCAATAGTTGCTAGTTTAGTTACTCTAAAAGTATAACTTATTAGTTTAGTTATCATTTTTTTTATTACACACTCCAGCATAACATCTATTTTAACCATCTCTTTTAATTAAATATTTTTTTTTCTTCCCCATCGAGAACAAGGAGAGAATAATAATAATAAATAAGCCTTATAAAGTATTACAGTGAATTTTTAAATATAAAAATTCATTATAACACTAATAAAAAAAATCTCTACTTTATAAGCTTTGCTAGAATAAAACAAAAAAAGAAACTAAATTTAACTAAAAAATTAATTTACAAGCTCCGCTGGATAAGCAGGTGGTAAATTTTTGTGTTATCGGAGGGGACGGTGGAATCTCTCGATTCTTCCTAAAAAGATCCAAAACTGTAGAACACCTGGATGCACCAGTTAAAAAAGAAGGTGGGCATCCACATTTAAAGTTACAGCTCTGCCCATGCTAAAGACAATTTCCTAAGTTTCAGCTTCATGCAATAAAATGTGGCGTAACCGTGGATATTCAATAGGGGCAGTGGCACCCCAGTTCCCAAGAAAGCGAAGGGCTGCCAAATTGAACTTGCAATAACAAAACCCAACTTGATTGATGTAAATACTAAGACAAAAACTTTTGAGCATATGATTCCCTGTCTCTCTCTCTTGTGCGGCTGTGCCTTTTACTTTCTTTCCTTTGATCCCAGCTCCTGTATGTTCACTCTAAACCATTTTATGATCACACTATGCCCTGCTCTCCTTGTCTCTTTCGCTGCTTTATATCCCAAAAAAGCTTTTATACTGATTAACATGTAAAAAGGAGTTGGGAAACACTGTCTGTGGGTCTCCTACTTAAGTAGGTTCCTCCGAAATGCAAAGCTTCCACCTTCACACTTGCGCATTTTGTTCGTTTTTTCGTGCTTTACTCTTGAACGAGTGATATGATGAGAAATCGGCTTATTTTGGCACTCATTTTGGTGGTTCTTTTTGGTGGGTTTTCTTCAGCTTCAGCCGCACATCCTGCAAGTGAGTATGGCATTTTGTTTTCATTCTCTGCTTCAAATTCTATCAAAGTTTCAAATTTTCTATACATTTTGAACCATTTGCAGAAATTGTAAGTGGGGTTGTCTCCAATGTGGTCTCCGCGCTTGTTAAGTGGCTGTGGTCACAGAAATTCGTCACCAACACAGGTAAAGATATTTTAATGAGCTCACATTTTTGTGTTTTGCTCTGTTCTGGGGTTTGTCTATATGGGGCTAGAGATTGTTCTTTGCAATGTCAAGGTTCATGAAAGAAAAGTGGAATTTTTGAGGTTGATGGGATTTGTGCGGTTTGATTTTTCAGCGGTTCCTAGCCGTTCGATGATGAAATTTGAGGGTGGATATACGGTGGAGACGGTGTTCGATGGCAGTAAGCTTGGAATTGAACCATACTCTGTCGACGTTTCTCCAAGAGGGGAGCTTCTGGTTTTGGACTCTGAAAACAGTAATATCTACAAGATCTCAACCCCATTGTCTCGTTGTAAGTTATTTTTGGCTCGTACAGTTTAGGAATAATGCTTGATTATATTGTTTGTGATTTTGTACTTTTAGTTTGATCAAATTTTGATTTTTCTTGAATATAATGGTCTTGATATTGCTTTTCATAATGTGTTTTCGAACGCCTATTTTAAGTCTCTAAGAAATAGGCTTGCTGTTTGGTTAGCCGACTTATCTTCATACTTGGGACATATTTTTTTGATTCGTTCCTTGCTAAGTCTTGGTAGAATCCAAATACATTATTAGAGAAATGTTTTTGTTTAGTTGAAGCCTCCACTTTTGAAAGTACGAAAGGACTTTTAGTTTAGTTTCTGTCAAACCAACTCTATCTTTTTGGAGATATGTTATCTTTTGTTTTGAGAGCAATATTCTTTAATTAGCACTTAAGCTTCTTGTTAACAACCTAGTTGTCCCTTGTCTTTTTGAACCAAATAAGGCTTTTGTGTACCTTTAACATTAAAAAAGAAAACAAAGTCCATTATGTTGATGAGTTGCCTTTGAGCTTCTTGAGGACGATTAACTCAACTTTTTGTTTGGTTAATGACCAATTGCACTTTTGCTTTACAAGTTGGTTCATGAGATGTTACTGGAAAATTTGATCAGATGTGAACCAAATGGTAGTTTCAGTTGGTTTGGATTCCCTTTTTTCATTTAAATACTTGAACAAGCTACACTAAGGCACATCCATTTCCCTTTCCTTGTGGAAAATTGATCTCAAAAGACTGTTGCAGTTTTCTAATCTCATCAAGTTTCTTATGTCTTCTGGGTGCTCAACGGATTCTTGTGGTTGAACCCATTGTTCTTTTAAATGCTCAAAATGAATGAATGAATTGCAGATAGCCGGCCCAAGCTGGTTGCTGGATCACCCGAAGGTTATTCTGGGTATGTAGATGGGAAGCCAAGAGAGGCAAGAGTGAACCATCCAAAAGGGCTTACAGTGGATGACAGAGGAAACATTTACATTGCAGACACGTTCAACATGGCTATCAGGAAGATCTCTGATTCAGGTAATGTACGGATATTTAAGGGATTTCCTTGGTTAAAGAATGAAATTTGTTTCTATAACCCCTCTCCTCCGACAAGGTGCATGAAATTTTGGCATCCAAGGGACTTTCAACTTTAGAGTAGGATCTGCCTTAATATGATTTAGCTTTATCATTTTGCAGGGGTTACAACCATTGCAGGTGGAAAATGGGGCCGAGGGGGAGGTCATGTTGATGGTCCAAGTGAAGATGCAAAATTTTCAGATGATTTTGATGTGGTTTATGTTGGAGCTAGCTGCTCTCTTTTGGTTATAGACAGAGGAAACCAGGCAATTCGAGAGATCCAACTCAATGATGAGGACTGTTCTTCCCAGTATGATGGTAGTTTCCATTTAGGTAACAAGGAAAGACTCAGAACTTTCATCTATCCTTTTCTTTCAAGATCCTGGAGATTTAAGGAAAAAAAAAACTTTGCAGGGATGGCAGTGCTTGTTGCAGCTGGATTTTTCGGTTACATGCTGGCATTGCTGCAGCGAAGGGTGCGAGCAATGTTTTCATCCAAAGATGTAAGTTATCCCAGATATATAATTTTTTCTATCTCTAGTAATTTAATTTGTTTTTGACTGGAGAGTTGTCCCCATAGGCATCTTTGTCACATGTCTGAATTTCAAATTACAAGTTTACAATCAGGCTCTGGCCTGGTGCCCAAAAGAATAAAGAAAGGCCATCTAACTTACAATTTACTGCTAAAATGGCTTAGAATGGTCGTTGTAAGAAATCACATTATTTCTTTTCTTTTCACTGTCTTCTTAATCACCAAATGGAGCATGTGTCCAAGATATATTCTATATAAATAAACGTTTATTCATGATTAATCTACACATCTTGGATGTTGCAGATAGAATACTTTTATCTTTTTGTCATATTCTGAAGTGTTTTCTGAACATTTTAATTTTTAAATGTCAACATGTGCATCTGTTTCTAAGTCTGTTACTCCCCATGCCAAAAAAAAGAGCGAAAATTATTTTGTAGTTCCCCCAAGTTAATTTAATATAGTTCCAACAACTGTCCAAACCCTAAGAAATGAAAATTTTATTGTGGAACATGACAATAAAATTATTCACTTTGGTGGTAACAAGCTGGAATATCTCTTCTACTGATTCCCTTCATGATATGACCAGGACAAGTTTCATATTTTCTTATTGCAGGATTCAACAACTCCTATAAAGAAAGGTTCACCAGTGGCACCATATCAGAAGCCTCCTAAATCAGTCAGGCCCCCCTTGATTCCATCTGAAGATGAAACTGAGAGAGCTGAAGAGGGATTCTTTGGTTCACTTGGAAAGCTTGTCCTCAACACCAGCACTTCGGTAGCTGAAATATTTGGGGGATTATTTTCAGGCGCTAGGAGAAAGCCCCTCATCTATAATCAGCAATACGAACAACTGAACACACAGCCAAATCCGTGGCCCATGCAAGAGAGCTTTGTGATACCAGACGAAGATGAGCCACCAACAATAGAAACTAGAACACCAACACCAACACCAAAGAAAACATATCCTTTTATGACCAAGGACCTGGAAAGGAGCCAGCATGTCAAGCAAAGCCGGGTTTACCATAATGGATGGGATGGTGATTATCGCCAGCAACAGCAGCATATGCAGCATCAGCTGCAACAGCAACATATGCAGCATCAGCTACAACAGCAACATATGAAGCATCAGCAACAACAGCAACAGATGCAGCAACAGCAACAGCAGCATCATCACAGGCATTTTTCGTCAGGCCCGCAAACTTACTATGAGAAAAACTGTGAAACAAATGAGATAGTCTTTGGGGCCGTTCAAGAACACGACGGACGGCGAGAAGCCGTGGTAATAAAGGCCGTTGACTATGGAGACCCTATCTATAATCACCATAATATTCGATCCCGAATCAATTACATGGGTTACTCTCAGGGCTATCCATCATCTACTGCTACATATTAGCTAAGGGATTGTAAACTTAATATGTGAGATATGAAGGTGGAAACGGTAAAAAATGGATGTAAGAGGAGACGTGCTCGTTTTTCATTTTTTCTCTCTAAGGGTAATGTTAGTTCTCCAAGATTTCCTCTCGGTAGAAGGAAGTACAAGAATGTAATATTCATCTCTATTTTCTTTTTACTAAAAGTCAAGAATATCGAGCTAGTTTTATGTAGTGTTAGAAAGTTTTTACATATATAGTTTTTTTTATCTAAGAAATGGTTTATATATATATTTTATGTAGAATATAAAAAATAAGGGTTTTTACTTTGACTCTATTTATGCAGAACGTGATCAAACATTAGAATAATTTTGGGCCCTATTTTATCTTGGGGTGAATTTGCCCTGGTGCACAATACATCAATTGCATCTTGGAAGTGAAGCAATTCTCTAACATATTTTCTTTTCATTCTTTGTGTGTGTGTGTGTGTTTTTTTTTTTTTTGGTTTTTCTAATGTGATTTTTTTTAATAAAGTATTATTTCTATTTAAAAAAAATCAAATTAATAAAAAAATTTAAAAAGAAATTGGGTGGTTTGAGAGCCTAGGGAGCCACCGCAGACCAGCCCTGGGTCACCCCTGGCCGTGGGTCACGGCCAGACCCACGGCTGGGTCTGGGTGGGCCGGACCAAAATGGGAACGACCAAAGCAGCCCCAAGAATACCTAGCAATAACCACAGCATCAACTATCTGATTCCTCTGCTGATTCATTCCACCAGAAACAACTACCATCAGGTATGACAGGTACTTTCTCATGTCCTTTACAATCCCCTCACTGGCTCTCTTGTAATCCTGGCTGAACACCAAGCAAGGCTTGTAGCCCAACCCATCTGGCTGCTTCCAAAACTCACTCTCCTCAACTTTCTCACCATCATTCTCACTGTTTGCTCCATTACCCACCTCTGGTTTTGAAAAACCATTCAAGACCTCATCTTTCTCATCATTTTTACTACGATCTCCACACTTCGATGCAAAAGCAAGCTGTGATTTTGAATACCCATTTGAGATTAAGCACTGTGTTTGAGGAGTTGTAGTACATGGGTATGGAGAAAATGGGATCACGGCCAGAACCAGCCGTGGGTCTGGCCAGTCTCTCTCCTTTCTCTCTCTGTAAAATTCCAACCGGCCCTTGGGGTGGTTCGGCCACCCTCAAGGCCAAATAAAAAAAAATTAAATTAAATTTTTTTGTGGCTCTAGGGTGGTTCGGCCACCCCTTAGGGACAAGGGCAACTCTCAACAGGGGTAGCCGGCCACCACCAGTGGCAAATTTATTATTTTGATTTTGATTTTTTTTTTTTAAATGTAAATAATATTTTATTATTTTGTTATTAGTGAGATGTTGTAGTCCGTTGGATGAAAATGGACGGTCAAGATTGAGGATTTGAGGGGATCCTGGTCCGGATTTCTTCTCCTACAAGGTTTATGGTTATTAATTCTTATTCTTATTAAGATTTAGGTTTATTTTCTAATAAAAGTGCCCTAGGCTAATCATCCAATATATCTTTTCTGTTTTCTCTTTCAATTCTCTCTAATTTTAATTGTTATCTGTGGAATTACTGTATCTTTGATTTCCAGAGTTTCTTAAGGAGGGTGAAGAAGGAGTAGCAATGGGTGTACGAAGAAAGGGTGCAAATAGGGTTTCCGAGGACCCTGAGGAACTGTCACTCGTACCCTTGCAGGCCATCCTCTTGGCTGATAGCTTCGCCGCCAAGTTCCGTCCCATCACCCTCGAACGCCCCAAAGTAATCTCTCTTTCTCTCTCTCGATTGTGTGTATCTTCGTGCGTACGTACATATATGATGTTGGTATCTATGTTTTATACGAATGAATGTATGAACGCTATGAATCTATGTAGGATGTTGAATTATGCTATCCATGTACATTGCTTGGAATATTTGTATTCTTCATAAATTTTCCTTGTAGGCTAATTTAACGTGATTACGAAGAGAGAAAATTCGGTTGAAAATTGTTTTAAGATTAAGTTTGTGTATTCATTTGATAAATTTGGATTCTTTGTGCCCCGTTTGTTGCTTATAGCCATAGGTGTCGACAGGGGCGGACCCACGTGGTGGGTGGGGGGGACCATGGACACCCCCAAAATATTTTTATACCTTTACAAATTTATTATTTTATATATTATAGCCTAAGAGGGTCTCTGCAAAAATTATTATACAAACCTCCCAACAAAATTTTTCTCTTAAAGGCTAAAAGATGGTTTTCCACCTAAGAAAAATTAAAATAATGTCTAGTTCTCTCTACTATGTCTAATTCTTTTACTCAAAAATGATAAAAAAAAAAAAAAAAAAAAAATTGTCTCTCCCCCAAGTCGCATGTCCCACTTCCCACCCAACTTCATTCTAAATTTTTGTCCTTTAATGCATATAATACTTATTTTCAGAAAAATATAATAATAATATTAAAATAAATATTTACATATTAAAAAATATAAATTTTCACTTTCCCCCAAAATACATTTGACCGGGACCCCCTAGGAACCAATTCCTGGTTCCGCCACTGGGTGTCGAAGAAGAACATGGGTTGGGGTGCTTTTGGATTATAATCTTTTTTCTTTTACTATTGTTCAAGTATTTGTCCCTCCATTTTCGCTGCCGTAGGAGGTTCACTTATTTATTTCTTTATTTTCTTGCACAAGAATGCGTAGAGAAGAATATTTAGACAAAATATGAAATAAAAATAAATTCTCAAAATTTGGACGTTTTTGATGACCACCTGTGTTACTTGCATATTGAGATGTTTCAATATTTAGTGTTACTTTTTTTTTTTAATAAAAAAAAAAAAAATCTTTGGGAATTTGTATATAGACAATGCCATGGGCTTGTACGGAGGCCAACTTGTGAATTCGTATGTCTGGCAAAAAGATTTTTTTGTTCTTTTGATGCCAATTCTTGCACTTATGTAAGCTTTTTGGTGTTGAAGGTATTATTACCATTAGTAAATGTCCCGATGATAAATTACACCTTAGCATGGCTTGAATCTGCTGGTGTTGAAGAGGTTATCGTCTTTTGCTGTGCTCATTCCAAGCAAGTGATTGATTATTTGGAGAGTTTTGAGTGGTTTTCTCATCCAAACTTCTCGGTCACGACGATAGTGTCCCACAATTCTAACGGTGTTGGTGATGCTTTGCGCGTAATTAAGGGTCGCAATGTGGTATGTCCATGTCTCAATTTCCCATCTTATATTTCTGTCTTTATGAGAAGTTGGAATTTCCTTCGTTCCAATCAGTTTTAAGTATTTGTTCTTAATGAATGTAGTTCCACCTATGCTTGCATTTAGAACTTGCTGTTTCATAGTGTAACGAAGTTATCATCTTCTGTGGCTTTTGAAGATAAATGGAGATTTCGTCCTTATTAGCGGAGATACTGTGAGCAACATGTCACTTACACAGGTGCTTAAAGAACATAAGGAGAGAAAGAAGAAAGATAGTAATGCTGTAATGACCATGGTTATTAGACCGTCAAAGCCTTCTCCAATTGCTCACCAATCTCGACTTGGTACTGATGAGCTGTTTATGGCAATAGATCCTAATACTAAGCAGCTTTTATATTATGAGGATAAGGCAGACTATTCAAAAGGGGTAATATGTCTTGATAAGTTGCTGCGCACTGATAATCCATCAATTTATTTACACAACGATGCACAGGTTTATTTCTTGAATCTTTCCCTCCAAATCTTTTAGTTTTATTTTCAGAGTACCTTATAAAAGTAAGATTTATTTTCAGCTTTTGTAGTAATCTATTAGTGGTAAATTCCTCCTCCCTGTGGCTTTTGTTTGGGTCTTCAAACTAGTGCTAATTTGTCTTCTTACAATAGCTGTTTCTCTAAGAAGTTATTTTTATCATGACAATGACCAAAATTTATTGTAGAGTGATGAAGGAAATGAAACACTGCAGTTGATTTACTCAATTCGATAATAAGGAAATGGCTTGAGTTTTGATTCGCTTTGATAGCCAATATTACTTGACATTATAATGCTTGCCTGTTATAATTTTCTAAGAAGGTATTTAAAGTGTTTCTTTGTCCTTATATAGTGATGGTATTCATGTCTCGCCATTGTCTCAGTCCAAGATTTTCTGAAATCGCTGAGGCAGTGAATGCGCATGGGCTGCTTCTTGTGCTTTAAAGGACCCATTCTTGCTTATGTCTCACCACCTCCCTAACCCTTTTCTTTGGGCATTGTTGTTGAGGAATGGATGGTTGCTTTTAGTGCTGTGTGTGCGTGCCAAGCATAAGAAGGCAATATACTATTGTTACTGGCTAAATCTGCATTTACACTCCATGCTGTGGCTGCTTTTGTTTGTTGTCAGTAGATGCATTGGCATTCTATCTGAAATTATTATTAGTTTTCTCTTCATTTATATGTCTCTTCTCTAAGGAGACCTGTGATTCAAATTTATGCAAAATTATTAATTTATTCTCTGTAGGATTGCTATATTGACGTCTGCTCGCCAGAAGTGCTTGACCATTTTGTCCCCAATTTTGATTATCAACATCTACGACATGAATTTGTCAAGGGCTTGCTTGATGATGATGTATGTGTAACTCATTAATTATACCTCTCTTTTGTAAGCTAAATTTAGTTACTTTCATGTGCAAATAATATGCTGGTACGCTGACAAGCGCCCTCTTCTACACATTTACATATGTGTGTTGCAAAGACACAGAGACATAATAAGATGATGGATCCCCCTCCCAATTGATGTCTCCCTGTATTAGTTTCTACATATGTTTTCAATGTGTAAATTGAACCTTATTTGATTAGAAAATGTAGATAGAATTTTTATTAATATCTCAGCATTTGTCACAAACTTGTGTAGATATCTTTGATTGGAGGGTGGTTAACAGAATGGATGTGTTCTACATTCCTTCTGTGCACCCAATGAAAAAAATACATACTCTTTTATGCATGCGTGACTATAGATGTCATTTCATTAATTGAGTAAAAAAGTTTCCTTAGCAGAATCATAAATTTTTCATTTTTCTGCAATGTTTAAGCATCTCAGATTTTTTTTTTTTCTTAGTATCTAGTTATGTTATTGAGACATCTCTTTCCATTTTGGCACATTTAAAAGAAGTCAAAATATTTAGGATGCTCATTTACAATGAATAACATTTTATTGGCTTATATTTGCTTCCCTCTTGTTGATAGTATGTTCCGATAATTAGACATTTTCTGGTTTTGGTGTTTTTCGTTTCACACTTCTAAGATATCCATATTTTCTATCAGACTATAAACTACAAAATCTTCACTCATGAAATTCACTCAAGTTATGCGGCTAGAATTGATAACTTCCGAAGCTATGACACTATTAGTAAGGACATAATCCAGAGGTGGACATACCCATTTGTGCCAGATGTTAAGTTCTTTGGGAACTCTGCCACCAAACTTGAAAGACAGGGGATGTATCGAGCATCGGGTAATGATCAAAGGTCTAATTGGTCAATAATCTATGTAGTTGGTTACAAGTGTTACATATTATGTTGTAATTTCTCCATTAAACACTATTTAATAAACTTTTGGTTCTTTTTTTTTTTTTTTTTTCAATACCAGAAGTAGTGCAATCTCGGTCTGCAGAAATTGGTCCTTTTACTGTTATTGGAAATGGTACCAAGATTGAGAGCAACACTAAGATTTCAAATTCAGTTGTTGGGGAAGGTTGTATCATAGGATCAAATGTTTCAATAAAAGGTTCTTATATATGGGATAATGTCATTATTGAAGATGACTGTAAGATAATGCATGCAATAGTATGTGATGGAGTGGTTATGAAGTCAGGAGCAGTTTTGGAACCTGGTGTGGTTTTATCTTTTAAGGTATGTGTCTCTATATCCTTGCTATACCTAGTTTGAACTGCTGAATTATTATTATTCTGCTTCCTGTGTACTTAGGGGCGCCGCCTTACACTTTTTAATAAAACTTCCATTACTTATCAAAAAAATTATTATTCTTCTCCAGTTCATTTTTCTGTTGGGTTGATTCCCAAACTACATGGCAACAAGATGTTTACTGATTACAAGTCCATATGTTAGACTAAAATTTTTATCGTGAGGGAATAAATTCATTGGAAACGGATATAGTAATATTGTTATGGGATTGGAAATCTACTTGATTGACAGCATATTTGTATGAATGTAGAATTTCAGAAGTGCATATTCCTAGTTTCTCAGGTTTTTTGAATTTTTGTTATTATTTTTCTTCAGATTTGGGGTTCTCTTGTACTTGTAAAAAAAAAAAGAAAAAAGAAAAAAAAGAAAAAGGATTAGAGGTTCTCTTGTATGCTCCTTGTGCACTAGGGTTGCACCCCTTTGCGCTAATAATAATGAAATTACTTATAAAAAAAAAGGTGCAATGTAACCCAGACTGTTGATCTACTTATAGGGTTCTGACATTGGGTATCCACCGATATGGAATGATTGGTAGAGATGTTCTTCGTTATGAAATTAAGCTGAAGACTCTTAAGCTCTAATTTTTTGTTAAGCTTCTGCTTTCTTCTTCTATACATTGAGTTAAATATTACCTTGATCGCTAAGAATGCGGCTATGTGTTTTTATCCTTCTTCATACATTTTCGTTGTTAAGTCTTTGTTGCATGAAAGCTAATTTAAGGTGGGCACTTTCTCCGGAAGAAAGGAGGGTAATCAAGGCTGCGATATACAGTAAACATATATAAAGAAGCGAACAAGCAAAACTTAAGGACATCTGCTTTTGGGGCGCACATGACTCCAAAGTGGTGCCACCCCTTTTTAGCTGTAAAATCCACCTGATCGGCCAATTTTGAACCAACTTAATTAATTAAATTTCCTATCTGCTTCATTAAGTTTTGGTATATATTATTTGTGTCTTTTCAAATTCATCTTTCTTTTTTGAAAAATAATAATTGCAAGGTACAAATATTGAAAGTTATGGTCCTTTTGTGATTTGTGACTATATGTAGTTTGTACGGCGTTTTGAAATTTCTTATCCTCCAGGTTGTAATAGGGCAACAATTTGTTGTTCCATCATACTCAAAGGTATCATTGCATCCACAACCAACTAAGCAGGATGGTGATGAGGAGGGGGAGTATGCTGACGATAGCAGTGGTATGAATTGTGTTTTCCAAAGACTGAAGTATTAGAGCTATACTTATTTCTTTGCTGCTAAGAAATTGCAAATGAAGTTTTAGACGTCATATGTGTTATGGTAGATGAGGCCAGAGTTTCTTTATACTGATGCTTTCTTAGCTGTATTGTTTAATGCCTAACAATTCTTCTTCCATATACTAGTTGTTGACAGTTAAGATGTATATAACTTTTTGAAGTGCTGCTGTGCGTTATTATAAAATTTTTTATATGCAGCAATCACAAGTACATTGAAAAGGTCAAAAGAGGCGATGACATCCCAATTATTGGAGAAACAAAGTGGGCCTACTTATGAGGTTAGCTGGCATTTTTTTTTTGTATATGCTCAGGATACACTAGCCTGATAGAGTTAAATGTCCAGGCTTATTTTCTGTCACATATGTGGCAGCTTTTTCAGTAACTGGCAAACAAACAACTGGTAATGAACATTTATTTCTTCTTCTTCATTTTTTTTTGTGTTCATTTTTGGTTATAAAATAAAACTGGGAAGAAAGAAAGAACAAATCAATGCTTGAGATCATTAACTAATATGTCATTGACCCTCATACCAGTTACTATTATTGATCAGCTTGGTACAGGTGGGGTTGGATATGTTTGGTCAGTATGTGAAGGAAGCCATGAAGAAGAATGGAGACATTCAATTGCACCACTTCCTGCAGATAAGCTTGCCGAGGCAATGCAAACTACTGACGATGATCTGGAGTTGTTAACCCATGATAGCAGTGTTCTCCCAACTGCCCGAGAGTTGAAACCTGACTATAACGATTCAGATGATGATGTTAATGAGCATTCCAGAGATGACTACTATGAGAAGCAGGTGATAAAAAAATAATGTCAAACCAGAAATGATGATGTTAGTGGATACACATTTGCAGAGAATGAACATTTATTCAGCCATTATCATTTGCAGGTTGAAAAGTCTTTTCTACGGGCTGTGCGTGAAAATATTAAAGAAGACGATTTATTCTCAGAACTGAACGCAATGCGGTATGTTATTATTTTTTTTTTTATTTACACTTAAAAACTGCTTCAATTCACTCCGTTGTTTGTGTAATTGTGCCTCTACTATTGTGTTTCATTATATTTAATTTTTCTTTTCCTAGTTCTGGTTTTGTTTTTTTGTTTTTTAAATTGGTAGTCACATACCTAATAGCTCTTGAACCCACAGCCTTAACCTCCTCCCTGTTCCTTCATGGGGGAGAGGAGCCATTTGAGCCATGGCTCATTGGACAAAGACTTTTTGGACAAATATTATGTATCTGGAAAAAATGGAATATGCGTTTGAATATTTAATTTTGATGCCAAAAATGATGACATACTTTGATGATGTTCGTAACCTGCCCACAAAGTTTCTTTGATTGGTTTGGTTTAGCTACTAGCTTATATATTCCTAACATACTCCACAAACTATTCACTCCCCTTCCTCTCCTCTTCTTGTCCATTTTCTTATCCATTTGGTGAGTTTCACACTTGGTACTTTGAAAAGAAGTGTTTGTATTATTGTGTTGCAATGTTCAAGGTTATAAAGGAATGAGTAATGCTAGAAGGAAGGCTAGAGTCTGTATTGTTTCCTCCCAAATGTGACGTGGCTTTTAAAATTACTAATAGATCAAAATTTAATAATAATCATCAAATTCAATGGTGATTTTAAAAACCACATCACATTTGAGAGGACACATAGTCTTCCTTCTAGCATTACTCTAAAGGAATTGGCAATCGACTCAGACAGTGTTGATAGGTATAATGTAAGGCAGATCTGAGAATTATGCTCATAAATCACAGATGAGCAGCCAAAGAGTAGGCCTACAAATGTTGCATCAGCCAGTTAGAGAATAGAGGAATAAGATCAATCCCATCAATTACTATCTAGTTTGTACAACATTAAATAAAGTAGTATGGAACCTATGGTTGGAGGTCTTTGTCCTTGTGTTCAACACAGTTTAGCACTGTATTGTGTGGCTTAGCAGCTGTTATGGAAAAGGGTGTTGCAACACAATTTAGTATTGTACTGTGTGGCGTAGCAATTGATATAGAAAAAGGGGTGATGGGAAGTTACAAGAGAAACACCAAAAGAAAAAACTTAGGATATTTGATTTTTTTTTAAAAAAAAAAAGATTAGAAAGAGAAACTACTAGTACTCTATACCACTCATGAAGAGATCTGAGAAATGAAAGCTTCAAGTCTTTGAGAGTTGTTTTTTGGTGTGGGAACAAGGCTCTAAAGGAAGCCTTTTCAGATTTATATGGTATTGCTTGTGCAAGGGATGCTTCAGTAGCGGCGCACTTGGAGTTTTCTGGTGGCTTCAATGAGTGTAACATAAGCTTTGCTAGATCAGCCCATGATCGGGCGGTGGATGTCTTTGCCTCGTTCTTCAATTTGTTGTACTCAGGTGAGACATGGTGAAGACAAGCTTTGGTGGTCCCCCCTAGAAAAGGGTTGTTCATTGTTAGCTCATTCTATAGAGTCCTTGCTTGTAATAATGACACTCATTTTCCTTGGAAGAGTATTTGGCGGACTAAGGTTCCTTTGAGAGCAACCTTTTTTGCTTGGTCGGTGGCCATAGGAAATATCCCTACTATGGACAACCTTAGGAAACGGCATGTCATTGTGGTTGATAGGTGCTGTTCATGTAAGAGGAATGGGGAGTTTGTTGATCATCCTCTCCTCTATTGTGAGGTTGCTTGCGCCTTGTGTCTTTTTCAGTTGTTTTGTGCTATCTTGGGTGATGCATAGTGGAGTAGTTGACTTGTTTGCTACTTGGTGGATTGGTGGTAGCACTCTGGGTGTTGCTGGGTGAAAGATGATGCCTTCTTGCCTCTTGTGGTGTCTTTGGAGGGAAAGACTTGAGGACCATGATAGGACGTTAGCGGCGCTTGAGTCATTTTTCTTTTTTTCTCTTTAATCTTGGACATCTACGTTTGTAGCTTCTTGGGTTCTTAGTTTTCATGATTTTCTTGTTCTTTTTTCTCTGTCTAGCTAGATGTTTCTCTTATATATTCCATGTGTACCTGAATAGCGCTTTTCGCTTTTAATGATATTTCGATTACTTATAAAAAAAATGTATTAAAGCTTCATATAAAAGTTAGAAGTTAAATCTTATTTAGAGCTTTCACCTCTCAATAAGTAACAATTTAAAATTCAAAAGAAAACCAGTGTTTACTTCCCAAAGAATGCACGAATCAATTAATGAGTGTAAGAAATAGTTTTAAGCAAGTTTCTGCTAAACTTGACATCACTGAAAGTGATTTTTTTTTTTAACCTCCAAATGCCCACATGATGCAAAGGGCTCATGGTAACGAGCATTCTTTTCCAACTTGCAAAAACTTCTATCACAGTCCGAGGCATCAGCCAATACGATTCAATAAGATAAGGCAAACAAACACAATTCTTTTAATACAATGCAAAGTTAGAGGAGATGATCTACCTTCTCACCATTATTCTTACACATAGCATCTACTCACCCCTTTTTTCCAACTTATCAACTGTCAGTATTTTACCCAAAGCAGGTGTTTATCCAAAGAATGCTGCTTTTGTCAGTACCTTGACACACCAAATACTCTTTGGAGGAAATTCAATGGCTAAACCCCATTACGAGTCTCATGATCACAAATCTTCCATTCTTAGAAAGTCTCCAAAACATTTTATCTTCCACTTCAACAAATGGAATATAATTCATTAGCTCCAAGAAATTGTCAAGTGATTCACGTGCCCAATCTTGCGAAGATCTCAGAAGTCTAATATGCCAATGTTGAGCTCCTTCACCAGTTATTCCAATCTCTAGAATCTTCTGTTTGCAAAACTCTAGCTGAAGAAATAAGTATTATACAAGGAGCTTTTGGAATTTGTCCTACATCAGCATTGCAAACCCTTCCCCATTTCCATCCGAATGCACACTTTATATGATTCTTCTGCATTTTTTTTTCTTTCTCTAGGCTATGTTTGGATGTATTTACTGGGATAATGCTTTTATATATATTCAGTTGGTATTAGGTTTAGCCGAGTTGAGTTAAGTTTAGAATGCTTTTGTTCTGTGTGGATTAGTTGCTTATCATATAACTTTTTTGGCCATTTATTTAACAGGATGTTAGATTTAGAATGCACGAAGTCATGTGCGGACGCTGCTGCAGCTATATTTTATTCAATGATGAAATTGTCATTAGAAACTCCACATAGCTCACCTAGTAAGTTTTTCTATGTTTTCTTGTTTTGGTATACATTCAGGTAGAGGATTATCATTTCTTATTTGATTTCAAGTAAAAGCTCTTTATGCTGGAAGTGATAGTGGCTTTTTGAATTTTGTTGAATATGTCTAACTTAGATTAAGAGTCTGTTTAAGATTGCGTTTGAGAAATAGAGCGTTTAAGTCAAAAAACGCTTTTTGGCAAAAGTTGTTTATTCGTGTTGCATACCATAACTACTTATGTAGTTTGCTCTCTCTCTCTCTCTCTCTCTGTGTGTGAAGAGAATGAGTTATGTTTATGGATGACTGAACACCTAATTATAATTTATGGATCCTCATTCATTGATAGTTTATATATTGAGATATCTTTACAGTAATCCTATTATATTATAAGAACTGAAAGGCGTTATCATCTTACTGTGTGCTTTTAAATATATTTTTCTGTTAAAAACTATACCCATTACATATCTTGATCCTTAGTTGTGCCCCTTTTATTTTGGCCCAAAATAAGTTGTTAAGAGTATCAACACTGAAGAAAAACTGTGTTTGTTGCCCTGCACTTTTTATGTTAGAACCTATTTTCTTGTTTTTACTGTTATACATATTTGCTATATTAACGCATCCATATTAGGTCATTCAATACAACATCCATATTTTGTTGTACCCCGATTTTTCATTTGGCTGCCTTGTCTGGTGAGGGACTTGGGATTGGTGAGGATTTGGATTGGGGTTTGCTTTGTACATTACTTCCTAATGCTATACATATCTTTCTGTGTAACAGATTTCATTTATGTATGAAAAATTATTTTCCTTGCCTTTTGATCTATGGAATAAACAATTTGGTTCTTCTTAATCTACTTTTCAGGTGAATTGTTTAATAATGCCGTGAATGTAATTACACAATGGCAAAAACTTCTGAAGTCTTTTCTGACTGACATTGATGACCAGGTCTGTTTATGATAAATCCTTTTAGATAATTGTTGCCGATTCTTTGACTAGTAAAGTTTTCAATGTCTGCTTGTGCTACTGAACTTGGTGTTTTGTAATGAGTCCTTCCTTTCATTCTCTTTGTAAGATCGCTGGTTTGAATTAAATTAGGTGATTTCAAATCATACTCTTGTCCTATGTCAATTCATAAGGCAAGAGGAAAGATTAATTTATACAAATTTAGACTCCCGTTGTGCTAGGCGTCTGGTAGGAGGATTTTATCTCAACCATTTTCAGACTATGCGTCTACTAAATTTAAGCGGTGTGCATGGTGCTGCCCGTCACTTTGTTATATGTATCACGCAATAGTACAATCTCTAATGAGTTTCTATTTCTTCAGTGTTTTTTTTTTTTTTTTTTAATTTTAAAATTTCCCCTTTACAGAGGGATTCTAGGAATATCTTAAAAAAAAAAAATCCTTCCAGTAATTCTTTTGTCCTTATCTCCAATCAATTGCGCCATTCGCCACACCTCCATCACCATTTTGTTACATCTTTAAATTATTTATGTAGATTTTAAGTTCTTAATGCAGTAATTTCTCACCAATGGAACTTGAATTTTGATCTTGCATATCAGAGTCGTGTCATTGCAGTTGAGTTTTAGATATGTTTACACAAGGAATATGATTAACTTGGTTCTAGAATGTAATTAGATATTGTGCACCCAGTTCCCTTGGTTTTGATGGTTACTAAAATAAGTCTCGTTATTTCATAGTCAATTCTTTTTAATAAATTTTCTTGAATACTTTGCAGATTGAAGTAATACTAAAGTTTGAAGAAATGTGTTTGGAATTTACCACCAAGTTCTCCCCATTGTTCTCACAGGTAAATTTATCTTTATACTTTATAATGTAGATCTTTATGATGATATTTGGGTTCGCACGACACACATTTTGTGCTTGTTCTTGCGTCTTGAAGATGACATCACATCAACGTAGTTCGAGGAAGTCTTAGAAAAATTCATCGATATTGCCCTCTGTAATATCTATTGACAATGCCGTTGATCTATATATATATTCTCTCTCTCTCTCTCTCTCTTTCTGCCAATAAGCTCTCCCTCTCTCTTCCTCTAGCGATAGCGCGTCTCGCTATAGTCTCGATTTTTGGTTCGTGAGATACGATTGGTTAGGTTGAATTGGAACGTTGTCTTACAGTGGAAGCTAAATCCTTTTCTCTCACAACAAAGACAAGCAAGTCAAGGATTCGTTTGTTGGAAAGAAGGAAAAGTTTCGGTGGTTCTTGTTCTATGGGGATTCGGTGCTCTGATTGGTTGGCGGACACAGTGGAGGAGGCGTTGTATCAGGGGAAAGAGGATTTTTGTTACATCTTTTCGTGGGGAGGTGGAGGTTTTGCTGCTTCGTAAGGGTAGCAATAAGGCCAGTTGTTTCTTAGAGGCGGCTGTTTTTGCTAAGGGGGGCCGAAAAGGGGTTATCTGGCTCCCTAAGGGCCGTGGAAGATGGGGTTGGCGTCAATTCGTGGGCGAGTTATAGCATTTGCTAGTGCTCATTGTCGCAAAGGATCGATTGCTGGTCTCTAGAGTTATCTCTGACGATGGTGGTATTTTGTCTACTCGTTCTTATATAGCAGTGCTCTTCGCGGCTCGTGGTGGTTTGAAGCTATTGTCCGTGAATCACTTAGATTTGGTCTTGGTGGTGGGTTCTGAGTTGGTAAATGGTGGTGAGGAGGCGAGATCACCAGTAAATTGCTTCGAGTTTGGGTATGGTGCGCCGACTCAGAAGGAGAAGGCTGGCTCGTTGCTGGGTAGGAGTTTCTCAGGGAGGCGGCGCTCCAGTGTTGAAGACGATGAGGCTTCTGCTTTTGTTGTAGAGGGTTCTCGAAACTATTAGGGCTGACATGGATCGGGTCATTTCTGCCTGGCTGAGCCTAAAGCTCAAATCATTTTGTGGTTTAAAGATGAGGGTTGGGCCTAAGATATCGCTCATGAAGGTTATAGGCCCATTTATTTTGGGTCCGGTTTCAGAGCCCTTATTTGGGTCTTTGTCTAGCCTTGTTTCTCTCCCGGGAGATGAGGTGGTTCTGGGTCACGCAATGGGTCTTGGGGATGCATCTACAGAGAGGGTGTCAGCGGTGGTACAAGGTGATCTACTCAAGTGCGTGGAGCTTGTCTCTTGAGTCGCCGGTGTTAGATCCGCTGCTTTCAGTGGTCTCTAATGGCTTCTCCGACAAACCCATTGAAGGTCTCACCTTTGCAGTGGAGTGTCTGACTAGTCTTCAACCTTTGGTGAGTATGGACCCAAATAAGATGGAGGCTACAATGGTTTCTGTATCTTCGACGGTGGAGGAAGCTTCTGGCAAGGCTGATCGGAAATCTTCTCCGACGAAGGGCTTGCTCTTGTGTTGGTTTTTTGGGCCGAGAACCGTTCCTTCATCTCCACCTAAGGTGAAGGAGGCGTCCTCGTCAACACTTGAGGAAGATTCTTTTGCTTCTTCTCAGAAGATGGGTCCTCCTATAGCAGGGTTACAAGCCACTCATACCGTCTCAAAGATAGTTTCTCTAGTGTTCTGTGGTGGTTCTTCCTCGGGGGCGGCTGAGCTGGGTATGACACTTATGGTATGTTTGGATATGCGTTTGAGGTGCTTAAAAGTGCGTTTAACACTTAAAAATTTTGTTTGAAAAATATATATATGTTTGGTAAAAAAAATTGAAAGCACTTTTAAATGTCGCACTTTTAAATGTCCAAAAAGCTAAAAAATTGTCAAAACAAACTTTTAGCAAAAGCTTGATTTTTAAGCTTTTGCCAAAAAACACTTTTGACTTAAAATCTTTATTTATCAAACGCAATCCCAAACATGCTCTTAGCCTCTCTCGTCTTGTTATTTCGGATGGTGGAGCACCTATTTATCCTTTTGTTTCCAAGTCACAAGAGGGGTATTCTCGGAGAGTGAAGAACAATATAGGTGCGCAGCTGAATAAGAAGCTGATGGCTGAGGTTCTAGCGGCCACTCCATTGATGGGGGTGGAGTGCTATTTCGAGGTGGTGCTTAATGCGATGGGCACTTTGGGGTTACCTTTTTGGGATGATGAGAAAAGACTTAAATCTTTTTTCAGTCATTGAAGAGGTTCGGTATTGTGAAGATGGGGTTTTTGCCTCAAATACCAAGGGGAAGAGGGAGCTCAAAAATTTGGAATGCTCCATTAACATTGAAGCTAGAGGTAGTGGCTTCAATAGGGGCAAAGTTGCAAAAGTAGGGTTATGATTGCCTTGTGAGTTTAGGGTTTTTTTTCGGGTTTTGTATGCGGGCCTAGGGTTTTTTTGGTTATTAGGGCTCTCTTATTGGGGTCATTTTGTGAGCTAACGGTAGTTTTCCTGTATACTTAGGGGCGCCTTACGCTTTTTGATATATACAACTTTACTCGTAAAAAAAAAAGAAGAAAAGAATGAATGTAGGAGAAACCACAGTGTGCTCATCAAACTGCTGCAACTATTGTCTTGGCCAGCAGCTCATGCAATTGATGAAAAGTAGTACTGCCACTGGCAAATTAAAAACCAACTTTCCAAACATGAAGATTATTTGCATCTTGAACATTAGTGGGCTATGAGACGATTGTGTAATCAGGCAGCAGGAGTGGCTGCCTGTTTTGCAGCCAATTTTTGTCTTTTCCTCGGTGTTCTCTTTCTATATTCCTTGCTTCAGAGCCAAAAGCTGAAGATGGCTTTGGAAAGTTATGATGTCTTTTCCTCGGTGTTCTCTTTCCACTTTCCAACTTTTTGGTGAAGTTACCATAAATAAAGTGGAGATTGGTAATGGAAGGAGGCAGGGTTTCTGTAATGGTGGAGGATGATTGTGAAAATGTTGTCAATTGGACTGAAGTCGTTGGAACTTTTGTTATCTACTCAGAAAGGCTATTGACCTTTCTAGCTCTGTAGTCGTTTAACTTTGTGAATTAGTTGGCTAAAGGGAACTGGATTCTTGGCCAAAATAGGTGCCATGTGATTAGAAATTATGTAGATTGTTTGCATTCTTAGTTCTTTTTTGCTTTTGTCTTGCTTTGATCGTATTTTGTGTCAAGTCATTGTTATGTTCTTTTACAGATACTGTGGCTTCTGTATGACAAAGAAATTATACAAGAAGATGCTATTCTAAAGTGGGATGATGAGAAAAAAGACGCTGAGGATTGCGATAAAGTTTTTGTTAAGAAGTCTGAAGAATTCATTAAAGTAAGTATTACTATTCATCGTTCTCCTCTGCTCGTTTCTGAAGGAAAAAAGGAATCATTTAGTTGTTCTTGCATCGTGGCCATCATCCATGCGCTGGATTGTTCAACTTTTCAGGAATAAAACTTAAGATAGATGAATCATGCCTCTCTTAGACTTCACCTGATTTGTTTGTTGTATCATAATATTTGCATCTTCATATATGTGTTTTCTGGTTGCAGTGGTTGAGAGAGGCACCTGAAGAAGACGACGAAGATGTCGGAGAAGATTAGGGGGGAGTTGATTTGTAGATCTAATTTTGGGGGGGGGGGGGGGGGGGGGGGGGGGGGGNGGGGGGGGTGTTGGGTTGAGATATCCTTTCATAATTAACAAATTGGTGTATAATCTTTCAGGGGTGTTGTATTGTGGAATAAGGGTTTTGATGCGGTCTTTGTGTCCAAAAATATCAATAATAAAAATTAACCACTCGCTGTAAGACCAATCCTTATAGGGTTTGTTTCACTCGAGTAGTATAAAAATAAAGATAAAATTAATAAGAAAAATTCTTAATATGCATGATATAGGGTTTGTTTTACTCAAGTAGTCAAGAAAATATGATCATTTAAGAAATAAGTATAATTCATCTTTAGTTGGCATGGACTGTCAACCTAACCACTAAAATGTGATACGATCTGTCTTCTCTAGGTATAGACTATTTAATTCGATAATAGGCTACAAACAATCAATGAATAAGCATAAATCATCTTCGATTGGCATGAACTGTCTATTTAAGTTGCACTAAATTTAAGTGTAGTATAATTCGTCTTCCTTATATATGGCCTATCAAATTCTATTGATCATGTATCTTTTAAAATCGTTGTATAACAATCATTCATATAATCTCAGAAAATATGAATGATTAAGTTCAATCAATATAAAAGACTTTCTAAGATGAGAAGAATTTCATAATGATTAAGTAATAAACATTATGATCAATTCTCATAGTTATACAATCATCATGCATAATATAGAAAAGCCCAAATTAAAATACAATTAAATCATTGTTATTTGGAAAGGATTACATCAACACCATATTACGAATTTAGCCGCTCATGGTTGTACTAGAATGACCTCCTGCCATGATATTAGGAAGGAGATAATTTATGTCTAAAACTACGTAAACCTTATCTTAAAGCATCGGAGTCTAGTTATAGGGATCAAATAAGTCATAGAAGCCCTAGGAAACGTAAAAAACTTAGACTTCAATTTCTTATTCAAATTAGGAAGCAATCCAAGTACAAATCAGAATATGATTTGTTCAGATTTGTATTATTTTATTGCGGGACTATTTTGGCATACCATATTTCCGAATTAAGAAAATCCTATTTCATAACGATTTGTATCGTTTTGAGTTAGCTTTCCAATGCCGCTAAATTCACCTCAATCCGATATTTGAGCTGAAAGTTATGGCCAAAATACTGAGACGCGTGCAAAATCTGAAATTTTATGAAATCTGATTTTAACTCCAATTAGAGAAATTCCAATTTTTATCATTTCATTGATCTGATTAAATTTAACCACATCATATAGGTCTTCTATTATGATTGGTTAAGGTTAACCATATCTTCTAAGTCTTCTCAAAGTGTATTTTAAGCCCAAAATTAATGAAATTAATTTCATCTTTATTTAGAACTTGAAAATAATAAAACAATACAAAATCAAACAAATAACAATGCTAAGTAATTAGCATATGCGAGTTTAGGAGCTTGAATGTGCAACATTCGGTGCTTATCAGGTTTTGTTCACGGTCCTTGAATTTGAAGGAGCCAGCCATTTTGTAATCTAGGAATAGAGGGAACCCAGAAACATGAACTTTTAATCTAATATTTAATGTGATTTTGAATGAAAATGAAAGGTTTGAGAAAGTAAATTCTCAAAATTGTTACTTGGGTTCTCTGTTTGTTCTGCAGAAAAATAACCTCCGGAACTCTAATATTCTGTGTTTTCTGATGTTGGGTTAAATTGTCAGCAAAAAATAATCTAAGGTAATGGAAAATAATCCCCATAGGTCATAGAGGCAGAAAAATGTCTCCAACCTCGTCATTGTTGGCAAGATTGTCTCAAACATGCTGATCCATCATTCTTTGCAAATCCCAAGACAGGCTCACTGCCATCACCAAAAACCTCTCAAAAACCAAGAAAATGAACCCACTTAGCTTTGCCTTTTCTCCCTTCACAATCCTACGTAACTCGGATCATTTTAAATGGAACAACTCAGGTTTTGGTATGTCAGCCAAAAATTTAAAGTTCTTTCTTTCTATAATGTGTTACCCTCACTAGCCTTGTAGTTTTCCACCACCATTACTAGAGGTGGCCGACTACCCTTTTAGTTGCTTGAAGGTGGCTGAACCACTTCAATGATTGCTAGAGTGGTTTGGCCACCCCTAAGAAGTCAAAGGAGTGATTTACCATCCTAGTGAGGCTCATTAGAGTTGTGGTGATTGGTGGAAAAAGAATGTTAAAGTTTTTTTTTTTTTGCTGATATGATAGAATATAAACGTCTCATATTACACCGTTGCAAAAAATGCAATACCTAGGCACTTGATCTCAATCCGACTCATTAACTGTTCATCTCAAACCCTATGCAAGATTTATTCTCACATAGACCCAAATCTTCCCAACCCCCACTTTGCTCCTAAGCTAGCTTTCTCTCTTTTTTTTCCCCTTTTGGGGTGGTGGGCATAAATTATTTTTAATTTCATTTAATTTTTTCACCTTTTTTTCTGGGAAAGATTTCAATTAGTTTTGCCAAAAAGCCATTAAAATTTTTTTAGGTTGCCATTAGAATTGCAATTCCTTTAAATTTACAAGAGATTTCTAGCTTTAATTTTAGATTTCCGTTGATTTTTTTTTTTTTTTTTTCTTCAGACTTTTAATAGTTAGATCTCATACTTCGTAGTTGAACCATCTCTTAAAATAGATCTTTTACCTTGTTAAAGGCAGGTGGAGCCTACAACCTCCCATTCTATGGGTTGTCTGAATTGTAGTGTAGCGAATCTCAGTTACCGCCAAAGAGACACATAAAGTGCGTGCTTGTATGGTAGAGGATAGCAAAAAGAAGCTTAAGAAAATAACGAGGACAAGGAAATGGCCGTGAAGTAATGTAGTAGGAAGGCTTAGGGTCCGTTTGGGAGTGCGATTTCAATAAGTGCGATTTTAAAAATTACATTTTTAAAAATTGTGTTTTTGAAATCGTTACTTTTTAAAATCGCACAGGCGTTTGGTAAAACAGGTTAAAAAGTATTTTTTTTATCAATCGAGTGTTTGGGTAAAATTAGCATATAATTACGATTTCAGACCAAATAGGTAAATATTGCCTTTTAAGTGAAATCGTGATTTTGATTTAAATTCGCACTTTTTCAAATAAGCATCATCTAGTCAGCTTATTGAAATCGCAGATTTTTCCACGATTTTAAAATTTGCGTTTTCAAAATCGCAATCCCAAACACTCCAAAATTGCGATTTGATTTAAAAACGCAGATTATTTTTTTAAAAACGCACTCCCAAACGGACCCTTAGTGAAAATGGAAATCATCATAACGTTAGCTAGGTAATGAAGGTGTGAAAAGGGCAACCCACAAATTCTACTATATATGGGGATACCAAAAATAGTCTAGTAAATATCTTACAATCTAACACATTCACATCAATCAAGATCTAGGTAATTTAACTGCGAATTGTTATATCCTTCTAAATTCTTCCTCTATATATGTGGTTTTGCCGTGCTTGACAGTTTAATAATTTATCCAATAAGCCCTCTTTTCTTATTTGCATTTACTTAAAACTAATTCTTGTTCACAGGTCCCTAAGGGGTAGCTCAATCGGCTACGGACCACGGCTAATAAAACGGAGGTTGATGAGTGCCAAATATTGCATATTTGGGCCCCTTAGCTTGTATTTGTTAAACCCTTAGTTTTGTTATTTTCGGATGTTTTTGATTAGTTTTAGTGTTTTGCAGGTTGTTAAGGTACATCTGGGGCTAATTACATTAATTCTGGGACTTAAGACAACTCGGGGAGCATTGGAAGCAAATTTGAGTCGAGCGATGATTTGCACCCCGACGAGTCCCACCAAAATGGCCATATCTAGAGTTGTAGAATTCCGATTGGAGTGATCTTGGTGTCATTGGAAAGCTAACTCGAAGATCTAGAAATTTATATTTCACAATATTTGGCCAATTCTGAAGCATCTGCGCTCGATGGCACATATAGTGCGATCGATCGCACTTGTGCCCATCAACACTGGAAATGCATGCTCGAGTGCGATTGAGCGCACCTAGAGTGAGATCGAGCGCACTCGGCCGACTTGGCAACGCTGAAACCCTAAAATTAGCTTATAAATACTTTCTTTTTCATTGTAAACATGTTGGGAAGTGCCGTAGAGAGCAGAAACACGACTTTTGTCGTGCCTAGGCCTTTGTGAACGCTCTTTGATTGTAAGTGTTTGTTTTTCATGAATTCAATTGATTGTAACATGTCTTTTGGGATCATGAGGGGCTAAACCTTTAACTAAGGTTGAAGATGAAGTCTCGTCAATGATAAACAGTTGTATTCTCGTGAATTTATACATACAATTTGATATTTTATTTGTTTAAAATTAATTCTCTGGCTTTATTACTTTATGTGATTGAGCACCTTTGGTGATTTCATGCATTGTTCAATATTCGTTGTGTTCTATCTGGGGATACATCAAGTGATTGAAATTGAGACTAATATTCATCATGATCTACGGATACGGTGAATGATTTGATCTCAATTAAATACTCGTTGTAATTCTTTAACGGATGGATTCATCGAATGATTTTACATACATGTTTACGATTTTTGAACTCTATTAAAATGCGTTTGATTGTCAATTGTGTGTGTAAAACGAGAGAGTATGCTATTTGATTTGGCGAGGCGGATTCGGAAACCTTAGTATTTTACTTTGATTATTGTTTGAATTATCATTTAATTTAGCTTTGTCACAATTGAACGACCAACTGCGGAACTAGGTTAAAATAGGATTTACTTAAATAGAGAAACGATTTCATTGCAAAAACACAATTCCCTGTGGATCAACCTCGCATCTGTACTCGCATTTTACTGCATACGACTCGTACACTGGCGAGTACTTTATTTTTGGTACATCAGAGGTCATTAGTTCGAATCCTCCCTCCCCCTTTCCATTTTTTTTTTATTTTTTTTTTTTACCCTCCCCCTTTCCTTGTATGGACATGTCAAACAAAAAAAAAAAAAAATCCTGTTCACAGGGCAACCGATATATAAAACTGGCATGCCAGCTTGTAGGAATATTGTGCCAAAATGTAATGAAATTTACTTTAACGTATTAAGAAATGTCTTTCACTATAAACATTCCAGTGCCTCTCGCTTCAAGGCATCTAAATTCCTAATAAATCCAACTAACTACACTTACCAATCACTCACCTGAGTACCAGGACCATTTAACACAATGGCCAAAACTCAAGTCAACTTCAGCACTTGAATAGGACGTTTTAGTGTAGCTGTTTATAATACAATTTGTATTTAGGTGGTTTGTAAATACCCTTTGGATACAAGAGGCATGTGAAGTTGAAATACTATTGAAGGATATGGATTATGGAGGATGCGCTTTAGAGACTAGGCAGTATAACAAATAAAATGACAGTTTTGGCTAACAGAGCATTTTCCATCGAGGAACTGAATGAAAAATGAAGCATCAATTCCCCCACGTCAATATCTTCAGACACAGAAGGGTCAACTTTGTACAAAGTAAATTCCACCTCTTCCGGCAGTGCCCGAGCCTACACGTTTATTTTGGCACTTTTGGATAAGGAGAAACTGATGAGAAGCATATGTCAGTGAAGTTTCAGAGAGTTTTGCCAAAAAGCTTTCTCTTTCTGCAGTCAAGTGAAAAGATTTTTTTTTTTGGTCTCCATCTGTAGGGATTCAATTCTTTAACTTGTAACTCTCTTTCTTAAGCATTATACACTGTGCCTATGCACATGTTGCCCTTCCTCTTTTTTGTGGAATTTTTACTACTCATTCTGAGCAGATGTGCCCCTCCAATACCGATGAGAGAAAACCAGGAGTCCAGGACACAAGTTGCAGTTAATGAGTTACACGTAGCCAGAATACGAGGCCAAAATTCTACCCAGCTAGATCATCCACAGCCACAGCATGTAACCTAAAGCATTCCTACATAAAAGATATTATAACACAATCATGCTGTACAAAATGCATTTCTCTCTAGATAATTAAGATGGCAACAGACCATATCACCAAAACACCAAAAGGCATAAAGAAACTTCTCCAAAAAGCATACGCACCTGCAACATTTTAAATGCATGCAACCGAATTTCAGAACGGAAGACCAATCCTTTCTGACTAGAAGTAAATGAATTCCCCCCAATCTCGTGTGATGACATGTACTAGCAATGGAGCTCGATACTAAATTGCGTTTCTAATAAATAGATAAAAAATAAATAAATAAATAAAAATCATACTTTACAACATTATTTTCTTTAATTAATAGAATAGTGGTAGAATAAGGGTCTAGAAGCCCCTATCTGTATGATTCCATGCTTTTCTGGAATGGGATTTGGGCAACAAAACTATATACAGGTGCACTGATAATCACTGATCTGCCAACATATTCATGTTAGCAGCTCGGTTTGATGAGAATTGAGTAGATTAAGCATCCTCTTTCAAGCAGCTGTTGGTCTTAGATGAGGTTATGCATAAAGCAGGATGGCATTTATGTATCATCTGAGCAGCTAATGGGTGCCAAAGACAAAGAAAAGTTAATTAATACCTTTTAGAGTTACATCTAAGCTGGCTTTGGTTGTTTCCTGCAAGAAATTTAGTTAGAGCTGCATGGCTTAATAAGGGCTGCAGATGCTTTTACCAGGAACACACTTGACCCTAAAATTTGTGGATTCTGAAACTTTAGGTGGTGTAAGCCAACGGGCATAAGTTTCTATAGGTAAACAAAAAAAAAAAATGACATCACATTCATTGTTGAACATTAATGTTCATATTGAGCTTCCCTGGCACCATAGCATCACAGAAACAAAAAGGAAAAAGCTAAGATATTACATGTCGAATTCGTGTGTTTTGTGTTTATCTTTTGATGATCATTGACATCGCATACATCTTACTGATTGGATTGTCAATCTCATAGAAGATAGCTTGAAGAAAGGAAAACACTAGTAGGTTTTCTAGGTAGAATTTCACAGTTTTCAAAAGCAAATTCCCAAATTCTCACACTTTATGACCAAATTCGGCAAAAATTCTTCTGCACCACTGTTAAGAACTCTGCACTGTTTTACTTATCAAAAAAAAGAAAAAAAGAACTCTGCACTGATTACTTCTCTTGCAATTCACTCTTTCTTCCTTCCAACCACTTCAAAACCTGAAAAGAAAAATGTAAAAGCGATGAAAACCACAAGTTAAAATACCTTGGTCGACAAAACTTTTCCATTACAAATTTACAATCAAGAAAGGGTGTAATGGTCATTGGCACTTCGTTTTTTAGAAAAAGGAAATGGGCCAGTCAAACTAAAGCATATTAATAGCAAAAATATATATGCAGATCTTTTATGATTCAAACAAGCATACAATATTTTTGCAGGGTCAAAATGAGGAAACCAAAAATAATAAAATAATAAAAAAGCTAACTATATGTAAAGTTTTAAGGCCTTAACAGAGGTTTAGATTCATCATGGTTAGCTTATATATATAGTTATCTTTTGCCTAAAGAACCACCATTGAGCCGAAAGAACAAGAAAGCATGAGCACGGAATCAACCTGTTGGGTCATGGAGACAAAAATACCCTGTTCTTTATATTCTGTCACTATGTCCATCACTAAAACTTAGCAATCAGAACAGGCAATGAAAGAAATATATACCAAAAGCAGATTTGTATACATCACAAATGTATACGCCACATTTTAAAGTAACCTATGTAAAAAGGCAATAACTATATATGCTCGCATCCTGACACAAACAATGACAGCTTGCTTGAGGGCATTCTCAGAGAGGAGAGGCTTCTACTAAAAGTGGAATTCTCCCACCCCCCTTAACTTTTCATGGTTTAACAAAGCAACCAAGAGTTCTGCATAAACCAGCTATGACACCAAGAACTCATTCGCAACAGATGTTTTTTCAATCCTACAACTACTAGCCACCATGATTTCCTTAGCTGATGTCTATCATGTTTTGGCAGCCACAGTCCCATTATATGTTGTGATGATAGTAGCCTACATATCTGTAAAATGGTAAAAGCTTTTCACACCAGATCAATGTTCAGGCATAAACAAGTTTGTGGCAAAATACTCGATTCCACTGCTGTCGTTCCAAATGATCTCCGCTAACAACCCCTACCCCTACAAAATGAAACTGAAACTACCTGCCTTTTCGGTATTGACAGCAATTACTAAAGTCAGCTCCCGGGGAGACTTAAATTCAATCATTACTGGTATCTCCCTGTCAACACTGCCTAACACATTGATCCTGGGACTTCCACTATTGAAAGCCATGTATGGTGAAGAAGCAGCTATGCTCCTTGCCCAGATAGTTGTCTTGAAAAGCCTTGTTTGGTACAATCTTCTATTGTTTCTGTTTGAGGTCAGTGCCACGAAGGCAGCCCCAATGACACCACCATTTGAAATTTAGAAGCCCCAGGTAGGTGTTCAGAATTTTCACTTTAAGGTTAGTGATTCAAAGCATCATTTGTAGAAGAAATGTAAATAACTTTAACAGTGTTAAACCCGGTTGCCTGAATTCCAATTTGAACTCCCTAAAAAAACATCAACAGGAGAACCATTTTTAATCCCGTTAAGTCAACTTTAAGATCAACAGATGTATGTCATGGTACGACAATAGAGTAGGATATTAAGTTAATTATTATCATGAATTTTGCCCATGCATCGGGGTAGTATCTAGCATAAAACCACTAATACATATTTCAGAATGAAATTTAACATATAACGTCCTTAATCTCAAAAAGAGCAATTTGGTTTTTTTTTTTTACCTCTTTTTCCTGTCTGCGAAACTGCATCTTTGCTTTGTGGGAATCTGCATCACCGTTTGTCGAGTAAAGCGAGGCTCTCAAAGAAAGTGGCAACACGAAATTCTCCAAATTTTCCTTCTAGTCCTCCTCCTAATCGCGTAGTTTGTCGAGTTTGGGGGTCATACGAGGACAGCACTCCATTACCTTCTCTGCTTCCAATCTCCTCTATAATTTGACCATGATTCCTAAACCCCAACACTTTGAAATATCTTTCAGGTCTTAGCATTCGAATTGTGAACTTTCTTTCCAAAGTATTACCCGAACCACATTGAGTCCTTACCCACATCGAACACTCTCGATAATTCTCAGAAGATATAAATGCTAATGACTCATTCCAAATACAAGTTTTCAGCTTAGTAAAAAGGCCGGCCGTGGTGAAATCCAACTTCATCTCCTCAATAGTATCGTCAACCAATTTAAAAGCCAGAATAATTGGATGCTTGCTATTACGCCCTATAAAATGCACAATTCCATTCAAACAAGCCTTACGGTCAAACCTATCTATAAAATCAATGTCATGACTAACAGAATTACTGCATAGGTACCAACATCCTTTGTTAACAGAGTAAACTTCAATCACACTTTTCTCAGAAGGATTTCTTAATTTTAGATTTAGTGTATTCGATGAATTGGAAATTCTCAACACCTTAAAATCCTTTCAGTCCTGATCAAATCCAAGAGCAACGCTATTCACATAATCGTTTCTAACAATAGGTTTCGGAAGTTCTAACACTATTTTAAGAATTGGATTCCAAAGCATGAGTTCCTCAGGCCGTCTAACAATACATACCAAACCGTGCTCGCAACCAGCGAAGAGACCACCGTGTATAGGACATTGAAATTCTATATACTCTTGAAATTCTTGATTATTTTCGAACACCTTATAGCGCAGTTGATGTTGATCACGATATCTGGCTATGAAGAGATTGTCGCTGTTGTAGAGACGATTTGATTCAACAAAGTTGAAGCCAAAATTTCTGATGAGAACATTCCACGATTTGCAAACCGTCGTAAATTGCATCATCTTCTTCACAGGTAGCCTCCCGATGATGTTCAACACCACTTCTTCGGGGAGATGGTCCGACATTTTCTTCTTCTTCTTCTTCTTCAAAGGTAGCCTCCCGATGATGTCCAACACCACTTCTTCGGGGTTATGGTCCGACATTTTCTTCTTTCTTCTTCTGCTCTGCTTGGTTTTTTTCTTGCTTTCGACTCAAGTAACTCAACAGAGCAATTGCCGTATTTTGTATTTCCCGCGCGGCTCTGATTTCGTTTCTTAAGGACCTAGAAGCTTCCGCACCTGTTTCCGTTTTTTGTTTTATTTTATTTGTTGGTGTCTTAAATGACCTCCATTAAGCTGGAGCACATCAATTTTATCTTGGAGGTGAAGCAATTCACTAACATATTTTCTTTTCGATTTTTATGTTTTTTTTTTTCTTCTTCTTCTTCTTTTTTTTTTTTGGTTTTTCTAATGTGATTTTTTTTTTCAATAATGTGAAGAAGTTAATTATATATATTTTAATATATAAAAGTCGAGTTTTGACGTCGAGAGTGCTTAAAATTACGACACGTGTCCATACCTTTTAATATATAAACCGATTTTTTTTTCTTTTAATATCTAATCCAATAAGCAAAGATTTGGTTGCTCTATTGAAAACTTTAATGAAGATTTTATTACAGCAAATCAAATAATCCAGCAATCAAATATATTTTATTTTATTATTTACGTTATTTAAATTATGATTTTATTTAATTGTAATTTTTTCTTTATTATTCTAGAAATTTTCATAATAAGCTTAGGTTTACTTTTGCTCTAAGTTTGCTTATTGTTATAAATACAGCAGACCTAATATATAAGAGGTAGATTCTTTAGAGTTTTCGATTATTGTTTCTAAATTAAAAAATACACTTCAATTCTTTTCTTTCTTTTAATTTTTGATTTTTTTTTTTGTTTTTTTTTTTTTTTTGCTATAACAGTTATTTTTCAATTATATTAGTATTTTCTAATATAATTAGCTTTAATGTCTTTTCTACATCAATTTTGGACGTCTGATTAATAATTAAGTGAAGATGTGTGATATAATCATAACTTAAACTCAATTTTGGTCCAACTTTTAGACCAAATTTTTCTATCTCTCTCTAGTTTAAGACTCTCTCTCATGCACATGCAGTTGTTCTTTAATTTAAACTTAAGAGAAAAGTTAGGTCAAAATTGAGTTTAAGTTGTACCTTTATCATTTTCCTTAAAGAATTGACATTATAACTTAATAGAATCCTCTTTATTTTAATTGAAATGAAAATGAGTTTTTTTATGGTTAAGAATTTATTTGAATATATTGTCACATAATTTATTTATTTATTTTTTTTTGAAGAATAATTTAAATTTTTTTAATGAAGTGATATTATGTACATCAATAAATAAAATAAAATAAAAATTGAATAATAAAATAACTAAAATCGAAAAAATCCTTGTCCCATCAAAGCAAGTCATATTTCAAGATGGACTTTAACATCGAAGTAGTAGTCAATGGTTTACAATAAAATAAAAAAAAGAAGTAGTAGTCAATTACAGCGGTCCAATCACATAGGACTATAGGAGGGTGACCTTCTCATATTGGAAACTATTTACTTGGAAAAAAAAAAATCAACGATTCTCATGGCATGAGCACATTACTCCATTCAACAACAATTTCTAAGTAGCAAATGAAATTACAAAGACCTTATTCAAGAGATGTTGAATTAAATTACAATGGCCCAGAGCATAATATTTATTTCACCTGTATTAGTTCATACTGATCTATGTACAAGTAATTCAAATTTCCTCCTAAACAAACAATTATTTCAACTAAGGTGTCTTGAGACACATTTGATGCTTTGTTTTTGGGTCGTCCGGACGGTAATGTATGCACCATTAACAAGTTAATGTTTATCCCCGGGGCTTGGACCTCCCCCTGGGTTTGAATCCAAAAGTTCCCTTCTGTTTAAGATTGGATCGGAATTCTTAATTCCCTGAAGGCCATGAACTTTAGTAATATAATAACCTGTCACTCCATGGCTTCCAGTTGGATTCATTATGGCATGGTGGCAATGAGTTTGAGCATGCGGAGTGCGGGCTTGTATGGTAGAAGATAGGAAAAAGAAGCTTACCAAAATAGCAAAGACAAGGAAATGGCGAGCTTGGAGTTCTCTGGCCATGAAGTGATGTAGCACGAAGTTTTCTCTTTAGCTTGTAGAGAAATTGGGATGTGAAATTGGGTAGTAAAGTTTGGTATTTATAGTGATCAGAGATGGTGGTAAGCTTGTGGAAATGGTGGAAAAATGCATGCCCGGTTCAAACACCCATGGGAATGGTGAGTATGTTACGAAGCATGTAAGGAAACTCAAAGAGAGAGAGGTTCAAGTGTTGGGGGTGGAATCTTGGGTGACAAGCATGAGGCTTTATCTCAGAGTGAGAAACCAAGACCAGCTTATAAGTTGAATTAAGATTCTGGTCCAAAATGTTGTCTCACCAAATTCTTCTCTATTTTCTAGGGTTTGATGTTAGAATTTTTATGTTTTCCAAGTGCTTCCCTTCTGTGTTGGCTATTATCAAGTCCCCAAGTATTATTTCAAGCTGATGCTCCTGCATAATGGTGGTGGCCATCAAAGAATAGGTTTTGAAAGTTGTGTTTATTTGTGCTTGAGATTGAATAGATCCGGATCTCTTTAAATTTCTTGCCCGAATTTCCGACACCCAATTTAGAGAGCATTATTTTTGCGTTTATAGCAACATATTAAGGTTTGCCTTCCCATGACGTAAGAAAGGATTTGCAAATTGACCACCCATTTTGGACTACAATTAAGTTCGTCTTAGATAATCATATTTTGATTTCAAAACTTACAAGGACTATCAGAACAAGTAAGCTTTTTGGTAAAGAGTAATTTTACTTTTCACATTTATTTATCATACTTACTTAATATTGATTGACGTGACGTATTTTAAGTGACGTTACTCTTTGATTAAAAAAATGTAAATTTTTCACACCTTCTTGGCTTAAGTGTAGATTTTTGAACTTAAGAAATTAATTGAATTGTTTTTGCAAATTAGGACCGAAGCTGGTCTTTTACAAAGACCAACCAAAAGAGTCTAATTGAGTGCCAGACATTCTTGTAAATAAAAACACTTTCATTCCTCTTTTCTTGTAATTTTCCAAAAGAATAAAAAATTAAGGCCCCGTTTCTTTCGACGTAAAATGATTTCTAGGAAAATAATTTTCGTATTTTACGGTATTTAGTGCGACGTAAAATAATAGTCAATAGAAAACATTTTCGCTTTGATCGGAAATTCTTCTTTAATTTTCGGAAAATGGTTTAAAATAGTTTACCGTAAACCATTTTCCGATTTTGAGCATCTCATTCTTAAATTGATGTACTCTGCCAAGAATCGCCCAAGACCCCGCCAAAACTTGATACAGACCCATCCTGGACATGACATGGACTTACCCGGGACTTGACTGGGACCCACCTGGGAATTAACTGGGACCTGCCTAGAACTTTACCGGGACCCATCTAGGACCTGCCCGAGACTTGACCGGGAGTTGCCTAGGACCCGCCCAGGACTTGACCGGAACCCGTTTGAAACTTGCCCGGGACTTGTCCGGGAGCTGCCCAGGACTTCCACGGGACCCCCTCTAGAGTTGACTAGGACCTTCCCGGGACTTGACAGGGAGTTGCTCGAGACCTACCTGAGACCTGCCCAGGACCTAACCGGGACTTTACCGGGACAAGCCTGAGACTTTACCGGGACTTGTCTGGGACCTGCCTGAGACTTGACCAGGTCCGGGTTAAGTCTCTGGTAGCTCCCGATCAATTCCCGGACAAGTCTTAGTCAAGTTCCGGATGGGTTCCGGTCAAGTCCCGGGCAAGTCTAAAGCAAGTCTCGGTCAAGTCCCGAGCAGGTTCTAGGCGAGTCCTGGTAAAGTCCTAGTCAAGTCCAGGGCAGGTCCTAGTAAAGTCCTGGGCGGATCTCGGACAACTCTCGGACGGGTCCCGGTAAAGTCCGTGGCGGGACCCGGACGGATCCCAGGCAAGTCCTAGTAAAGTCCTGATGGGGTCCAGGGGGCTACCCGTAAATTTAGAATTTAATATGATTTAATGAATATATATAAATTTTGTGATTTTCCGTACTTGCGCTAAACGCCGTAAAATGTTTTCACTAGAAAATATTTTCAAGAAAAATGACTTCCCTAAAAATATTTTACGATGAAAACCATTTTACGTCAAAAGAAACGGGGCCTAAAAGAAATTGGAGAGAGAGAGATTTCAAAGAGTCTTACAAGGAAGTTCCTTCAAAGAAGAGAAACGTGTTTCTGAAAATGGTTTTCATGTGGTGGAAAGAGTTGTTAATATATATATTGGAAAAATCATATTTATTTTCTCAAACTTATAACTAAACAATAATTTTATTCTAAATTTTAACAACTTACATTTGACCCCCAAACTATCTTACCTTTTCATTTAGCCCCCTGCCATTAATTTTATGCTAACTTGGACCGCAAAAGCACTACATATATGATTCACATATTACGTAAAATATCTAATTAATATACATATGCCCCTGTCATCTTAAATAAATAAATAAAAACTTTTTCTTCGGCTGTGGGTCTCTACAGCCAGGTCTCCTCTCATGGTTTTTTTTTTTTTTTTTTCAAAGGAAAACTATACTAAATCTCCTAATAGTTCATTATTTTCGTGATCCTACCTGCAATTTTTATAAAGTTGTAATATCATGTCGTAATTTTTGAAAACTTTGTAATGCCACCATCCATTATGATTAATTTTATGTTCAATCCTAATAGAGAATTGAAATACCAAAAATACCCTCTATTATATATATGTTTTGTATTCCAAAACATTACTAATCCGTTTGGAAAAAGGTTTGTCGTTTCAGGGTCGGTTTCGGACTCCTCTCCTTTATATTCTCATCGCTATTTGGGTTTAATTAATATCTCTCACAAAAATCAAAAAACCCTAGCCGTTTTTCTCTTAAGTTGAAGAACAAAAGCCATGATGGTGCCCTATTTTCGAGGAAATCATATCAGAAATTCTGTTGAGACTATCCGTCAAATCCCTAATCCGATTCAGGGGTGTTTGCAAATCCTGGAAGTCTTTCATCACAAGCCTGGCCTTCATCGATTCCCATCTCAGTCGTCAATCCATTCGAAACCCACATGATCCACCCTTAATGTTCAAGTACTCTGAAGACTCCTATAAATTGTTCCTTGATATTAATGAAGCATTCGAGGAGTGTACGGAATTGGCTTTTTCGATGACAATCCGCCATCGTGGTGATCACCGTCGACTTATTGGGTTTGAAAACGGTTTGATATGTCTCTGTAAAGATTATGACTATATTGAAGGCTGTCAATTTATTCTTTGGAACCCGTCAATTAGAAAAGTCGTGAATCTTCCAAAACATTACATAAGGGATTCTTTTGATAGGATTCGCATGCCAAAGCTCCAGTATAGGTTTGCGGTAGGTTTCGGATTTGATCCGCGGACCAACGATTAAATGGTGGTGAGAATTGCATTTCCTTGCACACCTTCGTCACTTTCGTACTACGAAGACAAACTTGAAGAATTTAGGAATTATAAAATTTTGGTTGAGGTATACTCTCTTAGCACAGACTCCTGGAGAATTATAAGCAATAATGCCTGTCTTCCGCCTTGGACTTATCTTACATATAGTAATGTTCCTGAGTGTACACTCAGGACTTGCTTAAATGGGTGTCTGCATTTTACAGCAGAGTATGCATGGGGTAGTAGCAGCGAGGGATGTGTATTGTGGAAGTGTATTGGCTTTTGATCTGCGTGATCAAGTTTTTCGGGAGATGATACTAAATAACATGATCCGCCTTAGACGTCCATTGGATGAAGTCGATACGTGTATATGCAGGGGATCGCTTGCTTTGTTACATTATTATATAAATGAAGACCCCGAGCGCGTGCGGCCGCGGGAAAGGTATGGTGTAGTTGATTCTTGGGTGAAACAGTTCACCGTTGAAATAGACCGTTTTAATGTGCGGGGATTCACGAAGAATTGCCATCCAATATCGACGATCGTAAGAGCAGATTGTTTGGGCTGGGNGATAGGATTCGCATGCCAAAGCTCCAGTATAGGTTTGCGGTAGGTTTCGGATTTGATCCGCGGACCAACGATTAAATGGTGGTGAGAATTGCATTTCCTTGCACACCTTCGTCACTTTCGTACTACGAAGACAAACTTGAAGAATTTAGGAATTATAAAATTTTGGTTGAGGTATACTCTCTTAGCACAGACTCCTGGAGAATTATAAGCAATAATGCCTGTCTTCCGCCTTGGACTTATCTTACATATAGTAATGTTCCTGAGTGTACACTCAGGACTTGCTTAAATGGGTGTCTGCATTTTACAGCAGAGTATGCATGGGGTAGTAGCAGCGAGGGCTGTGTATTGTGGAAGTGTATTGGCTTTTGATCTGCGTGATCAAGTTTTTCGGGAGATGATACCAAATAATATGATCCGCCTTAGACGTCCATTGGATGGAGTCCATGCGTGTATATGCAGAGGATCGCTTGCTTTGTTACATTATTATATAAATGGAGTCCCCGCGTGGCCGCGGGAAAGGTATTGTTGCATATGGGTGATGAAGGAGTATGGTGTAGTTGATTCTTGGGTGAAACAGTTCACCGTTGAAATAGACCGTTTTAATGTGCGGGGATTCACGAAGAATTGCCATCCAATATCGACGATCAGAAGAGCAGATTGTTTGGGCTGGGAGCTCTCTTCGTATGACCCCCAAAACCAAAAAGCTACAAAATTGGGAATACATGGAGTTTTTAGGGAGGACATCATTTGTGTCGACGCTTAGAGGGAGAACCTTGTCTTACTCTCGATCTGATCAAAACAACAAACTCTAGTTCCCAAATTAATGTAGAATGAAGATGACAAACGGAAACGGAAACGGTGTTCCCACAATTAAGGAGACTGAAAAATTAGCATGGGTTGCTCTCCGCCAATTCAATATATATATTTTTTATTAATGTTAATTTCATCAATTATATAGTGTTTTTCATTTCTTTAATGTTTAATTTTTTTTTTTTAATTTTTAAATAACATTAATAGGATATATATAAGATACATGTCCATTGTTGATTGGATTGACATGAATTCCCGTTAAAGAAATGGATGGAACTTGGACAAAAGGTGTAAGTCGGTATTTAGATTTATGATATAAATCTAAATACCGACTAAATAAATACATTTGCTTGTCAGGCCTCATTCGTAATTAAGGGAGTGTTTGAAATTGTGATTAATAATCCACGTACCGCATCATCTTCAAGGACGTTTAAGTTAATAATAAATATTAAGTTTAATAATTTAATAACATCTAGAATTCTCATGGCAGGAGCACATTACACCATTCAACAACAATTTCTATGTAGTAAATGAAATTACAAAGACTTTATTCAATAGATGTTGGATTATACTACAAGGATCCAGAGCATAATAATTTATTTCATCTGTATTAATTCATACTCTACAAGCAAATCAAATTTCCTCTTAAATTAACAATTGTTTCAACAAAGGTGTCTTGAGACACATTTTTGGGTCGTCTGGACAGTAATGCATGGAAAACTAGCTCCATGACTGGTATGCACCATTAACGTACGAGTTAATGACCATCCCCGGGGCTTGAACCTCCCTCGCCGGGGCTTGAAACTGAAAGTTCCCTTCTATTAAAGATTGGATCTATGGCTTCAGTAATATAATAACCCGTCACTCCATGGCTTCCAGTGAGATTCATTATAGCATGGTGGCAACGAGTTTTAGCATGCAGAGTGCGGGCTTGTATGGTAGAAGACAGGAAAAAGAAGCTTACCAAAATAGCAAGGACAAGGAAATGGCGAGCTTGGAGTTCTCTGGCCATGAAGTGATGTAGCAGGAAGTTTTCTCTTTAGCTTGTAGAGAAATTGGGATGTGAAATTGGGTAGTTAAGTTTGGTATTTATAGTGATTAGAGATGGTGATAAGCTTGTGTAAATGGTGGAAAAATATTGCATGCCCGGTTCAAACACGCATGGGAATAGTGACTATGTTGCGAAGCATGCAAGAAAACTCAAAGAGAGAGAGAGAGGTAGTTGAACTATTGCCTATTGGGGTGGAATCTTGAGGCTAATTTGGAGATCAGAAACCAAGACCAGCTTAGTTGAAATCAAGATTCCTGTTCAAAGTGCTTCTTTGACCAAATTCTTCTCTATTCCTATGTTTTAATGTCTGCATTTTTTAGTTTTCTATGTGCTTCCCTACTGTGTTGGCCCCGAACCCCCCAACTCCCCTCTCCTTTCCTGCCAGATTTTGAATTCCGGTAGAAAATTTCAGGACATCCCCATTCGAGATAAATATGTTTTAAAACTGTTTGCAGAGCTACATATATATGCTGTTGAGTGGTTTTGACCATTCTTCCATGGAGACGGATAATGCTGCTACTTTTTACATTCATTTCACAGTAGTTGATAGAACGTGTTTTAAGTGATTTTTTTTTTTTTTTTTTAAATGGCTGATATGATAAGCCGGCCACATCATTTGGTGTAAAATAGATGTGAAGAAATAAAATTCCTTCTACCTTAAGAAAGCATTGACAAAGAAAGTAAAGAAAAAAAAAATATATATATATATATATATATATGCCAATTGACCACTCATTATGGACTACAAGTTTGTTTTAGAGAACCATATTTTCCTTCAAAACATAAGACTAGTATACAATTAATTAAGTAAGCATTTTGGTTAGATTTTCCACAATTTTTTTTCGTCAAGTGTAGATTTTAGAATTTAAGAAATTGAAGTTTGGGCAAATTAGGACCGGAGCTGCTCTTTTATGACCAGCCAACTGAGAGGCAGAAGTTTAAAATAGTCTTGCAAGGAACTTTATTCAAGGAAGAGGAACAAAAGCACTTAACAATGAAGTTTTGTCGTGGTGGAAAGAGGAGCTAAGAAGGCAAAAATTTGAGAAAACTACATTTATTTGTTCTTTATATAAATAAATACATTTGCTTGTCAGGCCTCATTCGTAATTAAGGGTGCGTTTGAAATTACGATTTCGTAAGAATAATCTTCATTTTTAAAAGATATCACAAAACGAAAAGCGTTTGGCATTACAATTTAGAGAGCGTTATTTTTGCGTTTATAGCAGCATATATATTAAGGTTTGCCTTCCCATGACATAAGAAAGGATTTGTCAATTGACCACCCATTTTGGACTATAAGTTTGTTTTAGATAATCATATTTTGACTTTGAAACTTAAGACTATCGGAACAAGTAAGATTTTTGGTAAAGAGTAATTTTACTTTTCACATTCATTTATCATACTTATTTTAATATTGATTAACATGACGTGTTTTTAAGCAACGTTACTTTTTGATTAAACAAATATAAATTTTCCACAGTTTTTTGGGTCAAGTGTAGACTTTTGAACTTAAGGAAATTGAATCGGTTTTGCAAATTAGGACCGAAGCTGGTCTTTTATGACCAGCCAAAACAGTCCAATTGAGTGCCAGACGTTCTTGTAAATAAAAACACTTTCATTCCTCTTTTCTTGTAATTTTCCAAAAGAATAAAAAATTAAAAGAAATTGGAGAGAGAGAGAGAGAGAGAGAGAGATTTCAAAGAGTCTTACAAGCGGAAGTTCCTTCAAATTAAGCAGAGAAACGGTTCTTCTGAAAATGGTTTTCTCGTGGTGGAAAGAGTTGTTAAAATTTTTTTTGGGGAAATCATATTTATTTTCTCAAACTTATAACAAACAGTAATTTTATTCTAAATTTTAACACTTACATTCGAC
Source organism: Carpinus fangiana (assembly GCA_006937295.1). Lineage (NCBI taxonomy): Eukaryota > Viridiplantae > Streptophyta > Magnoliopsida > Fagales > Betulaceae > Carpinus > Carpinus fangiana. The sequence continues at coordinate 3,007,448 of CM017323.1, forward strand.
CCCCAAACTATCTTACCTTTTCATTTAGCCCCCTGCCATTAATTTTATGTTAACTTGGACCGCAAAAGCAGTACATGATTCACATGTTACCTAAAATATCGTAATGCCCCAATCCAAGTGCATAGTTATATGTAAAACTATAACTATGCACTTGGATATAAATAAATAAATAAAAGGGTAAAGTCTATATTCTCCTCTCAAACTACAACTCGAATAATAATGTCCTCCTCAAACTTTCAATTGTGACAATGTTCCCTTCAATCTATCAAAACATTATCAATGTCTCCCATAAGGCTAGCAAAAAGATTAAAATGCCCCAATATATTTCTCAATAAGACAAAAATACCCCTATAAACTAAAAAAAATTATTTAAAAAACGAAAAATTTTAATTTAAAATGAACGATTTTTTAAAAAAGAAAAAAATTATTTTTTAAACGAATTTTTTTAAATAAAATTTTTTTAAAATGATTTTTTTAACTGAAATTTTTATTTTTTATTTTTTTTAGAAAACAAAAATTTTTATTTTCTTACACGGAAATTGTTTTTTTTAAAAAAAAAAACAGAAATTTTTATTTAAAAACGTTATAAAACAAAAAAAAAAAAGTTGAAATTTTTTATTTTTTTCTTATACAAAGGATTTTTTTTTTTAATTTTTAATTTTCCACCCTTTGGATTTTTTTAATTTTTTTTTAGTTTTATGTTTTTTTTCTGGAAGTTTTAGTATTTTTTTTACTGAGGGTAGTTTCATCATTGGGAGAACATTGATAATGTTTTGATAGTTTGGGAGGGGAACATTGTCACAATTAAAGTTTAGGGAGGACATTATCAATTTGATGGTAGTTTGAAGAGGGTTTGTGGAATTTTTCCTAAATAAAAACTTTATCTTTGGCTGTGGGTCTCTTAGTTTCAACGGCCAGGTCTCCTCTCATGTTGTTTTTTTTTTTTCAAAGGAAAACTACACTGATTCTCCTAATAGTTCATTATTTTTGCAATCGTACCTTCAATCTTTATAAAATTGTAATATCGGGACGTCTTTTTTGAAAACTTTGTAACTAATGCCACCACGGGCACCATCCATTATGATTTTATGTTCAATCCTAACAGAGAATTGGAATACCAAAAATACCTCTATTATATTTATTTATATATATATTTTGCATTTGACTGTTTTGTTGACCCATGGTACTGGTCCCAATGACAATTGTGATTTGTGACCCACGACCAATGTGTGTTTTTTTTAATATATATATAATGTTTTTCATTTTTTTTTAATGTTTTAATTGTTTTTTTTTTCATTTTTAAATAACATTAATAAGATATGTAAGATACATGTCCATTGCTGATTGGATTGACATGAATTCCAGTTAAAAAAATTGATAGAACTTAGATAAAAGGTGTAAGTCGATATTTAGATTTATCACATATACTATTTTATGATAATTTTGTAGACCGATGTAACTATTTGCTATTGACCCTTACAAATGGTACCAAAAAACTTATTTACTTAGAATATATATATATATGAAAATTGAAAACTATTTACTTAAAAAAAAAAATTATTCAGTGTAAAGGATGGTCCCGTGGCGTGTGCCAGAGTGACCAGACTTTATAGCCTCGCAACATTGTGCCCAAACTTGTGTTCTCCTGCGGCCCATTACTGGGCTTTCCCAATCCACGTACCGCGTCATCTTCAAGAACGTTATTTTGTGTTCTATTATGGTATTTCACCCCTTGACTCACGTCATTCATGGCTGATTCTGAGAATTCTTCCACCAACAACTTAAATTCTTCTTCACAAAATTCTACTACATTAAATTATCTCATATCCAAAACGTTTAAGTTAATAATAAATAGTAAGTTTAATAATTTAATAACATGTACAATTCTCATGGCAGGAGCACATTACACCATTCAACAACAATTTCTAAGTAGCAAATGAAATTACAAAGACTTTATTCAAGAGATGTTGGATTATATTACAATGATCCAGAGCATAATAATTTATTTCATCTTTATTAATTCATACTCTACAAGTAAATCAAATTTCCTCTTAAATTAACAATTATTTCAACAAAGGTGTCTTGAGACACATTTATGCTCTGTTTTTTGGTCGTCCCGATAGTAATGTATGCACCATTAACGAGTTAATGCTTAGCTCCGTCGCTTGGACCACCCCCTAGGTTTGAATCCAAAAGTTCCCTTCTGTTTTAGATTGGATCAGAATTTTTAATTTCCAGAAGGCCATGAACTTCAGTAATATAATAATCTGTCACTCCGTGGCTTCTAGTGGGATTCGTTATGGCATGGTGGCAATGAGTTTGAGCATGCAGTGAGTGGGCTTGTATGGTAGAAGATAGCAAAAAGAAGCTTACCAAAATAGCAAGGACAAGGAAATGGCGAGCTTGGAGTTCTCTAGCCATAAAATAATGTAGCAGGGAAGTTTTCTCTTTAGTTTGAAGGGAAATTGGGATGTGAAATTGGTTGGTAAAGTTTGGTATTTATAGTGATCAGAGATGGTGATAAGCTTATGGAAATGGTGGAAAACTGCATGCCCAGTTCAAGCACACATGGGAATGGTGAGTATGTTACGAGGCATGCAAGGAAACTCGATCAAAGAGAGAGAGGCTCAAGTGTTGGGGGTGGAATCTTGGGTGACAAGCTTGAGGCTTATCTCAGAGTGGGAAACCAAGACCAGCTTATAAGTTGAATTAAGATTCCGGTCCAAAATTTTGTCTCACCAAATTCTTCTCTATTTTTTAGGGTTTGATGTTAGAATTTTTAAGTTTTCTAAGTGCCTCCCTTCTGTACGTGTTGGCTAATATCAAGTCCAAGCTGCTCCATGGACCATGTGCATAATAATGGTGGCAGCCAAAAAATAGGTTTTGAAAGTAGTGTTTAATGGTGTTTGGTACTTGAGATAAATGGATTGACATCACCTTAAATTTTTTGCCCGAATTTCCAATACCCAGTTTACAAAGCGTTATTGTAGCCTTTATGGCGACTGATCGGGATTTGCCTTCCCATGACAATATGACATAAGAAAGGATTTGCCAATTCACCACCCATTTTGGACTACAAGTTTCTTTTATATAACTATATTTTAACTTCAAAACTTAAAAGACTACTCATAAAAAGTAAAATTTTTGGTACTGAGTAATGTTACTTTAATTTTCACATTTATTTATCATACTTATTTAATATTGATTAGTGTGACGTGTTTTAAGATACGTTACTCTTTGATTAAATAAATGTAAATTTTTCACAGTTTTTTAGGGTCTAAGTACCGTAGATTTTTGAACTTAAGAAACTGAAGTTTATGCAAATTAGGACCGAGCTGGTCTTTTATGACCAGCCAACAGAGTCTATTTGAGTGGTAGAAGTTGTTTTAGCATTATTTACTTTTGCAGTTTTGTAAAAACACGTAAATAAATTTGTAATTTTCCAAAAAAAAAAAAAAAGAAAAAGAAAAGAAGAAAGAGACTTCAAAGATCGAGAACTGCTTCTATGGGGTTGTGGTCAAAATACATCTTTTTGTACTCTCCAATGAAATATTGACACTTCAACTTAATACAACTTAAGAAAATAAAACAAACCCACCAGATCACATTCATATATGTGATGTGAGATTTTTTTAATTTTTAGTAGATTTGGATGTGATCTTGTGTATTTGTTTTATTTTTTTAAGTTGAGATGTCAATATCTCATTGGAGGGTACAAAAAGATAGGTTTGTGCCCTAACCCCATATAAGTTATTCTCATTCTTTTCACCATGAGAAAATTAACTAATTAGAGAATAAGATTCAATAAATTACATCTTAAATTTAACGGTTATTTTAAAAGCTATATTACATTTGGAAGAACCCTAAGATGATTATAGGAGGACTTATAATATTACTCGGAGAGTTATCAAGTTAGTTATATTTGACGAGTATTTTTTTGTTTTCACTTTCTGAGACAAATATTCAATATTTATACAAATATATATTATATATTATTCGTATTAGTTTTTCTTACGAATATATTTAACTTATTTGAATTTTCTTTTTCTTTTTTTTTTTTGACATGCCCGCTCAAGAAGGAGAATGAGGAATTCGAACTACTGATCTCTACTTCATTAAACGTGATCTCAGTCGATTGAATTACTTTTTTGAGACTGAAATTTTTTCTTCTGAACTCGTACATCATAAGAATTCGCCTTAAATCCTGATGGTCATTGGTCGGTCATAATACAAACAAAACATAACGTGCAATGGATTAGTATTCCTTGATAACTCCTTCTTTTCCAAAAAAAAAAAAAAAAAAAAAATGAATACTAATCCGTTTGGGAAAAGGTTTGTCGTTTCCCGGTGGGTTTCGGTTTCAGTTTCGGACTCGGACTCCTTTCCTTTATTATATTCTTATCGCTATTTGGGTTTCATTTATCTCTCTCTCTCAAAAATCAGAAGACCCTCCTCCTTAGAACCTCTCTACGAAGTTGAAGAACAAGTCATGATGGTGGCCTATTTTCCGGAGGAAATCATATCAGAAATTCTGTTGAGACTATCCACCAAATCCCTAATCCGATTCAGGGGTGTTTGCAAATCCTGGAAGTCTCTCATCACAAGCCTGGACTTCATCAATTCCCATCTCAGTCAATCCGTTCGAAACCCACATGATCCACCCTTAATATTCAGCTACTATGCAGACCTCTATAAATTGTACCATGATAATATTAATGAAGCATTCGAGGAGTGTACGGAATTGGCTTTTCCAATGAAAAGCCGTCGTGGTGATCATCGCCATCGACTTATTGGGTTTGAAAACGGTTTGATATGTCTGTGTCTCCGTAAAGATTGTGGCTTTATTGAAGGTTGTCAATTTATTCTTTGGAACCCATCAATTAGAAAAGTCGTGAATCTTCCAAAACATTACATAATGGATTTTTGTAGATTTCGCATGGACGTCCCAAATCTCTCGTATGCCGACTTTGAGGTAGGTTTCGGATTTGATCCGCGGACCAACGATTACATGGTGGTGAGAATTGCATTTCCTTGCACAAGTGAGTTACTTTTGTCCTACAAAAACGAAGTCGTACTTGACCAATTTAGGAATTATAGAATTTTGGTTGAGGTTTACTCTCTTAGCACAGACTCCTGGAGACTTATAAGCAATAATGCCTGTCTTCCGCCTTCGACTTATCTTACAAATAGGTCTAAACCCAGGACCTGCTTAAATGGGTGTCTGCATTTTACAGCACAGTATTGTGTTACTGTAGAAGCAGCGATCGCGAGTGAAGCGTATTGTGGAAGTGTATTGGCTTTTGATCTGCGTGATCAAGTGTTTCGGGAGATGATACCAAATAATATGATCCGCCTTAGACGTCAAATGGATGAAGTCGATACGTGTATATGCAGGGGATCGCTTGCTTTGTTACATTATTATATAAATGAAGACCCCGAGCGCGCGCGGCCGCGGGAAAGGTATTGTTGCATATGGGTGATGAAGGAGTATGGTGTAGTTGATTCTTGGGTGAAACAGTTCACCGTTGAAATACACCATTTGAATGTGCTGGGATTCACGAAGAATTGCCAACCAATATTGAGGATCGAAGGAGCACAATATTCTTGGGAACAGGAGCTCTCTTCGTATGACCCCCAAAACCAACAAGCTACAAAATTGGGAATACATTGCCGGCATCATTTGGAGGGCATCATTTGTGTCGACGCTTACAGGGAGAACCTTGTCTTACTCTCAAAACAACAAACTCTAGTTCCCAAATTAATGGAGGATGAAGATGGCAAACGGAAACGGAAACGGTGTTCCCACAATTAAGGAAAAGAAAAAATAGCTCAAACGGTGTAGTTGTAGTTCCCAGAATTAAGGAGATTGAAAATTAGCATGGGTTGCTCTCCGCCAATTCAATACTATTTTTTTTTATAAATGTTAATTCCATCAATTATATAGTGTTTTTCATTTTTTTAATGTTTTAATTGTTTTTTTTTTTTTAATTTTTAAATAACATTTATAGGATATATATATAAGATACATGTCCATTGTTGATTGGATTGACATGAATTCCCGTTAAAGAAATGGATAGAACTTTGACAAAAGGTGTAAGTCAGTATTTAGACTTATGATATAAATCTAAATACCGACTAAATAAATACATTTGCTTGTCTGGCTTCATTCGTAATTAAGGGTGCGTTTAAAATTATGATTTCGTAAGAATTATTTGCGTTTTTAAATGATATCGTAAAATAGAAGGCATTTGGTATTACGATTTAAAAAGTACTTAATTTAAAATAGGAAGAAAAAAAATTGCGATTTCTATAAGCAGGTTATGTGTTCTTATTTGAAAAAATGCGAATTTAAACCAAAATCACGATTTCGCATAACAAATATTTGATAAAAAAATATTTGTTAATATGTTTTACCAAATGCTTTTACAATTTTAAAAAGTAGCAATTTAGAAAACATAATTTTTTTAAATTGCATTCATTAAAACTTCAAAACGTAAGACTACTGGAATCAGGTAAAATTTTTAGTAAAGAGTGATGTTGCTTTTCAAATTTATTTATCATACTTATTTAACATTGATTAACGTGGTGTGTTTTAAGTGACATTACTCTTTGATTAAATAAATGTAAATTTTTCACAATTTTTTTGGGTCAAGTGTAGATTTGAGAAATTGAAGTTTATGCAAATTAGGACTGAAGCTGGTCTTTTATGACCAGCCAACATATATAGTCTAATTTTTTTTTTTAGAAAAAGTTGTAACTCTATAAAAATCAGTGGAACGAGACAGCATGATGCTCTCTCATAATTACATCACGGATACAATCGGGGGCGACTCCCATCCATGTATAATCAAAACCATTAAGCACAGCTGCTTTGGCTAAATTATGTGTCGCGCCATTAGCGTCTCGTCTCACATGGCAGCACTTTCAATCTGGTAGATTCTTCAATACAGATTTTGTGTCCTCAACCAAATGTCTAAAATGGCTCCATAATTGTTCCTCGGAATTCATTGCATTCACCACCTGTATAGAGTCGCCTTCCAGAATCGTCCGTCCTCCACCTAATTCAACACATAAACAAGCTGCATAGTATAATGCTAATGCTTCCCTTGCTACTGGTGCTATGAGTCCTCTCTGCGTGGAACATCTTGCTGCAATACAATTACCATCAGCGTCCCGGACCACCACTCCAATTGCAACCCTCCCAGTAGCTCTATCAATGGCTACATTCGAATTTGCCTTGTACCGTCCCAAAGGAGGCGTCCGTCTTCCAAGAGACTTCAATGTTTTCCTCGCCTCCCTTCATGTTCTGCACAGCCAACGTTTGCCGTATCTGCGTGTACTCTTCCATAGCTGCATTAACTTCATGAACAATGGCATTCGGGTGATTAAAGCTCCCTCCATGTATTGATGTATAAAGGTATTTCTTCTAAGCCAGATTTTCCTCGCAATTCGAATGAATCGAATGAGCTCTTCCGTCTCAAACTGTTGTTGAATCAACTCTGCCACCCGTAAAAAATCAACCTCTCCAAAGGAGCATTCTGATTCCATCAACTCCCTAGGCAGTCTTGTGGCTAGAATAATGAAGGCAAAATACTTTCCTAATACGGAGTTTTTGGAAGCACAACTTGGCTCTAAACCTTCCTTTGTGTGGCACAGCATCCTTAGTGCCCAAGGTTTATTGAATGCGGGTTTGTCTTGGAGGATAGGTAATGACTAATGGGGAAGAGGCCAAAATCTGGAAGTCAAAATGGGTACCGTTATCTTCAACTTACTCTATTTTTTTCCCCTCCGTCTGTTTTGGATGAGAATGCTAGAGTAAAGGAATTAATTGATCGACCATGATACTCATGGATGGAACTACCCACTGGTTGAAAGCATATTTCAGCCTGAAGAGGCCAGGTGAGAGCCATTAAAACCATTCCTCTTAGCAGAACAAATCAAGAGGATAAACAAATATTAAGAGGGACTACAAATGGTCTGTTTTCGGTACAAAACGCTTACCAACACTGTCCAATTGAGTGGTACGTAGAACCGTAGAAGTTCTTTTAGCATTATTTACTTTTGCTAGCTGTTTTGCAAATAAAAACACTAATTAATGCCTCTTTCTTTGTAATTTTCCAACAAAAAAAAAAAAAACGTAATAAATTTGAAAAGAGACTTGAAAGAGAGCTGATGATTCTACGGGGTTGTGGACCAAATACATCTTTTTGTGTTCTTCAATGAAATATTGACACCTCAGCTTAGTACAACTTAAGAAAATAAAACAAACCCACCTGATCACATTCATATATGTGATGTGAGATTTTTTAATTTTTAGTAGATTTAGATGTGATCTTGTGTGCTTGTTTTATTTTTTTAAGTTGAGATGTCAATATCTCATTGGAGGGCATAAAAAGATAGGTTTGTTCTAGCTACAACCCTATATAAGTTATTCTCGTTCTTTCCGGCACAAGAAAATTAAATTAGTTATATTTTATGGATATTTTTTTGTTTATATTTTTTAAGGAGACAAAAATATTCTTTTAATATAACTAATTGGATATTCTTCGATTTAAAAAACAAAAAATACTCATATAACATAATTAACTAAATACTATCATGTTCAAATGAATTAGAGAGAATCATAATTCATTAGGAAGCCGCGGTGGCCGGCTTGCTATTTATTTGCACGAAATATTTATACAAATATATATATTATTCATATTAGTTTTTCTTACAAATTTAACTTATTTTATTTCCTTTATACTATTATTATTTGATTTGTTTTTTCTTAACTCGTACATCATAACAATTCGCCTTAAATCCTGATGGTCATTGGTCGGTCATAATACAAACAAAGCATAACGTACGACGGCACAAAATAGGAATACTAATCCGTTTGGGAAAAGGTTTGTTGTTTCCGGGTCGGTTTCGGTTTCGGACTCTTTACCTTTATTATATTCTTATCGCTACTTGGGTTTCATTAATCTCTGTGTCTAAAAAATCAGAAGAACCTCTCTACGAAGTTGAAGAACAAAAGCCATGATGGTGGCCTATTTTCCGGAGGAAAGCATATCAGAAATTCTATTGAGACTATCCACCAAATCCCTAATCCGATTCAGGGGTGTTTGCAAATCCTGGAAGTCTTTCATCACAAGCCTGGCCTTCATCGATTCCCATCTCAGTCGTCAATCCATTCGAAACCCACATGATCCACCCTTAATGTTCAAGTACTCTGAAGACTCCTATAAATTGTTCCATGATATTAATGAAGCATTCGAGGAGTGTACGGAATTGGCTTGTTCGATGAAAATCCGCCATCGTGGTGATCACCGTCGACTTATTGGGTTTGAAAACGGTTTGATATGTCTCTGTAAAGATTATGACTATATTGAAGGCTGTCAATTTATTCTTTGGAACCCGTCAATTAGAAAAGTCGTGAATCTTCCAAAACATTACATGAGGGATTCTTATAGCTTTCGCATGGACGTCCCAATGCTCTCGTATAGGTTTGCGGTAGGTTTCGGATTTGATCCGCGGACCAACGATTACATGGTGGTGAGAATTGCATTTCCTTGCACACTTTTGTCACGTATGTGCTACGAAGACGAAGACATACTTGACGAATTTAGGAATTATAAAATTTTGGTTGAGGTTTACTCTCTTAGCACAGGCTCCTGGAGAATTGTAAGCAATAATGCCTGTCTTCCGCCTTCGACTTATCTTACAACTAGTACTGATCTAATTTCTGGGCCTAAACCCAGGACTTGCTTAAATGGGTGTCTGCATTTTAAAGCAGAGTATGGGGTAGTAGCAGCGAGAGCTGTGTATTGTGGAAGTGTATTGGCTTTTGATCTGCGTGATCAAGTGTTTCGGGAGATGATACCAAATAATATGATCCGCCTAAGAAGTCCAATGGATGAAGTCGATACGTGTATATGCAGGGGATCGCTTGCTTTGTTACATTATTATATAAATGAAGACCCCGCGCGGCCGCGGGAAAGGTATTGTTGCATATGGGTGACGAAGGAGTATGGTGTAGTTGATTCTTGGGTGAAACAGTTCGCCATTGAAATACACCATTTGAATGTGCGGGGATTCACGAAGAATTGCCATCCAATATTGAGGATCGAAAGACCACATTGTTGGGACTGGGAGCTCTCTTCGTATGACCCCCAAAACCAAAAAGCTACAAAATTGGGAATACATGGAGCTTTTTTGGAGGACATCATTTGTGTCGACGCTTACAGGGAGAACCTTGTCTTACTCTGATAGTCTGATCAAAACAGCAAACAAACTGTACCACCTAGTTCCCAAATGGAAGATGATCGAATAGAGGACAAACGGAATAAACGGTACTGTTCCCACAATTAAGGAACATAAAAAATAGCTCAAACGGTACTGTAGTTGTAGTTCCCAGAATTAAGGAGACTGAAAATTCGCATGCATGGGTTAATTATGCTCTCCGCCAATTCAATATTTTTTTTTTCTTTTATTTATTAATGTTAACTTAATTTCATCATCAATTACCAAATAGGGGAAATAGTTGAAAGATATATAGGTATGTTGTTGCGCTTGTTCAACATATATAATAAAATCCTTTATTAGTCTTCAAATCGATTGATTCCTTAAATCAATTAAGAACACGTACAATTGTCATTAATTTAAGGCTGCAAAAGATAAATGAAAAATCTCTCACATTCTCGAGTCGTGCAAGATGAAAAAGACATAAAATACCAAACAAATTCTTAGCCAGCTAGCCAAATCCAATGGTTATAACAGGGGTAAAATAATAATTTTACAATCTAAGGAAATGTCAAAAGACAAAAATAACTCTAGCCATATGATGATGAAAAATAAAAGAGAAGCCAAGGGCAAGCAAGCATACGCTACAATTAAGCTTAAGACAACCTCATTATAGATTCCACTTGAGGCAGATTGTTGAAAAGAAAATGGTGGTAAAATAATGCATGCCCAGTTTAAACACGTACGCATGGGAATGGTGAGTATATATATATAGATATATGTTACGAAGCATACAAGGAAATTAATTAACTCAAAGAGAGAGAGGTTCAAGTGTAAGTTGGGGGTGGAATCTTGGGTGACAAGCTTGAGCGAGAAACCAAGACCAGCTTATATAAGTTGAATTAGGATTCCGGTCCAAAATGTTGTCTCACCAAATTCTTCTCTATTTGCTAGGGTTTTATGTTAGAATTTGACCACCCATTTTGGACTACAAGTTTGTTTTAATTAGATAACCATATTTTGACGTGTTTGGACTACACGTCACTTAACGTGACGTGTTTTAAGTGACGTTACTCTTTGATTAAATAAATGTAAATTTTTCACAATTTTTTAGGGTCAAGTATAGACTTCAATGAAGAGAAACGTGTTTCTAACAAGAGAAAAAAAAACAAAACAAAAACAAAAACAAATTTCCTGCCATTAATTTTATGTTAACTTGGAGTCTTGGACCGCAAAAGCACTACATGATTCACATGTTACAAAAAATATCATAATGCCCCTATTATGTGTAAAGCTATAATTATGCACTTAGATATAAAATAAATAAATAATAAAAAATAATAAAAAAATTTCTTCGGCTGTGGGTCTCTCTGGGGCCAGGTCTCATCTCAATTCTTAAGGAGGGTCAGTATATTGACCCTCAATTCTGTGACTAATTTTTTTTTTTAATTATTAGTCACATCGGTCAATATATTGACCCTTAATTATTAGTCACATCGATGTAAGTATTTGCTATATATTGACTTACGAATCGCGGGCAGCCCATTTCTCCTAGCTGGGCTTTCCCAGTCCACGTACCGCCTAAATAAAGCATTTGTTTGTCAAGCTTCATTCGTAATTAAGGATGCGTTCGAGATTGCGATTTTATAAAAATAATTTATATTTATTTATATTTTTAAAAATATCATAAAATATAAAATATTTGATATTGTGATTTAAAAAGTATTTAATCTAAAATAAGAAGAAAAAAAAATTGTGATTTCTATAAGCAAGTTATGGGTTCTTATTTGAAAAAACGCGAATTTAAACAAAAATCACAATTTTACATAATAAATATTTGATAAAAAAATATTTTTTAATATATTTTACCAAATGTTTTTACGATTTTAAAAAGTAGCAATTTAAAAAACACAATTTTTAAAATTGTAATTATTGAAACCATAATTTTAAACCAACCCTAAATGATAAGAGACTTTTCAATAAATAGACTTGTAGAGCTCCCCGTACAAAACAGGGGGAATAATTCACCCCTTGACTCACATCATTCATGGCTGATTCTGAAAATTCTTCCACCACCAACTCAAATTCTTCTTCACAAAAAATAATTTTCGTGGCATGACCACATTACTCCAATATTCAACAACAATTTGTACGTAGCAAATGCAATTACAAAGACCTTAAGAGATGTTGGATTAAATTACAATGACCTAGAACATAATAGTTTATTTCACCTGTATTAATTCATACTGATCTACCTCCAAGTAATTAAAATTTCCTCCTAAACAAACAATTATTTCAACCAAGGTGTTTTGAGACACATTTGATGCTCTGTTTTTGGGTCCTCCGAACAATAATGTATGCACCATTAACGAGTTAATTATTATCCCCCGGGCTTGGACCTGAAAGATCTCTTCTGGGTAAGATTGGATCAGAATTGTTGGTTCCCCAGTGGCCAAGAACTTCAGTAATATAATAACCCGTTACTCCATCTCCATGGCTTCCAGTTCCAGAGGGCTTCATTATGGCATGGTGGTGATGAGTTTGATGAGCATGCAGAGTGCGGGCTTCTATGGTAGAAGATAGCAAAAAGAAGCTTATGAAAATAACGAGGACAAGGAAATGGCGAGCTTGGAGTTCTCTGGCCATGAAGTAATGTAGCAGGAAAGTTTCTCTTTAGTTTGTAGAGAAATTGGGATATGAAATTGGGATGTAAAGCTTGGTATTTATAGCGATTAGAGAGGGTGATAAGCTTGTGTAAATGGTGGAAAAATATTGCATGCCCGGTTCAAACACGCATGGGAATAGTGACTATGTTGCGAAGCATGCAAGGAAACTCAAAGAGAGAGAGGTTCCAGTGTTGGGGGTGGAATCTTGGGTGACAAGCTTGAGTGAGAAACCAAGACCAGCTTATAAGTTGAATTAAGATTCTGGTCCAAAATGTTGTCTCACCAAATTCTTCTCTATTTTCTAGGGTTTGATGTTAGAATTTTTATGTTTTCCAAGTGCTTCCCTTCTGTGTTGGCTATTATCAAGTCCACAAGTATTATTTCAAGCTGATGCTCCTGCATAATGGTGGTGGCCATCAAAGAATAGGTTTTGAAAGTTGTGTTTATTTGTGTTTATTTGTGCTTGAGATTGAATGGATCAGGAACTCTTTAAATTTCTTGCCCAAATTTCCGACACCCAATTTAGAGAGCGTTATTTTTGCATTTATAGCAACATATTAAGGTTTGCCTTCCCATGACATAAGAAAGGATTTGCAAATTGACCATCCATTTTGGACTACAAGTATGTCTTAGATAATCATATTTTGACTTCAAAACTTATAAAGACTATCGGAACAAGTAAGCTTTTTGGCAAAGAGTAATTTTACTTTCCACATTCATTTATTATACTTACTTAATATTGATTGACGTGACGTATTTTAAGTGACGTTACTCTTTGATTAAAAAAATTTAAATTTTCCACACCTTTTTGGGTCAAGTGTAGCCTTCTGCCATTAATTTTATGTTAACTTGAACCAGAAAAGCACTACATGATTCACATGTTACGTAAAATATCGTAATGCCCCTATTATGTGTAAAGCTATAATTATGCACTTTGATATAAATAAATGAGGGCTGTTAGGTGTTCCAAAATACTTCTCAAATGATTTGGAAAACACTATTTTGGGAAGGAATGAGAGACAAAGGAAAGAGAATGAAAATTTTTTAAGGAAAAAAATGCTTGCCGCATCATTTGGGAAGCATTTTAGGAAGAATTCCTTGTGATGTCTAACATTATCCTAAATAAATAAATAAAAACTTTTTCTTCGACTCTAGGTCTCTAGGGCCAGGTCACCTCTCAATTCTCATGGTGGTTTTTTTTTTTTTTTAATTTTTTTTTTAAATAAGGAACACTTATTCCCCTATTACTTCATTATTTTTGCAATCGTACCTTCAATCTTTATAAAGTTGTAATATCATGACATCATTTTTGAAAACTTTGTAATTAATGCCACCACCGACACCATCCATTATGATTTTATGTTCAATCCTAATAGAGAATTGGAATACCAAAAATAGATATTTATATATATAATGTTTTTTCATTTTTTTAATGTTTTGATTTTTTTAAAATTTTTTAAATAACATTAATAAGATATATAAGATACATGTCCATTGATTGGATTGACATGAATTCCCGTTAAAGAAATGGATAGAACCTTTTTTTTCTTTTGGATAAAATTGCTTATTTCTCATTAGATTGAATCATCATAAGAAGCAAAACACTCCCTTGTTACAATCTCCGAAATACTTTCCGGTTGCTCCTCAAACCAAGGATCATCCTTACATTTTCTGTAAGGAAATGGATAGAACTTGAACAAAAGGTGTAAGTCGGTATTTAGATTTATGACATATACTATTTATGATAATTTTTTAGACCAATGTAACTATTTGCTATTGACCCTTACTAACGGCCAGCAGCCCATTTCCTAACTGGGCTTTCCCAGTCCACGTACAGCCTAAATAAATGCATTTGCTTGCTAGGCTTCATTCTTCATTTGTAATTAAGGATGCGTTTAAAATTGTGATTTTATAAGAATAATTTGTATTTTTAAAAGATATCACAAAATGGAAGGTATTTGATATTGCGATTTAAAAATTACTTAAATCTAAAATAGGTAGAAAAAAAAAATTTGCGATTTCTATAAACAGGTTATGGGTACTTATTTGAAAAAAACGCAAATTTAAACCAAAATCACAATTTCGCATAATAAATATTTGGTAAAAAAATATTTTTTAACATGTTTTATTAAAATCTTTTATGATTTAAATAAAGTAGCAATTTAAAAAATACAATTTTTAATATTGCATTTATTGAAAACGTAATTCTAAACCAACCCCTAAATGATAAGAGACTTTTCAATCAATAGACGTGCAGAGCTCCCCGTCAATACAGGGGGAGTAAGTCACCCCTTGACTCACGTCATTCATGGCTGATTCTGAAAATTCTTCCCCCACCAACTCAAATTCTTCTTCACAAAAAATAATTCTCATGGCGCGACCACATTACTCCAATATTCAACAACAATTTGTATGTAGCAAATGCAATTACAAAAACTTTATTCAAGAGATGTTGGATTAAATTACAATGACCCAAAACATAATAATTTATTTCATCTGTATTAATTCATACTGATCTATGTACAAGTAATTCAAATTTTCTCCTAAACAGACAATTATTTAAACTAAAGTGTCTTGAGACACATTTGATGCTCTGTTTTTGGGTCGTTCTGATGGTAATGCATGAACCATTAACGAGTTAATGTTTATCCCCGGGGCTTGGACCTGAAAGATCTCTTCTGGGTAAGATTGGATCAAAATTGTTGGTTCCCCAGTGGCCAGGAACTTCAGTAATATAAAAACCCGTTACTCCATCTCCATGGCTTCCAGTTCCAAAGGGCTTCATTCTAGCATGGTGGTGATGAGTTTGATGAGCATGCA
Organism: Carpinus fangiana; assembly: GCA_006937295.1. Classification (NCBI taxonomy): domain Eukaryota; kingdom Viridiplantae; phylum Streptophyta; class Magnoliopsida; order Fagales; family Betulaceae; genus Carpinus; species Carpinus fangiana. Next base: position 3,023,158 of record CM017323.1, read on the forward strand.
GAGTACGGGCTTGTACAGTAGAAGATAGCAAAAAGAAGCTTAAGAAAATAACAAGGACAAGGAAATGGCGAGCTTGGAGTTCTCTGGCCATGAAGTAATGTAGCAGGAAAGTTTCTCTTTAGTTTGTAGAGAAATTGGGATATGAAATTGGGATGTAAAGCTTGGTATTTATAGCGATTAGAGATGGTGATAAGCTTGTGTAAATGGTGGAAAAATATTGCATGCCCGGTTTTCAAACACGCATGGGAATGGTGACTATGTTGCGAAGCATGCAAGAAAACTCAAAGAGAGAGAGAGAGGTAGTTGAACCATTGGGGTGGAATCTTGAGGCTAATCTAGAGGTCAGAAACCAAGGCCAGCTTAGTTGAAATTAAGGTCACTGTTCAAAGTGCTTCTTTGACCAAATTCTTCTCTATTCCTATGTTTTAATGTCAGCATTTTTTAGTTTTCTAAGTGCTTACCTAGCAGCTACTGTGTTGGCTCCGAACCCCCCAACTCCCCTCTCATTTCCTGCCAGATTCTGAATTCAGGCAGAAAATTTCAGGACATCCCATTCGAGATAAATATGTTTTGAAACTGTTTGCAGAGCTATATATATATATATATATATATATATGCTGTTGAATGGTTTTTGACCATTCTTCCATGGAGGATGCTTGAACCGAAACTGCTCCCCAATTTAGAGTATGATTTTTGCCTTCCAAGAGCATTTACAATGGAAGAGTTAAATGACACTTTTATCTAAAATAGTTCCTTAAATTGATAAAATACCCTCTACATTGGAGAAGTTAAAAAAAATGTAGAATAGATATTTTATTAAATGAGCTAAAAAAAAAAAATCTGCATATAGCGGCATTATTCAAATAGCTATTTTCCTAAATTTTCTTCCCACGTCTTTTTTTTTCCTACTATCTCTCCCAAAATTTTCTTTCCATATTTTTTTTATTGTTTATCTCACCTTTTTCTCTTTTTTCAAAATTTTCTCCTACTATTTCTCTTTTACATCTCATTTTTTCCAAAATTTTCTCCTATTATTTCTCTCCCAACATCACTTCTTTTTTTTTTTTTCAAAAGTTGAAAAATAAGATATTTAAGAAAAGTACAATTATTATAATAAATAAAAAATAAAAATTAAATGATATAGATAAAAATATAACTAATCGGATGTAGGAGGCTATTAAAAAGTTATTAGCTAAACTAGATAAATTGAGTTTTGATGAGCCATTTTACATAAAAAATTAGCTCTTTCATTGTGAATGCCCTAAGACAGGGACAAATAATGCTCGCTACTTTTTATAATTTGATACGATGTGTTTTAAGTGATTTTTATTTATTTTTAAATGATTGACATGATAAGCCACGTCACTTGGATAACATTACTTCTTCCTTAAAATTGATTAATTTTAAGAGAGCTTGAAATTTTAAATGAAGTGTGGGGAAAAAAATTTCCCACATTTAAATTTTACTGACAGGAAGTAGACACTTACTGTCCGCTAATTTTTTTTATGTAAAATAGCTCATCATAAATCACTTTATTTAGTTTAGCTAATGATTTTTTAAGGGCCACCTACATCCGATTAATTATATTTTTATCTATATCATTTAAATATTATTATTATTATTTTTTATAAAAATTATATTTTTTCTAAATATCATATTTTTCAACTTTTGGAGAAAAAGGGATGTGAAAAGAGAAATAAAGTAGTGGGAAGAAAATTTAGAAAAATAGCTTTTTAAATAGTATCGCTACATATAACTTTTTTTTAAACTCATTTAATAAAATATTTATTCTATATATATATTTTTTTTTTGCTTCTTTAATGTATGAGGTATTTTACAAATTTAATAAATTATTTTAAATAAAAACATTATTTAACTCCAATGTTGGTGGAAGTTGAAAAACGTGTCCTCTGGCTGACGTTGATGGAAGTTGACACAACGTGGGTCCTTCGACCATATTTCCAGCCACGTTCATTTTTGTACGTGATATTAAATATTAATATAGTTTTATGTTTTTTATTTTTATTTTTATTTGTATTTTTATACCAATGCTTCTTTTTATTGGTTTTATGAAAATGGAGCATGATATTATAACAAAATTCTATCATAAATATAATGAAAAATAATTTAATTTATGCTTTGTTTTAACTCATAACTCCACTCACTTCAAAAAAAAAAACTCATAACTCCACTATTTTAATAAGTTTCTAAATTTGCAGCATATTCAAGCGAATTATGTATCTTGTTGTTGTGCGATCCATTACAATTTTCTCAATTAAAGAGCGATTTATTGGCTTTTTCATATGCGCTACAAATGCATTCCTAAATGCAATTTCCTTTGTTGCCTCTACCATTAGTTTTTATATACCTGATAATTCAACTGCTATTGATTAATAATTTGCTCACAGTAAAGAATAGAGAGAAAATAAGTTAATGATTTGCTTCCAAAAAAGAATAAATGAAAGACAAAAAAAAATTTATCCAAATTTCTACTTCCCTTATATATATTGACATTTAAAAAATTGACTTAAGAGAGCATTGAAAAAAGCAAATTAAAAAAATATATATGCCAACTGACCACTCATTTTGGACTACTACTTTGTTTAAGATAACCATATTTTCCCCTTCAAAACTTAAGACTAGTATACGAGTAAGCATTTTGGTTAGATTTTCCACAATTTTTTTTGGTCAACTGTATATTTTGAATTTAAGAAATTGAAGTTTGCCCAAATTAGGACCGGAGCTGCTCTTTTATGACCAGCCAACTGAGAGGCAGATTAAGTTCTTCAATATATATATATAATAGTCTTGCAAGGAAGTTTATTCAAGGAAGAGGAATAAAAGCACTTAACAGTGAAGTTTTGTCGTGGTGGAAAGAGGAGCGGCACTATTCAAATAGTTATTTTTCTAAATTTTCTTCCCACGTCTTTTTTTCTTCCACTATCTCTCTCAAAATTTTCTTTCCACGTTTTTTTATTATTTCTCTCACATGTTTTCTCTTTTTCCAAAATTTTCTCCTACTATTTCTCTCTCCACATCACTTTTTTTTTTTTCCTCAAAAGTTGAAAAATGAGATATTTAGGAAAAATACAATCATTATAAAAAATAAAAAATAAATAAAAATTAGATGATATAGATAAAAATATAACTAATCGGATGTAGGAGGCCTTTAAAAAGTCATTATCTAAAGTAGATAAATTGAGTTTTGATGAGCTATTTTACATAAAAAATTAGCTCTTCCATTATGAATGCCCTTAATTTTAAAAAGTTATAATTAACCCTCCAAACTATTTTGTCCTTTTACTTAAACCCCCAAACGGGCCCAACCCCATAGAATTAGATTTTTTTTTTTGTTTTGATATGTCCACACTAGAGGGGGAGTAGGAATTCGAAATAGCTATTTTTCTAAATTTTTTTCACACGTCTTTTTTTCTTCCACTATCTCTCTCAAAATTTTCTTCTCACGTTTTTTTATTATTTCTCACATGTTTTCTCTTTTTTCAAAATTTTCTCATACTATTTCTCTTTCACATCTCTTTTTTTCCAAAATTTTATCCTACTATTTCTCTCTCCACATCACTTTTTTTTTGTTTCTCAAAAGTTGAAAAATGAGATATTTAGGAAAAATACAATCATTATAAAAAGTAATAATAATTAGATGATATAGATAAAAATATAACTAATCGGATGTAAGAGACCCTTAAAAAGTAATTAGCTAAACTAGATAAAGTGAGTTTTGATGAGCTATTTTACACCAAAAAAAAAAAAAATTGGCTCTTCCATTGGAAATGGTAAGTTTCTCTTAATTTTAAAAAGTTATAATTAACCCTCCAAACTATTTTGTCCTTTTACTTAAACCCCCAAACGGGCCCAACCCCATAGAATTAGATTTTTTTTTTTTTTTTTTTATATGTCCACACTAGAGGAGGAATATGAATTCGAACTAGTAACCTCTACTTTATAAGGCATGGTTCATAGTTAATTGAGCTATCTCTAATGGACCATAGAATTAGAATTTTATATCAATTTGAATGGCAAATGCATCACGTTACTCACATAGTCACACGCGACCTACAATTTTCATCATGACCTTATCATATGTAAGAAAATACAATTATGCCTCTAGATTAAAAAGAAAAGCCCTTTCCTAGCCATGGAGAGGGCTCCTCACATGTTTATTTTCATTTTGGGTTACGTGCAATTAACTAATTTTTCATCAAATTTAACAAAAGACCTTGATGGAGGAAGTTAATTAAGTGAAAGACTAAAAGTATGTTTGGGATTGCGTTTGATAAAAAAGAATTTTTAAGTCAAAAAGAGTTTTTAGGCATAATTTTAATTTTTAAGCTTTTGTCAATAGCGTATTTTGGATATTTTTAGGCTTTTTAGACCCTTAAAAGTACTTTTAATTTTTTTTACTAAATGAGTACCTTTTTTTTTTAACATATTTTTTAAGTATTTAAAACATTTTTAGGCATCTTAAACGCAATCCCAAACAAGCCCTAAATAATTTGAAAAAACATTGTAAGCTTTTACTTTGGTGAAAATATTACAAATTGAGTGTAAATTTGAGAAAAGAAATAAATATAGTTTTCCCAAAAAATTTGAAAGAGCATATATATAAAAGATGATCATTTTAAATGGACAATTAGGACTCGTCAGGCCCAATGTATCAAAGGAAGAAGACAGCTTCAACTATAATTCTAGTAATAATAACACCTTTTGACACCAATAAATTCTACTTTTTTTTTTCTTTTTTTTTACATGTCCGCACAAGAGAGGGGAGAAGAATTCGAACTAGTAACCTCCACTTCATTAAGCGTAATCCCAACCGATTGAACTATCGCTTGGAGACTATTCTACTTTTTACTTTACTTACAGAAATATTACGTGAAATAATTAATATTTTCAGGCGTTGGAATCTGCAAGGTCCATTATTATTATTATTATTATTATTATTATCTTTGAACAACAAATATAAAAGTGGATCGGCAATACCACATCTACCATCACTCAATTAAAGTATGTGATTAGCCAACATCTACTATTAGATTCTCTGATCTTCCAAAGCCATGCATGAATCGCATGATGCATGGATCCCACCACAATATTCCAACTATTTTTTATTACTAAACCATTCCCTTCCAATTAATGGCATAAAAAGCTTTAACGGTGATATCAGATTCACGATTCACGATTCACGATTCACGATTCACGGCCGCACTGGATCTTTACTTCAAGTTTCGACCGTTAACGACAATAGCGAAGAGAAACGTGCTACCCAGTCTATATGACAGATGGATTATTAACAAATAACAACTAACAGCTATTTCTATGAACGTACACCAAGTAATCATGAATTGAATTCCATGAAAATTATTACTTAATATTAAATAACCTTTAATCTTAATCTTACATTGCATTCCAATTTTAAATTAAAATTTTAAAGGGTTAAATATGATCATATCTATTGTTCCGATCTATAATTAGTTAAATAATTAAGAGTGGTTAACGACTTACCAAAAAAAAAAAAAAAAGTCTTTATCTAATAACTCCGATATAAAGCATGTAAATCTCAACGTACAAATCATGATACAAAGGAAACGAGCTGTTGCAAACTTGCATTAGTATATATATTATTATATAAATACAACTTATTAATAATAAATAATAAAAAAACCATTATTAGAGATAACCCAAAATTAAAAATTAAAAAGAATTAATACAGACTACTATAAATATTATTAAATGACCTACCTTAATTCCCGGCGATGCTAACCACTCAGAGGCAGCGAGGCTTCCGTTACGTTACGCCTCCTTATTTCTCCACCAAAGAGCCAAAGAGAAACCGAGAGCGAGAGCAAGAGCAAGAGAGGGAGAGAATTTGGGTTAGGGTTCCCAGAAACTCTCTCTCTCTCTCTCTCTCTCTCTCATTTCTCTTTCTCCGTCTCAAAATGTCGTCGGGCCAAACGCCGGTGATCTCCCCACGCGAAAACGACGACGCGCAGGAGCTCTTCTTTGCCAACAGAGGCTGCTGCCTATGTATTCCGTGCTTGGGCTCCGGGCGAGGCTCCACCGTCGGATCGGTCTGGTGGGAGAGGATTCGGACGGCGGAGAGCGAGGACCGGTGGTGGACCCGGGGGTGGAAGAGGCTCCGGTATTGGTCGGAGCTCGTGGCAGGCCCGAAATGGAAGACCTTCATCCGCCGGTTCAACAAGAACAATAACAACAACAATAGGCAGGTGAATTTCCACTACGACCCTCTGAGTTACGCCTTGAACTTCGACGAGGGCCCTGGGCAGAACGATCATTTGGACGACGACTTCCTCGGCCGAGACTTCTCGTGCCGGTACGCCGCGATCCCGGCCTCGGCCAAGTCGTCGATGGATTTGGGGAGGGACGGGCCGGCTTTCACGTGACGCGTACGTGGCGTAAGAGAACGAGCGGGCGATTTTTTTCGAAATGGTCGGCGGTTTGGTTCGCTGCGCCGCGCAGGCTACTTTGCGCCACTCGTAGAGAGCGCAGTGCCGATTTTGGTGGAGAAACTCCTGGTTGTTGGTTGGTTGACCTTTTTTTAAAATTTTTTTTTTTATCTAATTTATGTCACGCTGGCGTCGGTAATACGTGGCGCGCGCTAGATTTTTATTTTTATTTTGTTTTTTTTTCTGTTCAGAATAATCTATTTACTGTGTGGTAAAGAAATTGAAAAGGAGTTGCGATTGTATATGAATTATTCATAGAGTAGTTTTTTTACTTATAATTTAAGAATTATAAAAATATAAAAGACAAATGAGACAATGTCATCATACTTATAACAGTGAGGATGAGTCAAATAAATGACCCGACTTATTCACCAAAAAGGGTGATTAGAAATGACGTGATCATCGCAAAACCCATCAATTTCATCTAAATTATGATTATTTGCACCAAATCACTATGAAATTAGAATGTTTTTTAAGGATGAAAGTGGTTTAGAGCTATGTCATGTTGGGAGTTGTACTTGCACTTGTCAATGAATTAAGATTAAATAAATAAATGATCAAGATTATGCCGCACCATTAATCTTGGTAAAGAAATTCAATTCAGACCCCTTCTTTTTTCAATTCTTCGGCCATCCACTTTAAGATTGGCCAAACAATTCAAAACAGCTTATATATGGAAGTAGTCAATTCACTCTCATACACTGTTTTATAAGGTGGTTAAAGCAATTTCAATCTGATGGGCCATTTTCATTAATTATTTTGAGATATAATTACTTTCTTGACCACCCCTTTTAACTTTGAGAAATAGTTGATGTAAATATTTTGTTCATTTTTTTTTCTTTCATATTATCTTATAAATTAATCATTAGATTTGCAGACTTATGCGAACCTCACACAAGTCAATGATGAACCCCACAAATCTAATGATTAATCTATATTGAATTTGTAAGAGAATATAAAAAATATATAGACAAATTATTATCACCAATTATTTCTCTTTAATTAGCTTTATTGTTTTTTTCTTCTATTATACCATGTGGCTTATTTTGAGCTATTCATTAAAAACTGTCAAACTCCTACGATCTAAATCCCTATGGCTAGTGATACTTGGCGCACCTCACCTTTAGCTATACTTTCATGTGGTTGTTTTCAAGGTCTCCAAGTGGTTTGATAAATGTCCAAAGTGTGTGGTACGGATGAAGGTATCGAAGGAGTGGTTGGGATAAAAACCTCGTTATGAATAACATTGTGAGATTCAAAGTTATGAATCAAAAATTGTTGCAAGACAACAAGGCTTGTGTCTTGTGTTATGTTTGGTGTGAACAGGACACAGGACGCAAGTTAAGACGCTATAATAGTAATTGAAGACGTGTGACACTCTTGTCTTGTATTATGTGTTTATAGGAATATGACACGCATCAAATCCAATTGGGTGATTTCCCATAATAATAATTGAAGACGTGACACTCTTGTCTTGTGTTATGTGTTTATAAGAATATGACACGCACCAAATCCAATTAGATGATTTCCCATTACAGATGCAGATCCCAAATCCCACATCCTTTTCTTCTCCAGCTTTTGAGTGGTGTTGAGAGTCTTGACAAGGCAGGGCACTAACAAACGTGCACTGCCGCTCCTTGTGTCCTGCAAAATTCAACACAACTTTTGTTTGTGAGAGGCCTCTCTTTCACCACCAATTGACTCTGGCTGTGGACAGACTTCTTCTGGGCCTTTTCTCCCTTGTCATCATTTTCTTTCATTCTCACCTTTTGGCAGGCCATCCATGACCACTCTTCCATCTCCTTCATCCCCCCCAAACACACAGCCAGCCCTTCACGTATTTATCGATGATGTTGGAGACAAGCAAGCTAAACACATTTGGTCCCACACGTACACTTCAATGGTTCAATGGATGGTGAAATATATTTGCATTTGTGGCGATGCATGCAGCAGCTATGTCACGTGATCATCTTCCCAATAATTCACGAACACACAAATATATGTATCTAAAGAATGTTGAAGGACCGAGGCATGTGCGGATGGCTGTGCAAAAAGATACCAACTGGACCAGACCAGACTCGTATTAATTGCCCTAACAAGTTGCACCTAAGATGTCTTCCTCTTTGATTGCAACCATCTCTTCTGTCTATTATATGAACTAAAAGTTGCAGTATATAGTTATATCAATATACGCAAGATTAAGTTGTGGGCTATTGGTAATTACAATGAAAGATACGAAGCACCATAGCTAATCACATATATTTCTTGCTTTAGGGCCGTTTGGTATACTAGAAAGATAATTATCTAGGAATAGGGATGAGTATTACTAGCAATACAAGAAGTTGAAATATAATGACCATTCATATTCATTTGTTTGGTGATAACTTGTGAATGAGAGTAGCCGAATTTTCTAATTGGAATGAAAATTTTCAACAAATTTTTTTAAAATACATTTACTTATAAAAATAACATAGGAATAGCACCTACATCTCCTCCTGGTTAGTATTACCCCCAACTACTGCGCAAGGGTGGTTGTAACCAAAATATCTCAGCCATCTGGTGGTCACGACCACCTTATGGCACGTCTGGGTAGTCATGAGCACCCCCAATGAGGAAAATCATCCATTTCATCCTGTCAATTGGGTTTGGTTGGCCTTCAATTTAATCCAATTAGCGAATTTTAGTGGATCAACTTATATAAATGCGTGTATTCAAAGTTGCAAAGCTCCCCTATTCCGATTTCCGAGCATTCTAAGATACGAAACTCACTTGCCTAAGCAAATAGACCTCGCAACCCCTTCTTTTAAATTGTCCAAATTTTTTAAGAAATTTGAACAACCTAATAACAGAGGATCTTGATAGCTCATAAACAGCAAGAATGTGGAGCCCCTCCAGTGTAGTTTAAGTAACGTGGGTTGGTGAGTGTTTAATTAGTGGAGTTTAGTCAAACATGAAAAATGCAAGCCCTCTTAGTTGTAGTTCAAATTTTCAATGAATATTTGTTGCTGGGCGTGCTGCATTTTCTATTGGAGCTTGAAAAAGACAATATCATTTCCCCATGGGATTGTGTATTTTGGCACTCCATTCAGTCCATTGGTGCAGTTGGTATCATGATATCTGAATATTGCACCGACCACACACTATCCAAAATAAGAACTTTAGTTGTATTATTTCAGAAAACAATGAAAGAGAATTACTGTAGGAATTATAAAGGCCAAAGGAAGAGTCAGAATCACCACTTTTTTTATTTTATCTCATCTTTTGTTCTATATTTTGGGTACAACTTTCTCTTTTTTCTGTCTTTTCTTTTCCCTCTTTTTCGATCTCATTTGACTGTTTCTTATATAAATCGACATCGACCGTAGAGACACTTTCACAAAGCCTCTAAACTTGAGACGGATTGATAATCACCACATTTGAAATCAAATGAGGAATACTTTGGAAAATTTCAACAAAGCCACATGGGAAGGGCAAAGTAGGACCCCACAGCATTGCCAGTACAGCCAATTTCTGAACCAAAGGTCTCATATTTACCAGAATGAAAGATTCTGTCACACAGCTTTCATGGATCCCACCACCTCTGGTCCACTGTCCAACAGCCCATTTCAGAGATCACTCAGCGCAAAAGATTATGTACACAACATCCCAAAAGGGTACATGAAAAATTAAAGGAGATTAAAAAAAAACCCAATGCCTCAAAAGGCAAGAAAGCATGAGCACTTGTCCCTTTCCCGTAGATCATATATAAGCTAAGCAAATTTACCCTCTAATCAAATTAACTATTCATTTTTTCAAAATACATACATCTTCCTCTTTATTTGTCTTATATAAAGATTGGTGAGATACAATGATCACCAAATTTGGTAAAAGCTATATCAGCTCACTAATTTTTGGGTTAAAATAACTATCCAAATGCAGCTACATTCAACTAGCCAAGATAACCTTTAAGTAGCCGGGCAAATTCTACCAGTGGCTTGAGAGAGAGAGCATACATATGTTTGATAGCTCGAAAATATTAAGTTTGTTTGGAGAACAGAAAGGACTGTCTTGTTTAAGATTTGGAATTTTAAGTCCTCTAAGACAATTTTATGCTTCAAATTAGCATCGCAATATGTTTGGTGGTCTTGTGCAGCAAGGTTGAGATGGAAAATGAAACTATTTAGATGGTATAATATAGATAAGAAATTTTGAGAAAAACATGTTAAGACGAAGTTCCTTTATTAGCCAATAGCCATTCCAAGCCGGCTACGAAATTGATTTTTATTCAACAAGTCGGGTGCCTACACTTCTCTTCTACATTCATATTCATAGATGATATAACCCTTGAACTAGCAAATGTATCAGATTTCTCCCACTGAGATGGGTTCCACAAGGTTGGCCCTTGAATCATTAAGATTTGAGAAGGCAAACAGAAAAAATCATATCATATCATATTCTCTATTATAAGACACGAGACATCATGTGTTCATCAAAGCCTCATCCCAACTGGGGGTCATCTACACACATCCTCTACTGTCACATCCCAAAAAAAAAAAAAAAAGAAACACTTGAAACAAGTAATTTTCAGGTTTCAAAAACAAAAAAGATGCTGTAGAATCAGAGTATGACACAACCATTTAGGATAATGGGTGAATTAGCATCTTGAAAACTTTTCAGTAAGAATAGCTAGAGCATAACAAGCTTTAATCAATGGATGGAATATAGAGATCAAGAAAACAATTATACAGATACCTTCATGTCCCTTGTGGTTTACTCATCCATGGCAATTCCATATTAAGAGAAGGTGGCATGCCCATCTGGACATCTGAAGAACTTGAAAATTTGCCTTTCTTTGACCACTGCCAGATCTTGGAAACAGAATAGCTCTCACCTTTAGTCACGGTACCAATCTTCTTTCCTTCCACATCCCCATCAACGGAGGAATTCCCATTATGTTCTATCCCTCTTGCGAGCTTTAAGTGGCCTTGTCGATCATGGTACAAGGCAACCCGGAGTTCTGAGTTGCCAAGTACATACTGATATGATCCCATAGAGAAACATCTTCTTGCATCTAAATTACTGCTACTGGTCTCTCCCCCTTCAGTCTCCCCTGCTCCAACATCTGGCTTTCTGAATTTACCAAGTCTCACTGGGAAACCCCCCTTCTCAACTACAATTTCTTCCATTTCCACTGTTTTTTGACTAGAAGTGAACCGGTTTTGTCCATCACCACTACAACCATCTTCTTCTCTCAAATCATCAAAATCAAAAATTGGGTTTTCAATGGAAAATCCGGGATTGAAGAGGGTCCCTCTGCAAAGAGGACATGTTGAATTCGATAAGAGCCAAGTGTCTATACAATTGAGATGGAAAGCGTGGCTACACATCGGAAGCAATCTGAGCTTGTCCTTTTCAGAAAATTCACACAGACAAACGGCACAATCAAATGGCTCCTTGAGACCCACTATCTCTTTATACTGGAAAACAGGAAGAGCATCTATAAAAGCTTGATCTAGGCCAGAGTCATGGAGATGGAAGAGTTGTTGTAGCTGTCTCTGGAGAGCATCAGAGCTAGAAATTTCTGGGTATCTATTAGATCGAGTAGATGCAGAGGAAGATGGGTGCTTTACGAGAAATCTAACAAGAAGGTGGAGTAGACCAGAGATGAAAAATAGTACAGCCAGAATTACTATAATGAAAAGAAGAGCTGGGCTTATTCTAGTACCAGATGATGAGGGGGTTGATTCTTTATGAAAAGTACCAGTATATGGAGATGAGAATGAAGGAGAAACAGGAGGTGGGTAGCTCAAATAGCCATCTTTTAGCTGTAGTTGATGCTGAATCGAAGACATCTTCAAATGAGTATGCTCCAAAAACCACTTCTGCTCTTTGTACCCTGACATCCCACAGATCATAGGGGCACACTCAGAAACCATGTAAAGGAAAATCCTAAACTCTTTCTACTCAAACACAAACGAAACTCATTTCGAGACTACCAAAGCTAAAATCAAACGCTGCTTCCTTGTCATTGATGCAACGCCCCCCTTAAAGACTAGAGCTTTTGCACTCAGATTTAAGATAGTTGAAGGTAGTAGCTATTTGGTTGTGTAGCGCTTTCAGATGCTTTTTTTTTAAAAAAAATTATGCATGATTTGCAATGAAAGTGAAGTCACTGATTGAGCAATAATAACATAGAAGCTGACATAGAATACATGATAAAAATCTGGAGCTTACCAAACTTGATTCTGGGGAGTCCACCATTTATGTATTATCAAAAAGCTCTTGAGAAATATGATGCTCTCCCAGCAGAAAACCCTAAAGCCCCAGGCTTTTTTGAGTCACTTATATAGCACAAAGAAGAGGAAAGTGAAATGGGTCGCTCTCTGACCCAAAAAAAAAAAAAATCTCCCCCCCTCTCTCTTCTCTCTCTCTCTCTCTCTGTGTGTAAGTTTCTGGTAGAACAAAACCAAAGAGAGCCAGAATGGTGGCAGCGGCATAGTTTCCAAAGTGAGATGTAAAGGATGCCAAAAAGAGACGCTAAATTTTGCTCCACGTGCCATGAAGAGCGCGTGAGAGTCTTACGGTCAACCATAAGCGACAAAGCGCCAATCTAAAATCTCAACTCTCAAACGAGGGGTTCAAGGTGGGCCTGGGCTCATTTCAAAAGCACCTTCCACTCCTCTTCTGGGCTTCTAGAGAAGTGTTCCAGTAGATTAGGGTGTAGGCTAGTATATGGCTCTTCTTTAGATCGTAATCAAGCGGTGACAATCATGAGAATCATGAACACGAACTCGACCTCATATACTATAGAAAATGTTTGGGGGTATATGTTAGACTAATGCTCTTAAACTCATTAAAACATGTCACATTAGTCGGTACTTAGCCAGCCAGTGTGACAAGTATTATTACTCATATTACTGTCTGACTATTTACTCAAACAAGCGAAAATTTCTTAGCCTTGAAATTCTCACCGGTGATTAGAAGGAAAAAACACGAATAAAAACAAAGTGGGGGAACACAAGCCAGCCATAATGTCAGTCTCAGTCAAATGAAAGCTCCAATTATATAGAAGACTTGCAGTGTGAAACAATTCTAATTCAAACTAGCATTCATTAATCTTTTTGGTTTGTCTTTTATACATCTTGTGCAGATTTGGTTGCTTCCAAATGAAACTCTTTCACATCACATTTCTTGAGTAACTTGGTGCAAGATATTACTTGTATTTGTGGGATATTTTGGCTGTGTAATTTGCCTTCAAAGGATGATGATCATGTGAATATGCTTCTTTTTTCTTGCTTCTAAAGTCAATTAGGTGAAGACTTAAGGCCGACAATTGCATATTAGTTGCAAGTCTAAGGAAGATGATTAAGAAGGAAGTGGACAGGTGGCCGTTAGGTAGGTAGATGACAACTGCTTCCGTAGCTCAACTCCCAACTCCACTAGGGCAGATTTGTTTTCTCACCTTAATTATTTCTTTTTGAAGTGACCTTAATTATTTCTATTTGCTAAGATAAGTGGCGGAGCCAAAAAATTGGCGATAGGAGGCATTTTTGTTATGACTAAAAAAATAAAATTAATTAAAAATATTAAAAAATAATTAAATATAAAAAAATGATTTTTTTTTTTTACTTTTTGACTTTGCTTGCAAGTCTAACAAAAGACTGGACATGGTTGCATGCCTAACGCCTGTACGTCACTTTGTTTTTTTGTTTTTTTTTTTTTCTTTTGTTTTTCATGCCTTAACTTGTCTACTTGTGTTGTTAGTTAAATTATTTTAATTATACTTTATTAATTATTTACTATTTAGGCTGTACACATGAAGTCTAGACAAAATTATGTGAAATTTTATATTAATGAACGGTGCGTGCGGTTTAGTGAAACTGTTCATCTTCTTCAACCTTTCATTTCTTTGTATTTCTCTAAAACCCTTTTATTTTTCTGAAATCCTTTGATTTCATAGCTGGTCCTGGGGCATAATCATGACTATTTTCCCTCCAAAGTTGCCGAGATGGGGGCATACCAGTTGTTGATAGGGGGCATGAAAAAAAATTATACCTAGGTAAGAAGAATTTTTAAGGGTTGAACCCCCTTGGCCACTGGCTAAGATAGTTGCCATTTGATGATGATTATTTGCCATGCCAACTAGCTACTTCTAAAAGATAACATTCTATCTAGCTGTGCAGTATTAGAGTTGAGAATTATTTGGAAAGATGGTCTTAGTAAATCAGCATTGTTTGCTAGAAAACTCATAATAATTAAAGTGTGGCCCGCATGTCACATACAGTTTAACTAGATACAAATCAAGGTAAAATTTTAATTAAGGATCCTTGACCTAGTTTATAAATACAGAGCATGTGTATTCCATTTATAAGATAATAATGATATAGATAAGTATTCACATTTGGCTTAACAAATTTTCTTCCAATTTTAGCTTAAAAAATTATATTTTTCTATTTTAATTATCCATTTAAATTTTTTTTGTCAATGATTTCTATGTTCTTTCTTGAAATGAGAGAGAATGTTAAAGACTAAAAAATATATGGGTTGTTTTTGTATTTGATGAGTGAGCTCGATCATCAAATATTTCTTCAAATTCTTGAGCCAAATGAAGTCCTTTTGCTTCCATTTCAACATCTCGACTAGTTAAAATAACATTTGGCTAGCTAGATGATAATGCTTATAAAATACTTTTCTACTAAAATATTTCTTCGGAGTTTTTGTTGCTAGTTTTCTAAGTTGCTTGAGCAAGTATGATTGAAGGTAATTCTACAACTTTTCTACTAAAATATTTTGTACATTATTTTTATGTGCTTAATTGCAATGTTGTCTTTGATAATTCATGTGGGATAGTTTTTTTTTTTTTTTTAAAAAAAAGAAGAAGAAGTAATTCATGTGGGATAGCTAGCTAGTTGGTTAGAGATCCAAAAAGATAAAGGACACAAAAAATTTGAACTAGTGGTCAAGTTCTTCTGGGAAGGATGATCGATGTAATCCCAAAGAGGATCAATGTCGAACGAGGAAATGTCATAAGAATATTCAACGTACGTTGTATATATGTCATAATTAAATAATGTCATCTTGACATCATTAAAGCCATAAAGAATGAGAGTTTGTGTCAAACAAGTTATGTCAAGCACAATCCTAGGCATCTTATGAAACCCATTATCTCACAACCCCAGATCCCTCGGAAAATCTTGTTAATTTCCTGCTATCTGGTCCCAATAACGAGCTTAAAATCAAGAACACTTGCAGGTTTAAGGCTCAGTGTTGGGAAACCCAGATTTTGGCAGGAGTTGGTAGTGATCACTTAATTCAGAGATCAATTATTAGAAACAGCTTGTTAAGCATGCATGGATTTAGACTTAAAACATCAAACTTCTTCAGATTGAAGTTGATATATATATGTGTGTGTTAATCTCTCCTTATAATTGTACCTTTGTATCTACAATCTTCCACATATGCATGATCACAAAGTCATAGATGGCTGCATGAAGGTCATTATCATGGTGGGGTGGTGAACACCAAGAGCTAGAATGGTGAATTTATTACAAGTTTGATTTCTGGCTTGTTTTCATCATTACAAGGTTACAAGACATACAGTGAGTGCTATGGAAAGTGTAATGATTTTAGTTAGACAAACAAATAAAGTTGGCTCCATAAGCCATAATAACCACAATTAATGGTGTTCATTATACATCACCATTCTTCCTGGCTAATTGATGCCCTCCCAGCAGCAATAAGGAAAATCTAGAATTTCTCATATTCTCACTACCACTCTATGGGGGGCCTTCAATTCAGGGCATATTTTAAAGATTTTTGTGAATCTTGAGAATTTTTCAAAGTCTTATTTTGCAAATAGAGCTAAGAAAATCCAGGTATCCATATATATATATATGTAGGTGTACATTATCAGCCACGACTCAGCCTATTTATAATTGAATGTATAAATCAGCGACGACCCATTGTGATTTTGGGTAAGATTTTATATTCGCGAAAATAGAAAGAGTTGTCATTGGTAAGAAAATATTAGCGATGACTTGTCGGCTCACGCGCATAACCTTCAACATCAACAAGTAATATTATTAGTGACAACATTAATAAGTATACTGTCAAGTAAAAATACGTAAATGTATAGAGCTTTAGCAGTATTTGTCAAATGAGAGCTACGTGACACTAATTAATTAGTTTGATATTACATATCGCTAATTAATTGAACAATAAGTGGATGGAGAAACCCATTTAAAATCTGGGAAATTAAAAATTTAATTATAACGACTAAATTAAAATGGACCGTGATTTTCGTCCCGAAGGCGTGAGAGAACAGTCCCTCACGCCTTCATATTTTAATATTATAATAATATATAATATATAATATATTATTATATTCAGGCGTGAGGGACTGTTTCCTCACGCCTTCAGGACGTTTATCTTCACCCAATTAAAATAGCATAAAAACCTAGAGACTCATTCAAAATAATAGATGTTGAAAAGGATGCCAAAAATGCCAGCAAGAAAAGTACAGCTCCTTCTTCCAAACTGAAAAAAACAAAGGCCTGCCGGCTCTAATGGGCCTCGTTGGCCTCCCAAAGATGCCCAGCTTCTAAAATATCCCATGAATGTTCTTCACTTCTCTCTCATTCTGTATCTTAATCAAGCATAGAATTTTAAACATTCTTTAATCCTTTTAAATTGCTTCGTTTTGTTTGATCCATGCTTATAGTAGGTGCCATTTACAAAACCAAGAACCTCAAACATTTTCAAATGTTTCTGGAAAATTCTGGTTAGCTGACATAGTTTTTTGGTTAAAAAATTATGGAAATATTATTGAATTATTGGTTTTTCTTTTACAACATCATTCTTAAGATATAAGAAATTAAGGGGGATCAAAATGTGATCTTTCAATGATTGGTTGAAAAGTACAATATAGTGCTTCTTATGGCAAGTTTCTTCTAATGCTAAGCAAGAGATTACTGTAGTGATGGTTCAAAAGACATGGTCACATGGATCTATCATCTTCATCTTTTAGTGTGTTGATCATGGTAGCAACTTGATTTATGCTTGGCCTTGCATCAGGCGAATTGTTAACACATTTAATGGCCACCTGCAGCAAGTTTAGCAGCCTCTCTTCACTTGCACCTTCTGAAATTAGGACCTTGTCAAAGACTTCAGCAGTCCACTCCTCTCGAACAACTGAGACAACCCAATCTGCCAGATCAACTCCACTGTTCTGTGCCATCTTTCCAGTAAGCAGCTTGAGAAGAATGACACCAAGTCCATAAATGCCCCCTTGGACGGCTCTAGATCTAGATGATTTGCTCCTAGTAAGAGATGAGCCATATTTACTATCCAGAGACATAAGACCATATTCACTGATGCAAGGCTCCATATTCTTGTTCATCAAGATGTTGCAGGATTTCAAGTTTCCATGTGCAATCCCATCGTCTTTTAGCTCCTGATGCATGAAGGCTAATGCCTCAGAAATGCTAGCTGCAACACCAATTCTGCTTGCCCAATCAAATGCTTGGCTCATGGGGGTTCCTGAAATATAGCATTTAGTGCCTCAGAGTCCTTCAAGATAAAATGTAAAAGAGCACATGAAATCCTATAAAGGTGTTACACTCGAATCTGATACCAAAAGGGCACTGACCCTCTAGAGTAGGGTCTTTCAGACAATCGCCTGCAATTCGCAGGTATCGCTCAAGTTCGGACTTGAACACAAGACCTTGAGGTATAAAAGGGCGTTTTTACTTGTTTATGTTCTATAAAAGTTGTGGTACATTATAGCAGCAACATTCTGTATTAATTAGGTGATTGACTGTTGGCATAAATAAAAAGACACAGTAAGATGTTGAAAGTGTGATATTTACCATGGAGAAGCCCGAATAGACTTCCATTGGGCTGATATTCATAGACCAAAAGCTTCTCATATGTGGAACAATAGAAAGCAAGAGCTGGCATTACATTTGGATGCTTCACTTGGCCCATCCTCTGCATCCTCTGCTTAAACTCAGTGCTTGAGATTGCCCAATCCTTAATCCTTTTGACTACCAGGACTATCCCATTCTCAAACATGACCTTATAGAGGGTACCATGCTTCCCTCTTCCAAGCAACTCGGCTGGAGCACTGAGCAAGTCCTCAAATTTCAGTCCATTGACCACAGGGCTCTCAAGGACTATCAGAGAGGTCGAAACCTGCTGACTTTCAGCTGAAATTTCCATGTATTCTGACCTGCTCACACCTGATTTGTCCTCACTTGATGCAGCGTTATGCTTGCTGATCATACTATCATCAATTGATGCCACCTTGTTTGCTGCCTCAACCCTCTCTTCTCTCTTTTTTCTTTTGCACACCTTGAAAATAATGAACATGAGAAAAACAAAGGCCAATGCAGCATAGCCTGAGTACATAAGAATCGGATTCTTTGAGACACCCTTTGACTCGTTTTCCACTGTCTGCTCTAGAGACACATTTTTGTGACAATGGATCTCCACATAGTCCGGGATTGCCCGAGAAGCTGCTTGTAGGGAAACGGCTGCCACCGTCTGGAATAAGGCCGCTGAAGTTGTTGTTGGAAACGTCGAATTGCACAAGATTGGAGAAGTCAAACTTGGGTATCTCCCCGTCAGCTGGTTGTTTTGAGCGAGGAACATTGTCAGACCTGAAATCCGAGAGAGCTCTGGCAAGTTACCAGAGAACTTCTTGTTTGAAATATCAAGTCTTTTCAGATTTCCTAACATGGGAAACGAGCTGGGAAGGTTTCCAGAGAATTGGTTTCCTCTTACATAAATGTAAGTAAGTTGATTGCATTTTGAAATCTCAGCTGGGATTCCTCCACCAATGTTGTTTCCAGCAAGAGAAAGAAGATAAAGAGATGCAGCAAGCCGCGTGCCACAAAGGGAAGTGGCATCAAGAGTTCCACTGAGCTTTAACCCCTCAAGAAATAACTTTGTCACAGAAGTATTTCGACGATCGCAGGCAACACGAGGCCAGCTGTCCTTGCAAGGATCAAGGGTTGAGTTCCAGCCTAAAATGAGATCAGGTTGCCCATTATTGTTAAGAGATTTTTGTAAGAAAGCTTATATGGTCTCCACCTCTACAGAATTTGTCATGTGGAGGAGGAGAAACAAGGAAATGAAGATCACCCAGATGGAAACTCGATTCATTGTGTCTAGACTCTAGAGAATTGCCTTGTTGGGAAATCTTGGAGCTGTAAATATGGTGTGGTTGAAATGGTTGGGATTGTAGAACAAGGAGAAAATTCCAATGTCCTATGTCATTGCCGGAATTAGTTATCGAGCCATTTGGCTGATTCTACAATGATAATTTTATATTCTAGTGGGCTTTGATGAGGAATATATGAGCCAGTAATAAGCCATTTGACTTGAACTAAAATGCAGAGCCGGCAGCTACAAAAGGTTGAAACTACAATGTCAAATAGTAGGCTAACAATGAGATCGAAGTCTCCCTAGCACCAACTAGCCGCTTTAAGTTACCATCATCCAGGTAAGATTTGACCAGGCACGATCCCTACTGATAAAATCCAGACACAACAGAATGACAATGTGGAATGTGGAATGTACAAAACAAATGTTTTACTTTGTATTTTTTTTTTCTGCAATTTAACAGTTTTAAGCATAAATTATGTCTTCTATGGCTTTCAAAACTCTTAAACTGTCATCGCCTACAGCTCTAAGAGGCCATCACAATGACTTCACACACCTGTGCACAAAAATTCAAAGCATCTCATGGGGATCCAAGTGCAACCAGCATATCCCTAGTTTCATTGCTAAAGGAGATTCTTATCCTTGTCTCCACATGCTTCTCATTCCTGCACAAGTATCAAGCAAATAATCCATCCATTTACTTTTGCAACTCTGAATTAAATACTGTGGTAAGATAAATTTATAATTAGCCACTCAATTTTCCTATCTATGTTGATGATGCATACAATTTCAAAATTTCCGTGACACACAAATTATACCTCATCTCTTGATATTGGTTTTTTTTTTTTAACATGTTCACACAAAAGAAGGAGAGGGGGATTTGAACTAGTAACATTCGCTTCATGAGGCGTGGTACAAGGGGGGAAATGAGAGTTCGATCTGTTACCACGCCTCATGAAGGAGGGATTCGAATTAGTGACCTCCGTTTTATAAAGCGGTTTAATTTGAGCTTCGTTTATTTTTTATCACCATTTTGCTTGCTCCAAAAATTGATTGGCAACTAGAGGTGATTGAATGTCCCTAAATTTTTATTTTTTAATTTTTAATTTTTATTTTTGGTTTTTGGGTTAACTTTTCCCTTCCTAAACTACCACATTTACATATTGCCCCATGAACCACATGTCACACTCAACCATCTTAAATAACTATTTCTTGAAAAAAAAAAAAAAAAAACCCTCATGTTAGTCAATAGTCAATATGATTAAATAGTATTTTAAATACCCTGAAATAAAAAAACACACAGGTTTTCAATTTTTTTATTTTTGATTCTCAATTTGTTAACTTTAAGAGTATTTAAGTGAATATAGTTCCTAAAATTAAGGTATTTTCGTCATTTCACGTCCTTTTAATGATTTTGATTAATGATGACTTTTTTTTTTTGGTAAGAAAATGGTACTTCAAGGAGGTTGAGTATGACAATGGTAGTTCATGGTGCAACGTATAAAGAAACGTGAGTCGTGATACAATCATAATATAGACTTAATAAAGATTTAACTTCTCTTATACTTTAGACTCAATTTTTAGTTTAAGGCTTTCTCTTTCCTCCCTCGTAGTTTTTTCTTTTTTTTAAAAAAATAGTTGACACTTAATAAAAAAGTTGAATCTTAATTTAGTATAAGTTGTGATTTTATCATTTTCTATAAGATAATTAACCCAATTTTTTTTTGGGATTTCCACGATTTTTTTTGTTCAGATCCCCTTTTATGATGTGAGTGGTGAGTACCAATAAGTTCTAAAAAATAGTTTTTTTTATTTTTTTATTTTTTTCTTTATTGTCCTTAACAAAACCGCTTCGATTGCGGTGCAGTCAATTTGTGTTCCTACGACGTCGTTTTTACGATCGTCGTCTTTTTAACAAGTCTTGGCGGCAATGCACCAACTGAAAAATCAGAAAACGTTGTGTCGTGAGCAGGACGATTACAAATGGGAGTCCACGGTCTATGGGAGCTACTGGCTCCCGTCGGCCGTCGCGTGTCCGTCGAAACCCTGGCCGGAAAAAAGCTCGCCATCGGTATTACCACTGAAATCCCTAACCCTAATCCTAACCCTGACCCTTCATTTCTCAACTATAACTCCAAATTCTCTTTGCAGATGCGAGCATTTGGATGGTGCAGTTCATGAAGGCGATGCGGGACGAGAAGGGCGAGATGGTACGGAACGCGCACTTGCTCGGCTTCTTCCGCCGGATCTGCAAGCTCTTGTTCCTCAGGACCAAGCCCGTCTTCGTCTTCGACGGCGCCACCCCTGCCCTCAAGCGCCGCACCGTCATCGCCCGCCGCAGACAGCGTGACAATGCGCAGGCCAAGGTCCGCAAGACTGCTGAGAAGTTGCTTCTCAATCAGGTCTGCTAGTTGTTCGAATGAATGTGTAGGAATTTTTTGTGTTAGCTCTCTCTGTATTTATGTCTTTGTTGTGAGCCCCATATGAGTGTTTGCTAGTGATGAAATCTTGTAGGTTTTGGATGTATGAAGGTGATTTTTGCGTTTTGCAATGGACATTATGTGGCCGAGTGTTCTGTTTAGGAGAATTAGGGAAACAAAACTGAACTTAGTTTTATGGTCTAATTTTTATGCTGTTCTGGGTTTTTTTTTTTTTGAAAATAGAACATTGACTGAGCCTGAGAGTTTCTTTTTTAGAATCTGAGTTGACTAAACAGAGGAAAATTCTTGGTAGTTTGGAATGAGTTACAATTGGTGGTATATTTGATATATGGCTATTGACATGAGTGTGTAATGTTAATTATAATTCTTGTTAACAGCTTAAGGCAATGAAGTTGAAAGAACTGGCAAAGGATATTGAGAAGCAGAAGCAGAAGAGTGATGCCAAGGGTGAGAAGATTCTGTCAGATCAAACTAACATGGTGGGGAATCGGTTAGAAGGGGATGCTATGATTTTAAAGAGTTCCAATCAGGAGAAGCTAGATAAAATGTAAGCTGCGCATTCCATTTGCGGTTATGAGGCTATCTTTCAACTATGTGGTCTGATGGGTTTCATTGACTGTTTGAATGGGTTAATGTTAGGTTGGCGGCATCTATTCAGGCAGAGGAAGATGAGAGATTCACTAACAATGCATCAACATCTTCTGCAGCTGCTATTCCTTCTGAGGAGGATGACAATGAAGAAGAAGAGATGATACTGGTAATTTTATTCTATGTAGACTTCTGAATTATTACCTTTTATCTCTGTGGTAGGTATTGCCTATCATGGTTGACAGGTTTATCATGCCAGTTCATAATTGGAAATTAATTAGGAATAGTTGGTTTACACGATGACAGGGTGGCTAACTTAACACTCATATTTGGTAAAGATCATCTCTCATTGGGTTGTGAGCTGTTGAGTCTCAGTGTTAATAATGGTCATGTTCAGTTCTTGATCTATTTGCTAAATAATTTGGGGCAACTGCATTGAATTTATTTTGCAGCTTGCAGAGCATGGCGAAGTTGATCCAGATGTATTAGCTGCTCTGCCTCAGTCAATGCAGTGCAATCTTCTTGCTCAGGTTAGTGCCCTTATATATGCAGTTATGGGTTCTTATGAGCTCAAATGTTTTAGCTTTTCCTTCATTATGATGTTGCTCCCCTAGGATTTTAGCTTGCCCTACAGGATGATGGGAAAACTTTTTCCATCAACCTAGCCAGTGTCTCTGTTTTTATGTACAGTCTTTTTGTTTGATTCAATTCTGTTGTGTAACAGCTCAAGGGAAAGAACTTGGCGGCAGATGTTGAGAACCAGAGACAGTTGCAGGATGATGATGCTAAGGGTAAAAAGATTTTGTCAGATGAAACTGGCATGCTTGGTTGTAGTTCAAAGGATGATGATCTGGTATCAAGGAATGACCTTCAGGAAAAGCTAGATGAAATGTAAGCTGCTTACAAAGTTTAGTTTACAATGGTATTTCAACTACATGGTGAAAAAAGAAGAAGAAGAAGAAGAATTATGATTGATTCTGATGAGTAAGTTTAGGTTGGCAGCATCTATTTTGGCAGAGGAAAATGGGAGGCTAGCTAACAGTGCATCTAAATCTGTTGCTCATTTTTCTTCTGAGGAGGAGGTTGGCGAAGAATATGAAGATGAAGATGAAGAGATGATGCTGGTAAGTTTGTCCTACCTAGAGATTTGGAATTATTATCATTCGTCATTACAGTTGATGACATACTATGTAATTGTAATAAAAATTGTTTTTTACTTATAAAAAAGCTGACGACATACTATGTATGTTTAAGGGGGTTGTTAGGTGAAACTGGTTTAACAGGCTTCTTAGATTCGATAAGCCCATAAAAACAGTTGTATGGTAAGAAATAGCCTCATTGACGACTTGAAATAAGTTTGAAGTTGTTTAAAATGCTATGGATGTCTGTATTGTTGGTTTCCTTTACTTGTTCAATCTTGAAAATCAAGGCTGCATTTGATTGCCAGGAAAGGGTGGAATGGGATTGGGTTCCTTGTTCCCTCTATTCTCTTTTCACTCTAGATACTACGGTTGGAAAGTGAGTATCCAAAATGGGAAGATCCATGTGATTTCCATATGCATCTTTGGTTGAACCAAGGAATGGGAATGGAATTCACAATAAATACCACTGTCACTGTAATCTCTAACGGCAATGGCAGTGAACAAAAATATTAATATTTTCCTGATTTTTAGCTTGAAAAATGGCTGTTAGATGAATTTTGTATTGTCATCAGTGCTAGTTCACCACGTAAGTAGGGTTTTAGGAGGGCTTAGTTGCTAGCCTTCGGCATTTTTATCATGAAGTGACCACTCTCAATACTCAAACTCATGCTTAGGAGACTATTTTACCATTGCACGGGAGATAGCCTGCTATACTGGATGAATTAAGTGAAGTTCTATAATTTAATTGCTATTAATTTTGTGAAAATCATAGTAAAAGGGAGAGAGAAACTGAAGTTGGTGGTGATGATGATGGCCTTGAAGGCAATTGACAATGCCCAAGTGGCTACTGATGGGCCTAACAATGGGTGTTGTCAGGGTTGGCTGTCTCGAGGCAGATATGGGATACCAATAGTGAGGAAGAAAGTAATCATTAGCTACAGAGAAAAGTGATGAGAGATAATGATTGATGCAGCAAGGGGCTTTGTGACTGTTGTGATGATTGTGGTGCTGATGGTTTGAATTTAGTTTCTTTTTCTCCTTCATGAACGGGGAGGAATGGGAATGAGATTACCACACCCCCTTGGTGGGTATTGGCTTTGACCCCCAACTTTGGAGGTATTGGATACACTAGTCCATAGGTGTGGGCATGAATTTTGCACGAACCAAACATTGGGAGGGGACTGTATATTAATAAGATACAATCATGCTATTAGCATACCTGTTACACGAACATGGCAGAGTGTTAATATGGTTGGATTGTATTATATCGGGTAGCTCTCTCAACACCCATTTTGGGAAATAAAGGCTCTCTTTGGGTTGTGAGTTTTAGACCTCAATATTCATTCTCTCTTTAAAACTTATTGGTCAATGTTAAATATATGTTGGTTATTGCATCTAATTAATTTTGCAGCCTGCTATGAATGGTGACTTTGATCCAAATGTATTGGCTGCTTTGCCCCCATCAATGCAACTTGATCTTCTTGTTCATGTAAGTGCCCGCATATATTGTTTATTGATTTTTTTCTCAGCTTGGCATTTTGGGCTATTCCTATTTAACATCCTTTTTATTCTGATGTTTGTTATTGATGTCCTTTGTAGACGAGAGAAAGATTAATTGCGGAAAACAGACAAAAGTATCAGAAAGTCAAGAAGGTTGGTTCTGGAATGCCTTCATATGTATTTCTGATTGATGTTAATGTGAAGTAAATGCCAGGTTGCAAATATGGCTTGCGTATCACTAACTAAAAGATGTCTGCTGTTAAAAACTGAGAGAATGTTATTCAGGTGAGAAATGATGATGGCATGGAATTGCTGGGATGAACTATACTTAAGTACTGTAGTGGTGCCATCTGTATAAAAAGTTAAGGCTAAAACTGTATGTGGAATGAAGTAATGCTCCTACTGGAATACACCAAATGACTTTTTGTGCTATGTTTCTTGGTTTAGCTGTTTGCTCCTTTAGACAGGAAATGAGATTCTAGGTGGTGAAAATGTTGATAGTGCTCAGTGTTCTGCTTTTACTATTAAAAGAAAAAAAGAAAAGATTTAGAATGCTATATGAGTGATCGATTTGGGAAAGAGTTGTAAATTCAAAAGGCATCCCATGTATACTTATTTTTTGATAAATTAAAAAATAAAAATAAAAATAAAAAAGGATAGTAAAGAACATCCCATGTATACTTATATCTAATTAGCCATGTAATAATCGGTGTTTTCATGATCAGAACTCTTCATTTACATGACACGCATGACGGTGATAATATTTTTTTTTCAGAATTCTGGAATCAAAGTAAGTGGGTTGTAGGTTTACATGTAGGGTTTCAGGGTTTTTGAGTACGGATTGATATCACATGTGACTGTACATTGCTCACTTCATTAGTAGGTTATTAGTTATGGAAAATGTATGATATATATTGGCAATTTATGCCATAGAATTTCTATATGGAATGTTTTCCAGGATTTGGGTATTTGTTTGGCATTCTCTCCCTATAATCTCAAGGGATCTATCATTATTGCTGGCATATCCCTATTGATGAGGTTCCTTAGTTTCAATTTTGCACTTCTATTTGAACCCTATGGATTTCATGTTTTTACTAGTTCTTTTCATGCACATTTAGGATCCTGCAAAGTTCTCCGAGCTGCAAATACAAGCTTATCTTAAAACTGTTGCTTTCCGTCGAGAGATAGATGAAGTGCAGAAATCCGCTGCAGGGAGGGGGGTAGGAGGTGTACAGACTTCTCGGATAGCCTCCGAAGCCAACAGAGAATTTATCTTCTCATCATCATTTACTGGTGATAAACAGTGAGTGATTGTATTTTCAATGTTTAGTGTGTTA
Source organism: Carpinus fangiana (assembly GCA_006937295.1). Taxonomy (NCBI): domain Eukaryota; kingdom Viridiplantae; phylum Streptophyta; class Magnoliopsida; order Fagales; family Betulaceae; genus Carpinus; species Carpinus fangiana. The sequence goes on from CM017323.1 coordinate 3,049,791, forward strand.
ATTATGCAGGCTAAACAGCCCATGTCTACTTACAATTGAATGCATATTTACCGTTTGCTTTTTAGTAAGGCTGTTTTTTTTTTTTTTTTCAAAAGGTTCCCCCACACAGGAGGGGGGAAGGATTCTTTTTCACTTATAGATTAATTACTTTTGTTCATCTACAACATTCTCAAAATATGTCAGAGCACTTACATCTGCCAAAGCACAGAGAAATGGAGATAAGTCACAAGAGACACATGGAGAACATCCTTCTCAAGAATCTATCATTGGTGTTGCATCTACCAGTAAGTCCAATACCATCACTGGTTCAGACCTGGATGAATCTAGAACGGTTTTTGATGACAATATTGAGACATATATGGATGAGAGGGGGCGTGTTCGTGTCAGTAGAGTGAGAGCTATGGGGATCCGTATGACCCGTGACATACAAAGAAATTTGGATTTGATGAAAGAGATTGAGCAGGAGAGCACAAGTGCAAAAAACTTTGCAAATACTCAAACCATGCTCGACAGAAATGAAATTAGCGTTCCGACAAGATTTCCCAGTAAAGACCAGTCTGTAGAAGCTTCACAGGATGATAATAGTGAATCTGTTAACTTGAATGAGAGAAATGAGGAGGCCATATTAAAAAATGACACTTCCATGGAGATATCCTTTGAAGATGACGAGAAGAACAAGTGTTTTGATGGTGATGACGATCTATTTGCTCATTTAGTAGCAGGGAATCCAGTAAAAATCTCTTCTGCTGAAAACGCCTTATCAAGGAAGCAGGAAGGAATCATCAAAGAGAAAGGCAATAGTCTCTCTAGTGATGGACGAGCCGAAACTAAGCCCTCTCTTGAGGAAGGTAACACGAGTGATGAGAGTGATGTGGAATGGGAGGAAGGAGTTTGTGACTTCCATAAAAGAACCTCCTCGTGCCAAGCAGAATCAGGGAGAACAGTTTCTAAAGGTCATATGGAAGAAGAGACTGATTTGCAGGAAGCAATAAGAAGAAGTCTCGAGCATGTAGGGAATAAGGAATCTAATCTTGAACTTGCTCAAGATGATAAGAATTATGGAGAAAAGGTTCATAAAGATATTGGAATCTTTGATCAGAAAAATAATATAGGTGGGGAACTTTTGCCAGGGAAGAATGGCACTCAAGAAAATGAGTCGTTTTGTGAAATTGTGGATGGAATTGAAAAGCCAGATAGTGTGGCTGGAGTAACTGTGTTACAAAGCAGTGATTCTTCTGGGAGGCAGTTGATGTCATCTGTGGCATGTAATTCTGATAATATGCAGGTGTTGATAACTAAGCCACATGAAAAATACCCAGGTTCTTGTTCTGGACAATCAATGCAAGATGCAAGTGAAAGTGGGAGTTTGGACAGAGAGATGCCATGTGCAGAATCTGTAACTCCTTTGGAAAATAAGGAAGTCCAGGTGATTACAGAACATCTATTGGATACCTTTAGAGTGGGTTCTGGCTTATCTAGCTCTCCTAACCATGGATCAGAGGGTAATTTTCGTGTTTCTGATACCTTATCTGGTGCCAATACCAATGGCATTCAGATTGCTGATAAGACCAATCTTACTAAAGCTGCACCCGTGCATCTTTTTCCTGACATGATTAACCCCAACTTTCCTGTAATGAAGTTATCCACAAAAGACTTGACAGATGACCTTGATTTTCAGCCGAAGTTGGCTGCTGAAGAAATAATTGACAATAGTATTGAGGAAAAGGAGCACAACAAGGACAATTCTCCCTTCGAGGGAAATGAAAATCTGCAGGTCGAAGTCACAGAGGGTAATTTGGATGAGGAAATGCTAATTCTCGATCAAGAATATTTGAATCTAGGAGATGAACAGAGAAAGCATGCGCGTAATGCAGAATCTGTCAGCAGTGAGATGTTTGCAGAATGCCAGGTGCGTGGCTCAGATTTTGTAATGCTTGAATAATATTTGTGGTTATGATTAACTGATTGGTTGGACTGCCTTGATTTGCTATCTTTTGCAGTGCCTTTAATGTTTTGTGCTTTTACCTACATTATCACTCTGTCAACATCTGCTATTCACTGATCTCTTAATAACTAAACAATAATGGGAGGCCCAATTCCAGTGGTAAAAAAAACTTCATTGACAGCATACAGCTCATAAAAGGCTTTGTATTCATTTTTTATATTTTGAAGTGTAAGTTCACTTTCCATAAAAGGATGCCTACTATGACTACTCTATAATGTGTATCGATTCTTTGATGTGGTTGAATTGAAGAAGGTGGATTTTGTTGCACTTGATGCATCTATTAGATTTTTGACTTCTTGAAATGAATTGGAAAGCTATAAATTATGACATTTTCTTTCCATCACTTGTGAATATTGTATGTGTTACTTGTCAAATGCATACTTTGTTAGGTGGTTGATTTTGAGTATTTTGTTTTCTCTTCGCTTATAAAAAAAAATGAGTATTTTGTTTTCTCTTTCTGTATGACCTCTTTTTCAGTAAGTTACGGTCTTTCCTGCAGAAAGATAAATCTGTTACAATTTTGATGAATCTACAGGAACTACTTCAAATGTTTGGATTGCCGTATATTATTGCACCAATGGAAGCAGAAGCTCAATGCGCTTATATGGAACTTGCAAACCTTGTTGATGGTGTTGTGACTGATGACTCTGATGTGTTTTTGTTTGGGGCTAGAAGTGTTTACAAGAATATATTTGATGACCGAAAATATGTTGAGACGTACCTCATGAAGGTCTGAATTTGGTTGAGCTGCATGGCTGTTCTTCCTGTTCTATTTATTGTCCCAAATATATCTATTTATATTGAAAAGTTATAAATGTTTTTTTTAAACTTCTTAAATTTGTAATCTTATCTTCTTCATTTTTTTTTTGGTCCTTTCTCTTCTTTGTGAAGCTTTCTCTGGCAAGAGTTAAAGAAAACCTAAATAATTACCATTTCCTCATCTTTTTTTTTTTTTTTTTGGTTGAGAAAATCATTTCTGCTCTTATGGTACTTCTTTTTATTTAATTGTTTTGATTTTTTTTTTGGCCTTTGTGAGAAGCATATATCAAGTATCTTTTGAGTATCTTTTTCTTCAACTGGAGTGTACAGCACCTTTGATAATAACTTGGGGTTCTTTATTTCCTGTTCGCACTTTCCCTTCTCAATGGTCCATTCAGTTACTCAGGGCCCTTGTATTTTCCATTCCCCCACCCCCCCCCTCCCTTTTTTTCTTCTTCATTTTTTAAGAATAATTAAATCATGCAGTGAAATTTGCTTGTATCTATCGCTCATGCATTTTGTTATCAGGACATTGAGAAGGAGCTTGGCCTGACAAGAGAAAAATTAGTTCGGATGGCATTGCTTCTTGGAAGTGATTATACTGAAGGTGTTAGGTAAGTAAGAGCTGCAGGCCTGATTACCTCGGCTATTAGGAACTTTTACTAGTGATTGCACCTCTAAAGTCAGGTCTTGCCACAGATACATCTGATTTTTCTATGCTGCATATAATTTGTTTTGTGATTTTACTCATTATTGTGATCTCATGCTATTGTTTCTTGTCATTTATGATAGTAGAAATTAAATTGCTTATTTGCATTTATAAGGTTGCTGAATTTGGTTGCTAACTTAAGACATTAAATGGTTGTATTTTGAATGTAGTGGGATTGGCATTGTCAATGCTATTGAGGTTGTAAATGCATTTCCTGAGGAAGATGGCCTCTTTAAATTCCGGGAGTGGATTGAGTCACCAGATCCCACCATCCTTAAAAAGTTTGATGCAGAAACAGGATCGAGTGCGAAAAAAAGGGGACCCAAAGTTAGTGACAAAGGTTTGAATTGCTCAAAAAGTAACACGGAAGAAGTCTCTGCATCTGACCTAAACATGTCCCAAGATCAAGAGCAGCAGCAGTCTGCAACTTACATGCAAGACATAAAGCAGATTTTTATGGATAAGCATGTAATTCTCATGTCCTCTACGTTCTTCTTATTATTATATATGGAAGAATCACTTTGGGATTGCTCTGTCATTTCGAATGTTTTTATATATTTTCTTCTTTTAACAGAGGAATGTGAGCAAGAACTGGCATATTCCTTCTTCTTTTCCAAGTGAAGTGGTTATCTCTGCTTACTTTTCTCCCCAAGTTGACAAGTCAACTGAGCCATTTACATGGGGAAAGCCAGATCATTTTGTTCTTCGCAAGTGAGTTATTTCTCAAAATTTAACTTCTAGGTTTGAATTCAAGCTTTTCGTGAGATGATGGTCATTCTCACTTTTAAGCACAAAAAAAATATGAGCACTTGACCATGATTTTAGAGGTTTCCAGCTAGGGTCACCGTTTACAATCTCTTCTCATAAATTGAAGATATCTGCCTTGCTGTTAAAGTTTTCTGCTAATATACTAGTCTGAAGGGGAAATCATATATAGTCCATGGAAGTGATCAAAATTTGTAGACAGGCTTTAACATTCCTGGTGAAATCTTTCTGGTGTTGGACTGGTTTCCTCTTGGAGTATGTTCAGTTTTTAGAGTATGGGTTCGGGTGTGACTTCTTTATAAAAAACTTTGTGAAAGCCATACCCACTTTTCCTAGTATATGGTTTCTAGATGCACCCCATTATATCATGGCTAGATCATATAGTCCACTGCAAATGATTTATTCCTGCCAAGGGCAGAACACAAGCCTCCACCGCCAACAATGCACCTGAATTTCTGACATTATCACATGCTTTCACTTTTGACAAATTAAGTTTGAAGTACATGATGATTTCTGTGTTTTTTATTTTTATTTTTTATACAGATTGTGTTGGGAAAGGTTTGGGTGGGCTACCCAGAAGGCGGATGAGTTGCTAGTACCTGTTCTGAAGGAGTACAATAAACATGAGGTCAGGCGCTTATGCACTTCCTCTCTTCCCTTACCCCTTCACATGCGTGCACACAAACACACAGGCAATCTCATCTCTACCATGACCTAATATTAAATCAAAATTATTTGGTGTGTATAATCTGAGCAACCTTTATTTAGTTGGCTGTCAAACATCCTGGGTTATGATTTCAATCCTTTTTCTTATCTTTAAAAATAATTCTGATAACATCTTTTGTTTGATGAAGACTCAATTGCGGTTGGAAGCGTTTTACACTTTCAATGAACGATTTGCAAAAATTCGTAGTAAGAGAATTAATAAAGCCGTTAAAGGAATCACTGGAAACCAAACCTCGGAGTTGATGGATGATCCCTTGCAAGAGGTTTCCAAAAGTAGAAAGAAAAGAAGAGTAAGCCCGGTTGATAACAAGTCAGAGAAACCTTCAAAGAAACTAGATAAGAGTGATGTTCAGAACCAAAGTAACTATGTGGACAAATCAACATTTAAGCATTCAAGGAAAAGGAGGAAAACTGGAGAGCCTGTTCCATCTACAGAGATGAGTACAGAATCACCTATGGAGGCACAAGGCAGGCGAAGTCACAGCAGAGCAGCGCGTGGGAATGGAAGAAGCAGAGGAAGAGGGAGAGGCAGAGGAATAGGAAGAGGAAGGGGAAAAAGTTCTGGTTCTGAGCCATGTGAAAGCAGTAGCGGTGACAGTGATGATGATGGGCAAGAAGTTCTTGTGGAGAAGTTAGAAGGGCCAGACGAAGTGCGAAGGGTAAGCTACAATCTTTTCTGTGCTCTTTTAATAATACAAGTATCATCATCATGGAATTATGTGGCACCAAGCCTTTTTTCGATTGCACATTGTGCTTTACCATTCAATTTAGATTGATATCCGAGATATTAGTGCAATTGAAGAGAAGAATTTGTTTGTCTTTTCTTTCTCACTCTTACCCAACTTCAATGATTCATCTCTGTTTATTGTCCGACTTCTATCTTTCAGTCAATGCGAGTTCGGAAGCCTGTAAATTACACTGTGAATCACTTTGAAGCTGACGATGTGGACAAATCATCAGACCAAAGCAATAAAGAATGCTCGGATGAAGAGGCAGTAGAGCAAGAATGCGGAAATGCAGCTGCTGGTCATAATGCAGGACATCCTGCGCTTGAGGAGTGCTTGCATGGAGACTCTCTTGAAATGGGAGGTGGCTTATGCCCTGACAAATGTGAAATCGGTCAACCAGGTGTGAGCCAGTGTGTCGATCTTTCTTTTGAGGCCAGGTTTTCTAAGGATTACCTGAACATGGGAGGTGGGTTTTGCTTGGATGAAGGTGAGCCAGAGAATGACACAGATGGAGCTCATGGCCCTGCTTCAGCTACTGCCTCAGGAAATGCTGACCTATCCCATCGCTCTAGTTTCGTGGATGAAGTTGATGATATTGATAATGGTTCAGTTCATTCTAACTTGGTCCCCAAAGGTGGCTTGAATGGACTTCAAGATAGAGGGAAGATGGACGCAGATGATACCACTTCGAATGTGGACCATCTAAATACCTCAAGTAATGATGGTAATTCAAAGGGGTTGGGGTCTCTGCAGGAGAATACTAAAGATCATACTGGAAAGACATCTGTAGGAGGTCTAAGTGCAATGCCTTTTTTGAGAAGAAAGCGGAGGAAGAGCTAAACCTGTATATTCTGGATGTCATATCATTTTTGTTCTTTCTTTTTTGGTGTATATACATCATAAGTTGCCATCTCCCTTTCCCTCTCTCCTTTGTCTTTTAGCATTTTTAATTCAAGAACTTATCTGAAATGCAGTTATAGTGAGGGCCAAGTAGCTTTTTTTAAGCTTCAAGAGGGGGGATTTAAGCTTAGTTTTGTACAAGTGTAACATTAATACTTTGGAAGAAACAGATCCAAGTTAAAAAAATGTAATAATCGTGTGAAGCTGGCGTCATTGGATGTGACCCAATATTTTTGCTTGTCAATGAACTTGCAATTGTAAAACGCAAATCAAGTCGAGGAGCAAATAATCAAAACGTGGAAACACATCTCTATCAATTTGATTTGCATATCTGCAATTCTAGCCAGCAATCTTTAAAGTTTTTGTCAGTTTCTTATACATACGGGACTAAAAATTTAGGCTCGTGGTTCCACAGTCCAAAGTTGACATAAATGTTAAAAAAAAAAAAAAAAAATCCTCTAAATTAGGTTGGATTGTTTAGCTTAAAAATAAATAAAAAATAACTGACATTTCATTAATGATGTAATGCGTGTTTTTTACATGGAGTAATGTTATATACTCAATTCTTATCACACTTCTATATAATTGAGATGATGTGACAATGTTTATAAATCATTGAATCAATCTTTATTAATAAAAGAAAAAATTTAATGGTTGATGCGTACTACCACATTAGTCCACATATATGAAAATGAAATAAAAGTTAAATATTTATAATTATTATTTCACATGCATTTGTATTCGGGGTTGATGGTCATACTTCAAAAATTCAACTAAAACGATTCTGACCAACCGGTTTTTGGTAGATACCAGTCAATTTTAGTTACCCACTTCCACTTTTTGTCACCAAAAGTAAAACAATGACGTCACTTCAGCGACTCTTTCTCATTACCTTTACTAGGAAGCACCTTAATGGAGGGAACTGAAAGGTATAATATAAATCATTGAGGGAGGGAAGGAAGGAGAGCGAGAGAGAGAGAGATGTCCCGGAACTACTTTTACAAGGATGTTCTGCCATTTTCAGCCATGGTTACCGTGGAGTGCACAAATGTTGTCTTAAACATCTTGTTCAAAGCAGCCACTATGAAGGGGATGAGTAACTACGCCTTCAGTGCTTACTCTTATGCCGGCTCCACTCTTGTTCTTCTCCCCGTCGCCTTCTTCTTTACAGGGTCTCTCTCTTAATTAATTAAACCCAATTCTCTTAGTTAAAAGATTCTTCATAAACCCAATGAAAAGCACATGGTCTGACATCTTTTCTTATTGATTTTTTTTTTTTTGCAGAATGACTGGGCTTCCTCCATTGAAGCAGTCTCTCCTGTACAGAATTTTTCTCCTCGGAGTGCTTGGGTAAGAAAATAATATCCCAACAAGCAATTCTGGTATATTTATTTTGTGGGTTGGAGAATTTATGTTGATTATCTGTGAGAGGGCAGGTCTGTAGGTACGATTTGTGGGTACAAAGGTATAGAATACAGCTCTGCCACTCTTGCTTCAGCCATGAGCAACCTCACACCAGCTTTTACTTTTGTACTTGCCGTCATTTTCAGGTTTCCTTCTTTCTCTCTGAATTTTCCCTGGAGTTTCTGTTTATATATTGTTGCTTTTGTTTTATGCAATGTGTCTCTTAGCTTTGGCCATGTGATTAGTGGACAGGAATTGTTAAACAACCGGCTATTTCAATGGTTATTAAGGACAAAATCTTCTGCTTGGAAGTCATTAGGAGGAGTACATTATTATTGTTATTATTATTATTATTTCATGCATGTTGTTGCCAGGAATCACTTGATTAGTTGATTATAAAGATGCATTCCACTGAATGTCTTTAAGCAATGTGATGGGCCCTCAATGATTGGATTTGTATCTCTTTGTTTTAAAGCTATAACAAAGACATTGTACCCCAACCCCACTGCCGATTACATACAAACTTTATAAAAGAAGAACAAAAAAAAAAAAAATTTGATCCAAACTAACAATTTAAAAAATCAATTACCATAGTTATAATCAACACAATCCAAGCAAGCATAAAACAGAATCGACACAAGGATTTTAGTGACAAAGTGAACTTTTGAATAACTCTTCCAAAGAAAACCACTCCTAGGGCAACCAATCCCAGGAAGTTTTCACTGTAAAAGAATTAATTGTTACAACCAGTCTATACTTACAAAAGTTTTGTAGTCTGGACACAGACTTGCAAACCCAATAAATGACTTGTTTTGTCTCTCGCTGCAACAGCTCTAAAACTTTGGCCTTCTTTTATAGAATTCCCTCCACGGACAAACTCCAGTGGTAATCTACCAAATTTGTAGAGGCTGAAAGTTTTCTATGGTTTGAAACTTACAGGGAGAGATTTTGTATTTCAATTTAGGCCTATGAAGTTTAGAGTTCTCTCCATGGTCAGATAACAACTACATCTCTCTCTCTCATAGAAGATTGTGCAAAGCATGGCTTAAATAGGTAGGGTAAAACGTGGGCCAAGTATGGATTGTCGTTGATCATTGCACAATTATTATTTCAAACTGTAAGTCCTTGTAATCATTTCTTTAGTCACCAAGTTTGTTAAATGCATTTCTTATTGGTTACTGTCATCACTCATCAGAACTTTCTATTTTCTCTCCTTTTAACCTTATATATCTGGCTTCTTCAAAAAGGATGGAAAAGCTAGCTTTGAGAAGCTCAAATACTCGGGCTAAAATCGTGGGCACCGTAATATCAATATCAGGTGCACTGGTAATTGTTCTCTATGAGGGCCCTAAAATCATATCAACCTCGTCTCAACCACCATCCCTTTCACATCATTTTCCTTTGGGCTCATCACAAACAAATAGGGTCATAGGTGGCCTTCTATTTGCTGTTGAGTACCTTCTATTTTCGATGTGGTACATTGTTCAGGTACATTCCTAGGTGAATTCTCATTTCAACTACCACTCTAAAGAATTCAAAAGCACTAATTTTGAATTTTATGCCATTTTACAGACTCAAGTTTTGAAAATATATCCATCGGAGATAGTTGTGGTCTTCTTGTGCGTATTGTGTGCGACTGTTATATCTGCACCACTATGTTTAATTGCAGAAACAAACTTGAGCGCTTGGAGACTAAAGCCTGATATAGCATTAGTTTCCATTGTATACTCGGTAAGAAACTAATGGACTTCCTTGCCAAGCCAGGCTATATTGGTAATGTCTTACCGGACAAATTCTCTCTGAGCAGGGATTTGCTTCATCTTTCAGCTCTGTTGTCCACACTTGGGCCCTGCACTTGAAGGGGCCTGTGTATATATCAATCTTCAAGCCATTGTCAATTGCCATTGCAGCTGCTATGGGTGTCATATTCCTTGGCGATGCTCTATATCTTGGGAGGTATAGAGTTCTCTCTCTCTCTTTCTCTCTCTCTCTTGGGAGTTGAGCATTTCAATCAATTCAAAGAAGCAACTGCTATTTGCTATAACTTGTGTATATCTCTTCGTAGCTCACTTGCCTTTTTTTTCTTCCTGATTTTGCAGTGTTGTTGGGGCAGTAATAATATCAGTTGGGTTTTATGCTGCTATATGGGGAATAGCAAAAGAAGAAGAAGAAGAAATGAGTGAGGATTGTGGCTTTGGTAGCTTTGAACCCTCATCAACTGATAAGACACCTTTGTTGCAAAAGATGTAAAGTTGAAGGTATGTAGAATAGATGTATCATGTATATAGATGAGTGCTAGCTGATGAAACATCGTTCAGCACCTACTTGTAATTCTAATACCTCAAGTGTAATTTTAACTACAGAACAAAGCATAAGTTCAAAGCAAGGCACACGTTTTTGTTAGACAGCTCTGTCTCTATGGCCAAAGCTTGCCACCAATCAATCATTCTTTTGCTTTCTTCCGAAAGGATAAAATTAATTAAGAATTTAAGGAGTTGCTTCTTTGGCAACCTTTCTTTGTAAACCACTGTTTGCCTAAGCGATGAAAGAAGCTCAAGTTAGCTATATAGAGAGAGATGAATTGCAAGAGCAATGCTATTCAACAGAATATCAGAACCGAGTGAAAAAAAAAACAAATTGGGAGCTCTTAATTGCTTGGAGATGGGAGAAACAAATGGAGTTACTTTAGAGTCAAATTACTTTAGCCCCTCAACTAACTACCATTTTTTATTAAGCCCTACAAGCTGACAGTTGTGATACTTAGGTCCATCGAACTACCATTTTATTACACTTAAGCCACTCCATTAGTGGTTGTTGTTTGTTTGGATGGAAAAGTTGCCATGTGATACTTTTTTTCAGCTTTCCTATAACACCCTTTATTTTTTTAAAACCAAAATAATAAAATAAAATAAAGAACACCTTTTTTTTTGGGGGGGGTGATCTGTGACGGAATAGGTTCTCTTGACATGCAATGGGAAGAATTCCAAAGAGGATTAGTTTCTTTAACATGGCAGCAACTTGGAAGGTAGGATTAGAGGGGGGTAGCCACGATTGCTATCGTGATAAATTTGAAAGCATCTGGCATGCTGCTGATTTGGCCTTCTGTTCCTCCCAGAATCACCAGTGTGAATCCTGAGCAATGCAGGGGGACCAATAAATTATGTTACAGAGGCAGAGTATGGCCATCTTCACGCGCGCACATGCAAATACGCAAAGACAGACAAAACTTATTTGTCTGCTTGCGATTAGAGAGACGTAGAGAGCTTGAAAGATTCTGTTTCGAGTATTATGTGCTGTGGCTGTCAAAATGTACCTTTTGGTTTTTGAATGACTGCCTTTTGTGAGAGAAGAGTCCAATTTTGATTATTCAATGGTCCATGTGGACATGTGCTATGCACGTGGATTGTATTGGTAGTCATTTGTTCCTTAATCATTGAGCAATCAAAGTTTTTCTCAATTGGAAATACAAGAACATTGCCTCCTGATCTAGATCTACCTTTTTCCAATGACATTTTCTTAATCCTAGACTTCTACAATTGAATTTCCTTAATCCTTGTCAGACTAGAGCAGGTAGAGAACTCTTGAAACTTAAGACAAATGAGTTTGCACCAACCACCCACTCTGTTGACTTTTTTTCCCAACAATCCAACATAAAATAAGATTGAGATATGGTCTTTGGCATTAAAAAGAATTGTATTATAAAAAACAAGGAAACAGAAGCAGTCAACCAATCATATCATATATCATATATACATATATATATATATATATATATAAAAGTTGAATCATTCTCAGAAGTGCTTTAATATTGCGACATGTGGCGTTAACCAATTTTTTTTAAGACTAAACCAGTTTTTTAAGGCATAATTTTTTAACTGATTTTTTAAGAAAAAAATCGGTCATTAATTAGTGTCATTAATTGCGCTTATTATATTTTAAGAGTTTTCCATATTTAAATTATTCAATAAATCAAATCTTATTAATGTCCGAATCAAATAAGAAAACAAATAATATAAATCAAATTATTATATAATAATACGTTTAGGATTCTTAAAAAAAAAGACGTCATATATATATCATTAATTAACGTGATTAATTGCGTGGGTCTCGGTGGCCGGCCAGATCCAGGGCGACCGTGGGTCTGCAAACCAGCCCAGCCGCTAGTTTCTTCCTTCTTCGTTGATGTCCTGTTTTTGGTTTTTTGGCGTCCCCTGTTTATGTCCTGAAATAAAATCAGCTGCAGCACCCACTAATTTTGTTTTGTGCAATTTTTTCCTTTATGTGAGGTGTTATTCTCCTAGTGGGTGCTGCAAAATCCTCCTTTTGCAGCCCATCCGTATTGAAGTTAAATCTTATATATATATCTATATGATGTCATTAATTACGTTAATTATATTTCAGTATACTCTATATGTCATTAATTGCGTTAATTATATTATAATTTATGTATTCTTCTTGCTATTTTTTTAATATTATTTATTTTAAATTATATATACTTATAGGAACAAAGATTTCAGTTTATTTATTTATTTAAATAGGTGAGATATATTTTTATACTTCTTTTTAACTTATAATGAAAAATTGTGTATTTAAATTTTAAAATTAAATTATAATGAAGAATCCCGTGCATTGCGCGGGTTATAAGCTCGTAGTATTTAAGGTAACATCTGAAGCACAACTGACAATAAAAAATTAAAAAAGAAAAAAAGAAGCAAACAAATGAAGTTACTTAGTCAGGTCCTCTACTGTCCAAATGATGTTACATAGTGAATTAGTGATGCTGCACAGAAGCAATAGAAAGCATTAAGAAAAAGAGAGAGACAGAGACAGAGAAAGAATGGCACATTGCTACTTTTACAGGGAAGTTCTGCCATTTTCAGCCATGGTAGCAGTAGAGTGCGCCGGCATGGGCTTATACACCTTATTCAAAGCAGCCACTTTGAAAGGTTTGAGCTACTACGTCTTTGTTGCTTATTCCTACGCCATAGCTACTTCTGTTCTTCTTCCTTTGCCCTTCATCTTTCGCCGGTATGTCTCTTAACTTTCCTTCCTACATCATAGCTTCCCTCTAAGAATATACCATTGATCAATATGGACAAAATGCTGCTTCAATTGTTACCTGCAGAACCGCAGGGCTTCCTACATTCAAGTTGTCTCTCCTCTACAAAATTTTCCTACTTGGAGTGCTTGGGTACGAAATTACCACACAAATTACAAGCTTTCCAAGTTTTATTTTCGTCATTAATTCGGAGATAATAAGAACAGGATGTTGATGTTTTTATCTTCCTTAATTATGTTCGGGAGAGCAGGGTCTTAGGTCAGTTATGTGGCTACAAAGGTATAGAGTACAGTTCACCGACTCTTGCTTCAGCCATCAGCAACCTGTCACCGGCTTTTACCTTCATACTTGCCGTCATTTTCAGGTTTTTCATCTTCTTAATTCTCATATGTCTATGTCATTTACATCTCAATTAGATTAAATATTCAATAAAACATCTGTTGTTCTGCAATGATTGTAAACGACAAACACCATTTGCTTATGAAAATCACTTTTACTATAATAATGTTTCCGTTTATTCATGCTGCATTTGTTTTCTTCTGTTTGTAAAGTGATGTTTGTCTCGAGGAACTCATTTGATTGGTTAGCTATTATATATGAGCATTCCATAAAAAACTATTCAGGCAATGTCATGGCCACTGGATGATTAAATATCTGATATGAGTACAAAAATTACAAACTGGAGGTGGTTTTGTAAAGATAAAGTAAGAAGCTATACTTTTCATGCATGGTCCTTTCTTGGTGTATTATTGAGACTTTATTTGTATACTTTTAGCTTTGTATATTCCCTTAACTACTATATGTTTTTTTTGGCCATTTGGGGTGGCTCGACCCTCTCTCGAGTTTTAAGTACGGAAAATGATCGATGCACATCTTCGATCGAACAAAGTTCAATCTAACTTGCAATTGAACCCTTCATAGAATTTGAATGTGAACTGTTGCACCACTTTGATCAAACGAACTGCAATCGAACCTCATAGGGTTTTGTACTAGACTAATTACACTGGCTTGATGGATTAGATTGCGATCAAAGTCTTCAAATCTTCAATTCCAGCATTCTCTTGACATGCATTTTATACCGACTCAACCCTAGACGAAAATATACAATTTAACCTGTTTTGTCACTGAATTTGCCAATACTAAAACCTAAGAAATACAAATAATTCCCTCTATATATTGTACCTTAAGAAAAAAGAAAGACATAATGATAGTGCCTATTTCATTGCTCTTTACGTCCGTGCAGTCATCTTTTTAATCATTGATTATGTTGAAGAAAACTATAGTTGATACTTGATACCTCAGCAAATTTTCTTCTTTAATTTCTCTCCTTTTGACCTTTATGGGGTGCTTCAAAAAGGATGGAAAAAGTAGCTTTGAGAAGCTCAATTACTCAGGCTAAAGTCATGGGCACCATAGTATCAATATCAGGTGCATTGGTGGTGGTTCTCTACAAGGGCCCTACACTCATATCAGCTTCACCTGAATCACCATCCCCTTCAGTTCATTCTCCTCTGGGCTCATCACAAACGAATTGGATCATAGGTGGCCTTTTAATTGCTGTTGAGTACCTTCTGATTTCTATCTGGTACATTCTTCAGGTATTTTGCAAGGGAATTCTTTGAATTCTCAGTGTCATGTACATCCGGATTTTGCAAACTTGCTGAGATAAAATTGAAAAAAGCTAAATATGATTCTTTGGCACTTTACAGACACAGATTATGAAAATATATCCAGCAGAGCTAACCGTGGTCTTCTTATACAACTTGTGTGCCACAATTATATCTGCACCAGTATGTTTATTAGCAGAAGCAAACCTAAGTGCATGGAGACTAAGGCCTGATATAACCCTTGTTGCCATTATATACTCTGTAAGTGTTAAGGAGATTGATACTTGGGGAGTCTTTTAGTAGCATGTTGAGACACGTCAAACTTATAACATCTTCTTTTCTATGTGGTTCTCAAACCTTTCTACACTCGCACGTGTATACTCAATGGTAAAAAAACGTTTTTGAATTCTCTCCCATCACTCATCAGGGATTCGCTGGTTCATGCTTAAGCGCTGTTGTTCACACCTGGGGCTTGCACTTGAAGGGGCCTGTGTATATATCAATCTTCAAGCCATTGTCAATTGTCATTGCAGCTGCTATGGGTGTCATATTCCTTGGTGATGCTCTCTATCTTGGGAGGTATATAATTCTCTCTCTTTGCAAATGCACATGCACAGACACTATAACCTTGGAGCTCTGGAGAAGAAAGAAGTTCCCCTGTATTTGACTTTTTCATGATTCATCTCCTATGTTGCAGTGTTGTTGGAGCAACAATACTATCAGTTGGGTTTTATGCTGTGATATGGGCAAAGGCAAAAGAAGAAGAATCGAGCGAGGAGTGCTTTGGTACATTGGGATCTTCATTTACTGGAAAGACCCCGTTGTTGAAAAGCAACAAGGTAGAAGATATGCCGGTGAATGCTAGCTGAAGTCCTTCATTCTATTGCTTCTGATTGTCTTCTAAAAGGATACGATTACTAGTGTAAGTATGAGTGTCAAATCCAACATCAATAAAAGACAAGAAAAAAATGGGGTGCTTCGTATACATTCTGGAGCACAAACCTATCTGATTTTGGTTTTTTATTGAATAGGTATCTCAACAAATATACTAAGTTATAATTCCTTATAAATTAGTATGGCACTATACGTGATATTGCTATATCAGTCATAATTAAATTTAATTGTTTGACAAATGATGTGGTATGTGCACATGAACTTACAAATTGGCGTAGAACATCCCAATTTGAAGGTTTCATTTGTTCTCTCTTTTCTAATTTGTTTCTCATATACTTTTAAATAA
Source organism: Carpinus fangiana (assembly GCA_006937295.1). Taxonomy (NCBI): domain Eukaryota; kingdom Viridiplantae; phylum Streptophyta; class Magnoliopsida; order Fagales; family Betulaceae; genus Carpinus; species Carpinus fangiana. The sequence goes on from CM017323.1 coordinate 3,065,693, forward strand.
TAATAATAATAATAAATAAATAAATAAAATGTATTAATGTGGTCGGAAATTGGCGGTGCTCACCAAATTTTCATTAGAACAGGCTTCCTTTGCAAGAAAATTTGCTTTATAACTTTAGTATCAAAATTGAGGTCCTAGCTAGTCTTAATTGTTAAATCATAAAATCCTAATGAAGAATCAAAGAAATATTAAATTTGTTAATACTAAGTATCAGTAATTGATTTGAGGTGGACCTAAAGGTGATATACTGATATGAACTGAAAACCAGGACCCATGTGTTGATTCCTCCAAAGTCTCTCTTTTTCTTTTTCTTTTCCTTTCTTTTTTTTTTTTTTTTCATATATATATATATATATATATTTTAAATGATGAAGAACTCCACCAAGGTAAGGTCATTGTTTTTTTTTTTTGTTTTTTTTTTTTGACATGTCCACGCAAGGGTAGAGGGAGGGGGGATTCGAACTTGTGACCTCTGTTTCATAAGGCGTGGTTCACAGCCGATTGAGCTACCTCTTGGGGACAGGTAACGTCATTGTTAAAATAATGATTAAGTGTTAAATTACCACTTTTTTCATAAGGTTGGTGGTCTAACAATGTATCAGAGTCAAAAGTCTTGAGATCGAACCTTAACAGTTAACTATGTTAATTCACCTTTTATTTAAACGAGCTTATAGCCCGCGCAATGCGTGGAATTTTTAGAGTTATATTATAATCGTATTTTTTATAAGCATTATGAAATTTACTTTTCATAATTGTAAGAGGAAAACTTAAATTTTGCTTAATCAAAACATTAATATAAAATTAGAAAAAAAAATTATAATATTGTTGGTGTAATACTTATTAGATTTCAATATAAATAAAACTCAAAATTATGAACATTCGAAAAAGTACTTTGGCTGTAGAAAAAAGTACTCGCGATTCTTTGTTAGTGTTTAATTTCAAAATTTAAACACATTTCTATCGAACTTTTCTTTATATGTTGTAACAAAAAAAATCACTCATTTTTAAATAAAAAATATACACTAAAGGTTATACACTAATATATTACTAAACATATAAATTTTGGTAAATCATACAAATAAACAAAAAATCTCATAGGCGAATAGGCCTCGAAAAAATATCAAATAAGAAGCATGTTATATCGAACAATTAACGATTTTATAAACTAATGGACACTAAGCAAAAATAAGCCCCAATATGACTGTTGTGATTTTATACTTTGGTTTAGACATCGAATATATAATTGTTCGTAGAATGCTAATCATATATATTATAAAAATTATTTTGGCTAATGAAATAAAAAATAAATACCTAATCATTATGTTGAGTAAAAATCTGACAATCTATACAATTAATCATTAATATACAATTATATATTTTAAAAAATAAAAAATAATGCAATGAAAGTTTTGATTAATAATTGTTATGCCTAATAAAAAATAGGTTATTATTATTATTTTTTATTAATAATGCAATGAAATTTTTTTCTACTTTATTTCTACATCCTATCATTTAGTTCATCTAATTCAATTATATAATATTATGTTATAAACATATTAAAGTGATTAAACATAATAATACATTATAATTTGATTTGCATTATTTGTTTCCTTATTTGATTTTGGCATTAATAATACTTAATTTATTGTATATTTATATATGAAAAACTCTTTAAATATGTTTAAATGCCATTAATTACGCTAATTTAATGATCAATTTTTTAAGTAAAAACTGGTTCACTCTTAAAAAATCGATTTACAAATTATGCCTTAAAAAATCGGTTTAACATTAGAATAAAAAGGGTTCATACCACATGTCGCAATATTAAGGCACTTCTGAGAATGATTCAACTTTTATATATATATATGATTAAATATTCTATATGTTGGACCTCACATATTAAAAAGAAATTTAAACTCACATGTAAAAAAAATTATTAAATTAATGATTAGATTTACTTCTTTTTATCCGTCGTACTTAAGAAAAAAATAACAATCACTTAATGTATAAACACCTGAAGAATAACATAGTCTCATCACACGGATCTGTTAAATTTGGCTTTCCCTAGGTGCTTAGTTTGACTGCAACCTTAAAAAAATGATCGAAATAAAATATAAAACAAGGTGGTAGACCTTATGCTAGCTTGTCAACCGATGCATTTCATGGTTTTTTGAACTCATGTGGTATGATAGATCTTGGATTTTCTGGCAATCCCTTCACTTGGTCTAATAAAAGGAGGAATCTTCATCTCATTAAGGAACGTCTTGATAGAGGGATAGCTACCTCTCCTTGGGTACGTCTTTTTCCTCACTACTCAGTTCAACATTTACCAGCTTATTCTTCGGATCACAATCCTATTATTTTGAATACGGCCCCAACAAATCTCATGCTTCACCGCCCTTTCGATTTGAAGAATTTTGGACGTTTGATCCTTCCTGTGGGTCTACTATTTCATCTGCTTGGTGTTCTAATCAAAGGGGATCCCCGCCTTTTATTTTATCAAAAAAGCTCAAATCTACAAAATTGGCTCTTAAGGCATGGAACTCTTCTCATTTTGGGAACATCCAAAGGCGTATTGCCCACACTCTTAGACATCTTGACCAGGTTCAGCAATCTCTACCTTCTTCCTACAATTTTGATCATGAACTTCAGCTTCAGAATGCCTTAGATGATCTCCTGCTTCAAGAAGAATTTCTCTGGCGAAATAAGTCTAGGGAAACCTGGCTCACTTGCAAAGATTTGAACACGAAATTTTTTCACACCTCGACTATTATAAAACGGAGGAGAAATGACATTGATCTATTGCGTCTCCCTTCTGGAGTTTGGTCTTCAGAGAGGCAAGAAATTGGTAATTGCTTTGTATCTCATTTTCAATTTGTCTTCAATTCTTCTAGGGCTGTCATAGATCAAGATCTTCTATCTCTTTTTGACAATTGTATCTCTCCGGAGGAAAATGCTTCTATTTGTGAAATTCCTACGGAGCAAGAAATCTTCTCGGCCTTGTCTGATATGGGTTCAACTAAAGCTCCAGGTCCGGATGGTTTCACTGCTCTTTTTTACAAAAAATATTGGAATATTGTCAAAAATGAGGTCCTCTCCTGCATATGGGATTTTTTTGAAAAGAACAACCTTCTGAAAGAGCAGAATCACACTTTCATTGCCCTTGTCCCAAAAACTTTAGGGGCATCCTCCGTTCATCAATTCCGGCCCATTAGTCTATGCAATATCATCTACAAAATTATTACCAAAATCTTGGCGAACAGGTTCAAAGGCTTACTTTATCATTTCATCTCACCGTTTCAATCTGCATTTGTCCCCTCAAGAAATATCCAAGATAACTCAATTCTGGTCCATGAGCTGTTTAATACTATAAAATCGAAAAGGGGACGGGGAGGACTTATGGCTGTAAAAATTGATATGGAAAAAGCTTTTGATCGTATGGAATGGAGTTTTCTTTTGGCAATATTATCCAAATTGGGATTTGCACCAACATGGGTTAATTGGATCCGTATCTGCATTACTTCGCCATCATTTTCTATCCTCATCAATGGCAGTCCTTTTGGTCATTTCTGTCCTGAACGTGGTCTACGGCAAGGAGATCCTTTATCTCCCTTTCTCTTTATCTTGGGAACTGAGGTTGTCTCTCGCCTTTTTTATCGTGCAGAATCCCAAGGTCTCCTGAAAGGCATCAAGATAGCCAGAAATTGCTCTCCTATTTCTCACCTTCTTTTTGCTGATGATCTCATTATATTTGCAAAAGCTACATCTTCGGAGGCTACCGCTCTCAAATCGATTTTGGATTGTTATTGTTCTTGGTCAGGTCAGGCTATTAATGTTTTGAAATCCTCTATTCATTTCAGTAAAAACACAGCTCCAGCTGCTATAGCCAGTATTGGTAGTATTATTCCTTACAAGCGGATTTTGAATTCCTCAAAATATCTGGGACTACCTCTCTTTATTGGTAAGTCAAAACTGGGACCTTTTACAGATATTTTGGAGAAAATCTCTGGGAAGATCGATGGATGGCGCGCAAAAACTCTCTCCCAAGCAGGCCGCACTGTGCTCATTAGATCAATAGCTGCTTCGATTCCCTCCTACGCTATGAGCTCTTTTTTGATGCCCAAGTCTTTTAGCTCTTCATTGGACATAATGTTTAAAAACTTTTGGTGGGATTTTCCAAAGGATAAAGCTCGAAATCTTTCTTTGAAGTCTTGGAGCTCTATCTGTCTTCCTAAGAATGAAGGGGGTCTCGGTTTTCGTAGAATGCATGTTTTTAATTTATCCCTTGTTACCAAGCTTGGTTGGAAGATGATTACTCAAACTGATTGTCTCTGGGTCAAACAATTTCACAATAAATATATCAAGTATGGCGACTTCTTATCCTCTCCATCCTCTTCTTCTGCTTCATGGTTGTGGAAGGGCATCCAAAAGATCAAACCATTTCTTTCATCAGGGGCCTGCTTGAGGGTATCCAGAAATTCAACTGCTCCAATTTGGTCTTCAAACTGGATTCCCTCTATTCCATCCTTTAAACCAGGGCCAAAATTTCCTCTCAATAGACACATTCCAGCTCTTCTGGTAAGGGATTTGATTGATCCTGCTCTTGTTACCTGGAAAAAGCATGCTGTAAACAATCTGTTTGACTCTAGTTCAGCTAAAGAGATTCTCAAAATCCGCATCTCCGAGGATACAGGAATAGATTATATCTGGGCTCCCTCTACATCTGGAAAATTCTCGGTTTCTTCCGCCTACCATTTTATCTCTGTGGTATCCTCCAATCATACTATTCCCTCAACTGTCCCAAAATTTTGGAAGTCTATCTGGAAATTAAATCTTAATGATCGTCTCAGATTATTTGTATGGAAGATAGCTTGGGATATTCTTCCGAATAAGGTGTGCCTTAATGAGATACACATTTCCTCTGCAGACTACTCTTGTCCCCTCTGTCAGATGGAAACAGACTCCCTACGACATCTTTTCTTCGAATGTCATTTTGCGAGGGTTGTTTGGCGTCATTCTTTCTGGCCTCTGGATTCCGCAGCCTTTCACTTTTCTACAATGGCAGAATGGATCAATCTCATCATCTCTCCGGGAAGCTCTTTTGGAATTCCTATTGAGGATCAGCACAAATTTCAAATTTTTGCCGTAGTGGCTTGTGATATTTTATGGTTCTATAGAAACAAAGCTTTTCATGATGGGACTTCTTATGATGCTATTACTGTGTCAAAGCATATTAATAAAATTTCTCTGGAGCATTATCTCGCCTGGCACAACTCTTCCTCACCACAGGAAGAAATCTGGAAACCACCCCCATCAAACTGGGTGAAAATCAACTTTGATACGGCCATTCGGGACTCCTTCTCTGCCCAAGCTGCGGTCTGCCGAAATGAACAGGGACATATTCTTCACGCCATATCTCAAATAGGCACCTCTTGCACGCCAAATGAAGGCGAAGCTAAGGCTGCTCAACTGGCTATCACACTGGCGATTTCTCTAAAACAGAATCACTTTATCATAGAAGGCGATTCAGAAGTGGTGATTCTTTCTCTCCAAAATCCAAATTTAGTTCGAGATTGGAGGATCTCATCAATTATTCTAGACTCTCTAGAATCTATCCCTTCTACCTCCTTCTGGGAGGTCAGTAAGGTTTCTCGAAGTGCAAACTTCTGTGCCCACTCAATGGCACGTTGGGCCGCAGCCGGATCTCACTCTGGCAGCATTCCCATATCCTCTTTTCCTTCTTTTGTTAATGTTACTCCTCCAGCAGATCCTCCTTTAGTTTCTTCCCTTTTGTAATTCGCAAATGTAGTTCCTTTGTTGTGGTTTCTAAACGTTTTTTAAAAAAAAAAAAAAAAAAAAAAAACTGTCCGTATTTTATAATTTATATGCAATAGAGATGATTAAGTGAGCCCTACACTTTTTTTTTTTTTTTTTTTTTGTAAACAAAGTGAGCCCTACACTTGGTTACACTGATCAAGCATGCAACTGCCTGGACTGTCCAAACAAAGGCAAACCCCACCTAGTGGCTAGTGACACCTACCCTCTTACATACAGACAGTACTTAATTAAACCAAATCCAAATTCCTATCGAGATACGCAAAAGACTAGGGATGGTGACCCACAGTGCGCCCAAGAAATTGTGTCGTGTTGGTAGTTTAAATAGTTCCTTTTGGCTTTGCTTGATGGCGTGTGTGTGCCACATTCCCCAAAATATGGGTCCCCCTCCCAGTAAAGGAGGGGGACCCATAAAGGAATTAAAGTGAATCCAAAGTAAATAAATAATGGCACGCTATTTGTTTTTTTTTTTTAATTATTATTTTATAATGCTATCCATAATTAATATTGTGAGATTTTTTTAATTATTTTTTTTCAGTGAGAGTCGAGTCAGGTTGGATTTGGGCTTTCTGCTTAAGGTGGTGCCTCCATTATTTGAGACGCATATCAATTATCATGATTTGACTAGAGAACGACACGCAACTGTTGTTTAGTGATATGCACTAATTATCCTATGCTACATAGTTTTTATTATCATATGACTTTGTTTAATGTCTCAAAAACAAATTTGACGTGCTAAACTAAACTATTTTATGGAAAAGATCCGTTTCATACTTCATTTACCCAAAAGAAACACTTTTGGCCTTATGTATATGTATAATATTAACCGTAAATATCAATTTCAGAGCATGGTGGTTTTTTATAAAAAAATATATGTAAAATGAAAGTCTTTTATCTTCTTCTTTTTTCCCGAAAGACAGAAAAGCCAAGAAGCAATCCAACATTTTTCCCTTTCACTGTCATGTCAGCACTGACGAATAATAGTTCGCGTCCCCCCTTGTATTGTCAAGATAGCAGTGGCACCAATCGAAGCTCCCGTCTTTGTCTTGTCTCTCTGTGCGTGGGGGGGTTGGGCGTGCGTGAGCAAGAAATGGCTAGGGGAAATGGTTACAGGGATGTGCTGCCATTCTCGGCCATGGTGACCATGGAATGCACCAACGTTGGCTTAAACACACTCTTCAAGGCGGCCACTTTGAAGGGGATGAGCTACCATGTCTTTGTTGTCTATGCTTATGCCATTGCTGCGATTGTCCTCCTTCCTGCACCCTTTATCTCTCGAAGGTCTCTCTCTGTTTCTGTCTCTCTCTCTCTCTCTCTCTGTCCCTCCCTGCTTCTCTACTATTATTATTACAAATTTCAACTAAATTTGGTTGTTCATATGCCTTTGCAGATCAAGAGTGCTTCCTCCACTTAGTTTTTCCATACTCTCCAAAATTGGCCTTCTTGGGCTCATTGGGTATAGTTTATTTAACTCATCCAGCTCTGCTGGTGTACAAGACAGACCCATGACTTTTGTAGGAACAGTCGGGCTTAATGTTACATATTTCAGTGTAAAAATAAAATCCCAAGATTTTTCTCACGCTAGTTTCTTTTCTGATTTCTATTTTCATTCTGAATTTTTGTTGGGTTGGGAGCAGGAGTTCATCTCAGATCATGGGGTATACAGGCATCAATTACAGCTCTCCAACACTTGCTTCAGCCATCAGCAACCTGGTGCCAGCTTTCACCTTCATCCTTGCCATTCTTTTCAGGTTCTTTATTCCCACTCTTTCAATTAGCTACCAAAAATACCCTCACGTGTTAAAAGATCAAACGGCCCATATTGGCCAATATCACATGATCAAAATATCCAGTTTGCCTTTGATAAAGTTGAAGGAAGTTACTTTCTGCATCTTGACAGAGACTCAGAGAGCAAGCGTTGCTCCAATTCTGTTTTGCCTAGTTGCCTGTTTTGGGCTGCCTAAACATGTTTTCTTTTTTTCATTATCAATTTCGTTGTCCGAATTTTACAAGAAAGAGGTGACCTCGGGTTCCAAGGTGTTCGGGCAGGTAAACTCTACAATCGGGAGTCGAGACTGCTCGAAAATCTGCCCGGACACTTCAACCGAGGTCTCTCTCGTTCCCTGTCCGAATTTGAGAATCTCAAGAAATTCTAGTAGCATGGAAAGACTCAATGATGGAAATAGTTGAATGATAGTGACTGCTAAACCACCTGGGTGAAGAGGAAGAGGACCCCTCACTACTTTTATTATTCTCATCTTTTTCTTTCTTTATTTCTTTCTCTTTTTGGCATGAAAGGATGGAAAAGATAGATTTGAGAGGCACAAGCAGTTTGGCTAAAATCTTGGGCACCATAGTTTCAATATCAGGTGCATTTATAGTGACCCTCTACAAAGGCCCGCCGATCGCCATTTCTCAACCATCATCTGCTTCACTTCATCAACCTCTAAACTCATTGAAATCAGATTGGGTAATTGGTGGCCTTCTACTTACTGCTGAATATATTTTGCTTCCACTATGGTACATTGTTCAGGTGAATTTCCTGCCCATTACTTCAATGATTGGATTTGCAAATATTGTGGAAATTAATGAAAAAATGAAGCTTATACTTCTGTATTTTTGCAGACACAAATCATGAAGGAGTACCCGAATGAACTGACAGTGATATTCTTTTACAATTTAAGTGTGAGCCTCATTGCTGCAGTTGTAGGTTTAATTACAGAAAGAAATTCTAGTGCTTGGAGATTGGGCCCAAATATAGCCTTGGTCTCAGTTGTGTGCTCGGTAAGAAACTAATACTATTGTTGATTGTAGAGTCAAGATTTAAACTTAAGACCGTTGCTTTAATGTCGGCTTTTCTTGACTAGGGCCTCTTCGGGTCATGCCTGAACAATATAGTTCATGCATGGGCGTTGCACTTGAAGGGGCCCGTCTATGTAGCTATGTTCAAGCCGTTGTCTATTGCCATTGCTGTTGCCATGGGTGTAATGTTCCTTGGTGACACTCTCCATCTTGGCAGGTATTGAATAACTCCCTCTCCCTCTCCCAAAAGAAGACAAACCTCTTTCTCAATTATACTAGTTCAGGTCGTTTTCTAGATGAAACTATGCTTTAGCTCGTCTATTGCTGCTTGTTCTGAATTCAACTTGCTATTTTTATGCATTTTACAGTCTTGTTGGAGCAACAATAATATCTATCGGCTTCTACACTCTGATGTGGGGTAAAGCAAAAGAAGAGATAGGTGAAGACTATGGAGTCAATAGCCTGGAATCTCCATCTACCACCCAAAAGGTCCCTCTATTGCAGAGCTATAAAACTGAAAGCAATAAAGGGCAAATGTAAGCGATTGTATAAAAGCATGTTACAAATTGTTCAGGACCTAGTTCCGTTGAATCGAATCATATGAACACTTGTGGTCACATGATCACTTTCTCTCGAGCAAAATTTCAGGCTCAATCACATTCATGTGAAGTGCACTTGTTTGGATTTAATCTGCGCGTATGTGTCTTGCACACACCCACGAGAGCGTGTGAATGCATGTGGACGAGCCTCTGGAGTGGAAAAGGACAAAATGTTCAGATATTTTCTATGACTTTTCATACCTATTTTAGGTGGACCGACGTGCATAAAGCTACTTAAAACGCACCACATCAACCGATGTGATAAATGGATGTCAAGAGTAACATTACTTGAAATTAATCGTATCCACCATGCGGATATAGTCCACTAATCAATATAATATAAATCGAAAAAAAGCGTTTGCTGGAAAATAAAAAAAGAAAGATATCCCTGGTAAGCTCCTACCCAAAATAAAAAATAAAAACTGAAAATCACGAAATTTTCTGGATCTAGGAAAACCATCTTCACCTCCCTCCCCACTTTTTTCTACCCATTAAAACAAAATTTATGAATATAAGTATAAATGAAAAATCTCAACACCCATTAATTCAGATCTAACGTTTACAAAGATTAATGAGACCCAGCATCATGAAGAAGATATGGGGGGCCAAGCGAATGATGAACTGCAAGGATAACTAATGAAGGACTAATCTTCTGTACCTTCCCCAAAATCTTCACTCAAGTCTTGAGGTCATCAGACATTGCAGAAGGTATGCAATGTGTTGTCAGAATATCTAAAGTTGCTGCCTTGGCGGTCTTGGTCTCCAGGACCACTATCTTTATAAATTAATATGGCGTGATACTGCTATATATGTCAGTTATAATCAAATTTAATTGTTTGAAAATTCATGTGGTAAGTGCACATAAACTTACAAATTGGTGTAGGACATCCCAATTTGGAGGCTTAGTTTGTTCTCTCTTTTTTGATTGTTACTCATGTACTTTAAAATAATAATAAATAAATGTGCGAATGTGGTTGGAAATTGGTGGTGCTCACCAAATTTTCATTAGAACATGCTTCCTTTGCAAGAAAATTTGCTTTATAACTTTAGTATCAAAATTGAGGTCCTAGTCTTAATTGCTAAATCATAAAATCCTTATGAAGAATAAAAAAATATTAAATTTGTTAATACCAAGTATCAGTACTTGATTTGAGCTGGACCTAAAGGAGTAAAGGTGGTTTGAACTGAAAATCAGGACCCATGCGTTGAATCCTCCAAAGTCTCTCTTTTTATTTTTTTTAATGATTTTTTTATTTTTTTAATGATGAGAAACTCCACCAAAACAAGGTCATACTGTTAAAGTAATGATTAAGTGTTAAATTAACTATTTTCTTATAAATTTAAACTTTTAGAAAAAATTGTGATTTAACATGGTATCAGAGTTAAAAGTTCTGAGATCGAACCTTAATTCCGTTAATTTACCTCCCATTTAAATTAAATATTCTATATATTATAGACCTCACATATTAAAATGAAGTTCTGGACAACACATAAAAATGAGTGCTAAAATAATAGTTAACCCATTAAATTTACCTGCAAAACGAGTAACTAAATGTGAGATGATAAGTGAGCCCTACACTTACACTGATCAAACATGCAACTGCTTGGACTGTCCAAGCAAAGGCAAACCCCACCGACCCTCTTACATACAAACAGTACTTAATTAAACTAAATCCAAATTCCTATCTAGATACGCAAAAGACTAGGGATGGTGACCCACAGTGCGCCCAAGAAATTGTGTCGTGTTGGTAGTTTAAATAGTTCCTTTTGGCTTTGCTTGATGGCGTGTGTGTGCCACATTCCCCAAAATATGGGTCCCCCTCCCAGTAAAGGAGGGGGACCCATAAAGGAATTAAAGTGAATCCAAAGTAAATAAATAATGGCACGCTATTTGTTTTTTTTTTTTAATTATTATTTTATAATGCTATCCATAATTAATATTGTGAGATTTTTTTAATTATTTTTTTTCAGTGAGAGTCGAGTCAGGTTGGATTTGGGCTTTCTGCTTAAGGTGGTGCCTCCATTATTTGAGACGCATATCAATTATCATGATTTGACTAGAGAACGACACGCAACTGTTGTTTAGTGATATGCACTAATTATCCTATGCTACATAGTTTTTATTATCATATGACTTTGTTTAATGTCTCAAAAACAAATTTGACGTGCTAAACTAAACTATTTTATGGAAAAGATCCGTTTCATACTTCATTTACCCAAAAGAAACACTTTTGGCCTTATGTATATGTATAATATTAACCGTAAATATCAATTTCAGAGCATGGTGGTTTTTTATAAAAAAATATATGTAAAATGAAAGTCTTTTATCTTCTTCTTTTTTCCCGAAAGACAGAAAAGCCAAGAAGCAATCCAACATTTTTCCCTTTCACTGTCATGTCAGCACTGACGAATAATAGTTCGCGTCCCCCCTTGTATTGTCAAGATAGCAGTGGCACCAATCGAAGCTCCCGTCTTTGTCTTGTCTCTCTGTGCGTGGGGGGGTTGGGCGTGCGTGAGCAAGAAATGGCTAGGGGAAATGGTTACAGGGATGTGCTGCCATTCTCGGCCATGGTGACCATGGAATGCACCAACGTTGGCTTAAACACACTCTTCAAGGCGGCCACTTTGAAGGGGATGAGCTACCATGTCTTTGTTGTCTATGCTTATGCCATTGCTGCGATTGTCCTCCTTCCTGCACCCTTTATCTCTCAAAGGTCTCTCTCTGTTTCTCTCTCTCTCTCTCTCTGTCCCTCCCTCCTTCTCTACTATTATTATTACAAATTTCAACTAAATTTGGTTGTTCATATGCCTTTGCAGATCAAGAGTGCTTCCTCCACTTAGTTTTTCCATACTCTCCAAAATTGGCCTTCTTGGGCTCATTGGGTATAGTTTATTTAACTCATCCAGCTCTGCTGGTGTACAAGACAGACCCATGACTTTTGTAGGAACAGTCGGGCTTAATGTTACATATTTCAGTGTAAAAATAAAATCCCAAGATTTTTCTCATGCTAGTTTCTTTTCTGATTTCTATTTTCATTCTGAATTTTTGTTGGGTTGGGAGCAGGAGTTCATCTCAGATCATGGGGTATACAGGCATCAATTACAGCTCTCCAACACTTGCTTCAGCCATCAGCAACCTGGTGCCAGCTTTCACCTTCATCCTTGCCATCTTTTTCAGGTTCTTTATTCCCACTCTTTCAATTAGCTACCAAAAATCCCCTCATGTGTTAATAAAAGATCAAACGGCCCATATTGGCCAATACCACATGGTCAAAATATCCAGTTTGCCTTTGATAAAGTTGAAGGAAGTTACTTTTTGCATCTTGACAGAGACTCAGAGAGCAAGCGTTGCTCCAACTCTGTTTTGGGCTGCCTAAACATGTTCTGTTTTTTTTTTCATTATCAATTTTGTTGTCCGAATTTTAGAGGAAAGAGGTGACCTCGGGTTCTAAGGTGTTCGGGCAGGTAAACTCTACACTCGGGAGTCGGGACTGCTCGAAAATCTGCCCGGGCACTTCAGCCGGGGTCTCTCTCGTTCCCTGTTCGAATTTGAGAATTTCAAGAAATTCTGGTAACATGTTCAAAGACTCGATGAATGGAAATAGTTTAATGATAGTGACTGCTAAACCACTTGGGTGAAAAAGTTATACCATACGTAACGCTACTGGTGGTGTTGTATCAAAATCTTATGAGGGAAGAGGGACCCCTCACTACTTTTGTTATTCTCATCTTTTTCTTTCTTTATTTCTCTTTTTGGCATGGAAGGATGGAAAAGATAGATTTGAGAGGCACAAGCAGTTTGGCTAAAATCGTGGGCGCCATAGTTTCAATATCAGGTGCATTTGTAGTGACCCTCTACAAAGGCCCGCCGATCGTCATTTCTCAACCATCATCTGCTTCACTTTATCAACCTCTAAACTCATTGAAATCAGATTGGGTAATTGGTGGCCTTCTACTTACTGCTGAATATATTTTGGTTCCACTATGGTACATTGTTCAGGTGAATTTCCTGCCCATTACCTAAAAACCCCAGTTTCAAAATACTTTTCAATGATGGGATTTGCTATTATTGTAGAAATTAATGAAAAAATGAAGCTTATACTTCTGTATTTTTGCAGACACAAATCATGAAGGAGTACCCGAATGAACTGACAGTGATATTCTTTTACAATTTAAGTGTGAGCCTCATTGCTGCAGTTGTAGGTTTAATTACAGAAAGAGATTCCAGTGCTTGGATATTGGGGCCAAATATAGCCCTGGTCTCGGTTGTGTGCTCGGTAAGAAACTAATACTATTGTTGATTGTAGAGTCAAGGTTTATACTTAAAAACGTTGCTCTACTGTCTTAATGCTCAACTTAATGCGGCTTTTCTTGACTAGGGCCTCTTCGGGTCATGCGTGAACAACACAGTTCATGCATGGGCGTTGCACTTGAAGGGGCCTGTCTATGTAGCGATGTTCAAGCCCTTGTCGATTGCCATCGCTGTTGCCATGGGTGTTATGTTCCTTGGTGATACTCTCCATCTTGGCAGGTATTGAATAACTCCCTCTCCCTCTTCCAAAAGAAGAAAAAACCTCTTATCAATTATCAAGAAGAAACTATGCTTTAGCTCGTCCATTGCTTCTTGTTCTTAATTCAACTCGCTATTTTTATACATTTTACAGTCTTGTTGGAGCAACAATAATATCTATCGGCTTCTATACTGTGATGTGGGGTAAAGCAAAAGAAGAGATAGGTGAAGACTACGGAATCAATAGCCTGGAATCTCCATCTCCGACCCAAAAGGACCCTCTATTGCAGAGCTATAAAACTGAAAGCAATAAAGGGCAAGTGTAAGCGATTGTATGAAAGCATGTTACAAATTGTTCAGCACCTAGTTCCATTGAATCGAATCATATGAACACTTGTGGTCACAAGATCACTTTCTCTCGGCCAAAATTTCAGGCTCAATCACATTCATGTGAAGAGCACTTGTTTGGATTTAATCTGCGCATATGTCATTCACCCGCCCACAAGAACACGTATGCATGTGAACGAGGCTCCGGAGTGGAAAAGGACAAAATGTTAAGATATTTCCTGTGTTGCAATTAAAGTATAATTTTCACACCTATTTTACACTGGCAAACGTGCTTAAAGCCACTTAAAACACACATCAACCGATATGATAAATGGATGCATGGATGTCAAGAATAACATTACTTGAAATTAATCATATCCACCATGCGGGTATAGTACACTAATCAATATAATATAAATCTAAAAAAGCGTTTGCTGGAAAATAAAATGAAATATATCCCTTGTAAGCTCCTACCCAAAATAAAAAATAAAAACTGAAAATCATGAAATTTTCTGGATCTAGGAAAACCATCTTCACCTCCCTCCCCACTTTTTTCTACTCATTAAAACAAAATTTATGAATATAAGTATAAATGAAAAATCTCAACACCCATTAATTCCGATCCAACGTTTACAAAGATTAATGAGACCCCAGCATCATGAAGAAGATATGGAGGGGCCAAGCAAATGATGAACTGCAAGGATAACTAATGGAGGAGTAATCTTCTGTACCTTCTCCAAAATCTTCACTCAAGTCTTGAGGTCATCAGACATTGCAGAAGGTATGCAATGTGTTGTCAGAATATCTAAAGTTGCTGCCTTGGCAGTCTTGGTCTCCAGGACCACTATCTGCATAATGTTTAAAACTTGTCAAAGTTAAGAGAATACTTGCGTGTGTGTGAGAGAGAGTGAGAGTGAGAGTGAGAGAGACAGAGACAGAGACAGAGACAGAGAGGGTGGAACCTGTTGATACTCGAGATCAAACTTAAGATATTCATCCTCACAGCTTTCCACCATGTTGGCCAAGCCCTTAAGATTCTTCACAGGTTTACCATTGAAAGCAAGAACCTATAAACACATAAGAAAGATGTGAAGTTAAAAAAGTCCAGTTCAAGTTATTCCAGTAATGTTACAACACAATGTGACACATATTTCCTGACCTGAGTATTTACGATTTCCTCGTATCCAATATTAATGTCAGCCACAAGAACCTAGCAGAAATTTTGAGGAGAAAAGTGATGAGCGAAATCAGGCACTAATATAATGAAATGAAATGTCATGGGAAAGATGATAAGAGAGACAACAAGAGAAACCTGAGAAATAACAACTAGCTGTTCATCTACCGATTCTGCCATTGCATGTAGATGCTTGTCCAACAGTTTCACTGGAGCATCAAATTCATAATCCTTTCCATACTGGACAAAAGTGAAAAAACCCAGGAGTTAAGAAACAGAGAAATAACTCTTATAGACCCCCAAGCATAAAGTTTGCTTATCTTAGGATCCCGCCTTTGCGATAGGAAATCATAAATAGGTTCCACACCCTTAAATATTATTCTATCTATATAAATTATTCAACAATCAGAGCATACATGATTCACACATCGTGCAATACATAACAAAGAGAAAATAAGCCTCAAGCTTATTTAGTGTCTCTGCATCCCTTTCACATTTATTATGTTAATTTAAAAATTTTAAAATATGACAGAGAGCTTCTAATATTTATTTTTATATGTATGACTCTCTTGGGGCACACTGGTTCTGATCAGCTGAACATTGCAGCTGAAAAACAAACAGTTTCTGAGTAGTCCCTAATTAACAGATGATAAGTTAGAAGGGCAAAGAGCGAATGGGGGGATCAAAAAACGCCAACTAATTGAAATAAAACCGGGATAACAATGAGGGCAACAATGAAAATGTAATGCATTGTGACCATTTATACAGTTGATACTGTATACTATTAACAAAATTGAATCTCATTCCAAAACCTAGCAGCACATACTTCTCAGTCAATTTAACCTATGAATATAAGTTTTAGGCCCCATCAAGCTGAAAGTATCGGAAAAAGCAAACAAACAAACGAAAAAGAGATACAGATGCATATAAAAACCCATTAAATGATTCCATCCAGTTCTTTGATAAAGAACACAGAAGTTAACAAATGCAAAAGAAACAGAAAAAGGAAGAGAAAGAGACAGAGCAAGTGAAGTTTCACTCTTAAATAAATACACACCTCAGAACGCAGATAGGGAACAGATACAGCAGTAAAAACAAAACCAGCAATAATGTAATAAGAAGGAGGTTTGCCCTTGATGTGTGCTGGGATGAGCCGCTTGTGTGTTTCAAGTCTTATGTTGAATTCAAGTATCTCTGAATGACGGAGAACTTTTACTAAAGCATTGTCACCAGTGTATTTTTGAGATACAAGATAACTGAAGCCAATGCGCTCTCCATGCCGGAATGGAACTAAATGGGAATTAAAAGAAGCAAGAGTTAATGGGTATTCTCAAGAGACAATGTGAAATTCAAAACAAAATCTTAAATGCTATATAGTTGTTCCTGGTTTGCCAAAAACATTTGGGCCACACCAAAGACAATGACCTGTCCTCCATAAGATGGGTTTCACGTGGAAGTGAAGTGGAACAAAGATACAGGACATGGAAAGAATAGTACACTGACAGTTATCAACATAGGAGTGGCCAAAACAAGAGAGCATAAGGTGTGGAACCTAAGTACTTCAGACAAACTTCAAATGCGACTCGATGCACTTTCTTTTTATCAGCAAAGACACAACAGTAGTTCGGTCAGTTGCCCTAGTCTAGCCACTGGCTGAAGCTAAGTTCCTGCAAATGTTTAGTTTCCATTATTTCATCTCTTAACTCTTGTATACAACCAGCAACCCTCGTTTTTAAAATTTACTTTCCATGGTTGCCCAACAATCAACCGCACATGCTTCCTATTGTACCTATTATTTGATGAAAGACGTCAAACTGACAAAGAAAATTGTGATATGGCTAGCATCCAAAATTTTATAGGTGTCGCACTTTTGCAAACCAGAGGTATCCAAATTAATGAATTATCATAAAATGAACCTTAAAATGCATACAAGAGATTTAAAGAAAAAATTGCAAACTAATTAAGTTCTATGGTCTCTGACTTATCAAAAAAAAAAAAAAATTAAGTTCTATGGCATTACTAGAAAAGATTATCACAGGTAATCATTCCTCATGGTAAATATTTCTTAAGACCAGAACACAGTTGTAGAAACGAGTATGCATGAACAAGATACAGAACACAGTACTAGCAACTAATTCTGATCTTAAATTATAATTTTTTTTTTCTTTCTTTCTTTTGGCCAGGGGGGAGGGGAGGGGTTTACCTGTTCCATCATTAGCAATATTAACCCCATCAAAACTCAAGATAACATCAGATGGCTTCAGAACCTGAGACTCAGGAGCAGTAGGTTCGATTCTTCTGATACGGACACCTTTCTGATCAGGTCCCATCCCCATTGCCATGCGTAGATCAGGATTTTCTATCTTCTGCCATTCAACTCCAAGAATTGGGAACCCTAACACATCGCAAATGAACAGACAATTTAAAAAAATGAAGATCAACTCAAAAGTCTCAACAAATAAACAATAACCTCAAAGTTCAGCACTGTCCCTGTTCTCCAGTTGCCTGATCAGATGTGCAGGGACGGAACAATATACAGATAACAACCTTTAAAGTTACAATAGCTAAATTTCTGCACTGAGTTTATTTGTTATAATATTATTTTTGGATCTCTTTTCAGGGGAAGGGGAGTTGAACAAAGTAAAACCACACCCTGAGATACCTGTATATGCTCCATTCTTCTCATAATCTTTAATGAAGTGCATAATAACTGGTGTCGGTATGACATAACCTATGTTCTCCACATCTTCATGTTTAAGAGACTGAAATGCAATACCCACACACTTTCCCTTATCATTGAAGGCAGGCCCACCAGAGTTTCCAGAGTTTATTGCAGCATCTATCTGGGAAAAGGCATGTCAGAACAAGGGACAGCAAGAGACTATGTCAACAAAAAGGTATATGATATCAACAGTAAGTCTAACAGAATGTAAAGTCAAAACACTATAACCTGCAGTCCGAGAAGTTCTGTTGACCCATGAACATAAGAAAGTATCTCAATGCGTGACACAACACCACTTGTCACAGAGATTGTGTCCCCCCCAATTGGGTAGCCCACAACAGTTACTGCATCTTGGAGTGCAGGCAAATCTCCAAACTCCACAGGTGAAACTCCTTCCCAGAACTCGTCATCACTCACAGTCAGCATTGCTGAAGCATCACGAAAAGGGAAAAAAATAACCCTTTTAGTTACATTGCATACAAAATAAAACTAAAATCTTTAGATGAGTTACTCTTAACATCTCTAAATATTAATTCAATTAAACCAGACACTAGGATCAGCATAAGCATCGTGGTAGCTTAACTGGGTGAACCATTAACAAATCCTTTTTATTCCATTTCAAGTTTCAACACACATCAGCCTCTTTCATGTATTCATTTCAACAGAAACGCAAAAATTAGGACTTCTTCACTAGTTTTATAGAATTTAAACCAACAAGTAAATGCCTATACCTACAACAAACCTATTAGATAAGTAACATTAATTTGATAGAACCATAGTCATTAATTTTTATTCTTTTTCCTTTATTTAATGAATTACTAATAGATTCTCATTCGCATTATTGCAATAACAAAAGTGAACCTTACTCTCACCCTACAATCCACATATTTGCCTCTCTCTTCCAATTCCAATTCAACAAAATCCCATCAATTATGTTCCTCAAAAAAAGCAACTTTACCAAATTCATCAAACCCATATACAAAAATCAGCTTGAAACCAAATTAAAACAACCGAAATTCCCATTACCAATATCACACTCAGTCCCAATAGCCAACACCGTGGCCAAGTACTTGGTGTCGGAACCCCGCTTCTTCAGCTTCACTTGGGTATGGTGCTCCACCGAATGCGCATTGGTCAAGACCCTCCTGCCCCCAATGACGAACCCACTGCTGCTGGAGCTATACTGCCTCTTCCTCTGCCACATGAGCGAGAAATTGGGCTCCGTGTGAACGCAGAAGACCTTCACGACCGCGTCCATGGAGGGCACCACCCTCCCCACGTTCTCCCACCTCACCGGCTCCGAAACGATCGCAGCGGAATTAGTCGTGGTGGTTGCCGTTGCCATCGTAGTCGTCGCGTGGGCCAAGTCGCCGTTTTGCTCCGCCTGTCTGGAGCTTCGGCGCTCCGGTGAAGCCGCTATGTTGGCCCGCGGGTTATCGTTCTTATTGACCTTACGGGGACGACCACGGCGGCTCCGAGAGGCCGA
Source organism: Carpinus fangiana (assembly GCA_006937295.1). Lineage (NCBI taxonomy): Eukaryota > Viridiplantae > Streptophyta > Magnoliopsida > Fagales > Betulaceae > Carpinus > Carpinus fangiana. The sequence goes on from CM017323.1 coordinate 3,085,148, forward strand.
CAGGTCGTTCGGGTCCGTCGTGGGCTCGGCGGCGGGGATGGTGACTGAGACGACGTCGTTTGCTGCTGCGGTGGTGTATGGGAAGTCCTTGGTCTCTTGTGTTGGGGTTTTGGGTTTACGACCCCGTTTTCGCTTGTTTTCCCCCATTTCTGTTTTTGGAGAGACACGGAGAGAAAGAGAAAGTCAGCAAATGGGCTTTGGAGGAGGGGTTTTGCTCTTATTGGTTGGTTGGTTGCTTGGAAATTTTAATTGGATATTCCAGAATCTCTTCTTGAGAATAAGGATACTATTTGGGCCTACAATTGGCCCTATATTGAGCTTTCATTTAGGGGTGGGACTATGCCTGTTTGGGCCAATGTATTCCTCATCGCGGCCTACCCTTATCCAATGACATTCTCTTCTTTAGACGGTGAATATTCTTTCTTGGGTAATGTTCTAAGAGTGCAGCTGCTGTCCGGATGGTGCAAAAAGGAGGGCTTTTCTGCCTTCCATTCATGAGTTGACACCTAGCATTTTAAGAAAAAAAACACAAACTAAAATAAGATCAAAGCATCCACGCAGCCCCTGATTTTTCCTTTCATTTTTTTTTCTTCTTCTCTTCTCCCTGACCTCACGCACACCTGGTTTTTTTCATCTTTTTTTTTTTTTCTTCTTCTTCTCCCTCACCTCACACACGCCTGGTTTTTTTTCTTTTTTCTTCTTCTTCTTCTCCCTCACCTCTCCGGCGACCCACCATTTCCGGCCAAACCATCTCCGGCGACCCACCATTTCCGGCCAAACCATCTCCGGAGACTTTCTTCATTTCCGGCCAAATCCAACCGGAAAACACCAAAAAACTCAAACCCAACCTCAAAAATCGTTTCTAATGCCACAAAATTCGTTTCTAATGCATCAAAACTAAAACCTAAAGGGGAAGGTTAACCCTTTTTTGGAATTTTATCATCCTAAAACCCCAAAAAAAAAAAACCAAACCAACGAAAGAAAAAAAAAAGAAAAAAAAAAAAAAAAAAAAAAAAAAAAAAAAAAAAAAAAACCAAACCCACGGCCGGCGAGACCCAGCCGTGGGTCTCGGTTGCCGGTCGTCGACTTGCTGCGAGGTGGCCGGTCGTCCTTCCGGCAAGACCCAACGGACACCCTCTGCACCCCACTCTTCCTTCTTCCTCCTCCTTCTCTTTTCTTTCTTCTTTAGCCACCCAATCAGCTGTTGTAGGGTGTAAAAAATTTTTGTGCATTTTTTGTCTTTTAAATGAGGTGTTAGCTTCTTAATGGTGGGCAAAAAGGCCAACCTTTTTGCCACAACCGAACTGAAGTTATACTCATGTTCTAATAGCGTACTGCCGTATTCCACGCACCACTATTTTTTTATTTTTTATTTTATTCAATGTTGGGGAAGAGAAAAATGAAATTACAAGAAAATAAAATACAAAGACAACAGAGTTTTTCAAAGAACCGTCAAGAATGGGTTAAATAAATGACATGACCGGGCCCATCAAACCAAACTTAAAAAATAATAAGATATTCATGAGGAGTTAAGAGCACTAACAACAGTTTTCCTTTGATTTTTCTTAAGTTTAAGGCACAAAACTATTTTTTGCTTCCCTATGAAAATAAATTTCACAATAGCTTCTCTTACATTTCCCTATATCATTAAAATATTATTTCTTTACAAAATACAAGTTTCCTACTTACCCTTACTTTTTTCACAAAATCCTAACACAATCCTCAATTAAAGACAAAAAGATAAAAGATGAGAGAGAAAAGAGGAAAGAGGAAAGATAAATGTTTATATTAAAATAATGTATAGGGAACCACTTTTGGTTCTCTATACATTGGGAAACTGTAGCAACCATTGAGGATTGGTTAAATATAGAGAATCTGATATGAGTAGATTTTTGTGATTTTTTTAAAATTTTTCCTAAACATAGGAAAAAAAAAATGGCATATAGGGTATCTGTTACTAGTGCTCTAAGGCATGTACGTAGAATATTGCTAATCAGATTCTATATTGATGTAAGAGAGGTACCGTTATTTTTGATCTACTATATTATACTAATTTTAACGATTATAGTATCCTAAATAATTCTTTATGACAATTATTGGAAAGAAAGAAGGGATAAGTTATAATATTATTGTATTGAGAATATTGGATAATAATTAATTAATCGTGCATGGTATAATGTAGTTGTTGTCCATTTCCTATAATATGCCTTTCTTATGGGGTTGAACAAAAACATACGTACACTGAATAAAAAGGAAGAAGAGAAGCAGGTAGTATCAACAAATCCACTTGACTCGCCCGATTACAATAATATTCATGATGCATGAAAATAGACTAAACAGATGAGTAGTCCAGGAAGGCGGTGCATATATACGTGAGAATGCAAAACACGTCATCTATCTTATGACTTATATGAGACGTACGTTGCCAAACAGATCTGATCGCTTTGCCGGAGATCGGCGGGCGCCCATATATATTATTATATATATATGGGAATTCAAAACACGTTGTCGATCTGCACGTTGAAATTTCGTTGATGATATCGACTCTCCTACCCACAGAGATGCAGGCGCCCATATGGGAATTCAAAACACGTACGTATCTGCCTGTTGACGTTTTGATACGAGAAATATGGTTAAAGCACCAAATCTTCGTGTGCAAATACGTTGTAACTCGATCTTGTAAGAGAACATTTCAGCAACAACTTATATAAGACTTGTTCTTTCCGTGGAACAAGTTGTAGATCGATAGAGCAATAACATATATAAGACTTTTTTTTTTTAATATGTCCGCACAAGGGGAGGATGAAAATTCGAATTAGTGACCTCTATTTCATTAGGTGTACATGGTTCGAGCCGACTGAATTATCTCTTAAGGACAATAACATATATAAGACTTAAATTGGCCAATTTAAGTTGTATAGATCGATAGAGCAATTAATTATGCTTTAACATGGTACAATGGGAACAGGTCCTCTCTAGGAGAATATTCACTTAATGGTCTAGAGAGATTTGAGGCCATCAATTAATGGAACATTTATCCCATTAATAAAAATAATAATTATATATTATATATTTTTAAAAATAATTAAATAACAAAAAAATAAAAACACTTATGGGGTGGCCGGCCACCCCAAACTGCCAAATCTTTTTTTTTTTTTTTTTTTTTTGATTTGGCCCTTGGGCCGGGGTGGCCGGACCATCCCCAAGGGCCATTGGGTGGCCGGGCACCCCTTAATTTTTTTTTTAATTATTTTTAAAATAAGTATAATATTTAATTAATGAGACATATGCCTTATTTATGGCCTCAAGATCTCTCAAAAGATATTTACAGAGATTCTGACCATTAACTAGATATTCTCCAGTTCAAAATGAACTAGAGAGAATTCGTCAGTTCAACAAGCACTAGGTAATTAATTAAACACAAGTGTACGTGTACGTGTAAACGTTAATGTTTTAATTGGGTCAGCAGGCCATTTGAAAATATTTCAGTACTACGTCGTTCATGAGGTAGCAGGTTTAGATTATTGGATATATATATAGTTTGTTATGATATCATGATCATATTCGTTTTCTTCTGGTCCTGGTCTTTGACAATTGTTTTATCTCTTTAAGTGTAAATTAATATAATTCTCTTTTTAAACACACAAAAACAAAAACGAAACGACATGATTAATGATGGTCTAGGTCATTTCTTTTGTCGGGAACATTGAATTATTGTCTTTATATTATTATTTTGTCTTGTAGACTTGGGTCTTCAGGTACCAGCTTATGCTCTTTATTCATATTGTTAGTTCTTGTATTGGCTTAATTCAGTTTCAAAATACAGAAGTTACTGTACACAAGCTCAAACACTGATATAGAATGTTCAGAATCGAATCTCCACCGTTCATAATGTAGATTCATGTGTCATGAACGTTCTTGCAAAATTTCAGCTCAATCGGACCACAAACACCCATCGATCGAAGCTGTTGATGAAGGCTGGACAACATTTTCAGAATGCTGTTTTCTCCCCACTGCAAGCCATGTCCGGACATGAATTCCAGGAAGCATATTTTTGCTCCGCAAGGCCATGTCCGGACATCCAATTAACCTGTCCGGACACCCCGTACCTATTATGCCCAAAAACGTGTTTTTAGTGGCCTAGGTCTAGGGTTTGATGTACTGATATATATACATCATTATAGAAGAGAGAGGCACGAATTTTCACCCCCAGAGAGTTCGTCGGAGGGTGTGCTAAGAGAGATCATATGTGGTGAGCGTTAAATTGAATCTCTTAGAGTTTAGTTATTTCTTTGATAAATCTAAGGTTGTGAAGTCAACCGGAGTTCCGGTGAAAGGAGATCACGTAGAAGAATTGTGCCAGATGTTCTGGAAAGGGCTACTGCGGTAGAAGTCAAGTGGGTCGCTTGTCTTATGCAAGAGTGTCAATTACAAAGGTTTTGTAAGTGTGAACTTCTTGTAATCCTTAGTCTTTTACTGAGTTAGTGATTTCCTGGGTTTGACTGCCCCGGAGAGGTTTTACATTTAGAGAGTTCTCTAAATGGTTTCCTCTTCGTAACCAAATATCTGTGTTGTTTATTGTTTATTGTTTTATATATTTTTGGTTGTTTATTAATTGTTAGGTCAGATTTATTTCCGCATAATATTATTTTGTTAAACACCTAGAAAATCCGAATAGGTGTTAATTTGAGTCAATTAGAATTTTCACATATAGACCAATTCTAACATTAATATATTATAAATCCACAAAACAAATATATATATATATATATAATTTTATTGGATATCAGTTACAACCGCCACATGTTGAAGGTGGCTAGCAAAACCACTTGAAGAAAAATAGTAAAACAGTACATAATTGAAAAAGTAGTGGAAGCCCAGCTGGCTAATTAATAAACTGAATGAATTTTATCATTAATGGGTAGTGTTATTATAAGACCAATACCATTGTCGGTGGTTATGTGGTTTCAATAAAATTTTCATGAGGTTCAAGCATGTATTAGGCCTAAATTCAAATTTTCACAATGGATAATCACTTACATAAACCGAATTAGTATATATTAGCCATCTTAAGAATCCATTGATATTATGGTGGAACTATGTCAGGTTATGGCTCAATTGGTTTTAAAAGAGCACCTATGGTTCTCGCTGTCTAAGCTCCTTCTGAACTAGCCGCCTTAGGAATCCTCTAATATTTTAGTGGAGCTGGACCAAATTATAGTTCAATTGGTCTTGATGGAACGCCTACAATACCTGCCGTCTATGCCCCTCGTAAGCAATTCTCAAGGAATAAATGTTACCATGGATGGTAACTTCATGATAGAGTAGCCAATGTCGTTAGTCACCCCACTTGCCCTTTTTTATTTTCAAAACTACGACCTATATATAAAAGTCATTTCAGCCCTTATAAGTTCCGCCGCTCTGGTGAATTGTTCAAAAAGGCTGTATTTTAGTTAATTAATATATATTGGCCGCCTCTGGATCATCGTTTGACATTTTTGAACGAAGGACGACGTCCCTCCATTTGGTATATATATATATATGTATGTATATATCTAAAATAAAGAGTAGTAATTGTATGCAATTAAGCAACGACGACAATGTTGTCTGTAGTAATGACGTCCCTGAGGGTTATCCTAACTGCTCCTTTCCATCGATTCATCCATGAAGACTTCCATGAAGCTGTTGCCAAGATGACTCTCATAGACGCTTTCCTCTTTCTTGTACTGCCATTAATGTTCATAAGCTTGTGCAATATCATTTTTTTTTTTTTTTTGGCATTTGTGCAATATCATATTATTATCATTCTTTTTTGTTTCTAAAAATGTCGAGATCGATCGACATGCATGTAGACAGTACTCAGTAGACATATATACAGTACTCTTTAATTAATCAGCGTATGTTTCGATCCTTTTATGGGAGTAAATTATTAAGACATTAATTAATGATGTTATCTTTTTCATGTGTTTCATATATGCAGATTGTGCACTCCATTGATAAGCTGGGGATATGGCACCGCTTACCAGTGTTCTTAGGTCTAGCTTATCTCGGTATTCGCCGGCACCTTCACCAGGAATACAATTTAATCAACGTTGGAAGATCTCCAGTGGGTGTTAGGTTTAACCCCGGGGATTATCCATACAGGACAGCTGATGGAGAACACAACGATCCCTTCAATGAAGGTGCAGGTAGTGAAGGAACTTTTTTTGGCAGAAACCTTCTTCCGGTTGATCAAAAGAACAAGGTATTTGATATATATTTCTCCCGTTGGGACCATATAAGACTCACACATCTCCATTTTTAATTTTGAAAACTAAACACTACAAGAAAACTGATCATTAGCGTCCAAATGAATAACAGCGACCCCAAAGCCATCGCCAATGAGGAGTCATTAGCGGCGACTTTTGAATGATCGATATCAGTCATTAGCGGCGACATGTTGTGACAAACATGTCGCCACTAATTGTGAACGCTAAATACCAAAAAAATTGGTATTTAGTAGCGACCCCAATAGTAGCGACAATTGTCGCCGCTATTGACCCCTCATCAGCGGTGACAAACAAAAGTTGTCGCTGATGAGGGGTTAATAGTGACGACTTTACGTTGCCGCTAATGATAGTAAACTTATAGTTTACTATCATTTTAATTTTTTAAACACCAAAATCTTTTCATTTTTTTTATTAAATAAATAAAATAAATGATATGAAATACAATTATGTTAACGACCTCATTTGGCAACCTTTTTAAAAAAGTGTTTTTTTCATTTTATGTAATGAAATATGAAAATTGTCCTTAAATGTTTTATATGTTGAGTTATTTGATAATACCTCGTTTGGCAACCTTTTTCAAAATGTGTTTTTTTTTTTCATTTTTTGTTATGAAATATGAAAATTGCCCCTAAATGTTTTATGTGTTGACTTGTTTGATAATATATATATTTGTTAAAATGCAAAAGGTTATTTTAAAGATTGTTGCCAAATGAACTCTTTTTTTTTTTTTATAAAAATTAAAACTACTAAAAAAAAAAGATAAGATACGATATTTTTTATTAAAAAAGAAAAAAGAGAGGGTTTGATCATGCACAACTATGGACTCATGACCCCACCACGTAACCCCGTGGCTGGGTTAACCAAATGCAACAATTGGGTTAATATGCCTTATAACCACTGGTGCATGGTTGAGTGCATGAGAGCTCGAGTTGACGCACCAAATATTTAACCAAGACCGGCCGTGGCTGGTTGAGAGCTCGACAATGATGGGGTTGGGTTGCATCTAGCCATCATCATGGCCAGCTAGCTGCATGGATATGGCTGCAGATCATTTATAAGTCAACTTCATTTTTTTCTCCTTCTTTTCTTGATTTTAATGTTTTTTCAACTTTTTTTAAAGGAGAGTATATTTTCATATTAATTTTGTCATTTTTTTGAGAGAAAAAGAAAAAAGAAGAAAGAAAGATAAAAATATCAGACTTAAAATGATTTGTATACTCGGATCTCAAATTTAAAAAATTGAAACCCGAAGTTTTAATATAAAGAGACGAAAAACACACGTGGTCAACCTACCAATATTTTCCATATAAATAGCTAAATATTATCTCATGTATAATAAATAGATAAATGGTCCTATATACATACACACTATATATACGTGCTTAATTAATTGTATGATCATGTGGCTCAATATAAGCATTAAATTTTTTAAATATTTATTACTTGAAATTATTAAGATAATTTGCTGCATGTGAAACTTTACTACTAAAAGTTATAAGAAATCTAAAAGAGTTAGAATATTTATGTTATGAATAATTAATTTAATTATCTATGGATGATATGTGCGCGCGCAGCTAAGGAAACCAGATCCGATGGTGGTTGCCACAAAACTTCTTGCGCGGAGAAAATTCACCGACACAGGGAAGCAATTCAACATGATTGCTGCTTCTTGGATTCAGTTTATGATACATGATTGGATTGACCACTTGGAGGATACCAATCAGGTTAATTTTCTGTATATATATGTTTATAATTTATTTATTTAATTATGCATGTTCTTTAATTAATTTGGACAAAAATATTGTAGATTGAGCTGACTGCACCTAGAGAAGTTGCAAACCAGTGCCCCCTCAAGTCTTTCAAGTTCTACAAGACAAAGGAGATTCCAACTGGCTTTTACGAGATCAAGAATGGGACATTGAACATTCGTACACCATGGTGGTAAGATAAACTTTTTCCCTAGACAAGTACTGGTTATTTAAAAATTTTGCACGTCTCTAACAAGAATGATGGTGAATATCGATCAGGGATGGAAGTGCTATATATGGGAGCAATGCTGAGAGGCTGGGAAAGGTGAGAACTTTCAAAGACGGGAAGCTCAAAATATCACCAGATGGCCTTCTTCCCCATGACCAAGATGGCATTGCTGTGTCAGGAGATGTTCGTAATAGTTGGGCTGGCGTCTCAACAATGCAGGCCCTCTTCATTAAAGAACACAATGCTGTCTGCGATACTCTCAAGGTATATTGGATGATCAGCTGTTCGTAGCATACCACTTTTCATGCGACCACATCATTAGCTCAATAATACAGTCTCATTTTAATGATGTTTCAGAAGGAATATCCAGAGTTTGGTGATGAAGAATTATATCGTCATGCAAGGCTGGTGACATCGGCAGTGATTGCTAAGATCCATACAATAGATTGGACGGTGGAGCTTCTCAAAACTGATACATTGCTTGCAGGGATGCGCGCCAACTGGTATATATTCTTCTATTTCAACATAAGTTTACTGAATTGATCTTCTTCTCCATCTCTCTCTCTCTCTCTCTCTATAGATGGTACTTTCTGAACATCTATTTCAGGTATGGATTGTTGGGAAAGAAATTCAAGGACACATTTGGTCACGTTGGAGGGGCCGAATTGGGAGGTTTGGTGGGTCTAAAGAAACCAAATAACCATGGCGTTCCTTACTCGTTGACTGAGGAGTTTGTTAGTGTTTATCGCATGCACTCGCTTCTACCCGATCACCTTAACCTGAGGGACATCTCGACCGCTCCAGGACCGAACAAATCTCCACCCTTGATCGAAAAGTATATCCCTCTTGATTTAACTCGGCATCAAAATTAGACCATTCAATTTTCATGGAAATTGTTTCAACCTAATTATTTTTGTATTTCAGGGTTCCTTTGGCGAATTTGATAGGTATAAAGGGAGAAAAGGTTTTGGCAGAAATTGGGTTCACAAAGCAACTGGTTTCAATGGGCCACCAAGCTAGTGGGGCCCTAGAGCTTTGGAACTATCCTACGTGGCTTAGGGACCTCGTACCACAGGACGTGGATGGCCATGATAGGCCTGATCATGTGGACCTACCAGCTCTTGAAGGTAGTATTAGCTAATCTGGATGGTTTACTTAATTGATTTACCAATTTACATTCAATGTGAAGCTTATTCTTAGCCTCCATGATCATGCAGTTTATAGGGACAGGGAGAGGAACGTCGCAAGGTACAATGACTTCCGCAGGGCCCTATTATTGATACCCATTTCAAAATGGAAAGATCTGACGGATGACAACGAAGCGATTCGAGCTCTTGAAGAAGTGTACCGTGATGATGTTGAAGAGCTTGATTTGCTCGTGGGCCTCATGGCAGAGAAAAAGATCACAGGGTTCGCTATTAGTGAGACAGCTTTTGTAATATTCTTACTAATGGCATCAAGGTAATTATGAAACAAACCCACTAATTATAATTGTAATGAAATTAAATAAGGAAATCGTACGTGCGTGATGTAATAACATGATGATTAACTTGGTTGGGCATGCATGCGTACGTGCAGGAGGCTGGAATCAGATAGGTTCTTCACAAGCAATTTCAACGAGGAGACGTATACAAAGAAAGGACTTGCATGGGTAAACAATACAGAGAACCTGAAAGATGTAATCGACCGTCATCATCCAGAATTGACGAAGAAATGGATGAATTCTACAAGTGCTTTCTCAGTCTGGGATTCCCCTCCAAATTCTCACAATCCAATCCCACTCTATCTGCGGGTTCCTCAGTCTTAGGAATCCCAAGTTATATCAAACCCTATTATGTATTATTTGGAATAATAATGTGGAACTAGTTAAATAAACCATAAGCTTCAAGATGTCGATCGTTAGTACTGTTGTGATCATGTACATGTTGATCTAAATAAGGGAGAAGCTATTTGTGACACCATTTACTACCGCTTTATTTATCCTCTCTATTTTCTTGTGAAATGAAAATTAATATGCCGTTTTATAATTAAAATTTTGTTTTATTGCATCTAGTTATGTGTACATTTAAAAAATTTTAGTGGCATGGTAAATTGCAACACATATTCACCATTAAATTTGTAAATTTAATATTAGCTATGAAATAGCTCATTTCTATTTCACTTGAAATTGAGGAGACTTTATTACATTTCTTATAGAATGTACTATGGCTCCTCTAAACCTACCTCATAAGCACATCTCTTCTATTTTCATGCTCACTTCATAAGTTTTGACTTTTGATGAAAGAACCCTTCAGAGTTTGGACCATTCTGTGAAGTTTCTCTAGTACTAGGGGTGAACAACCTTATACGTTAGGGAGTTTTTGGCAATCTTAAAAATGTTTAAAATACTTTTAAAAACACTATTTTCTATATTATTGCCCTGTCAATGATGACTTTTTTACTTCTAAATAGCTAGACGATTTAGCTTTCTACTTTACTACTTTTTGTATCTATGAATTTTATTTATTTATGTAGGTTTGGACCCATGCAAAAAATCATGTTCCTCCCGCCTCTATCTAGTACTATTTTGTTTTGTTTTTTTTTTTTTTTTATAGGAGCCATTTTATGTAGTGATCAATTTCACAATTTAGACCACTATGTGAAGTTTCCCATAAGTACCTATAACTAATTTTGTATTTTCTATATGTTATAGGCCGGCTCTGTTTGGTAAATTCCTTAATTAGGGCTTTTCTTGTAACAAAAATTGATTGGTGCGGAAAAAAGTAAAAATGTTTAATTGGTATGAAAAAGTGATTTTTTTTTTTATTTTTGTGATTTTTTTATGGGTTAAATACCTTATTCACCCCTGTGGTTTTACTTCTTTATTTTTTGACCCATATGATTTACTTTTTATCACAGGATGTCCCTCTGATTTGCCTAAAGATGGAGATGGTCTCTCCGTCAAAATTCTGTCCAAAATTTTACAGAACGCCACATCAACACCAATCATGATTTGACACGTGTCCATATAATTAATTAATTAAAAACATTAAAAAAATTACATTTAATTCATTTTAAAAAAAAATTTGAGTATGGCTTTGGCCGTGGGTTTTTTTTTTCACTTTGCCGGAAGGCACTTTGGTGGCCGAACCAGTGCCACGAATCAATGCCCCCTCAAAGTCTTTCAAGTTCTACAAAACAAAGGAGGTTCCAACTAGCTTTTACGAGATCAAGAATGGTACAAAGAACATTCGTACACCATGCCACCATCACTACAAGAATTTAGCCCTTTAGCGTCAACACTATCAGCGTCGACCCAGAAGTCGACGCTAATACTAGGCTATTAGCGTCGACTTCTAAAAGTCGACACTGATAGAGGCTTATTAGCATCGACTATTAGGTTGACGCTAATAGTTGTACCAAAATATGAGTATTAGCGTCGACTTTACAGTGGATGCTAATAAGTCGACCCTAATACACTGGCGGGAATTATCTCAAGCGCGGGAAAACTAGTAGCGTTAACTAAACAACTATTAGTGTGGACGCTAATGCTCTTATCAAAAAAATAAATAAAAGTCAAGGACTATTAGCAGTGGACGCTAATAGTCCATTACATTTATGTGGGTATTTTTTGACAAGTGCATTAGCGTCCACTTTCAGTGGACACTAATGCTCATATCAAAAAATTAAAAAATAATAATAATAAAAGTCAAGGACTATTAAGTGGACGCTAAAAGTCCTTTACATTTATGTGGGTATGTTTTAATAAGATCATTAGCATCCACTTATTAAAAAATAAAAATAAAAGTCAAGGACTATTAGCATCCACTGCAAGTGGACGCTAATAGTCCTTTACATTTATGTGGGTATTTTTTGACAAGTGCATTTTCAGTGAACGCTAATGAGGGACTATCAGCGTCGACTCCCAAAGTAGACGCTGATAGTCCCTCATTAGCGTCCTAATACTCTTATCAAAAAATAAAAATAAAAGTCAAGGACTATTGGCGTCCACTGCAAGTGGACGCTAATAGTACTTTACATTTATGTGTGTATTTTTTGACAAGTACATTAGCGTTCAGTGGACACTAATGCTTTTATAAAAAAATATAAGTCAAGGACTATTAGCGTCCACTACAAGTGGACGCTAATAGTCCTTGACTTTTATGTGTGTATTTTTTGACAAGTGCATTTCAATGGACACTAATGAGGAATTATCAGTGTCGACTTTGGGAGTCAACGCTGATAGTCCCTCATTAGCGTCTACTTTCAGTGAACGCTAATAGTCATTCATACAAATAAAAAAATAAAAAAAAAATAAAGACTATTAGCATCCACTAAAATATAAAAAAATTTAAAAAAATAATAAAGACTATTAGCGTCGACAAAGTGGACGCTAATAGTCATTCATATAAATAAAAAAAAATAAAGACCCACTAAAAGTGGACGCTAATAGTCCTATATTAAAAATTTTTTAAAAAAATTAAGACTTAATTTTAATAGACTAATATAATTAATTAATTAATTAATAGACTAATATAGTAGTTAAGATATATATCTAGGGTTATATATGTAGTAATTAATATATATCTAGGGTTATATAATTAATTATTTATTACCTTTTTATTTATAATTAATTAGGTGACAGTTTAATATACAGTTAGCATTGATGACTTGTCAAGTTATGATCGATCAAACTTGATACAATTGAAATTGAAAGTTCAATCAAATATCCGATTGATCCTAGTGAAATTGTTCAATTGAACATGATATGATCAAATAAAAGGAGAAATTAAAAAATAAATAAATAAATAATTTTTTTAAATGAAAGAAAATTTTTTTAAAAAAAATTAAGAAACTGTAAAAATTTTAATATAGGACTTAATTTTAATAGACTAATATCCGATCGATCCTAATGAATTAGTTCAGTTGATCGTGGTAAGATCAAATGTTCAATCAAACATCCGATCGATCCTAGTGAATTAGTTCAATTGATCATGATATGATCAAATGATCAATCGATCATCTGATCAATCCTAGTGAATTAGTTCAATTGATCGGGATATGATCAAATGATCAATCGATCATCCGATCGATCCTAGTGAATTAGTTCGATTGATCGTGATAGGATCAAATGTTCAATCAAACATCCGATCGATCATAATGAATTAGTTCGATTGATCATGATATGATCAAATGATTGATCGATCCTAGTGAATTAGTTCGATTGATCGTGATAGGATCAAATGTTCAATCAAACATCCGATCGATCATAATGAATTAGTTCGATTGACTGTGATATGATCAAATGATCGATCGTTCCTAATGAATTAGTTCGATTAACTATGATATGATCAAATGATCGATCGATCATTTAAATTTGTAATTATAATCATTTCATTTGGGACTATTCTAATCACATTGTCATTGAATATGATATGAATTATATGAATCGATGTAATTATATGAATAATATGATTAAATATCAAAATTTTCATTAAAATCATAAGATTAATCATTCAAATTGTTGATTCAAGTTTCAACTATCATGTCCCCAAAGTTTCAACTATAATGAATTGTTAGGTCATTTAAGATATAACCATATGATTAACTTTTATTATTCAATTATATATTAGATAGATATAATTATATATTGTATACCAAATAATTATTGTTATTTAATATTTTTATGAGAAATACTTAATAATAAATATACATTGACTATTGTTAATTTGTTACTTAATAAATAATTAGTAATATACTATATAAGTTGTTTTTATTAAATTAATATATATACATATTTTTTTAATTAATATGCATATGTAATAAATATATAATAAATTATTAATTAATATAATAAAAATAAAAACATATTACAAGAGAAAAATTAAAAATTAAAAAAAAAAAATTGACAAAAAAAAATTCAATCTGCATAAATATATATATGGTTATCAGTGTCGACTCATTAGAGTCGACGCTGATATGTTTATATTAGCGTCGACTGTAGTCAACACTGTTATAAAACAACGTCGCTTTGGTACAAATTAAAAGGCGGGATCCATTGGTGCGTGCGGCCAAGTGAAATTTTCAGGGAATATTTTTTCTATCTCCCCCATTTTTCTTCTTCTCTTCTTATCCCATTTTTTCTTCTTTTAATCTTAGGATTAGAGACAGCTATAACAAGAGGGAGAGAGAGTGCAGAGAGTTAGAGAGAGAGGGAGACAGACAACATGAGAGAAACATATGAGATAGAGAGAGAGAAGCGGTTCACGGGAAGGCAGTGTACGAGTCTTCGGTGACGAGCTTGGCGGGGGAGAAGAAGGTGCGGGTGATGAGGGTGCCAAAGGCGGTGGTGTGGGTGGTGGTGGTGGCGATGGCGATGGGGCTTCTGGTGGGCGCGTTTCTGATGGTGGCTGTGAAGAAGGCAGTGGTGTTGGTGGCAATGGGGGGCGTGCTGGTGCTGGTGTTGGTGGCCATAACGTGGAATTGCGTGTGGGGGAGGAGAGGGTTGCTAGGGTTTGTGAGGGGGTACTACTTGCTGGGTTCGCTGATCGTCGCCGTTGGTTCCGGAGAAGGTGGTCATTTTAGCTTATATAGCTTTGTTTTGTTTTAAATTTTTCTTGCCTAATCTGTTTGAGGCATGATATTTCTTGAGTTGGAGATTTAAAATTTCGTTTGAGTGTTTGCCTATATAGATTATGATGAAATCTAGGCATGACAGTAGGTGAGATGGTTTAGAATTAAAAGGGTATGAGTGTGAATAAGATACTTGGTGAAGCTAAAATAGATTAATGGGAGATTCTATCTGAACTGGAGATAGATAGAGATGGCCTTTTCTGATAGCCCCTTCAAGTTGAATGACAGGTGTCTACCATGTGCACTTCTACTCGTAATGTTTCTTATATTAAGTGTTGGTCATTCTTTTTTCTGTATGGAATTTGATTGTAATTGGTGGAATACAGACCTTCCAACATTGTAGTTTTTCTTTGATGAAGTGTTGATTTATGCTTATTTGCATTGTGTGGTCATCCGGAAGGTCTTATAAGCCGTCTAATTTTTAATATATAAGCTCCAAGGTTTGACCCTGTTTTTCAAAATCCTCCTTGAATTTTGTAGTATAACCAGTAATGGCATATCCCAAAGGTCATTGAACAGAACCATTTCCTTTTTAACTTCCTCAATTGGCTCAAAAAAATCACCTTTTTGCATCTATTATGTTTCGTTAAGTCTCTATGAGGTGCCTCCAAATTTTGACTGATAGCTGAAGATAAGCTAGTACATAGTAAGAGAGACAAATCAATTGGCCCATCAGGTATTAAACTTACCATCACTGATAGATAAGAAATCTCTCATATGTTGTTTATATTGTTCATGAAATTCTGCTGTAACCCATCTTGAGAGATTACGCTTGCACACCACACTATATTGTTGATTTTTCACATCAGTAGAATGGGAGCCCTGTTGCTTCCTTGATCTTCTTCTATAATGAATTATTGCATATTTGTTTGTTTAGATTGCTAATTTATTCCAATTACAAGTTATATGTTGGATCTGTAGTAGAAAGATGCAATGCTATTATTACATGCATCAATTTTTGGTATGTTTTCTTTTGTGTAACCCCCTCCCTGCCTTATCTTCTTTTTTTTTGTTGGCTTTGGGGGAAGGGAGGAAAGGTTCCTTTCGTTTAAAAATCTTCAGGGTTTCTATATAATATCACAATTAGTGTCTTCAATTTTGATCCATGGTTTTATCTAACTAATATTGCTATTTTTCTTTCCTTTTCTTTTCTCACAGACAACTATTTTTCAATGGAGTATTAAATGTAAAAATCAGCATGGGTAACTAACGCCTTACCAGTTTCATCATGATCATACTGCATGCATTTTCTATTACTTTTTTGGGTGAATGGGGTGACAAGAGCCAGGTAAGCATTGCCCAAGAAAAGCATGTTGGGTGTGTTTGTGAATCATCATTACTTCGTCAACAATATAATACTGAGTCTAACCGTCTTTTCAGATAGCTACCATTGGTTTGGCTGCAGATGAGAACCCATTTGGTTTGCAGTGTTTCTAATTGCTTTTGTTCATGTGCATATGATTTCCAATGTAGCTTGGCTGTCATTTGTTAAAATGGTTATGTTGAAAACTTATGTCATCTATTTTTATAGTTATTTTATTTTGAAACTTAGTCTTATACTACATTAGGACCATGTTGTATGCATTTTACTGATGGTTGTGTTTCATATATTGTTGCAATGACAAACCATTACACTTGACTCTATTGGAATTTCAATGATTCAACTGCCTAATGCCCTAAGCTCAAGTTTTCTATGGTCTTTGTCATCTTTTTTCTTTTGTTGGTCAAGACATAAGCTCATGGCATACTCTTAACTTAAGTTTTTTTAGGAATTCTTTTCACTTGAATGGGTTCTGACTGCTTGGACAGTCAGATTACTATAGTCTGGCAACAAGACATGTTTGGATGTTTGGGGGAAGATGATCAATTGCGAGAGAATGCTTAGCAAGCTTTCCTTGTAATGGAACTTTTTATAATGTTATTTATATTTTACTTTAGCCTTTTTAAGTTTGAGTTTTTTATTTAAAGGGATGACCAGGATATTAAGTTCTCTTCTAGCACATGGATATCTCTTCCTTGGATTTCAATAAGGTCTTACTCTCAAAATCTTTGTTAATTGTTTTCCTTGTTGAACTAAATTTATTTGTTATGATGTATTGACTTCAATTATTTTGTTATCATGAAGGTTGTCAGGTTATGTAGGGAGCACAGATTATATGGTGCTCTAGTTTATCTATTCGATAAAGGATTGAATGATTTTAGGGCTCCTTTAGAGGAACTGTTTGTGGTATTGTGAAATAGTCTAAAGGAAAGTGTTGCTGCCCTTGGGTATGTTGTGTTGATATGTTTCATGTATAGTCTAATTTATTGAATATGGAAGGTGTTACTGGGAATTAAAAAAATACTATAAAAAATTTGAGGAAAATGTAGTTTAACTTTTGGTTGAATAAAACATGTGGCATACGATATGATAGGATATCTTGGAGAGATATTACTTTATTCTAGTATGGTAGTAATAGAATTACAAAAATTATCTTCACAGAGTTATGGAATTGGATGGATTGATTGATTGAAATATAAGAAGAGCTGCCCTTGACCCCTTATTGTTTTGCTTATTCAAACTGTTATGGAATTGGATGGATTGATTGAAATATAACTATATTCATAACATTGTTTATACTGTTATTTATGTTTTTGGCTCCTTATAATTAGGTTTCTGACTTTTCATGATTAGTTTTTTATTACCACTTTGAAGTAGTCACATTTTCCTTTTGTTATTGCTAATAGGTATAGGATGCTAGTTTATCTGAAATACTACTTTTCAGGTCTTGCTTTCCTGCCAGATGAGTATTTATTGTTGTTCGAATTTTTATAAATAAAATGTACACCTATATGGAGGGTCATTATTTTGATTGACAAAGTGAAAGTCATAGGGGCTTTTACCCTAACAAATTGCATGGTTTGAAAGTCATAGGGGCTTTTACCCGAACATGTTTGTATTGTTTCTTTAATTCATAATTTTCCCCTTAAGCACTTCAAGTTTTGACTGTATTTTTCATTCATTCTTTCTTTATATGGTCTGCTATGTTTGATAATGCAGTATGTATGGATGCCTTATATAAACAATTAGATGATGATTTGCAAAGTTTACAAGAAAAGGTAAGCACATATTTTATATATATTGCAATATTAAATTGTAATATGATGAAAATGTATGTAAAATTTAGTAAATATAATTCTTCAGCTTCTATTCTGATTTAGCCTTGAGAATGATCCATTGTCTAAACCTAGACTTGATGTTGTGTCATGGTTACACTCCCATTGTGTCATCATGATAGTTCTAGGCAGTTTATTGTCTTTGTAGTTTGATCAATTGAACATTTGACGTTTTGGAGCATTTGTGTTAAGTTTGTGTGAGAATGCATTTCTATTTTCTTTTACTTATTTGTTTGTATTCTGAGTCCATGTTACATCGTCGTTTTATGTTTTCAGGATCATTTTCATATGATCCTTTCTTTGTTTAATTTCTTCTATGATCCTAGTCTGCAAATAAATTTGGTTATTCATGGAAAGTGCTGCATATGTTTTTTATGAAAGCTATTATGCAAAGTAGAGACATGCTTTGCAAGTGAATGTGGTTAATGATAGAATTATCGACTTGCAAAAAGATTTTATAATTGTACTTTAAGATCAGAAAACATGTTTGTAGAAAGATGGAACTCAATTGATATATAAAAATGGATGGCATTAGCGTCCAAATGTCGACGCTAAAGAGCCCTTTAGCGTTCAAAAAATGTCGACGCTAAAGGGCTGTTTTCCTGTAGTGCTTATTGTCAATTTTCTTGATATTTTATCTTCTATCTACTTTGCAATTTACTATAGAGTAGGAGTAGTGCTAGAGATATCTATTATTTGATCATGTCAATTTGAACTTCCAATAATTATTATTTTACAAATTTATCATTTCATTAATTATTTGAATATTTTAAAATTGCTTTTTTTTTTTTTTTTTTTTAAATAGAGTATTAGCGTCCAAAAGTTGGGCTAATGGTTATTTTATTTTTTAATTTTTTTAACACTATTAGCGTCCACTAGGTTTGGATGCTAATAGTTATTATTATTATTATTATTATTTTTTAGAGCATTATCGTTGACTATGAGTCGACGCTAATGGTTTTTATTTTTTTTAACACTATTAGCGTCCACTTGGTTTGGACGCTAATAGTTGATTTTTTTTTTTTTTAAGACTATTGGCGTCGACTCAAAGTCGATGCTAATAGTCCATTATTAGCGTCCGCTCTACCTTCCTTCCTCTCCATCATTAGCGTCCACCATACATTACTTTTAGTCGACGCTAATGATACCATTAGGGTCGGACAATTAGCGTCCGACCCATTAGCGTCCAAAAATCGACGCTAAAAGTGCTTTTTTTTGTAGTGCATGGTGGTAAGAAACTATAGTAGAGATTTTCCTAAAGCACCCATGTAGGCTGTTGCTTTCAATTAAGAGTAAAGTTTTTCCGCAGACACAGGTCATCCCTGCGTTTACCAAAAATGCTTATTTAAAAAAAAAAAAAAATTACAATACTCTCTCTTTTCTCCGTAATCGCTCTCACCTTTGTTTCCTCTTCTCCCATGATTTTGAGGCATTATGTGAATTTTTCACAATGCCAGGACATTTTGTGTTTCTTCAACAATGGCGTAATTATAGTATAAAACCAATATATATAGCGTTTTGAAGCATTAGCACCAAATTTAGGATGATCGAATCCCTTTAGGGTGATACCATCATTAAAAGGTTAACCTTCCACCCTTAGGTTTTAGTTTTGAATCTAGAAATAAGTTTTGAGGCATTAACACCAAATTTAGGATGATCGAATCCCTTTAGAGTGATATCATCCTTAAAGGATTAACCTTTTACCCTTAAGTTTTAGTTTTGAGTCTAGAAATGAGTTTTGAGGCATTAATTAGAATCCAAATACTAGCTCATGAAAATTTAGCTAATATCACTCAAATATCTCAAAATACAACCCAAAAAACTTCCTATTTCTCATAAAAATTTCATAAAACATATAGAATGCAAAAATTGAAACATAAACACCAATAAAGAAAAAAAAAATGGCTGATGCTGGACTGTCAAAATTTGGCAGCCGCATAGCAGCACTCTTCAATTAAGCACAAGTGTACGTGAAATGTTTTAATTGGGTCAGCAGGCCATGTTGGAATTTCAGTACTACGTCGTTCATGAGGTAGCAGGTTTAGATTATTGGATATTCAAATATATATAGTTTGTTATGATGTCATGATCATATTCGTTTTCTTCTGGTCTTGGCCTTTTGACAATTGTTTTATCTCTTTAGGTGTAAATTAATATAACTAGCACATAAACTGCGCTAGCGGAATTCTTTTTTATAATTTAACTTTAAAATTTAAACGCATCTCCATCTTACTTTTCATGTAAAAAAATTTATTGTGCCTCTTTTAATGAAAAGCCAAACTAAGTATTATACACTAATATATTATTGAACATGTACTTTTTTTTAAGTGTACTGAATATGTACTTAATGACACAATCATACACAGATAGATTAAAACATAAGACCATTAAATTTAGTTTAATTTATATAAACTAAAACACAGTAATATCTTTATTCCCGTTGAAGTAGTTTAAAATGAAAAAAAGTACGAAGAAAAAAAAAATTAATTATGATTATCAAAGCATTAATATGCTATCGTATTGTCACATTATCATTAAATTTGGTAGATAATATGCTCCATCGTCATTGAATGTTGGAGGTTGATATGAAGTAATAGTCACACCATCAGCCACCATTATTGAATAACAATTGGGCAACAATTAGTATCATTGAATGTTGAAGGTTGATATATATGAAGTAATAGTCACACCATCAGCCACCATTATTGAAGAACAATTGAGCAACAATTAATGAGCCAACATGTGCGAGTACTTGTCATGGTAGAAGGCACATATCCGGTGCCCATTTTTCTATGTAGCAAACTATTCAGCATTTGAATTTGTCAAATGGGCTGTAGTTTAGTTAATTAATATTGGCCGCCTAGGATCATCGTTTGACATTTTTGAACGAAGGACGACGTCCCTCCATTTGGTATATATATATATATATGTATATATCTTAAAGAAAGAGTAGTAATTGTATGCAATTAAGCAACGACGACAATGTTGTCTGTAGTAATGACGTCCCTGAGGGTTATCCTAACTGCTCCTTTCCATCGATTCATCCGCGAAGACTTCCATGAAGCTGTTGCCAAGATGACTCTCATAGACGCTTTCCTCTTCCTTGTACTGCCATTAGTGTTCATAAGCATGTGCAATATTATATTATTATCATTCTTTTTTGTTTCTAAAAATGTCAAGATCGACATGCATGTAGACATATATACAGTTTTCGATCCTTTTATGGGAGGAAATTATTAAGACATTAATTAATGACGCGCGTTATCTTTTTCATGTGTTTCATATATGCAGATTGTGCACTCCATTGATAAGCTGGGGATATGGCACCGCTTACCAGTGTTCTTAGGTCTAGCTTATCTCGGTATTCGCCGGCACCTTCACCAGGAATACAATTTAATTAACGTTGGAAGATCTCCAGTGGGTGTTAGGTTTAACCCCGGGGATTATCCATACAGGACAGCTGATGGAGAACACAACGATCCCTTCAATGAAGGTGCAGGTAGTGAAGGAACTTTTTTTGGCAGAAACCTTCTTCCGGTTGATCAAAAGAACAAGGTATTTGATATATATTTCTCCCGTTGGGACCATATAAGACTCACACATCTCCATTTTTAATTTTGAAAATTAAGTTTGCTATCATTTTAAATCCAAAAATTTTGTCAATTTTTTTTTTTTTTTTATTAAATACATAATATAAACGATATGAAATAATATTATATTAACAAGCTAAAGTTGGTAAACCCACTTACCAGTTAGTTCTGCTTTTGATGAGAAGCTGAGCTTTGAATATTGTTATATGTGTTGAGTTATTTGATAATGTTTTAAGGTTTTTGCTTTTTACAATTATGTTAAGGGGCTTGTTTGGTAACCCATTTTAATTTTCTTTTTATTTTTTATTTTTTATTTTTTATTTTTTATAAAAGGTAAAAATAGTTTTTGAATATTTTATGTGTTGATCAGTTGTTTGATAATATTTTTAGCCGTATTTTTCTAAAAAGCAAAAAGTCATCCGAACCATTATTTTTATAAAAACTAAAAATTAAAGATTAAAGAAAAAGAAGAAGATGATAAAAATAAAATAAAATAAAATAAAATAAAAGGTTGGATCAATATCCCCAACCATGGACTCGACAATTAATGATGGGGTTGGGTCGCATCCATTGTACGTAGTTATCAATTTCACAATTTAGACCACTCCGTGAAGTTTCTCAAAAGTATCTATAACTAATTCTGAATTTTCTATATATATATATATATATATATAGGCTCTGTTTGGTAAAGTTCTTAATTAAGGCTTTTCTTGTAGCAAAAATTGATTGATACAGAAAAAAGTAAAAACGTTTAGCATGAAAAAATGAATTTTTGTTTGTTTTGAAAGTGATTTTTTTATAGGTTAAGTATTTTATTCACTCCTATGGTTTAACTTTTTTATTTTTTTGTTCTTATAGTTTACTTTTTATCACAGGATGTCCCTTTAGTTTGCTTAAAGATAGAGATGGTCCCTCCGTCAAATTTTCATCCAAAATTTTACGAAACGCCACATCAGCATTAATCACAGTTTGACACGTGTCCATATAATTAATTTTTTAAAACATTAAAAACTTATATTTAATTAAAAACTTTGGGGGTGGTTGGCCAACCACCCCCTTTGGCCATGGGGTACGTGGTTCGGCCACCCCCAGACCGGCCAATTGAATTTTTTTTTTTTTTTTTTATTTGCTGGAAGGCCTGGCCATGGGGTGAGGCCTTCCGGCAAATTGAAGGAAAAAAAAAAAAATCAATTGGCCGATCTGGGGGTAGCTACGACAACCACCACTTTTTTAAAAAAAAATTAATTAAATATATTTTAATGTTTTTATTTTTTTAAAATAGTATTTTTAATTAATTAATTATATAGACACGTGTAAAACCATGATTGGTGCTGACGTGACGCTCAGTCAAATTTTGGACGTAATTTTGATAGAGGAACTATTTCCGTCTTTAGGTAAACAAGAAGGACCTCCTGTAATAAAAAATAAACCATAAAGCTACGTAAAAAAAAATTTCTAGCGTGTCATATTGACTGACATGTCAGAAATGTTCTGTAACAAAATAACAGGTTTTTGTAGTGAGTCAAAAAGCAAAGAAATTAAATTAGGGTGAATAAAGTATTTTCTCCATCATTTTTTTCTCCTTCTTTTCTTGAGTAATGCTATAAGTCCCTTTTGTATCTATCTTAAGTTCATCCAAGAATGATGTTGCTATTAAAATCATCATTGAGCTTGTAATTGATCATTATTGGATTTTGATCAAATGGTAATTTTAATAGCCACATCATTCTTTGATAGACTTAAGATAGACACAAGATAGACTTCTAGAATTACTCTATTTTCTTGTTTTTAATGTTTTTTCAACTTTTTTTAAAGGACAGTATATTTTCATATTAATTTTGTCATTTTTTGAGAAAAAACAAAAATATATATATATCAGACTTAAAATGATTGTATACTCGAATCTCGACACTACGAAAAAAATTAAGTTTAATAGCATTGGAATAGAGGCACTTTTTAATGGCATTTTATCAATTACTTTGTTATTAGCTAGAAATCAACATATTGTAGGATGGAGGTTTAGTGACATTTTCTAAAAAATGTCACTAATCAAATGTCATTAAATCTGATTTTTTTTGTAGTGCGAATTTTAAAAATTGAAATCCGAAGTTTTAATATAAAGAGACGAAAAACACACGTGGTTGACCTACCAATAATTTTCATATAAATAACTAAATATTATCTCATATATAATAAATAAATAAATGGTCCTATATACATACACACTATATATACGTGCTTAATTATATGATCACGTGGCTCAATATAAGCATGAAAATTTTTAAATATTTATTACTTGAAATTATTAAGATAAATATTTGCTGCATGCGTGAAACTCGATCTACTAGTAAAAGTTATAAGAAATCTAAAAGAGTTAGAATATTTATGTTATGAATAATTAATTTAATTATCTATGGATGATATGTGCGCGCGCAGCTAAGGAAACCAGATCCGATGGTGGTTGCCACAAAACTTCTTGAGCGAAGAAAATTCACCGACACGGGGAAGCAATTCAACATGATTGCTGCTTCTTGGATTCAGTTTATGATACATGATTGGGTTGACCACTTGGAGGATACCAATCAGGTTAATTTCCTGTCTATATATATGTTTAAAATTTATTTATTTAATTATGCATGTTCTTTAATTAATTTGGACAAAACTATTGTAGATTGAGCTGACTGCACCTAGAGAAGTTGCAAACCAGTGCCCCCTCAAGTCTTTCAAGTTCTACAAGACAAAGGAGATTCCAACTGGCTTTTACGAGATCAAGAATGGGACATTGAACATTCGTACACCATGGTGGTAAGATAAACTTTTCCCCTAGACAAGTACTGGTTATTTAAAAATTTTGCACGTCTCTAACAAGAATGATGGTGAATATCGATCAGGGATGGAAGTGCTATATATGGGAGCAATGCTGAGAGGCTGGGAAAGGTGAGAACTTTCAAAGACGGGAAGCTCAAAATATCACCAGATGGCCTTCTTCCCCATGACCAAGATGGCATTGCTGTGTCAGGAGATGTTCGTAATAGTTGGGCTGGCGTCTCAACAATGCAGGCCCTCTTCATTAAAGAACACAATGCTGTCTGCGATACTCTCAAGGTATATTGGATGATCAGCTGTTCGTAGCATACCACTTTTCATGCGACCACATCATTAGCTCAATAATACAGTCTCATTTTAATGATGTTTCAGAAGGAATATCCAGAGTTTGGTGATGAAGAATTATATCGTCATGCAAGGCTGGTGACATCGGCAGTGATTGCTAAGATCCATACAATAGATTGGACGGTGGAGCTTCTCAAAACTGATACATTGCTTGCAGGGATGCGCGCCAACTGGTATATATTCTTCTATTTCAACATAAGTTTACTGAATTGATCTTCTTCTCCATCTCTCTCTCTCTCTCTCTCTCTCTCTCTCTCTCTCTATAGATGGTACTTTCTGAACATCTATTTCAGGTATGGATTGTTGGGAAAGAAATTCAAGGACACATTTGGTCACGTTGGAGGGGCCGAATTGGGAGGTTTGGTGGGTCTAAAGAAACCAAATAACCATGGCGTTCCTTACTCGTTGACTGAGGAGTTTGTTAGTGTTTATCGCATGCACTCGCTTCTACCCGATCACCTTAACCTGAGGGACATCTCGACCGCTCCAGGACCGAACAAATCTCCACCCTTGATCGAAAAGTATAACCCTCTTGATTTAACTCGGCATCAAAATTAGACCATTCAATTTTCATGGAAAGTGTTTCGTCCTATTATTGTATTTCAGGGTTCCTTTGGCGAATTTGATAGGTATTAAGGGAGAAAAGGTTTTGGCAGAAATTGGGTTCACAAAGCAATTGGTTTCAATGGGCCACCAAGCTAGTGGGGCCCTAGAGCTTTGGAACTATCCTACGTGGCTTAGGGACCTAATACCACAGGACGTGGATGGCCATGATAGGCCTGATCATGTGGACCTACCAGCTCTTGAAGGTACGTAGTATTAGCTAATCTGGATGGTTTACTTAATTGATTTACCAATTTACATTCAATGTGAAGCTTATTCTTAGCCTCCATGATCATGCAGTTTATAGGGACAGGGAGAGGAATGTCGCCAGGTACAATGACTTCCGCAGGGCCCTATTATTGATACCCATTTCAAAATGGAAAGATCTGACGGATGACAACGAAGCGATTCGAGCTCTTGAAGAAGTGTACGGTGATGATGTTGAAGAGCTTGATTTGCTTGTGGGCCTCATGGCAGAGAAAAAGATCACAGGGTTCGCTATTAGTGAGACAGCTTTTATAATATTCTTACTAATGGCAACAAGGTAATAAAGCAAACCCACTAATTATAATTGTAATGAAATTAAATAAGGAAATCGTACGTGCGTGATACAATAACTTGATGATTAACTTGGTTGGGCATGCATGTGTAAGTGCAGGAGGCTGGAATCAGATAGGTTCTTCACAAGCAATTTCAACGAGGAGACGTATACAAAGAAAGGACTCGCATGGGTAAACAATACAGAGAACCTGAAAGATGTAATCGACCGTCATCATCCAGAATTGACGAAGAAATGGATGAATTCTACAAGTGCTTTCTCAGTCTGGGATTCCCCTCCAACTTCTCACAATCCAATCCCACTCTATCTGCGGGTTCCTCAGTGATGAATCCCAAGTTATATCAAACCCTATTATGTATTATTTGGAATAATAATGTGGAACTAGTTAAATAAACCATAAGCTTCAAGATGTCGATCGCTAGTGTTGTGATCTTGTACATGTTGATCTAAATAAGGGAGAAGCTATTTGCGACATGCACCGGTTACTACCACTTAATTTATCCTCTCTATTTTCAAGCGAAACGAAAATAAGCCGTTTTATGATTAAAATTTTGTTTTATTGCATCTAATTATGTGTACATCATTTAAAATTTTATAATGGCGTGGTAAATGGCAACACATATTCACCATTAGATTTGTAAAATTTAATATTAACTGTGAAACAACTCATCTCTAGCTATTTCACTTGAAATTGAGAAGACTTTATTACATTTCTTATAGAATGTTTTCTGTAGCGCCTCTAAACCTACCTCATAAGCACATCTCTTCTATTTTCGTGCTCACTTCATAAGTTTTGACTTTCGATGAAAGAACCCTTTAGAGTTTGGACCATTATGTGAAGTTTCTCTAGTATTAGGGCCAGACCAACCTTATACATTAGGGAGTTTTCGGCAATCTCAAAATTTTTTAAAATACTTTTAAAAACACTATTTTCTATATCATTGCCCCGTCAATGATGACTTTTTTACTTCTAAATAGCTAGACAATTTATCTTTCTACTTTACTACTTTTTGTATCTATGTATTTATTTATTTATTTATGTAGCTAGGTTTGGACCCCATGCAAAAAATCATTTTCCTGCCTCTGTCTAGTACTATTTTGTATTTTTTTTTTTATAGGAGCCATTGTATGTAGTGATCAATTTCACAATTTAGACGACTCTGTGAAGTTTCTCATAAGTACCTATAACTAATTCTGTATTTTCTATATGTTATAGGCTTTGTTTGGTAAAGTCCTTAATTAGGGTTTTTCTTGTAACAAAAATTGATTGATGCAGAAAAAAGTAAAATGTTTGGTATGAAAAAGTGAATTTTTTTTTTTTTTTTGTAGTAATTTGATTTTAATGTTAAATACCTTATTCACCCCTGTGGTTTTACTTCTTTATTTTTTGACCCTTATGGTTTACTTTTTATCACAGGATGTTCATCTAGTTTGCCTAAAAACGGAGATAGTCTCTCCGTCAAAATTCAATACAAAATTTTACAGAACATCAAGTCAGCACCAATCACGATTTGACACGTATCCATATAATTAATTAATTAATTTAAAATAATAATTTAAAATTTTTTGAAAATTACATTTAATTATTTTAAAAAAAAAATTGGGGTGACTTTGGCCATGGGTGATTCAGCCACCCCAAGGACTAATTGAATTTTTTTTTTAAATTACCAAAAGACCCTTGGAAGTGGCCGATCGAACCAGTGCCATGAATCAGTGCCCCCTCAAGTCTTTCAAGTTCAAGGAGGTTCCAACGAGTAATGCTACAAATTCATCTTGTGTCACTCTTGTATTTCTCCAAGAATGATGTAGCTCTTAAATCTCCATTGGGTTTGTGATTAATTATTATAAGATGTTGATCAAATTGTAATTTTAAGAGCTACATTATTTTTGGAGGGACGCTAGAATGACACAAGAGAGACTTTTAGAATTACTCAGGTTCCAACTGTCTTTATGAGATCAAGAATGGTACAAAGAACATTCGTACACCATGGTGGGAAGAAAATATAGCAGAGATTTTCCTAAAGCAACCATGTAGCTAGGCTGTAGCTTTCAATTAAACACAAGTGTGCGTGTAATGTTTTAATTGGGTCAGCAGGCCATGTTGGAATTTTAGTACTACGTCGTTCATGAGGTAGCAGGTTTAGATTATTGGATATATATATAGTTTGTTATTATGTCATGATCATATTCGTTTTCTTCTGGTCCTGGCCTTTGACAATTGTTTTATCTCTTTAGGTGTAAATTAATATAACTAGCACATAAACCGTATTATGCACGGGATTTCTTCTTATAATTTAATTTTAAAATTTAAATGTATCTTTATTTTACTTTTTATTTTTAAAAAATTATTATGCATCTTTTAACAAAAAGCCAAATTAAAAATTATACACCAATACATTATTGAACATGTACTTTTTTTTTTAAGTGTATTGAATATGTAATTAATGACACATTAATCATACACAGATAGATTAAAACACAAGACCATTGAATTTAGTTTAATTTATATAAACTAAAATATGACAACATCTTTATTCCCATTGGAGTAGTTTAAAATAAAATAAATAAAATAAAAAACCCTTTAGTGACATCCCCAAGGTGACGTGCAGAAGGCAAAAAATGTCATTCCTAGGGTAATAACATTAGGTTTGTGATGTGTGGGGGAAATGACAAGAATGTAGATAACTAAAAAAAATAGTGATGTACAAATTTTCGCACATCACCTTAATAAAGGTGACATGCGATTTGGTGATGTGCAAATTTTCTGCAATCATCATTGAATTTGGTAAATAATATCGTACTGTCCTAAGGTGACATACAAATTTTCTGCAATCATCATTGAACTTGGTAAAAATCCCTAAGATGACGTGCATTGAATGCTATGATGACTTTTGTGTTGAGAATTCCCTGCATAAGGGATCATGCTATGTGCGTTTGATATAAGCTAGAACAAAAAAGAAATCCATGAGCTTATTTTTCTCTTCAATATAATATTGTGTTTAAAATATTTGGTTCATCTTGCTTTACTTCTTTCTTCTATTCTTTGAGAGTGTGACTAGTGTATGAGTGAGAGTGTGATATAAGTTTGTAAACTTATCACCCACATATTTTGGTTTTAGTTTGTAAACTCAATTCCAACAAAGGTGACATGCAAATTTTCTGTAATCATCGTTGAATTTGGTAAATAATATCGTACTATCCTAAGGTGACGTGCAAATTTTCTGCAATTATCATTGAATTTGGTAAATAATTCCTAAGGTGGCATGCAAATTTTCTACAATCATCGTTGAATTTGGTAAATAATATCATATTGTCCTAAGGTGACGTGCAAATTTTCTGCGATCATCGTTGAATTTGGTAAATAAAATCGTACTGTCACCTAATATCATATTGTCACCTCATCACTAAATAATTTGATAAGTAATATGCTCCATCATCGTTGAATGTTGTAGGCTGATATGAAGTAATAGACACACCATCAACCGCCATTATTGAAGAACAATTGGGCAACAATTAAATGAGCTAACGTTTGTGAGTACTACTTGTCATGGTAGAAGATAAATATTCAGTGCCCATTTTTTCTATGCAGCAGACTATTTAGCATTTGAATTCGTCAAATGGGCATGACCAATTGTGTAAAGAGCGCATGACCCGACTAGAAACGTTAAGTCTCATTGTCCTAACTATTTATCAACTATGCATATTCTTTTTAAATTTACCATTGAATATATAAGACTCACATGTAAACCTACAAATCCAATAGTGAATTTAATTCCATTTTTTTAAATATCACAGAATGTTCCTCTAGTTTGCCTAAAGATGGAGATAGTCTCTCCGTCAAAATTCAGTCCAAAATTTTACAAAACAACACGTCAGCACCAATCACAATTTGACACGTGTCCATATAATTAATTAATTAAAAATAATAATTTTAAAAAAAATTAAAAATTACCTTTAATTATTTTTTTTTTAAAAATGGGGTGACTTTGGCCATGGGGTGATTCAGCCACCCCAAGGACTAATTGAATTTTTTTTTTTTTTTTTTACCAAAAGACCCTTGGAAGTGGCCAATCGAACCAGCTAGTGTGCCACGAATCAGTGCCCCCTCAAGTCTTTCAAGTTCCACAAAACAAAGGAGGTTCCAACTGGCTTTTATGAGATCAAGAAAGGTACAAAGATCATTCGTACACCAGCCATGGTGGTAAGAAACGATAGAAGATATTTTCCTAAAGCACCCATATATGTAGCTAGGCTGTAGCTTTCAGAAGTGTAAACGTCGTTCATGAGGTAGCGGGTTTAGATTATTATTATATATATATATATATAGTTTGTTATGATGTCATGATCATATTCGTTTTCTTCTGGTCCTGGCCTTTGACAATTGTTTTATCTCTTTAGGTGTAAATTAATATAACTATCAGATAAGAGTGATCCTACTATGCGGTCCATCTATAAACCTAGCCTTTTGCAGCACCCAATACAAATTTGACAAGTCCGTCTGTAAATCCAGCCTTTTGCAGCACCCAATACAAATTTGACAGGTCCGTCTGTAAACCCAGCTTTTTGCAGCACCCAATACAAATTTGATAGGTCCGTCTGTAAACCCAGCTTTTTGCAGCACCCAATACAAATTTGACACGTAAGGAAAGCACAACTTATGGAATAGGATCGAAAACATGGGATTTCTTCTTCATCCCACGCAAGTCTCTGGCTTCCTTCTTTGTCTTCTTCATCTATCTTCCTCTTTGTTTCCTCTTCCACTTTCTCTTTTTCTCTCTTTCCTCTTCCCTCTCCCCTCATCGACGGCCGGAACCCAACCGAAAAACCCATAACCCAACCGGCCAAACCCACCCCGACTGGAACCCAACTGAAAAACCCATCACCCAACCTGCCATTTACGACCTTCACTTTGCCGTACCCATGGCTGGCGCCATCCTCAACACAATCAGCATTTTGCTTCTCCCTTTTCAAACGACTCTCTCTCCATTTTCACCTTTGGGTTGCTCTCCATTTTTGGTTTGAGAAAACCTTCCCATGGAACATCTAATAACTTCATTGAACCCAATCACCAGATTCACCACAAAATTCATTGAACCCAATCACCCAAACATCTAATAAATTCAATAAACCAATTCCTGCAAATATCATATGGGCGTCTCTCCAGACCCACGGCTGGCTCTGGCCATGGGTCACCTTTTCGGCGACTTTGGGTCACCATCTTTGGCGATTTTGGGTCACCTTCTCCGGCGACTTTTCTACCAAATTTAGCCTAAAAAATCGATTATAATGCTTCAAAAATTGATTCTAATGCCATAAAACTCGTTTCTAATGCCTCAAAAATCGATTCTAACCTCAAAAATCGATTCTAATGCCTCAAAACTAGTTTTTGGATTAAAAACTAAAACCTAGAGAAAAAGGTTAACCCTTATAAATTTTTTCAAACTAAAGCCGAAGAAGAATGTCACTCACAACACCGGAGACAGAACTAGCCGGAGCCGCGAGACCCACAGCACGCACGGCGAGACCCACGCCAGACCCCTTCATCGGCGCCATTATTTTCGGTGAAGATGAACGAACCAGAGAAGAAAAGAGAGGAGGAGAGAAAGTAGGAGAGGAAGAAAAAAATCCAATGTTTTTGATCCTATTATATTATGTGCAACTATATGATGTGTACCCATTCTATTGGTTGATGCAAAAGACAACTTTTGCAGCCGGACCGCATTGGAGGTTTTCCCATCAGATAAACCGCGCTATGTGCGAGATTTTTTTTATAATTTAATTTTAAAATTTAAATGCATCTCCACTTTACTTTTATTGTGAAAAAAATTACTATGCCTTTTTTAATGAAAAGCCAAACTAATGGTTATACACCAATATATTATTGAACGTGTTCTTTTTTTTTTTAAAGTGTACTGAATATGTACTTAATGACACAATCATACATAGATAGATTAAAACATATATAAGACCATTGAATTTAGTTTAATTTATATAAACTAAAACACATTAACATCTTTATTCTCGTCCGAGTAGTTTAAAATGAAAAGAAGTATAAAGAAAAGAAAAGAAAAAAAGAATAAAATTTGAATTTTGATTATCAAAGCATTAATATTCTATTCTACTGTCACCTATCACTAAATTTGGTAAGTAATATACTCCATCATCATTGAATGTTGAAGGCTAATACGAAGTAACAACCACACCATCAACCGCCATTATTGAAGAACATTAATTGGGTAACAATTAAATGAGCCAATGTCATGTCATGGTAGAAGGCACATATCCGGTGCTCATTTTTCTATGTAGCAGACTATTCAGCATTTGAATTTGTCAAATGGGCATGACCAATCGTGTAAAGAGTGCATGGCTTGTTGACCCAAAAACGTTAAGTCTCATTCTCCTAACCATTTATCAACTATTTTCATGCATATTCTTTTTAAATCTACCATTGAATATGTACTCACATGTAAACCTACAAATCCAATAGTGAATTTAAATCCATTTGAAAAAAAGATAGTCAGGAGAATGAAACCTAACATTTCTCCCATGAATCTTGGTGGTAGACTTAAGATACACGACCTTTTTTTCACCTTTAATTATAATTTAGTTAAAATTTATTTAATCGGATATGAATGCTTGTTTGTTCTCTTTTGCAAGCTTACAGGATTGACCATGTTTAATTGATGTTAAAATTGAGTAATATAAGGAGTTTTCGTTTGGTATATAGTAGCATGTTAGCGAGAAATGCTAGGCCTCATTCTGTCACACCTATCTCGATCCTAACCATCTTTTTTTGAAGTAGATTCAAATTTATCATTAGATTTGTAAGTCTACGTACGTACATTTGGGTCCTACATATTCTATAATAAATTTAAAAAAAGATATATATGGAGATGGCTAGGAGAATGAAGCCTAACATTTCACGTATGTCAGCCTATCCACCTAAAATTCTTGTCTTTTGACATTTCACCTCGTGCATTTAGCCCATCTTTTGCATAATTTCTTAAAGTCCAATAATAATAATATTATTATTATTATTATTATTAAAA
Source organism: Carpinus fangiana (assembly GCA_006937295.1). NCBI lineage: Eukaryota > Viridiplantae > Streptophyta > Magnoliopsida > Fagales > Betulaceae > Carpinus > Carpinus fangiana. The sequence goes on from CM017323.1 coordinate 3,118,134, forward strand.
ATCAAGATAAACCCTCTCTCTTTATCAATTCTTATATCAAAACATTAATTTTCATTTATACGAAGAATGAGACAAAGAGATTCCTTTCTGCTTCATCATTACTTTTGTTGTGAGGTAGTAGAAGTTGTTGGCTATAAACAATATTGTTGCTAACCACACATTTCCTAATTGAGTAATGCTATAAGTTTTCACAGAGTCATCACAAATGTGATGTGACTTTTAAAATCACCAATAGATCAAAAGTCAATAAATCACATCTCAAATTCAACAATAATTTTAAAAGCCACATCACATTTATGATAACTCCAGGAAGACTTTAGGAAGCCTTATAACATTACTCTTCCTAATTGGCTAAGAATTAATTAAGTTGGCAAATTAGCTAAACTTAAATTTGATAATTAATGGTTTTGACCGGTTTTGAAAGCGTGATACTTCTTTGTCTTTGTGATTCCTATTATTGTCAACTCAAAAAAATTAGCATGTAGCAAGAAAAATTGCTACTGGCACTCCAAGTAAGTACATATATTAATTAATCCTTAAAATTTGATGAACCTAATCTTCTTCTTTTCTTTTTTCTTTTTTTTTAAAAAAAAATCTTTCTTAATTTGGTGCATGCCAAGTTATTAACATGCCTACCTTAATTGTTCAAGGACAAAAAAATTTTCCAAACCGGTTTGGATGAAATTTTTTGGAAGAAATTTTGTCCAACTCACATAAAATAGTGTTAAATGTCTAAGCATTTAATATGCACATTATGCAATATTTATGATTAACAGACAATAGTTCATGGACACCATTATTTTTAGAAAAGTTTACAGTAATCTAAAAAAATCGCAATATTTATGATTAACAATTTGTTATAATTGTGAAGGCAAAACCACTTAATGGGTAGTGTTATTATAAGACCAGTACCATTGTCAGTGGTCATGTGGTTTCAATAAAATTCCCATGAGGTCCAAACATATATTAGGATGTAAATTCAAATCTCCGCAATGGATAATCACTCACATAAACCGAATTAGTATATATTTGCCATCTTAGGAATCCACTGATGTCCTGGTGGGACTGTGTCAGGTTATAGCTCAATTGATTTTGACAGAGCGCCTATGGTTCCCACTGTCTAGGCTCATCTTAAACTAGCCACCTTAGGAATCCACTAATGTTTTAGCGGAGCTGGGCTAAGTTATGGTTTCAATTGGTTTTGATGGAACGCCTACTTTACCCGCCGTTTATGCCTCTCTTAAGCAATTCTCAAGGAACAAATGTTACCATGGATGGTAATGTCCTGATAGAGGAGCCAATGTTAGTCACCCCACTTGCCCTTTTTTATTTTCAAAACCATGACCTATACAAGTCATATCAGCCCTCATAGGTTCCGCCGCTCAGGTGAATTGTTCAAAAGGGCTGTATTTTAGGTAATTAATAATTGGCGGCCTCTGGATCATCGTTTGACATTTTTGAACGAAGGACGACGTCCCTCCATTTGGTATATATATATATATCAGAAAGAAAGAGTAGTAATTGTGTGCAATTCAACGACGACAATGTTGTCTGTAGTAATGACGTCCCTGAGGGTTATCCTAACTGCTCCTTTCCATCGATTCATCCATGAAGACTTCCATGAAGCTGTTGCCAAGATGACTCTCATAGATGCTTTCCTCTTTCTTGTACTGCCATTAATGTTCATAAGCTTGTGCAATATCATATTATTATCATTCTTTTTTGTTTCTAAAAATGTCAAGATCGACATGCATGTAGACAGTACTCAGTAGACATATATACAGTACTCTTTAATTAATCAGCGTATGTTTCGATCCTTTTATGGGAGTAAATTATTAAGACATTAATTAATGACGTTATCTTTTTCATGTGTTTCATATATGCAGATTGTGCACTCCATTGATAAGCTGGGGATATGGCACCGCCTACCAGTGTTCTTAGGTCTAGCTTATCTCGGTATTCGCCGGCACCTTCACCAGGAATACAATTTAATCAACGTTGGAAGATCTCCGGTGGGTGTTAGGTTTAACCCCGGGGATTATCCATACAGGACAGCTGATGGAGAACACAACGATCCCTTCAATGAAGGTGCAGGTAGTGAAGGAACTTTCTTTGGCAGAAACCTTCTTCCGGTTGATCAAAAGAACAAGGTATTTGATATATATTTCTCCCGTTGGGACCATATATAAGACTCACACATCTCCAATTTTAATTTTGAAAATTAAGTTTGCTATCATTTTAAATCCAAAAATTTTTGTCAATTTTTTTTATTAAATATATAATATAAACGATATGAAATACTATTATATTAACAAGCTAAATTTGGTAAACCCACTTACCAGTTAGTTCTACTTCTGATGAGAAACTGAGCTTTGAATGTTTTATGTGTTGAGTTATTTGATAATGTTTTAAGGTTTACTTTTTACAATTATGTTAAGGCCATGGGGCTTGTTTGGTTTTTACAATTATTATTATTATTATTATTTTATGAAAGGTGAAAGTAGTTTTTGAATATTTTATGTGTTGATTAGTTGTTTGATAATATTTTTAGTATTTTTCTAAAAAGCAAAAATTATCCGAACCATTATTTTTATAAAAATTAAAAATGAAAGAAAAAGAAGAAGATGAGATTAAAAAAAGAAAAAAAAAGGTTGGATCGTAACCGTTAGGGTTTTTTTTCCCTAGCCGCCTCCTAGTGAGGTCCTCCCCTCTGCCTCGTGTGACCCTCCCGGGGTTAGCCTTTTCCTCTCCCCCCCTCCCCTTCTTTTTTCTCTCTTTTGCTGTGTTTTTTGTTTGGGTTTCTCAGTCTTTTGTTCTCGTTTTCTTATGTAGCTTCGCCGCCCATCGCTGCTCTTCTCCCTTGTCGTCATTCAGCCGCTGTCCACTTTGTGCCATCCAGCCCCTCGTTCCCGATCCTTAACATTCAACCCTTGCCATTCTTCTCTCCTGTCGTCGTTTAGTCACCGTCCACTTTGTGCCATCCAACCCCTCGTTCTCGGTCCTTAACACTCAACCCCTCATCCTTAGCACCACATTTTTCATCATCATCCAGCCCATCGCCTAGCCTGTCGCCGTCAAGCCCATCGCCACCCATCCCATCACCTTTCAGTCCATCCCCGTCGTCGTGCATTGCCTCGCCGAAGATCTTGGTTGTGGATCTGGTTTTTGGGGGTTAAGATCGGGTTTTTTCAAAACCCGATCTACTCGCCCAAGCCAATCCCCCTGCCAATTGAGCCCTTCCACCATCCTCTCTGGCTTCCCAGCTTCCCATCTCAGCCAGCCAATCCTCGATCCGTCCACTGCTTGCTAGCGCCCGATTTGTTCTTTGCCCTCCTACCACCACCCCTGCTTGTGCTTGTTTTTGTTGTAATTTTACTTCTATTTTTACGTAATTTCAGTTTTATTTTGTTGTTTGTCTTGCTTTTTGTGGGTTTTTTATCTCCCTACCATGACTTGGTTTGATCTTGAGGAGGAGATTGATGTTAGCGATCGTCCTTCAACGACTCCTTTTTGGTTCTCTACAGTGCTTGCTCTGCAACAATCATTTAACAGTGGTTGTTGTTTTACCCACAATGGACTCTTCATCGAATTTCTTTGCAATTTGCACTACCTTGTGCCGCCATAGAATAGGTCCGGCTTGCTTATAGTTCTTTTTGGATTATTGGTAATCGTCATTGACTGTTGTTTGGTCCTTTTGGACTGGATCCATAATTTGTTCTTGTATTTGCACCACTTTTTACCATTCGGGCTCTATTGTTGGGGTGCCATTCCCTTTCGTTTTAGGTCTATTGTTGGGGAGCCCACCCCATTTTCATTTTTAGGATTTCTTACTTCTTCTTCCATTCAAATCAGAAATGAGAAAGATCATTTCCTATAGCCATTTCCATATTCAATTGTGTCCTTCCCTTTTGTTTTGGGTCTAGTATTGGGGCGCTCACCCCATTTTCATTTTTAGGATCTCTTACTTCTTCTTCCGTTTGGATTAGAAGTATTGGGAAAGATCATTCCCTGTAACCCTTTTCATATTCAATTGTGCCATTCTCTTTTGTTTTGGGTCTATTGTTGGGAAGCCCACCCTATTTTTTTTTTTAGGATCTCTCACTTCTTCTTCCGTTCGGATCAGAAGTGAAAAATATCCTTCCCTGTAGTCATTTCCTTATTCAATTAGAAAAAAAAAAAAAAAATGGACTCACTCACCCCGGCCACCAATCCCGTGGCTGGGTTACATTGGGTTATATATGCCTAAGTGCATGGTTGAGTCATGAGTGCATCAGAGCTCGAATTGACGCACCCAATATTTAACCAAGGCCAACCGTGGCTGGTTGAGAGCTCAACAATTAATGACGGGGTTGGGTCGCATCTAGCCATCATCATGGCTAGTTACAATGGATATGGCTGCAGATCATATATAAGTCAACTTCATGTTTTTTTTTCAACTTTTTTTAAAGAAGAGTATATTTCTTGTCAATTTTTTTAGAATAATAGAAGAAAGAAAGATAAAAATATCAGACTTAAAATAATTGTAAACTCGGATCTCAAATTTTAAAAATTGAAATCCGAAGTTTTAATATATAAAGAGAGACGAAAACCACACGTGGTCAACCTACCAATATTTTTCATATAAATAACTAAATATTATCTCATATATAATAAATAAATAAATGGTCCCATATACATACACACTATATGTGCTTTTTTTCTTTTTTTTTAATCTTTTTTTTTTTTACATGTCCGTACAAGGAAAGAGGGAGGAAGAATTCGAACTAATAACCTCTGCTTCATAAAATATGATCCATAACCGATTGAGTTACCCCTTGAGGATTATATTTGCTTAATTATATGATCACATGGCTCAATATAAGCATGAATTTTTTAAAATATTTGTTACTTGAAATTATTGAGATAATTTGCTGCATGTGAAACTCTACTACTAAAACTTCTAAGAAATCTAAGAGAGTTGCAATATTTATGTTACTAATAATTAATTTAATTATCTATGGATGATATGTGCGCGCAGCTAAGGAAACCAGATCCGATGGTGGTTGCCACAAAACTTCTTGCGCGGAGAAAATTCACCGACACAGGGAAGCAATTCAACATGATTGCTGCTTCTTGGATTCAATTTATGATACATGATTGGATTGACCACTTGGAGGATACCAATCAGGTTCCTATATATATATGTTTATAATTTATTTATTTATTTAATTATGCATGTTCTTTAATTAATTTGGACAAAATTATTGTAGATTGAGCTGACTGCACCTAGAGAAGTAGCAAACCAGTGCCCCCTCAAGTCTTTCAAGTTCTACAAGACAAAGGAGATTCCAACTGGCTTTTACGAGATCAAGAATGGGACATTGAACATTCGTACACCATGGTGGTAAGATAAACTTTTCCCCTAGACAAGTACTGGTTATTTAAAAATTTTGCACGTCTCTAACAAGAATGATGGTGAATATCGATCAGGGATGGAAGTGCTATATATGGGAGCAATGCTGAGAGGCTGGGAAAGGTGAGAACTTTCAAAGATGGGAAGCTCAAAATATTACCAGATGGCCTTCTTCCCCATGGCCAAGATGGCATTGCTGTGTCAGGAGATGTTCGTAATAATTGGGCTGGCGTCTCAACAATGCAGGCCCTCTTCATTAAAGAACACAATGCTGTCTGCGATACCCTCAAGGTATATATATTGGATGATAAGTTGTCCGTAGCATGTGAATATTTACCACTTTTCATGCGACCACATCATGAGCGCGCTCAATAATACAGCCTCATTTTAATGATGTTTCAGAAGGAATATCCAGAGTTTGGTGATGAAGAATTATATCGTCATGCAAGGCTGGTGACATCGGCAGTGATTGCTAAGATCCATACAATAGATTGGACGGTGGAGCTTCTCAAAACTGATACATTGCTTGCAGGGATGCGCGCCAACTGGTATATATTCTTCTATTTCAACATAAGTTTACTGAATTGATCTTCTTCTCCATCTCTCTCTCTCTCTCTCTCTCTCTCTCTCTCTCTCTATAGATGGTACTTTCTGAACATCTATTTCAGGTATGGATTGTTGGGAAAGAAATTCAAGGACACATTTGGTCACGTTGGAGGGGCCGAATTGGGAGGTTTGGTGGGTCTAAAGAAACCAAATAACCATGGCGTTCCTTACTCGTTGACTGAGGAGTTTGTTAGTGTTTATCGCATGCACTCGCTTCTACCCGATCACCTTAACCTGAGGGACATCTCGACCGCTCCAGGACCGAACAAATCTCCACCCTTGATCGAAAAGTATAACCCTCTTGATTTAACTCGGCATCAAAATTAGACCATTCAATTTTCATGGAAAGTGTTTCGTCCTATTATTGTATTTCAGGGTTCCTTTGGCGAATTTGATAGGTATTAAGGGAGAAAAGGTTTTGGCAGAAATTGGGTTCACAAAGCAATTGGTTTCAATGGGCCACCAAGCTAGTGGGGCCCTAGAGCTTTGGAACTATCCTACGTGGCTTAGGGACCTAATACCACAGGACGTGGATGGCCATGATAGGCCTGATCATGTGGACCTACCAGCTCTTGAAGGTACGTAGTATTAGCTAATCTGGATGGTTTACTTAATTGATTTACCAATTTACATTCAATGTGAAGCTTATTCTTAGCCTCCATGATCATGCAGTTTATAGGGACAGGGAGAGGAATGTCGCCAGGTACAATGACTTCCGCAGGGCCCTATTATTGATACCCATTTCAAAATGGAAAGATCTGACGGATGACAACGAAGCGATTCGAGCTCTTGAAGAAGTGTACGGTGATGATGTTGAAGAGCTTGATTTGCTTGTGGGCCTCATGGCAGAGAAAAAGATCACAGGGTTCGCTATTAGTGAGACAGCTTTTATAATATTCTTACTAATGGCAACAAGGTAATAAAGCAAACCCACTAATTATAATTGTAATGAAATTAAATAAGGAAATCGTACGTGCGTGATACAATAACTTGATGATTAACTTGGTTGGGCATGCATGTGTAAGTGCAGGAGGCTGGAATCAGATAGGTTCTTCACAAGCAATTTCAACGAGGAGACGTATACAAAGAAAGGACTCGCATGGGTAAACAATACAGAGAACCTGAAAGATGTAATCGACCGTCATCATCCAGAATTGACGAAGAAATGGATGAATTCTACAAGTGCTTTCTCAGTCTGGGATTCCCCTCCAAATTCTCACAATCCAATCCCACTCTATCTGCGGGTTCCTCAGTGATGAACCCTATTATGTATTATTTGGAATAATAATGTGGAACTAGTTAAATAAACCATAAGCTTCAAGATGTCGATCGCTAGTGTTGTGATCTTGTACATGTTGATCTAAATAAGGGAGAAGCTATTTGTGACATGCACCGGTTACTACCACTTAATTTATCCTCTCTATTTTCAAGCGAAACGAAAATAAGCCGTTTTATGATTAAAATTTTGTTTTATTGCACCTAATTATGTGTACATCATTTAAAATTTTATAATGGCGTGGTAAATGGCAACACATATTCACCATTAGATTTGTAAAATTTAATATTAGCTGTGAAACAACTCATCTCTAGCTATTTCACTTGAAATTGAGAAGACTTTATTACATTTCTTATAGAATGTTTTCTGTAGCGCCTCTAAACCTACCTCATAAGCACATCTCTTCTATTTTCGTGCACACTTCATAAGTTTTGACTTTCGATGAAAGAACCCTTTAGAGTTTGGACCATTATGTGAAGTTTCTCTAGTACTAGGGGGGGACCAACCTTATATGTTGGGGGGATTTTTGGCAATTCCAAATTTTTCTAAAATACTTTTAAGAACATTATTTTCTATTCTATTGTCCCGTCAATGATGACTTTTTTACTTCTAAATACCTAGACGATTTAGCATTCTACTTTACTACTCTTTGTGTCTATGTATTTATTTATTTATGTAGGTTTGGACCCCATGCAAAAAAAATTTGTTTCCACCTCTATCTAGTACTATTTTGTATTTTTTTTTTTTATAGAAGCCATTGTATGTAGTTATCAATTTCACAATTTAGACCACCATGTGATTTGTGAAGTTTCTCAAAAGTACTTATAACTAATTCTGTATTATATTTTCTATATGTTATAGGCTCTGTTTCGTAAAGTCCTTAATTAGGGTTTTTCTTATAGTAAAAATTGATTGATGTGAAAAAAAGTAAAAATGTTTGGTATGAAAAAATGAATTTAATTTTTTTTGTTTTGTAGTGATTTTTTTATGGGTTAAATACTTTATTCATCATGTGGTTTAACTTCTTCATTTTTTGACCCCTAAGGTTTACTTTTTGTTACAGGAAGTCCCTCTAGTTTGACTAAGACGAAGATGGTCCCTTCATCAAAATTTCATCCAAAATTTTAAGGAACGTCACGTCAACGCCAATAACGGTTTGACACGTGCCCATATAATTAATTAATTAAAAAATTAAAAAACATTAAAAAACATTAAAAATTTATATTTAATTAAAAATTTTGGGGGTGGCTCTTTGGCCATTTGGGGGTGGATGGCCACCCCCTTTGGCCATGACCACCCCCAGACTGGCCAATTGATTTTTTATTATTATTATTATTATTATTATTTTCAATTTGCTGAAAGGCCCTTGGCCACCCCCAAATGGCCAAAGGGGGTGGCTACGACAACCCCTAATTTTTTTTTTAATTTAATTAAATATTTTTTAATGTTTTATTTTTAAAAAATTATTATTTTTAATTAATTAATTAATTATTTGAACACGTGTCAAATTATAATTAGTGCTGATGTGGCGTTTTGTCAAATTTTGGACGAAATTTTGACGGATGGACCATCTCCAACTCTAGGTAAACCAAAGCTAAGGACTTCCTGTAATAAAAGTAAAGAAATTAAACCACATTGGTGAATAAAATATTTAATCTTTTACTAAATACTCCTTCCAATTTCTTCAAAAAAAAAAAAAAAAACTCCTTCCAATTTTGCCAAGCGATCACAAGGTAAGCCCTTATTGGCGAATGGAAACCGATACATATATTTGTGACCGTAGATGGTCCAAGCCCAGAACAATCACATTGGATAATTGTTTCTTCACTAGCTAGCGGTTGAACCGAAAATTGCACCGATTGGGTAATTATGACATTTTCTTTTACATTATCCGACACTTTTTTTTTCCTTTTTTTTTTTTTTTGGATAACGAGGAAAAGTGTGTACATATAGTCCACCAATTAGATGTGATACCGCACTAATGCACGGATAAATTTAAAAATTCTTATTTTCTAATGTGATAGATGACACGTCAGTTTTTTACTATAATATTTAAAAGTATACACTTATAAATATAAAAGAGAGAGTTCATATATATATATATATATATATAACATTTTTCAATTCCAAATACTTGAAACAAATTTATGGTAAATCGTCTTTTAAAAAAAAATAATAAAAAATCTGGTAAATCGTAAGTTTTTTTTTTTGTTTTTTTTACACCCCGGAGGATATTGTCCAAGACTTTTCGTCTTGACACTCAAAAATTTCATTAAAGAACACAATGCTGTCTGCGATACCCTCAAGGTATGTTGGATCAACTGTTCGTATCATGTGAATATTTGTCACTTTTCATGCGACAACTTGGGCTCAAAACATCCTCATTTTCATGATGTTTCAGAATGAATATCCAGAGTTTGGTAATGAAGAATTATATCGTCATGCTCAGGAACGGAGGAATAGGGTGGCGGTATAGGCCATGGGCCCCCAACACAAAGAACAAAAAAATTATAATGTAAATTTTTTTATTTTTTTTGCCTATTGGCCCTTACCCCCACTAAAATTTTTGGCCCTCTGCCTCTATCCGTACCGTTTTCTGCCTCCGTCCCTGGTCATGCTAAGAACAAGAGCAAGAATTATATCGTCATGCTAAGGACTATAGTGGCCGGCTGGTGACATCGGCATTGATTGCTGAGATCCATACAATGGATTGGACAGTATATGGCAACAGAAAATGAAAATTTTGTTCACAAACTGAAATGCAACCTCTATAATTTCGTTAGCTGCATTAATTGCCAAGTGACTAATTTTTTACCTATATTACTATATATGATGTTTTAAGTAGCATACTACACAAAAGGATGATTCAAAGCTTAAGGTTTTCTGGAACATCTATTTCAGGTATGGAATATGTTGGGAAAGAAATTCAAGGAAGAACACATTTGGTCGACACGCTGGAGGCGCCGTATTAGGAGGTTTAGTGGGTTTAAGAAACCAAATAATCATGGTGTTCCTTACTCATTGAGGAGTTTGTTAGTGTTTATCGGATGCACTCGCTTCTACCCGATTGCCTTCACCTCCGGGACATCTCAGCCACTCCAGGACCCAAAAAATCTCCACCGTTGATCGAAAAGTATAACTCTCTTAAATTCACTAAGCATAAAAATTAGTCCATGCAAGTTAATTTCTTGGAATTTAATGTTTGTGTTATACAAGCATTTCACTATTTCAGGGTTCCTATGGCAAATTTGATGGGTATTGAGGGAGAAAAGGCCTTGCTAGCAATTGGGTTCACAAAGCAACTAGTTTCAATGGGCCACCAAGCCTGCGGGGCCTTCGAGCTTTGGAACTATCCTACTTTTCTCAGGGACCTCGTAGTACAGGACATAAATATCCATGATAGGCCTGATCATGTGTATCTACCAGCTCTTTTTTTTTTCTTTTTTTTTGATAAAGTATCTACCAGCTCTTGAGTGTAATAGAAGCTACACTATTTTCAACACAACCCCTTAATTTGATATGAATTTAAAATAAAGTAGCAGGTTAAAAGTTGAGAAATTTAATCCGTTTAATTATATGAATTGAGTTAAAGTTGATTTATATAGTTTTAAACTCATACCTTAAAACGATCTGAATCCGATATGTAATATTTATGGCTGACAATTTTTGACATGACCCTTAAACTCGACACAAGCATAACATAAAATTAACGAGTTAAAATTAAAGGGTTTGAATCATTTAATTAAATGGGTTAAATTATGACTGACTTATATAATTTTATATTAATACTTCAACACGACCCCAAACATGAATTACCGCCCCTAGTGTTAACTAATTTGGATGGTTAAATTAATTGATTCACCATTATATATACCATGGGAAGCTTATTTTTTAGCCTCCATGATGCAGTACTCAATGGGGACAGAGAGAGGAATATCGCAAGGTACAATGACTCCCGCCGGGCCCTACTATTGATACCCATCTCGAAATGGAAAAATCTGACGGATGACGATGAAGTGATTCAAGCGCTTGATGAAATGTACGGTCATGACGTTGAAGAGCTTGATTTGCTTGTAGGGCTCATGGCAGAGAAGAAGATCGAAGGGTTCGCCATTAGTGAGACAGCTTTTGTAGTATTCCTTCTAATGGCAACATGGTAATTATAAAGCAAACCCAGGAATTGCAAGTAAAGTAGAATAATAGTTCTGCATGCATTGTAAAAATGGATAAGGGCATCCAATTTTTTTTAGAATATTAAAAAATTAAAATTAACGTTTAGGATTCAACTCATCTTAGAGAGTTGACCGGTTGAATAACCAGAAGGTCAAACAACTTTCTTAATGAGGTTTTAAAGGTGGTTTGACCACCTTCTCACAGTCTCACTCAGGGGATTTTGAGGAGGGGATTCGGCCACCTTGAAACATCTTTAAGGGTGGTAAGAAACTCTATTCAAGAGATGGCTAGCATGCCACCCTCACTCCTTTGTTCTTAGGTTTTTTTTTTTTTTTTTTCTTTTTCACATGATAAATGATTCGTTCATTATTGATAAAATAATCTATTTGAAAACACGTTTTTTTAAAAAGAGTTCCGGGATTCACCTCCAAAATCTTTCAAAATAATCTCACTCTATTTTCGAATTCCCTGAAAAACCTTATATTAAAGTCTATCATTCTATTACCTTGCATTTGGAATAACTACTAGAAGGGAAAATGTAAAACTACTTTAATAAACCAGAAGCTTTATAGATGTTGATGGCGTTACCTTGTTCTTAATAAGATTATTAAGATATATAGAAGCCTAATACTTATCGAACGGAATTATGGTTTCATAAAATTGCATAACTTCAATTGAACGAGGTTTGATAAAAGTTGTGATCAAAATTCTCTAGACTTAAAATTGAACTTTTTTTTTTTTTTTCACCTCAATCGAACGATCTGTGGTCGTTATTGTGATGTAGTTTTTACATTAAACTTTGTTGAATTCGCTCAATTGAACAAGGTATGGCCGAGGTTGTCATCGAAGCTTTTTTGTTCTTCAATTTCAATCTTTTCTTGAACCATTCTTGAAACCGATTCAACCCTAAATTGGAACCTAGCCGCTTAAAACAAATATTATTTACACATCTCCTCCATAGTCATATAATTCATTTTAAATTAAATTTAAAGATAAACTATAAAGACTAACTGCGTTCACAAACAATGTGCAAATGATATTATCTAGGAAAGAAGATAAAATTAGACCCAAAATTTTAAAGCAAAACATATACATGGACTAAGGTGTGAGCTAGGGGTGCTCAAATAGTATTTTGGGTCTTTAATTGGCCTATTTTTTGGGCTTATTTTATGGTATTGACTTATTTTTTTGGGCTTATTTTAAGGATTTAAAACTAAAATGTTTCAAAAAATATAAAAGAAAAAACATATTGTTTTTTGGGTCAACCAATGTTTTTGAATAAGCCTTAGCCCAAAACATCACATCTCACATTATATATTTCACATACATAATCATAAATAGCCAAAATCTATTAATCCAAATACAAATGCAAAAATTAATATATTTTATTAATATAAAATATTTAATAGATATATTTATAGTATTATATATAAACGAAGGCGATTAACGGTTATAACTGTATTGTCCAACCCTATAAAATTCATGTAAGGCGGTTAGCAAAGTGATTAACGATTATAAACAGTTAGTGGAGCGATTATAACTATCCCGTTTGAGCAGCCATAGTGTGAGCTAATTAAATACCGATTAAATCCCACCACAGAAACGCCTTTATAGCTTTTTTTAACAGATCCTCAGAAACGCCTTTAGAAACGTCCTAACCTTTCGTTTTTTGTTTTTTTTGAGCGAAGATCCTAAGTTCCTAACCTCTCTCTATTCGTGGCACACCTAAGTTTTACAGTACTTCTTAGGGTGTCCGACGTAGCAAAGTCTCTCTCTCGGCGCCGTGATGATTGTAGGCAATTTTGTTGGGAAACCTCGCAAAAACACAGTAGCAGGGCAAAAGCCTTTTGATTTCTTTCCCTTTATTCCCTCTGTCTCTTTCTGATTGAAACTTTACTCCCACCGTTTCACATGTTATTGTTTCTTCCATTTCCTATTCCTACAGCTATACCCCTCTGAACTCTCCGTCTCTCTCGTTTCCCTTTCTCCAATTGCCCATTTCTCATCTCACTGCCATTTTATTTCCTTACATTTTCCGGCTCCTTTGGCTTCAATTTCATCTGGGTGTTTCTTATTCTTTGTGTTCTCGCACTAAATCTCTAGGGTTTTGATTTTTGCCTTCGTTGGCTACTCTGAATCTCACATATTGTTCACTTCTTAGGCCTCATTTACTTTCAATCTCATCTGGGTTTTTCTTATTTTCCACATATTTGTGCTAAAACGCCCAGGGTTTTGATTTCAACTTTGTGGGCTAATTTGATTGTTCAATTCCCTTGGGTTACTCTGAGATTCAATTCTGGATATTGGGTTGTGCTCCTTTCTCTTTGATTCACTCTTTTCCCCTCTGAATTTCAATTTCAATAACAATGTCACAAGGCTATGCAATCGAGCTTTACTTCGATCCCGCCCTCGAAAATCAGGTCTTGAAGGCCTGGAACGTGCTCGCTCGCCGCCAAATCAGCACCCAACTCATCGAAATCGAATCTCGTCCACATATAACCCTCTTCTCCAGCCCCTTTATTGACGCCGCGAAGCTGGAAAACGTTGTCAAGAGCTTTGCTTCAAAGCAGGAACCTTTGCCTTTATCTTTCTCCTCAATTGGGAGCCTTCCCAGTGACAACAATGTGCTTTTTCTTTCGCCTACGCCTTCGTTGTCGCTTCTTCAGTTCCAGTCGCAGTTGTGCGATGCAGTGAGGAAGGAAGGGATCGAAATTGCGGAGGAGTATCGCCAGGACTCGTGGATTCCTTATTGCGCGGTTGCTCAGGAAGTGCCGAGGGCTCGGATGGCCGAGGCATTCTGCGTTTTGCGGGACTTGAAGTTGCCGGTTACTGGGTATGCTATGGATATCGGGTTGGTGGAGTTTTCGCCTGTGCGCGAACTGTTCTCCTTTGTGCTTGGTAATTCAGTAGAGGCATGAGGTTCCAAAGCCATTGTTATGTGTTAATCTGAAATTTGGTTTTTCCTTATGAATGTGGTGCCTTTGGTGTTAATGTAGGTTGATTAAGATGGTGCTATTTAGAGCATAGTTACAAAATTTGCAATTTATGTTTTTGAATCTGACCTTTTTTTTATCTTACTTGCTTTAGATTGATAGTTTGTTCTGCTCATATTGAGAACATTACCAGAAAATTACTCCTACATACGCTACTAGGCATTTCTTCTTGTTGCTTTGGATGTTCAGTGTATATAATACATTGTGATATCTAATCTAAAAGATATTTCCAATGGTTCTTTGGAGATCAAAAGGTTTAATTTTGTTTTAGATTCTTGTATTGGGGCCATTTTCGAGGATGCAATACCTTTGATAGTATGTTAATTTTTCATGTGCCACCGATCAGCTAATTTCTGTAGTTCTTTTCATTATGATTGTAACCTGCTTTGACAACTTTTTGTTCAATAATTTGAGAATTTCTTATACCTTGGTCATCTTGCTGCAGCGAGAGTTAGCTTTGTGACTCTTATACCCATTTGGTTTAGCTTTGTGGATCCTGTTTCATCAATCGTCTTTTCTGATTTTCACCTTTATCTGTTTCCTTTGTCCATCATTTTTACCATTTTGTTCCCTTATTTTTGTAGTCTTTCCGCCCCAGTCTTTGCTATGCTTATTTATAGCAAGTGTTATTTTAATGAACACCATCTCACTCCATGAATCAGGGCTAGTTTTTTATTTTTATTTTTTTTATCAGCCATACCTCCTCCTTGATTGTTCAATCTTCCATAGTATGTGAATAGGCTCTTCCTCTTTTTGTATCATTCACTGAAGACAGTTGATTTTTTTTGCTTTAAAGTATGCATCTCAGGGTTGTCAATTTTATGAACAAACTTTTCTTTTCTGGCCAAGTAGCAAAGATATCACATACGTAATATTGTTTTGGCTATGTGAATTTTTTGTATGACTGCACAAGCCAAATTGGATTCTGTCTACATATTTTTTTTCTGGCTCATTTGAAAATTTTGATTTCTCGAGTGTTGACCAGTTGTAATTTTGTTCATCAAAAACAAGGAACTTTACCTAAGCAGTTCATTCTTCTATGGACATTAGAGAAAAAAAATGGTTTTGTGGTGTTTCCTGTTTCTGAGTCAGCGTATCTACTTTGGCTGTCAGATACAGAATCTTTCAAATCTAAGTTCTGAATATTCAAGAATAACAAATGGCGTGTAACACCTAATGCCTATCTTTTGGAGTTGAAGAGGAAATGCCTTCTATTGCTTCCATATTTAGAAGTAGTTGATTTTTTTTTTTTTTTGAGAATTAGAGTAGGTGATTACCACTTGATACATATTGGTATCTTAAAATTGTTTGATGCATAGAATGAATATTTATCAAGTTCGGGCTCCTTGTTGAATGGTGGTGGGATGAAGGTTAGATAGTGTAAAGATAAAAAAAAGCCTGGTACTCCAAGGTAATGTTACTTGAAAGATCTAGGGCATTTAATTACAAATTTAGTGCGATATGGTGCCTTTGGATGCTCAAATTCTCCATGGACATTGAGTTCTCCTACCAGTTGTAAATTATCTAGTGTTTCTTTCATGTATGAGGAACTTCTCCACGTTTAGGCTTGTTGCAATTTTTTAGTACATATGTACCTCCTAGAGAAATGTGGTATATAAAATTGAGCCCTTGGACTGACAATTAATTGCATTTCTCGAGATTTGTAGTGTGGCATTGATGCCCTTTATTTTGCAGTGGAGTCCCCTGTCCTCCCTTTGTTGTTCAACTCCATGAAGGGCTAAACACTTTTTTTCCCCCCTTTTTGGCCTTGTCTATGCTGTTTTTCCATTTCAGGGTTTACGTTATCTTCCCATAATCATGTGTTACACCCAGCTTTCCATCACATCACTATCACTTTTTTTTCTTCTTTCTTTAAGGAATTCTTTGTATATTTCCTGTATATTTTCATATTACCTATGCCTAAAATTGCTAGAAGCCCTATATGTTGTGCCTAGATCTTATGATTTGCCTGCTTTTATTAAGAGAGCAAGCTACCCTACAGTGACTGTAGGATTGAAAGTTGCCCAGGAAAACAAAATGACCAGAGGGATTGAAGTTCTCTTTTCTGCAAAGAAAAATCTGGGACTTTTGTTTAGCTGAAATAAGTTTTTCCGTTTGCAGTTGTTGGCAGCCACCATGAAGATTAGTCTCATTCATGCAAATATGTAGCCTTTCAGGATTTTAATGTTGCAGGGAAGCAATTGTGCTGGTAGACACCTTTAGAAGTTGGTATTATTACGAGGAAATGATTAATATGTGTATTGCTAGATTACCTACAATGATGATATGACGTACGTCGTTTTGAGATATATATTCATTATTTTTATGTCCTTTTTAAAGAGTAGAAGCACCTCTCGACTTCCTAATCAGAAGCACCTCTTGTTTGAATGTTCTCATCGAATTCCTGATTTCCTTCTGCTTTACGCTCTCTCTCGGACATGAAGTCATTTTTTAACATTTTAGAAGTGGGGTTGGTGTTGCGGATGTCAATTCGTTTTTGCGTATCAGATTCGTTAAATGGACGAGACTCCTTAATTTTAATTTGCTAATTTTGTGCTGAGTTTATATCAGATTCGCGAGTCATATAAAAAATTGATAGCCCTAAATATTTTATACAAGGTTTGGGTTTTGTTGAGCCAATGGTTAAGCCCCTTAAGTTTAACTTGTTAATTTTATATTAAGTTTGTGTTAAATTTATGGGTTTGTGTTAAAAATTGTCAACCGTAGTTGGTTCATACATGTCCTCGGATGCCCACTTTCCAAAACCATGAACAATTTATTTACAAATGATTAGTTTCCTTTCTGTAAATTTGAAGCCAAAGACAAACTGTGTAGCAAATTAATGAATGACATTTTTATAAACGCAAGCAAGACCCTTGATCGTCCAATAACAAATCTTATTCTTGGGATTATTTCTCATTGGCATGCTTATATATTTTTCATCCCAAACAACTATATATTGCCGTTGTGAAGAAAAATGGGGATGTTATTATGGCAAAGATATGTGTGCTATATTGGTCGTCTAACTACCCTCAATCAAGAACTCAACCCTGCCTCTGCTTCCTTTCTCAGAGCTGCTAGAAAAAGTTCACTCCAGGTGTCAACAGGGCCCGGCATGCACCAATGGACACAATCGTTGTAGCCTCCTTTCCATGTGTTGCCCCAATGTTCTCCAGGGTGCCCATCAGGTCTCATCATCATGGCCCTTGTAACATCAACTAACCCAAACCTCTTCCCCTGTTTTTCCCCAGCTTCTCTTGCTCTTTCAAATTCTTCTACCTGAACAGTCCTCAGCTGCCACTCAAATTTCTTCGAGTCTATCTCCTTCTCATTGAAAGGAGCTGTCCTGTTGCAGTATCCTCCGGTATTCCAAAACCCATTCTCAAAGTGGGCTGGCGCAAATGTCCTTAATAGAGTCATCAGGCGAGTGCTACAGTTCTTGCAGGCATTGATGTGCTTCAATGTAGCTCGAACAGCCATTCGAAGAGCGAAGTCGATGTCGAGGTCAGTGACATTCGGTTCATGGCAGTAAACACATCCTACTTGATTCTCGCCTTCGTGTAGGTACAATACTCGGAAGAACCAATGCCCGGCTGAGATGATAGCGTAGTCTATATCAGGGAGGTACTTAGCCCACTCGTCTTCGACCTTGTCAATCTGCAAGTCAAAAAAGCTCGATCCCGTACCGTTTATCATTCTTTCCTTGCCGACTATAAGGAACTTGCTCCAAAGGACCATAAGCGTGAAGTCGTGGCGAGGGAAGTACAATGTTCGGAACCTGTCTTCCGAATCCTTGTAAATGTCATTTGGAATTTCCTCCTGCAACAACATTAGCAAAAATTTATTAAGCTTCCATGGGATTGCTGTCTTCTTCACACACAAATGACATGAATCTCCTTTCAAAACATTGAGCTTCCATGAGATAGCTGTTCACACTCTCTTGACAATGTCTAGTAAAGACATTGTGTAAATTTGATTTCCTTGTAATCTTAGCCTCATTTCAAAGCAAAGGTTTTAGGTTTGATTGGTGATCACACAAGATCACATGGGCCATAGAAAACTCTCATTTCTACGTGGGGTTGACTAAAAAGCTAAACCTGTCAAAATTCCACCTCTACACAAAATATAAGAAATGATCAATCTTAATTAAGATTGATTGCTTCTATGATGGGATCATCATCACCGTCAAGCCAGCTGATAGGAACACCAATCTCCAATGCTTTAAAAAAAGAGAAGAAAAAAATAAAAAAAGAACAAAATAAGTCCACTCTAAATTGTTGAAGTTTTCAGCAAGATTTTCAATTAAAGATGAAACTTTTTTAGAACCATGTTCGGCTATTACAACTTAGTTCCCTAGTTTTAGAGTCCGTTTGACTTACAATTTAGCAAGTTAAACGCGTGTTTTTAAATAAAATTACAGATGGTGACTCGTTTAAAAGTACGTTTGTAAAAAAATGGCATTTTAAAAATATGAAAATTTTTCCTTTTTTCACACGGCAAGGAAGAGATAAAAACACATGGTATAAAAGACTAAACCATAATTTTACTAAACGTTTAAAAATACCAATTTTCAAGTCATATTATTTGGATTTCCGGTTTTAAAACGTGCAATTTTAAATGCACTTCTCAAAAACGCAATTAAGAGTTGAGTAAAATCACGATTTGACCTTTAAAATCATAATTCCGTCCACCTTTAAAATAATGCATTTTTCAAAACACATCCACTTGCATGCGAATTGAAAATAAAGAATTTTATATGTTTTCAAACTACAATTTAAAAAAAAACACATTTCCAAACAATATTTTTTTTAATGATTTTTATTTTGCGAAATCACATTACCAAATGAACTTTACCTGCGTTTTAAAAACACTATTTTCTCTGCAATTAAGACTCAAAATAAATTTTTGTTTCCTTATCTAGTGAAGTCAACAAGGTAATGTCAACTCCCACATCAATCAAAATAAATTCTTTCCTTCTAAACACACCGCAAATTAGTGAGTAAGATACGGCACGTTCTCTGACAAGAGCAAGCAAAGAATATTACAATTAATAGAAAGTAATTTAATCCGTGCAATGTGCACTAGAATTAGGAATTTCAGAGGAAAATAATAATAATTGTAAAGTAATAACCTGTGACAAGAGGCATCGTAGGGATTCCATATGATTCCGGGCAACCGAGTCGCCGATAAATGCCATTTTCTTTCCCTGCACAATTTGCAGAAAGCTCCTTGCATCAAACCGTGGGAGGTGGCAATCGTCAGGTTTCCATCTCCAATTGAGAAAATCCATGTCTTTCCTCCCATTCTTGAAACAATTCTTTGAATCAGGAATTGTTGTGCAGCTTGAATTGGTGTAGAAAGGCCCTCTTGGTTCTTGCACCCAATGACCCTTAAACAAGTCACAATCCTTCTCTACAAAAAATAAAAAATGTTTAATTAATTACAACCCAAAACCTTTTTCTTTTCAGCATAACATTGTGAGGAAGAAATGGTTGTTTTGGAATTTACTTTTCTGGGGTTTGAGATGATGATGATGATGATCGGCAGGGCCTTGCATGGGGGTTGGCGGTTGTATTTGGAAGGAATGAAGGCCTTGTTTGGGTCGTTGTTGTTGTTTGGGGACAGAATGGGGGTCTTGTTTGGATATAACTGTAAAAGGGTTTGGAGAATAGAGGAGGAAGAGGCCGAAAATGGTGGCTATGAACATCAAAGGTAGCAGTTTTCCCATGTTGAGGCTTCTGTCCCTCTTGCCATGCTGATGTTTGTCTTGGAAAAACATGTTCTGTTCTTCCTGTGCAGCAGGTCAGAGAATGACAAAGAGAGAGAGAGAGAGAGAGAGAGAAAGATTTTCCAATGGAGACTCAAAGAGTGAAAGCCGAGCTTTGAAGAAGAATCTGTGACTTCCCTCATTTGATTATGCTCCCCTCTCTCTCTCTCTCTCTCTGTGTTATTTATTTGTTTATTTTTTCTTTAAAATGAGACATAAATAAAACTGTGAGATGGGGTGGTTCTTTAATTTGTAGAAATTAACGTCGGCCGTGTGATACAAACAGATGGCACTTCTTCTGCCAACTTAGTGCATGTGAATTTTTGGCCTGGTCTTTACAAATGAGCCTGATTTCTCGGCGCAATCCTTTCGAATTTGGAAAATATATATATTTTATATATAGAGAGAGAGAAATGCACTTTGAGATATTGTGTGGTCTTTAATGGCTTCCACAACGTTAACTTTCCCACTTACCCATGACATGGAGGGCCAACCCATGTCTACCTACATCGAAAGTCCTAAAAGGGTCTTAATCCCATGTAGTTCTTCCCCACACAAACACGGACTAGGATCTCTTGTCAATAGGACAAGCTGTGATTCTCGCCTACTTCGGACAGCTTAATATTTGGAACCTATTTGTTTGGAACAGATGAACTCTCTCTCTCTCTCTCTCTCTCTCTCTATATATATATATATTCTAAATTTACGTAAAATTCGAGATCTAGTAACAAGAATTCCAATTCAACTAATTCCAGTATGTTTGGATTTTCGGTCTTAAAATATGCGATTTAAAACAAATTTTGAAAAATAGATGTTTTACACATTATTGTCTCAACCATTTTTCAATCATCTCTTTTGCAAATTCATTATTGAATTTGTGGACTCTCATGTGAGTCTTACAAATTTAATGACGAATTCAGTCATATACTATGAAAATGGGTTAAAAACGCATTTTCAAACTAAATTCTTGTCACAATTTTAAAATGAAATTTTTAAAGCTATAAAATCGCAAGCCAAACAAACTCAAACACATCTCTTGACATATGCTAAAAATATTTGATTAGCATGTGATTATTATTAAATAATGAAATGGGAAGGGAGAGCCGTGGAAAAGTACCTTTGTATCCCATGTGTTTTGAAGCATATGAGGACACGTACACGTTGGGCTTTTTTTTTTTTGTTTTTTTTTTGAGCAAATAAGAGAAATGTACATGAATTAAAACACTAAAAAAAGGAATGGGTTCTCTCACAACAGACCCAAAAAAAAATTACAATGATTAATGTACAAAAAAACAGTAAATAATGGTTCATAAAATGTCTGAGACCTCTCAAAGAGAATCGCATAAAATGATTTTAACATGATTTTAACACAAAAACAGAAAAAATAGATAGATTTAACACCACCCCAACGTACACGTTGGGCTTAGTGGAATTGTCAAACAATCATTTTCAATGATGCTCACGTCATTACCGACATTCTTCCTTTTTCCATTCAAGTGTTAGACTTGGACTTTCAAAAGTCTGTGTTGGATACTTTTGAGTTTTGATCATCATCTCATCTCATGCCCCAGCTTTCATCGCTACCGTCCACTTCACCCTGGCCCTACCACTTCAATTATTAGTAAACAAGTTTTTTTTTTTTTTTTCTTAGATTGTTTTTCATGTACATTTTTGTTATTTTAATATTTTATTCTGAGTGCTACACCATTAATTTTTAAAAATGTACCTGAAAATTATATTCTCTAAACATAGATATTACTGGTGTCATTTCCAGGTGGGGTAGGTCTGATTAAGATTGATTGCTTCTATGATGATGAACGTACTTGCCAACATGTGCCTATTTCTCTTGCTATGCATATTGCAATCATTATTAAGTTGGAATATCTTGAAAAATTGCAATTTGATTAATAATTGTTTGAGATCTCGTATAAGATTTAATTGTTTAAATAAATTTTAAGTTGTTGAACCATTCATTCGAGCAGATGAATTTTATACGTGCTTTTTCATAATTATTGTCTAAATTAGTAATAATTTAAATAACAAATTGTTAAGAGATAAGTATATTTTTTCTTCATGAACTACCACTCGATTATCATATACTCCTATCAACTACTTATAATTCAATTAAATTACTATTTTGTTACCAAAACTCTCATTCCATCAGTTAAAGTCGTTAAGTCAGACGATCAACCCATTACATGAGCGTAAAGTTAGTAGTTAATGAAAGTATATGGTAATCGAATGATAGTTCATGGAGAGAAATGATGATTACCAAAAAAAAAAAGCATATGCATTTAAGGCATGTGATGGGTTGACCCTCCGACATAACGACCTTGTCTGACGGAATGGAAGTTTTGGTAACGAAATGGTAGTTTGATGGAATTGTAATATAAAGTTAGTAGTTTATGGGAATATATGATAATCGAGTAATAGTTTATGGGAAAAAAGATAGAATGCTAAAAAAGTAGTCTACTCAAACCCCTTCAAACAAAAGATCCGAAACCCTAAAATCAATTATGCTTACACGATTGCAATCGCTCATATTGACCTAAAACCCTAAACATTTAAAGCATAAAGAGTCTTTCTTTCAACAGTAGCAACCTGCTTGGGGTCCTCAAGAGGTAGCTCAATCGGCTAGGACCACGTCTAATGAAACGGAGGTCACTAGTTTGAATCCTCCCTCCCCCTCTTGTGTGGACATATCAAAAAAAAAAAAAAAGCAACTTGCTTGGGCCATTTGACTTGCAATTAATATGAACTTTTATTTTCTAATAATAAAATTAATTATGCATTTAGTACACCTGGCTGCCTAAACTTAGTTTTAATCAAATCAAAGTCAGAGGATCCTTCACTACCTGGGGGGGTGGGGGGGTTGTATCTTGTGGGTGAGCAAAGAAATTTCCATTTGAATGTTTTCGCCTTTCTTTTACGGCGACTTTTTTATAGCTCTTAATTGTAAAAAGCTAGGCCATGCCTAATGTTTTTGCAGCAACACCCGCTGTTGACACGAAAAGATGGGTCGGATATAATCTTATGGAGCAAGAAGTCATTGTCTGTTGCTATGGAAAGTTTGGGCCAATCCAGATCTTCCACAGCGCCACGTGAAAAGATGGTCGGCCTGGCCCAACCTTTCTCGGCGTTTGTTGTAGGCGACAAAAGTTGGGCCTTGTTCAATAAAGCAATGCATTAATGAAAAAGCAAGCGGGTTAGCCTTGGTGATATGATGGGATCCGATTACTGATTCTGTAGGGCGTAGATACCAATGGGTCTTAGGAGGTCCATCCACCAAAAAGTCTGGTTGACTTTTTGGAGTAGGAAGAATCATGGCCATGGGTCACTAGGGATGGAAGAGAATTCTCTACGGTTCAGGATGATTTGAATGGGAGAATATACAATTAATTATAGTGAAAAGGTATTTGTATCTTTTTGCTTTTTGAGTAGATAAAAATACCCATCTACTATATCTAATTATATATTCTCGAGTTCAAATGAAATGAAGAGGATTCTAATTCAAACTTGATGGCCCACAACTCAGCTAATTGCCGAAATTTGAGTGCACCTTTGCTTAAAAGATATCACTTAGCAGCCGACTCTTCCTTGTTAGCTCAGCTAACTGAATGCCCACGCTATACTAGGAGTGGGCAAAACCCGCCCGATCCAACCAACCCAATCCACCCCGCCCTAATCTGGGCGGTTTTTGTGCCTATTTTTGCTGGTTCGGGTTGAAATTCTCCAAACCCGGTCGGGTCTCGGGTTCACAACATATTTCTATGCGGGCACCCAACCCGCCCCATTTCTACCCACCATATACTTAACCTAAACAAACCCTAGAAGTTTAGAACCTCACTTAGTTATTTTCGAGCAGTCGTCGCGAGACCCTCACCCAGTCACCCTCCTCATTTTCGACCAGCTGCAAGACCCTCAACCTCTCGCTTTCAATCTCTTGATCTCTCACTCTCGATCGGCTCACGGACTCACGGAGGCTCACTCTCAGTCATCGTCGCTGACTCGCCTCTCTCATCTCACTCTTGATCTCACGGACGAAGCACCACCGCCGAAGAATATCCAAGCTAGGGGTAAGCTTTTCTCTCTCTCTCTCTCTCTTTCCTTTGGTAGTGGGACAGGATTTGGCTTTTTCTTCCATTTTTTTTTTCCTCTGTTGTACATAAAAACTTGGCCTCTTGATTCAACTAAGAAGAAACATATACCATTGTTGGGGAAAAAAATTCCTTTTGGTTTGCTGGCAAAGAGTGCATATACCTGACCCATCCTACCTGAATACCTGACGTGTAATACTCCAGTCCCATATTGGGAAGATGAGAAGAAGTCTACATAGAGTGGGTAGTTTATAAAGATAATCATAAGTACTAAGTCCCACATTGCCTAGTTATTAGGTAAAATTGGGCTTTATAATGAATTCTAGGGAAGCTCCAAATTGACTAATCCTTTTGGGGTGATAACGCAAATGTGGCTAGCACTTTTTCCTAGGTCATTACAAGTAGTATCAGAGCCACCTAATAACGTCAAGTTATGTGGTACTGGAGCATTACATGACGTGGCTCTAACGAGGACGTCAGGAATTTAAGAGGTGGAGTTTGTAACACTCCAGTCCCATATTGGGAAGATAAGAAGAAGCCCACATAGAGTGTGTAGTTTATAAAGATAATCATGAGTGCTAAGTTTCACATTGCTTAATTATTAGGTGAAACTGAGCTTTATAATGAATTATAGAGAAGCTCCAAATTGACTAGTCCTTTTGGGGTGATAGCGCAAATGTGGTTAGCGTTTTTTCCTAGGTCGTTACACAACGGGTATGCTAAATTTACTGTTCACTGCGGGTTGGAATTGTCCAAACCCGATGGGCACGGGTTAGGTGGCCAAACAGGCCGAAACCCGCCCGAACTTACCCGTGCCCAGCCCTACGCTTTACTGCCATTCTCGATCGACTAAGAGAAAAAATCTCCATGTTAGTAACAAGTTCTTCACGGAAGCTCTTAAAACCTTAAGAAAGAGGGAAATGCATAAAGACGGAAGCGAGATAAACCTAACAAGTATTCAATATGAACCTTAGCAAATTCAATTTAATCCTTTAGCAAAACTCTGCCTAAACTTTCATTCAATATGCTATTACTAACTTTGGCGTGGAGTGGCTTCACCGAATTTCTATGGTGAACTGTTTTAACCTTGTTGCCTCTCTTGTTGTTTTATTTTTCTAAAATCATTGTAGGTCCTTGATCCTACGGTATGTTTTTTTTCCATTAATAATAGACAATTCAATTCCCGACCATATTACCCAGCTTAGGTATACAGGCAAGGTGGCAGCTAAGCTTCTATCATCTATATTGAAGCCCTAGTCCGATCATGATTCAGAAATTGACATCTCACCGAACAGACAAGGCTTTAGACTCCCGTCTAACATCTCAGACACTCCCACATTCTTCTTTCTTAGACACAGTGGCCACTCCCATTTTCTGTCTGCCAAGTGCCAATTGCAACCTTTTGTGACCCATGTGGACGTGGGTTATTTATCTTCTCTTATTATACTACTGAAAATGTTTGTTTTTTGAGTTGTGACATGCATGCATATGTAGCATATTTACTTTGTGTCGGCAGTGCATGACATGATGACACAGATAATATCATGATACATGCTATTCATGCATCAAGGGCAACTGTGCGTGGCCCAATATGTATGTAAATCAGGAGTTCTGAACGTTTCTAGCTTTCACATCGATGTGACTGGGTTTCGAATCTGGATCACTTATCTACTTCCTTTTTGATCGATCTCAGGATCAAGATTTGTTGGTCGGATGATTCTATTTAAATGGGTGAGGTCCATTGAGGGACCCTCTTGTTAGCATCAATATTCAGTATAGATTTTCCCAATACAAAAATAATATCGCCTAAGATGTTTTTTAGTTAGTTAATTAATTAAGAAAGCCTGCCTTGGATCTTGGGTTCTAGGGAATAAGAAAATAGAACAAACTTATTACAAGATCCCTCCGATAAGGAGTGTTATGGACCTAGGTAGTACTATATATCTTGTAGAGAAAGTGTTGATTATATCTGTGTTATCATCTTATAATATATTTGTAAAACGTTAGCCATATTTACATTATCACTTTAAAATGATTAATCAATATGAAGTTTCTCAAAAATCATTTATAAAGCTTTGTTTCGCACAGTAAGTAATGTGAGACCTGACTTGTGCGGTCTTAGAAAAGGTCCGGTTTGTTTATGATTATTCAACTTATTATGGGACCATTGTAAAAACTATTGCTTGTTGTTTGGTCTTTTTGGTCTTGCTCCTGAATCTGTAATGCATTTACCTTTTGGGCTTTGTTGTCGGGGTTGCCCACTCCTTTTGTGATCGTTTAATTCTGTAACCTGCTTTCTTTAATTTGATTAGAAAAAAAAAAAAAG
>CM017323.1:3144850-3224622 GCA_006937295.1 Carpinus fangiana
TTAATTAAGGCGGAAAGCAGGCAGAAATAGTAGGATTTGAAATGGATCGAGTTCCTTGATTATCGGTTATGGGAAAAGGATATTCTCTAATCAACAAACGCGGGCCACGCGGCACTATTGATCCCTTGATTTGTGCACAAGGTCAAAGGACGGTAGCTAGCTAGCTCCTCATGCAAGAACCAACAGCTATTATGAACTTAAAAAAAAAAAAAAAAGATTCTAAGCCCACCCAACAGCTATTATTTATAATTACAAATAATAATAATAATAATAATAAAACAAAATTTTCTTCCAAGCCTTTGCAGCAAAGACAGTTGATTTTTGCTTGGCATAGAACCTCTTAATTATGGTTAATTGAAAGTTATATGTTTTTAGTTAGAATTAAGGAAGTTGAAAACTGTAAAAAAAAAAAAAGGTTCAAAATCTATATATTTATTGCAATTGATTTTGTAAAAATGTACTAGTTCTCGTGGGTAAATATAACTGTAATAACTAATTCTTTTAAACTAGATAATGTTACTCAAGATGTGTATAAGAGACAGACCAACAAGGGGGTGGCTGGCCACCCCTTAGGCCACTGGGGTGGCCAGCCACCCCCTGTGGGTGGATCGGCCACCCTTCTCTTCCTCTTTCACTTTTTTTTTTAAAAAAAATTTATTTTTAGATTTAAAAATTTAAAGGTCTTATCAAAACGGCGCTGTTTTGGCTAAGATTAGGGTTTCCCCTCTTATCAAAACGGCGCCGTTTTGGTAAGAGCTTAAAATTATTATTTTTTCTCGCTGGGAGGGTATTTTCGTAACTTGGACTTATCAAAATGACGTAATTTGGATGTTTTCATCCACTTTCACGGCAACAACTAATGGAATTGGCTAAAAGATAACTGTTTGGTAGTTGGGAGGGCCATTTAACAATTTCTGATAGTTGATGGGGCTAAATAATAAATCGCTGGTAGTTGAGGGGGCTAAATAATATTTTTTCCAAAAATGAATTAAGCATGTGACGTCGGATTGAGTACACTAAAGAGAAAATACAAAATAACATTTCTCGTTGAGTGTACCTAACTTGCCAAAGCTGGTAGGCCACAATTTTCCATGGGAAACTCTCAACCAATCCAATGTGCCCTTGCACGAAGATAGAGATAAGTTTGGCAGAAGGTGATGTTTGCTGTTAAGTATGAGCTCATATATGAAGCTGTTTTAGTGGTGAGGGAGAGGGCATTGCCAAAACTAGTAGGCCACAAATTAGGCATTGCCAAAACAGCAAGCTTGCACCAAGCTGTTAGCATGCACGGCCTTCATGTGCTCTGCGACTGCTTATGGCAGACTTTGTCGGCACCTGGATGCAGTAGATCAATGATTACATGCCACACAGATGTAAATAAATAGGCTTTCAAATTCATTGGAGGAGGGTTTAACTTTATAGAATGAAAGTAACATTAAAGGCCCCACGTCTTTTAATATGTGATGGCTACGTACATATAATATACATATAAATGGTACACACTACACACATAGCAATGGTGAAGGGAAAGTATATATTAAATTGATGTGCACAGGCTGCCATGGCCAGGGTAGCTGATCACATGCGAGCTAGAGTGGCCTGACCTCCCATGTGGCCGTGACAAGCAACAACAACCAAGACAAATCCCATTGGAGATGAAAATAATTAATCTGCCGTGCATGTTAATGTTATCTTCATGCTACTTCCACTGCTTGGTTGCTGGGATGCATACCCATCAGACCACACATGAAACAAGCTGCCCCATTTGTTTCTCCACAGTAATTTATAATTAGAGAAAGTGTCCTCATCTCATCCGCAAGGCAAAACTACTGTAATATTATCCTCTCCAGCAGTGCTCCATTCAAAATTCTATGGTCTTTATGAAAAAGAAAAAGAAAAAGATTTCTTTTGTTCCCCTTTAATTAAGGCGGAAAGCAGGCAGAAATAGTAGGATTTGAAATGGATCGAGTTCCTTGATTATCGGTTATGGGAAAAGGATATTCTCTAATCAACAAACGCGGGCCACGCGGCACTATTGATCCCTTGATTTGTGCACAAGGTCAAAGGACGGTAGCTAGCTAGCTCCTCATGCAAGAACCAACAGCTATTATGAACTTAAAAAAAAAAAAAAAAAGATTCTAAGCCCACCCAACAGCTATTATTTATAATTACAAATAATAATAATAATAATAATAAAACAAAATTTTCTTCCAAGCCTTTGCAGCAAAGACAGTTGATTTTTGCTTGGCATAGAACCTCTTAATTATGGTTAATTGAAAGTTATATGTTTTTAGTTAGAATTAAGGAAGTTGAAAACTGTAAAAAAAAAAAAAGGTTCAAAATCTATATATTTATTGCAATTGATTTTGTAAAAATGTACTAGTTCTCGTGGGTAAATATAACTGTAATAACTAATTCTTTTAAACTAGATAATGTTACTCACATGGGCTCCCAAGTCACAGCAATAAATACTGTCCTTTTTAAATGAGCTTATTTATTCCTGATTTCTTCATAAATTAAAAATAAAGGGATTCCATTTTGGCACGTGCATGGTGCTATCTGACACTTTAGTTAGATTTCCCCATGATCTTGATATGATGTTGCCTCAAATCTTTTGCTTTTGATTAACAAATTGACCATTCTTTTCTTCTAGTGTAGGGTGACAAATAAAACCATTCTCTCTCTAATCTATTCATGAGCTGAAAAATTATTTAAATTTGTCGGTCTCTTGGTTGAGAAGGGATAGAAATATAAATAAATGAACTTAGAAAAATTTTCAAACTAATGTGATAAGGGTTTTTAAATTTTAAAAAATGCAATTCTCTCTTCTTTGTCTACCATTCACGGTCTACCACGTTAGTTTAAAAAAAAAAATTGAATTCATTTGTTTGGCTCTTTAGCACTTCTCCTCTTGGCTTACTTATGAAAGACAAAAGCAAACCATATGGATCTCTTCTATAAAATTCAAACCACTGGAAATGATTCCATGAAGATGCAAATCACAATAATTGATTTTGTATTTTTGCTTCAAACATAGTCCAGACTCAGTAGCATGTGTTATAGATTTGAACATTAATTACTTGATAATAATAATAATAATAATTACTGTAATATTATTTCCAGTTCATGCACTGCTAACTGTTACACGTTTCTCTGTATCAGGGGAAAAATCATCATTAAAAAAAAAACTCCTGTTTAGTAGATACCCGGAAATTGATCAAAAAGTTGTTTAATTTACTTTTTATATCTTAAAAACCGAATATTCACGCTTCTTCTATTCTAAAGATTCATTTTCTGACAGTTTGTAAATTAAGATTAATTAGTTTTAAAAATGAAATGATAATTAAAGTGCACATGGTATACAAATTCAATCATAATAGAGTATGATACAGTACTTAATTATCAACCAAACTACTAATAAATATTATAAAGAGAGAGTGAATTTGACTTCTTACAAATACACCGCGTGAACATGGATGGCGGTTAATAAAATAATATAATCAAAACCCAAACAAGGAATTGAGAAGCTTCTTTGCGAGTGGTGAAACAAGAGGAAGCTTCTGCGGTAAAAAATGGTGTCCAAATCAGCAGAGACAGGAAGAACTTTTCTGTGCAGGTTGGCTGTATTTAGTTGTCACCCCCTAAAAGTTCTTTACTTCTTTACCAGGCTAGCCCAAGCTGGATATTCTGAGCTTGCGTATGTTAAAGTTTTTGGTTGGTTCTAACTTGTAACCTGTTATCACTATTTTTTCACTCGTAGGATGTTTCAACCAATCAAACACAGATGCCATTGCCGGTTGATTGGTCTTGATGGTACTTCGTCATCTGATTTGTCAGTTTTAAAATTATATATTAGAGCTGGCTCTTCCAGTTCTTACCATATAGAAAAAGAAAATCTTTATTAGTAGTTCACAGCTGATGCGAATGAGACAGAGTACATTTTCTGCTTTGACACGAAAGATCAATTGTCAACCTTCATTTTCAACTCGATATGAAAAAAGTTGGTATTCTGTTTCCACTCTGATTTCAAGGATCCAGATTTCAGAGCAAGCCATATAAAATTGACCATTTTCGAGGTGTTATGCCAGTCTCATAACTGAATTCCCGGTTCATCCCATTTCTTCTTTTCCGAAATCTTGCTCTGGGGAGTGATTCGTTTTCCACTTTCTTTCCTGTGAGGTTGAATTTCGGGGAAGGAAATGTCATCAAACTCTGTTGTGGTCACAATTGAGAAGACTGACAACTTCTCTTTACTGGAAGTCAATGGTTCGGATTCATTTTTGTTTCCGGATAAGCAGAAGGCTGTAAGTCCCAAGCAGTTTACATGGGTTCTTCTTCTCAAAGCTTACAGAGTTCTGACCAGTCTTTCATGGCTGGCCATGGCTTTCAGGACCATGTTTGTTTCAGTTAAGAAACGCATTTCCTTGTCTGACGTAAGTGAAGAGGACCCAAGAAGCAGAGGAAGGTTGTATAGATTTATCAAAGTTTTTCTAGTTATTTCAATTCTAGCTTTGGTGTTAGAAGTCGTTGCTCATTTCAAGAAATGGAATTTGCAAATGATTCAGCCTTGGGAGGTTGACGGCCTTGTGCAATCGTCCTATATGGCTTGGCTGTCTTTTAGAGTTGACTATATTTCTCCTTTTGTGATGCTGCTTTCGAAATTCTGCGTCGTGCTTTTCTTGATTCAATCACTCGATCGGCTAGTTCTCTGTCTTGGATGTTTCTGGATCAAGTTCAAGAAGTTGAAACCCACAATAGAAGGAGAAACTTATGACATTGAGGATTCTTTAAGTTTCCCAATGGTTCTTGTTCAGATTCCCATGTGCAATGAGAGAGAGGTAAGAGAATATTTCTTGTTTTCTCCAATCAATTCTTTGTCAATGCTTTATTGCTTGTTACAACACTGTTTTTTTTGGTTTGGTGCTGAAATATCATGTTTGATTTAAGGTGTATGCGCAATCAATTGCTGCTGCCTGTGAGCTTGATTGGCCTAGGGACCGAATTTTAATTCAAGTCCTGGACGATTCAGATGATGGAAATCTGCAGCTTTTGATCAAAGATGAAGTCTCCTCATGGCACGAGAAAGGAATCAACATAATCTACAGGCATCGACTAATCAGAACTGGGTACAAAGCCGGCAATCTAAAATCAGCAATGTCCTGTGACTATGTCAAAGATTATGAATTTGTTGCAATATTTGATGCAGATTTCCAGCCAAATCCTGATTTCCTTAAACTGACCATTCCTCACTTCAAGGTAATATAAGCCAAATTAATAAGAACAGGAAATTAATTTCCTTTTGGCACTCTCAATCAAACAATAGTCATCTTAAGGATGTTTGTGATTTGTACAGGGAAAACCCCAATTGGGTCTTGTCCAGGCTCGCTGGTCATTTGTGAACAAGGATGAGAATTTGCTTACAAGGCTCCAAAACGTAAACCTCTGCTTCCATTTTGAGGTGGAGCAGCAAGTGAATGGCGTTTTTCTCAATTTCTTTGGATTCAATGGAACGGCCGGTGTTTGGAGAATCAAGGCTTTGGAGGATTCAGGAGGCTGGCTTGAGAGAACCACAGTCGAGGACATGGATATTGCAGTTCGAGCTCACTTGAATGGATGGGATTTCATCTTCCTCAACGATGTCAAAGTTCTTTGTGAGTTGCCGGAGTCTTATGAAACTTATAAGAAGCAACAGCACCGGTGGCATTCAGGTCCAATGCAGCTCTTCCGATTGTGCCTTCCTGCTATCATAACTTCCAAGGTTTCCTCAAAATTCCTGAAAATTCCGATTCTTTTTACCTTAAAATTCTGAACAACTTTTCTAATCTTGGATTTATGTTTGTGCAGATATCTATTTGGAAGAAGGCCAACCTGATATTTCTTTTCTTTCTGCTAAGGAAACTTATACTTCCCTTTTACTCATTCACATTGTTTTGTATCATACTTCCATTGACCATGTTCATACCTGAGGCAGAGCTACCTCTTTGGGTGATCTGCTATGTCCCCATTTTCATGTCCTTTCTGAACATCCTCCCTTCACCCAAATCCTTCCCTTTCTTGGTTCCATACCTACTGTTTGAGAACACAATGTCTGTTACAAAATTCAATGCCATGGTTTCTGGGCTGTTTCAACTGGGAAGTGCTTATGAGTGGGTAGTGACCAAGAAGACAGGCAGATCATCAGAATCAGACTTGTTGGCATTTGCAGAGAGGGAATCAAAGTCTTCTGGTGAAGAGAAGATCCTTAGGAGGCATTCTGAGTCTGGTTTAGAATTGTTGGGTAAACTTAAGGATCAGAAACTCCCTTCTTTGAAGAAGAGAAACAAGCTCTACAGGAAGGAACTTGCTCTTGCTTTTCTTCTACTCACTGCATCAGCCAGAAGCCTCTTGTCTGCACATGGAGTTCATTTCTATTTCTTGCTGTTCCAAGGGTTGTCTTTCCTAGCCGTAGGCTTGGATTTAATTGGTGAGCAGATGAGCTGAAATGGAGTAGACAAATTGTATTATTGTTTGAGCTTATATTTTTTTGGGATATATACTGGAATTAAAGAACTAAAAATGGAAATTCAAATGTGTATGCTTTTTACAAGCATTTGCAGATCTGAAGCATTTAACCTTGAGCTGGAGCTGCATATAGACACATATTAGGAACAAATGGTATTGGGATCATTAGATAAAGAGATAACATGTCAAATTCTGTTCATTGTAAAATCAAATGTTGTGGATGTTTGAATAATGAGAACGACCTTATTAATACAAAAACAAGCAGTTCAAAACATGGTCATGTTACTTTCAATTGAAATATGATCCTTTTTTGTTTTTTTAATGCAATTCCAAATATGAATGAGAGAAACAGGGTATTTAAGAAGGGAAATCAGAGAACTAGTGCACTATCAAAAAGAACACCCAAACTCAATCCCTAAGCCAAAGGGTAAGAATTAATAAAAGTCATAAAAGTTCGTTAAAACTCCATTCAACTCTTTGAAAAAAAGACTCATTACATTTTTCTTAAAAAAGACTCCTAACAAGTTAAAACTTGTTAAATATTATTCATTCATTGTAAAATAATTGTCTTATAAAGTTTATAAAAAATCTTAATCGATTGTAGATTTGAAAAAGTATAATTCATAGAATATTTTAAGAAATCTTAATCCCTCCTTTCAAACTAAATATAAATCAGTCTTACATGCAATATTTTATCAAGAATTTGTTAGATTTAGACAATATTTAGCCTCACGAATCTCCTGTAGATGCCTAAACATATGGAAGAAAAATGTGTTTTATGCTTGTAGAGAGATTACTACTCTCGACCCTTAATTTTTACATATTGTCCTAATGAAGTCTCATGTGCCAACTTCACTTATGTAAAGGGTGAGAGTAAATGATTTCTTACATTTGGCTCATCCCATTATGGGCTTAAAATTAAACAAACTAGCTTAAAACCCGCGCGTTGCACGGGATTATTTATTATAATTTAATTTTAAAACTTAAAACACATTTTTATTGTATTTTTTTTATTATAGGTTAAAAAAGTTGTGTAAAAAAAATCTATGAAAAATTCAGTTTATCCCCTTAAAGTTTCAAGGGTTTTCAATTTGAACCCCCAAAATTTCAAAATTGGTAGTTTACCCTCCTAAAGTTTCAAAAAGTGGCAATTTAAACATTTCGTTAAAATTTTCCGTTAAAATGGACGGAAATTTTTTTAAAAAAATAGCTTAAGGGCAGTTTCGTCATGTCATAGTTTTTTAATCTAATTTGACGGAAGGTTAAAATTGTCACTTTTTGAAACTTCAGGGGGGTAAACCGCCAATTTTGAA
The DNA here is from genome assembly GCA_006937295.1 of Carpinus fangiana. NCBI lineage: Eukaryota > Viridiplantae > Streptophyta > Magnoliopsida > Fagales > Betulaceae > Carpinus > Carpinus fangiana. The sequence goes on from CM017323.1 coordinate 3,152,665, forward strand.
ACTTTGTGGTTCAAATTGAAAAACCCCTGAAACTTCAGGGGAGTAAATTGAATTTTTCCCAAAAATCTATCATGCCTATTTCAATAATAATAATAAAAACATATTAAAAGTTATACAACAATATATTGCTGAATATAGTAACACAATTACATATAAGATTGTATGAATATATAAATTGCATAAAAATATACAATCATAAGAACCATATATAATTTTAGTTTTAATGCATATAAATTAAAACATATTAAAAAATTCTCATATGTGTAATTTAAAATGGAAAGAAGTGTAAAAAAAAAAAAGAAAATGGCAAAAAGAAAACCTGAAATGAGTTAAAACATAAGACCCTTAATTAATTTTAATTTAAGCACATTAAAAAATAATAGTAAATCATGCAAAAAAAAAAAAACACAAAATTTTGAAATTAGTTAAAACATAAGACCCATAAAAAATATTAAAATATTAAATTGAGGATATAAATGGAAAGCAATAGAAGGTAAAAAGAAAAATAGAGAGAAAGATAAAATTTGGAAACCTTTCGTTTTCTTCATTAAGACAATTAAATGCATTGATATATAAACAAAAACTAAGAGAAGATGAAAAGAAAATTAAATAGAGAGAGTTAACACAATTAATTTATAAAAAACTAGTTCAAACATAAATTATGGGAGAGAGGGAGATTTAAGACATTTAAGTGGAAATAAAGGAAAAGAGAGTTAATTAAGACAAAAAAAAAAAAAGAAAAAAAAAGAAGAAGATATTAGAAAACATGGACACGTGTCGTAATTCTAAGTAGTTTCTATGTCAAAACTCGGCTTTTATATTTAACACAATTAAATATTTTACAAATAAAACCCCTACGTTTTAATTGTAAAATTTACTGAATTAAATGTAAAATTTACAAAAGAGAAGTAATAAATAGAAGTAATCAATTTGAAAAAGAAATATATATATATATATATATATAAATTTGAAAAAAATATAAGAGACACAAACAAAAAATGGAAGAAAGATAAAAAATGAAAATACTAATATAGTTGAAAAGAACCGTTATAGCACAAAAAAAAAAAAAAACAAAAAATAAAAAGAATTGTAGTATATTTTTTTCATCTAAGAAAAATGATTGGAATCTCTCTCGTATTTTTCCTAAATTGAGTGTAAAATTTACAAAATAACATTGGAATATAAATAGAAAGTAAGAGAAGAAAAAAAAAATAAACAAAAAGACAAAGGGAGAATTTGGAAAGTTTTTGTTTTTTTTGTTTTTTTTTTTTCATTAAGACATCAATTGAATGCATTCCAAATAAAATCTCTACTTTTAATTGTCTTAAATTGAGGGTGTAAACGGAAAGCAATAGAAGATAAAAAGAAAAAGGGAAAAATATAAAAAAGCCCCCCAAACTACCAGCTGTTTACAATTTAATCCCTCAAAGTTCAAAAAGTGATAAAGTAGCCCCCTAAACTACCAAAATGTAACAAAAATGCCACTTATTTTTTTATATTCCTATAATACCCCTATTCTTTAAACAAATAAAATAATAAAATAATTGTAAAAAAAAACTAAAAAATTTTTAAAAAATACAAAAAAAAAATGGGCTAATAAATACCAAAAAAAAAAAAATTGGAATAAATAAATATTCAACCATTATTTTTTTTTGTTAGGTTTTTTAACTTTTTTACAATTATTTTATTATTTTATTTGTTTAAAGAATATGGGTATTATAGGAATATAAAAAAAATAAGTGGCTTTTTTATTACATTTTGGTAGTTTAAGGGGCTATTTTATCACTTTTTGAACATTAGAGGGTTAAATTGTAAACTGCCGGTAGTTTGGGGGGCTTTTTTATATTTTTTCCAAAGAAAAATAGAGATAAAGATAAAATTTGGAAACCTTTTGTTTTCTTCATTAAAACAATTAAATGCATTGATATTAAACAGAAACTAAGAGAAGATGGAAAGAAAATCAAGTAGAGAAAGTTAACTCAATTAATTTATAAAAAACAGTTACAAATATAAATTATGGGAGAGAGAGAGAGATTTAAGACATTTAATTGGGAAATAAAGGAAGAGAGAGTTAAGACAAAAAAAAAAAAAAAAAAGTTTAGATATTAGAAAACATGGACATGTGTTGCAATTCTAAGCAGTTTCTATGTCAAAACTCGGCTTTTTTTTTATATATATATATATATATATGATAACATTGGAATATAAATAGAAAGTAAGAAAAGAAAAAATAAAAATAAACAAAAAGAGAAATGGAGAATTTGGAAAGCTTTTGTTTTCTTTTTTTCATTAAGACATCAATTGAATGCATTCCAAATAAAACCCCTATTTTTAATTGTCTTAAATTGAGGATATAAATGGAAAGCAATAGAAGATAAAAAGAAAAATAGAGAGAAAGATAAAATTTGGAAACCTTTTGTTTTATTCATTAAGACAATTAAATGCATTGATATATAAACAAAAACTAAGAGAAGATGAAAAGAAAATTAAATAGAGAGAGTTAACACAATTAATTTATAAAAAACCAGTTCAAACATAAATTATGGGAGAGAGGGAGATTTAAGACATTTAAGTGGAAATAAAGGAAGAGAGAGTAAGAAAAATGATTAGAATCTCTCTCGTATTTTTCCTAAATTGAGTGTAAAATTTACAAAATAACATTAGAATATAAATAGAAAGTAAGAGAAGAAAAAAGAAAAATAAACAAAAAGATAAAGGGAGAATTTGGAAAGCTTTTGTTTTGTTTTTTTTTTTTTGTTTTTCATTAAGACATCAATTGAATGCATTCCAAATAAAATCTCTACTTTTAATTGTCTTAAATTGAGGATATAAACGGAAAGTAATAGAAGATAAAAAGAAAAATAGAGATAAAGATAAAATTTGGAAACATTTTGTTTTATTCATTAAAACAATTAAATGCATTGATATTAAACAGAAACTAAGAGAATATGGAAAGAAAATCAAATAGAGAAAGTTAACTCAATTAATTTATAAAAAACCGGTTCAAACATACATTATGGGAGAGAGAGAGAGATTTAAGACATTTAAGTGGGAAATAAAGGAAGAGTGAGTTAAGACAAAAAAAAAAGTTTAGATATTAGAAAACATGGACATGTGTTGCAATTCTAAGCAGTTTCTATGTCAAAACTCGGCTTTTATATATATATATATATATATATATGATAACATTGGAATATAAATAGAAAGTAAGAAAAGAAAAAATAAAAATAAACAAAAAGAGAAATGGAGAATTTGGAAAGCTTTTGTTTTCTTTTTTTCATTAAGACATCAATTGAATGCATTCCAAATAAAACCCCTACTTTTAATTGTCTTAAATTGAGGATATAAACGGAAAGCAATAGAAGATAAAAAGAAAAATAGAGAGAAAGATAAAATTTGGAAACCTTTTGTTTTATTCGTTAAGACAATTAAATGCATTGATATATAAACAAAAACTAAGAGAAGATGAAAAGAAAATTAAATAGAAAGAGTTAACACAATTAATTTATAAAAAACCAGTTCAAACATAAATTATGGGAGAGAGGGAGATTTAAGACATTTAAGTGGAAATAAAGGAAGAGAGAGTTAATTAAGACAAAAAAAAAGTTTAGATATTAGAAAACATGGATATGTGTCATAATTTTAAGCAGTTTCTACGTCAAAACTCGACTTTTATATATATGTATGATGACTATGCTAGTCTATACAATAAGAATAAATACAACAAAATTTAATCATAATATTGCATGCAAGACTGATTTATATTTAGTTTGAAACAATGAGGGGATTAAGATTTCATAAAATCCTTAAAATATTCTATCAATTAGACCTCTTCAAATCTCAAAAAGTATTTTTAAATGAAATGATGAAGACTTGATTTCCAAATTAGTTTTGCCTTCGAAGATAGAATCAAGCTACCATTTGTTCACAATTTTTAGCGTACATGGAAATGTAGTTAAAATTTCAAATAACGTTCAGAAAGCAACGAGGTCTCGTGGTGTAGTTGGTTATCACGTCAGTCTAACACACTGAAGGTCTCCGGTTCGAACCCGGGCGACGCCAAGTCTATCCTTTCAATCGTTTTTTCACTTCCCAAATGGGCGAAGAGAAATGAAGAAATAAAACCTTCGCTTTGGGTAACGCTTTGGTGAATCGGGGTTTAGAAATCTCTTTTCTACTTTTTAGCTCAAAGGAGTCCCGCCAGAGCTAAGCGTGCCTTCTCTGTTTCAGGTCTGGCACTTCTCTCTTCGTTCTTCCTTTTCAAGGTCTTCCATTGCTAATTCTAAGTATTGGGTTTCCTAGAATTTGGTTCATTTCGATTTTCAATTGATTTTAAAGCTCTCTTTGGTGTTAAATATTTGCATGTTATTCATTGCGCAACAGACGTTTGTGGAAATGCCTTACTGATTCCTACACTGCTTCGTAGACCTTAGTCACCGAACCATCCGTGTTATGGAAAATGCTACTCTGTTGTGTATTAAGTGGGTTACCCCTGCACATAGCACGCGTAGACATTTATACTTGGAGCAGTAGGCGCATGCTAATTCCTGAAGTGAAATATTCGATTATATCTCATTCAATTTTATATCCATTTTGACAGCTAAAGAGACGTAGGAAATGGTGTCTTGGACCACGGCAACCTTTTCGTCGAATCAACTTGTTCCACTTTCTGCTGTTGTTACTGCTGCAGCTGCTCCTTGTTCCAGCTGCAGAGCCAATTTCTTGAAAGTATGTAGTCCAAGAAGAGGAAGGTTTTATTTGTATGTTCCTGAGAACCACTCAAGACTGAGGACTTTTGTGGTTGAGTCAAACCGCGTTTCTACATTACAAAGTCAACCGGGTACTTGGGAAGATCCTGATAACGGCAGTGGCAGTGATTATGACGAAGAAGACGAGGAAGTGGAAGAAAATGACTTGGATTATGAGAGTGACTGGGAGGAAGAAAGAGATGCTTCAGCTACAACTAGTGTTGATAAGCCCACAACAAATAAGTATGAGGAGGATCTTGTCAAAGGTTCTTACTTTGCTTAGAACCCTTTATTCTCCTCTATATCTAAATCTTTTTTCTGCTTCCGTATGTACTGTTGTTTTCAATGAGAGTGAATGGTTTGAAGTAGAAAGAAGCTTGAATTCTCTAGAACTTTATAACCTTATCTCCTGGGAATAAACGACATGGAAAGAATCAGCCTCTATCTTTGTAAGTTTTGTGAAGTATAGCATAAACCAAGTTACCTTAAAACATTAGGTGATCTGTTTCTATTGTAAATTAATATTTAGTATTGATTATTCTACTAGACCATTCCAAGTTTATCAAGTACTTGATAGCCAATGATCTGACTAGTCCATGTTTGAATGCAATTACCCAAGCCAAGAACTTCATACTCTCCATTTCAGACATATAATAAGTGATGTTTCATAATACTAGATTCACGTTTGTTCCCTAAACCATGGCCGGAAAAGCATTAGAGAATGGTGGGAAAGAAAATTATTTTATTCTGCTAATGATGATGACAAAGACAATATTCCCTGCTCTCAATGATTCTGGTCTCTTGTTGCATATCGACTGGGAATGTATACGTGGCTCTGTAAAAGAAACAAAACTTCTTCCCTTCTTGTGCATAATTTAGTACAGGGTGTCCCTTAATTTAGTAACAAACTGGCAAAGTTCCATTTAGCCTTTGCAGTTCAGGAGAGGACCAAGCTCATCTAAAAGCTGAATTGAACCAACCAAGCAATATCATTTTGGTTGGATTTTAAGGTTGCATTCGACCCTTGTTTGTGCTGCCACCCCGCATCAATTAAAATTTAAGACTTTCATCTAAATTGGTTTCCATTGTGTGGGTGTCTTAAGTTTTTTGGTGCATTCTAGCTTATCCCTTGTTATCTAATTACATCATATATATACACATCTATGGATTTGCATTCTCTCAGCTCCTATGTAATTGTCAAGCAACTGTTATCACCTTTGCTTATTACTGCAGAGGTTGAACAGCTTTTGGGCCCAGAAGAAAGAGCAATTTTGCAACAGAATGTGACACCTAACCTGGGAAAAATCTCATCTGTAAGTATTGAAAATATTGATTAGCTTCCTTTTCTTCTCTTTATTTAGTTTTAGTAGAATCAGTAGTTTCTCCTGCTGGTTAAATATCTCCTAGTTTTATTACAAGAAACTGTTGGGAGCACATTCCCGGAAGCACTACTAGTTATAGAATTTTATTCTTGAAACAGAAATTATATGTGCAGTTTCTTGTTGACTGGGGATCTATAACTTTTCCATTTTTCTAATTTTTCTACCCCAATCATTCAGGAAAAATGGAGCCCACTCCATACTCTTGCGCTATCAGGGCAGATATCTTTCATAGATAAGCTACTAGAAAATGGGCTCGATATTGATATTCTTGATCAGGTGAGTTCTATTCATATATTAGTCCCACATTTATGTCCAAGTTGATAGCATCTTTCTTCTGGACTCATAAATCTTATATAATTTGGCAAAACAGGGTGGTCTCACTGCTCTTCATCAGGCAATTGTAGGCAAAAAGGAGGCTGTAATAAGTCATCTTCTAAGAAAAGGTGCAAGCCCTCATGTCAGAGACAGGGTGAGGATAAGATTTTCATTTTCATAAATCAACAACATATACCAAGGATCTGTGGGTTTATATCTTTATCCTCATGTCAGGATGGTGCTACTCCACTTCATTATGCGGTTCAAGTTGGTGCCATGCAAACTGTGAAGTTATTGATAAAATACAAGGTTGATGTAAATGCTGCAGATAATGTGGGTAAAGTTTTTAAATGTCCTTAATGACCGTATCCTGTTGATGCTTGTCTCATAGCCTGTTTATGAGTTCTTTCAGGAGGGGTGGACTCCATTACACATTGCCATCCAAAGCAGAAATCGATATATTGCAAAAATTTTGTTAGTCAATGGCGCGGATACAAACAGAAGAAATATGGTAACTTTCTAGAACCATACATATCCCCAGAAAATTGTAATAATTTAGTTCTAGCTTTTTTTTTTTCTTTCATTTTTGTCCAGGTTTTCATTGACTGATATCAGACCGTCTAATTATATCTGTTCATGGGAGTTTTGTGGTTAACTTTTAGCAAATAGGAAAAAGAAGAAGTTAACTCTGTAATCACACGTGCAAGTTCTGCATGTTTCTGTTTCCTATTCTTTTCTATTGCATTGTCATGCTTAGTTAGTTTATGATACTTTCATCGACTTTTCTTGTATAAATCTAATTTTTCGTGAAGCATGAAAATTGATAAGCAAAGAGTTTTTCTTGTTTGCTTTCAGTGAAGGTGCAATTAACATGGTGGGTTTTACTGCTTTCAGGATGGAAGAACACCCGTGGATCTGAGTCTGTGTTATGGTAAAGACTTCAAATCATATGATCTCGCCATGTTACTGAAGGTAGTGTCTGCTAACAGAGATCTTTGATGGAGACGGGGAATGCCACAATGTTGAGATAGAATCTTCTGTTGCAAGAATGTTTCTAGCTGTTGGTGCTATAATCTTCTCAATGGTCGTGCATTCTGTGGTTGTGTGAGGCTATAGTCAAGTTTCCTGACAGGCTAATTCGTATCAACTTCCTCACATATCATGGTTATCATGGCTTCTTTCTTCGCTGGTAAATGTTAACAGGGTGACAATGTATACATAAGGTATGTCGTGGCTTACCCAAAAGCACTTCAGTGACCTCCAGACCTTATGGAGACACGAAGATTTGTGTAAAAGGATGCAACCAATGTAGAAAGTTGGAAGGACTATTCCTGCAGCCAAATGGTGTGGGATAGTGTATCTGTTTATTTTTACATGTATGTAGGACTGCTGCTATGGGATGGATTTAATCTTTTGTTCCTCGTATAAATGTCTATGAAGGAATGCTATGGGCTTTTCCTGGGTGTCCCTCACCCCACAAAAGAAAAAAGAACCAGTTCGCTCTTTGCTTAATTATTTCTTTCTATGTGGATTTCGTTAATTTTCACATTGAAATTGGTTTTTTTTTTTTTATTGTTATTATTATTATTTTTTATTCCCCTTCTTTCTTCTCCCCCCAATTTTCTCCATTAATTCTTTTTCTTGTCGATCATTTTCGAAGTTGAGAATTGATTTGGTGGGTGCTACATTTGATAAAAGTTGAAAATTAGTTTTGTTCGCTATAATGAAACACTTGTTTCATATGTTATGGGACATGTCTTAATCCCAAAATATGGGACACAAGTCTTATTCTCAACGACCTTAGTTTCAATTGAAATTAAATCCAAATCAAATCAATGATTGATGTTGCATCAAATACTAATTATTGTGCATGCACAAAATAATGTGAATGATTAAAAATTTTATTAACTTACCAAAAAAAAAAAATCTAAATTAGGTCACACTAATGAATCCGAATCCTGTGGATTCGTGCAATGGTTGATCATAGTAAATGGTTGACACAACCTAGCCGGCTAGTTGAACATATGGACTATGGAATGAGTGGCCCATGAACCATGCTTTTGCCTCTTAGCTTTCCCGCCAAAGCCCAGAAACCATTTCTTCACCATCCTCGTCGCCATATCTCTGATTCTGCCATAACACACTTCGAAAAACGACCAGTGACTAGAAGAGTAGAAGTCTAGAAAACACGACCTTTATCTGATAAGGTACGGAGCTGAGTTTCGACTAAATTTCTTTTGCCCTGATTGTAATCTCGCTCTAGCTTCCGTGTTTCGTTCTTAAAAAATTCAGGGTTTTTTTCTCGTGACCTTGATTGATCATCATGAATATAGCTAAGGATCATTGAAAATAAAAATGTTTGTCTAAATTGAAATTTTATATGTTTATTGGGTTTTCTTCATATTTGGTGCTACTTCTGCGTTTTGCAGTGAAGATTTTGGTCAGTCGGACAACAAATGGAGGAAGAGAAGGACGCGTTTTACGTTGTACGGAAGGGGGATATCATTGGTATTTACAAGAGTTTGAGGGATTGCCAAGATCAAGCCGGATCTTCCGTAATCTTTTTTCAACCTTATGATCTAGAGAAATGCTTTTTTTTATTCTACAAACCATCTCCCCACCATCTCTTCACTCTTTACTTTCTTTCTTTTTTTTTTTTTTTTTTTTTGAAAAAATCAAGATGCTACAGTGAAGAGATGGTGGGGAGATGGTTTGTAGAATGCAATGAAGTATTCCTCTATGATCTAATTCCTTTTGAGTTTATCTTTGTTTGAAGCAGCTCTGTATGATGCGTCAATTTCTTTCTAGGTTTTTCGTATCTTTTAGTCAATTTTGTACGTGCCCAGTTGAATTTGGTCTTCTGGGTTTTATTTGTTTGAATAAATTTACAGTTTGTTGCTATGGATTCCCGAAAGGGTTTCATTTGTTACATTGCTTGGTGTTGGTCTGCGTTGTGTTCAACACTGAGGCTTCTTACATGCGTTTGCTTCATTGTTTAACTGTCATTCTGTAAATTAGGTTGGTTGTTCAAAAGGTTAGATTACGGTTAGTTTGCACTGGTTGGTAAATGGTCCTAGCGCCCATCTGTTTCTCTTTGTATTTTCAGGTCAAGTGTGGTTTATGTTATAAAGTTTCAATAAGCTAATTCAACTCTAGGCTGGGTTGTGTTTGGCGATTCTCACTTCGCAGCTATGAGACTTTTGGGTTGTACCCTTGGTATAAAGAATGACTGAAAGCCATTCTGTGTTTTGTGGATGGTTATATCAGTTTTTGTCAATAACAACATTGTTGTAGCTAGTTCATTGTCACTTAGTTTGATATTTCCTTCTTTTGACAGGTTGAGCTATCGGAAAAAACGTTAAGAGTGATGCATGAAACAATTCTTATTCTCACATATTTGTGTTGCTGCAGACTTTGGAAATAAGCTTTCTTTTCCTTTATAGGTGTGCAATCCTTCAATAAGTGTGTATAAAGGATATTGTTTGCCTAAGGAGACTGAGGAGTACCTTGCCTCACATGGGCTTAAGAATGCTACTTATTCTATCAGTGCTGTTGATGTGAGAGAAGATCTGTTAGGCGAACTTGTTGCTTGCCCTTATCAGGTTGGTTGACGTAGCACCTTAATCTTTCAGAATAGTATTTATAGTTTATTTTTTGGTCTCTTTTACTAGTAGGTCTGCGTCTGCCGAGGCTCTTCTGCTGGTTGAAGTCCACTTCACGAGTGTCAAACGGCTTGATATTGTTGGCTTGAAATTTTGTGGAGATGCACTCATTTTTATCAAAATTTTGAGTGTTCTTCTGCATTGCGACAAACTGTGTTTCTGAACCACTTATAGACATTATAGTCTTTGGCCAAAGGAACAACATTAAATGATGTTTTATTGATTTTATNAGAGTGATGCATGAAACAATTCTTATTCTCACATATTTGTGTTGCTGCAGACTTTGGAAATAAGCTTTCTTTTCCTTTATAGGTGTGCAATCCTTCAATAAGTGTGTATAAAGGATATTGTTTGCCTAAGGAGACTGAGGAGTACCTTGCCTCACATGGGCTTAAGAATGCTACTTATTCTATCAGTGCTGTTGATGTGAGAGAAGATCTGTTAGGCGAACTTGTTGCTTGCCCTTATCAGGTTGGTTGACGTAGCACCTTAATCTTTCAGAATAGTATTTATAGTTTATTTTTTGGTCTCTTTTACTAGTAGGTCTGCGTCTGCCAAGGCTCTTCTGCTGGTTGAAGTCCACTTCATGAGTGTCAAACGGCTTGATATTGTTGGCTTGAAATTTTGTGGAGATGCACTCATTTTTATCAAAAGGAACAACATTAAATGATGTTTTATTGATTTTATTGTAGGGCCAATTTGAAGTGTTGACCATTGTATTGTTTTCTTGTTTGATATGGAACTGTAATACCCCGCCAACCCTGGGACGCACGGGCATAAGAAAAGGAAAAAACATTGAACCACTTGGGTGTCTGTGTATCATGTTATCAGAACTCTTCTAATTCCTTTCTGCTATGGTGTAGAATAAAAGTGGTTAACAAAATCAGATTTTTGTTATTATAGAGAAATTTCTCTTCAGTTATTGATTGTATGATTGATCATATCATTTTTCTTTCAGCAACCAGCTTCTTCTAAACTAAAAGCAGTTAACAAGGATTCTCCTCCAAAGAGATCGCAAGAAGTTCTTCATTCACACAACATTGTAAGTTAAAAGACATTACCTATGGTTTATATAGAAGAAAGTTGGTTTATCCAAGACATAATTTTAATTTGTTAATTTTTTATTTTTATAAGAGTTGATCAGAGACAATTTTGGAACTAAAAGAAATTGGCGCATAGATTATAGGTTACCCCATAATAAAATTGCACTGTTATAAGCTATTATTTTGCATATAGCATCTTTGAGAGAATATGGAATGACTTGATTATGTTGTGGTGGTTAGTAATCACTTTGTATGGTTTTTGTTCCACAGGTGGCTGGATCAACTTCTCTTTTGACAAATCCTCAGAAGAAACATTTCAAATCAGATAGTTGCAATGAAAGTCAAGCAATTTCTTCCAGTTGTGTAAGCTGCTGACCTGATATCTACTGCTCATGTACTAAGACCACAACCAATACTACTGTTTAATTATTTATGTGCATACATGATTGTGTATTTAATCTCAAAAGTATCCATCTCCGTGAATTCACTTGCATTCATATAACATGTGTTAATTTTGTATCCATTCCATTCTTTCTTTGAGCTTATTCCTTTCATCCAAGGTTTTGTTTACGCCCTCTCAAATTACCAATCCAATTGCACTTACCATCCCCCCCCCCCCTTTTGATAATTACACTTGTACATCTAAATTATGACTCATTGCAACTTGGACCTATAAACTACCAAAATGTATTAGTAAATAATGATTAAAAAAAAATGAAGCAAAGTCTCTGGTATGCTGGGGGGAGGGTGTAGTTGCAGTAGTAGTTTGAGGAGGCCAAGTGTAATTTACCCATTTTTAAAAAAATAAGTAATCTTGTTGTTCAGCACTTTATTGAAGTAAAATGAAGTGATTGCACTTTATTAGTGTCCAAATTGGTGTCTAGACACATGCCAAGACAAGATGAGCAAGGTGTCTGCATGGAATAAATGCTCCACTGCTTATGAATTTGATATTTATTTATGTTGACTTGTGGCTTTTGTCAAGCCAAAATGCGTAGAGCTGAATGATCTATCTGTGAACTAACAGTGCCATAATATGTCTCGTCCATCTTTATGCTCAGAGTTCCTGTTCTCTGGAGTTTGATGGTGCTTCAAAAGGAAATCCTGGACAATCTGGTGCAGGAGCTGTGGTGTGTGCTGCAGATGGAAGTATGGTATGCAGTTAAATGAAAAATATCTGGTGGTTTTAGGTTTCTATGCCCTTTTTGCAAAATGTAGCTCTTTCTAACCTTGAGGCTTGGTAGGTCTGCCGATTGAGTGAAGGGGTGGGCATTGCAACAAATAATGTTGCTGAATATCGAGCTGTAATTTTAGGTTTGAAGCATGCCCTTAAGAAAGGATATAAACACATTCGCGTCCGGGGAGACTCTAAACTTGTTTGTATGCAGGTTTGTCTCTTTTCTTTTTCCATATTCATCATCTTTTATCTACATATCTTATATCTACAATTTTGAACATGTTGCCATTAGAAGGAGAGAGAGAGAGAGAGAGAGAGAGAGAGAGAGAGAGAGAGAGCATGCCAAAAATGAAGGCCGATTGTGATTACAAAGAAAAAAAAATGTGGGTGGGGGGGGACCCATTACAAAACAAAAGGTGAAGAAGCAGTTCAAATCAGGAATCATGCAACAAGCAATGCTACTACCATGCAGTCCCCTGGTGGCACCACACCCAAATACCCAACTCTTATTTACAACTTATTGTTGCCTTTATATGCCTTTGGTGTACTTTATAGGTGACTTCCTTTTCATTTTATCATTTACATCCTCGTGAGAAGTTCCATCTTTTCAATTTTGGCTTGAATAAAACTGCTGCCTGTATATGAATGTACAATTTCCATATAATGCATTTAATGTGCTTATACTGAATATAAGGAAGATACATATCAAGGGTAGTAATGTGACATGAATGTTGTTGTACTTCTCTTATTTTAATCCATTGGTCTACCTAGTCTGCACCATTCTGATGTGATACCAGAGGTTTTCAAGAGCTGTGGGATTGATCATAGTGTGGATGCTTCCATGATATCGAGGCTATTGTGTAGTCTTAGATGTTTCAATAGCATATTACATGTTTTTCTTCATTGCTTTACCTTTCACCCAATGGCTTTCCTTGTTTCTATTCTGTCTTTTGATATGTCGATTGTTTAATATTCATTTTTACGAGACCTCCTCATTTACAGATTCAGGGACTTTGGAAAACCAAAAACCAGAATATGGCTGACTTGTGTAAAGAGGCCAAGGAGCTCAAGGATAAGTTTGTGTCATTCCAGATCAATCATATTGTTAGGGTACATGCAAAATGATTACTTGTTTCTTTAAAATTCTGCACTATCTATATGATATTTTTTAGAAAGCTATTACTCCCGCTGGGATTAGCACTTGCCTCTCACCCACCTCTTAATTGCATTATTATTGAATATGGGGAAACAATGTGTTTCATTAAGATAGTTGTTTAATCCTTGACTCAAAAGAGCTGTCAATTAGGATACATTTTTACAGCTTAGCTGGCCATTCTGTTTACTCTTGGTAATAATAAGACATTGTTATGACTTATAAAGCAACCACATGAGAACTTGTATATCTTGTTTAATTGAACAGTGTTCGATTTATCTTCTCCATAGTTCTTGAAAGTGCTATAACAAATAAAAATTGAAATCCATCGGTCCCTCATTAGTTGAAAGACAGTAGTTAAAGAACTAGTATTCATAAATATTGTTCTGATTTAGGGTTCAGGCTCTGTGTTTTGCACTGCTATTATTTCGCCAGTCTATTGTTCTTAATCAGTTAAAGAAATCATCATTCTAACTGGCACACCACCCTTATGCTATATGGTTTTTGATGATAGTGTTATCCCAAACTTGTTATTAATAGGACTGGATTCTATATATGCTTTTGAAAATCTTTCTCAATATTAATCATGCATTATGTAATTTGAGGTAAAATATACTATAGTTCTTGTATTGCCATGACTTGTACCACCTGTATTATATGTTCTTTTGGTACCTGAGGACATATCAAACATTAGTTGGTGAGCCATTAGATTTGTTTTTGTTTTTGTTTTTGATAGTGGACTTATTTAACATAACAAGCAGTGGCAAGCCATAGTCATGCTAGCATTGTATCAATGGGTATGATGTTTGTATTGAAGCAACTTTTATTATTTTGATTCTTGAATACAGTTGTTTGTAAACATCATTCTTGTTTACTATAAGCACTTTTGCCAAATCCAAATGACGTTCTTGTTCATTTTCAAGGAATTAAACGCTGAAGCTGATGCTCAAGCAAACCTAGCTATACATCTCAAGGGTAAGGTCCTTTTGCACTCTACTGAAAATTTTAATGCTTTCATGTTTTGTGGTATTTCATATCTTTGTTTCAGCAAAAGGCACTGACTCTTATGCTCATGCAGATGGACAAGTTGTAGAGGATTGCCGGAAGAAGTAGCTCAAATGTTATAAGTAGTAGCTGGACCTATTTCTTGGTTGACCAAACATTGTTCACTGACTTGCTTGGACATGCCATCCTTGGGGCCAAAATCTAGTTACTATGTTTTATATTCAAGCTTTTAGTCTAGCTGTTGTCCTTGCCAGATTGAATTTTAGAGTTAAATTGGCAAGGGTACTGGTTTTGAAGTCTACAAATGCATGTGTTCAATTCTCCATTACAAATCCAAGCCCCAAAACAATGCCAAATAGACGGATTGATAAATTACTAGTTGTCTAAAAGCTTAAAAGCTTAAGCTCTAAACTAATATTCTGATACTTTGCTTGTCCGCTCAAATTCTTCTTTCAACAAATGAGGTTCAACAAGTAAAATATTTATTTAAAACAAAAGTTAAACTGTGGTCTAGATCTAGAAAAAATGCTATATTTACAATTAAAATAAAAAATTCAAAAGGATAAGCGTGGCCAAATTACACTCTTGGAGAGGGGGGTTGTGGGGGGAATTTTGCACCCAAGGATTTTTTATTCGTGGCATTTGAATTTCACAGCCTTTCTCTACGTGGGTTGACGGAGTTGCAGCAGAGCCGAAAGCCCACCAAATTGTTGGGCCCCCAATCTTCATGAAGAAATCCGATGATGACAAAGAAGAGAAATTTGACGGCTCTGATAGTTTCTGAATACTGAAAGAGTAAAAACAACGCTGATGTGGATTTGGATTTGGATAGGGAACTAAAACCCCTCACTCTCGCTCACTCGCTCGCATACAGAGCTCAGAGACCAGAGGTCAGGGAACAAAAATGGCCACAATCACATGCTCGGCTCCCTTAATTCGCTTCTTTCCTAATCACCGTACATCTGTTTCCGGTCCTTCTCTGAATTTCCCGTTTCGAAACCTCCACCTCCGTACCGATGGCGTTTCGAACTCCTTCAACCATTTCACGCTCGAAGTGAATGAGAATAAGAAGAAGGAGCAGCTTCTGAGAATCGTGGCGCGGTCGGCGGAAGACGAAACCCCGATAATTCCTGAGGAACAAGAAGCAGTACAAGAAGCATTACAAGAAGAAGAAGCTTCGTCGTCTTCTTCGTCGGAGCAACCGCCCGTTTCGGTACCCGTTTCGCCCTCTGACATTCTTACCATGTTCTTTCAGGTAATTGTAACTATTTATGCGTCTAATGTGGCAATTAGGCAAATTAAGTGTCGCAAAAAAAAAAAAAAAAATCATTTTTTTGGGGCCATTTGATAAATTCTGGAATCAGTGAAGCACTTGTTTCATTATTCCAGTTTCTTATTCTACCCCATTTATATGAGAAGGCCTTCCTTTAGAATTGGTTTATAGTAATACAACTAATGGTCTGCCATTTACGTTTTTTTTATTTGAAGGCAGAGGGAACAATGAACGAAGCAGTTATTCCTAATGTGACCAAAGCCTTGGAGGTAAACCCATATTTTCTCTTATTTTAAGTAACTCTTTGATATGTGTTGCAATGTTCTTTTGAGTTCCATTGACGGAGATGATATTGTTGTGACCTGCTGGTGTGAGGGCTAAAAAAAATCAACACACCATGGGAGTTATTGTACCGTGTTCGAGGGCAACTAAGTAGTAGTTGCCCAGGCCGGGGCAGCTAATGTGAGAAGGAAGGTGGCCTGCACCTGTACGGGTAGGTGCAGGACCCACCTTCCCTCTCGTATAGGCAGCTAACCTCGATCCAAAAACCTGAGTTTACCGCATAGGCATGTGGAATCATTAGCTTTGATACTAGTTAGGCTGTTAGGGTGATAAAACGTCGAGAGCCTCCTAAGTCCTAATGAGACTTGATATAACATATTGGACACCAACTTAACCCAAATGTTTAGGCCCTATAGATTTGTGCCTTGTTATACCATATCAACCACTTAATTTGTGACTATTACTTGATGTGAGGTTTAATAGATCACCCTGATATGTGTACTCCAACAAATATTGTTGTGTCATGGTATTGGAAGAATCAAGGTTATTGTTTTGTCAATTTTATGCTATTCAACAAAATCATTTGCTAAAAGATGAGAATCACAATGTTAAAGAGAGGACAAGCATGTGATTGGTCCAATTCAGTTTGTATCTAGCTCAATTGTTTGGAGATCATGCAAATTGAACTTTGAACTGTAACCTAACAGTTATTATTTTTTTCGCATTTAAGCTCAAACCTCAGCTGCTTCAAATTTAGGTAAGTCAATTGTGATGGGATTTAATGTATCTATTGCTTTTAATTCAACATAGTCCAGACAAATTCGGTTGTTGATGTTTAGCCAAAATATAGATATCATGAATGGGGAAATTAAATATAGTATCTTATTGAAATGGGACGATCAGGATCAAAGGGGGCAAAAGGTGAGGGGGCCTATGGCGTAGAGAACTATATGGTCAATATCTTTTGTGATTTTTTTAATTTTCTAGCTAGTGTTGAGTAGAAGTTTATTTCTTTCTCTCTCTCTCTCTTTAGGCGCTGAATTTTTACTTGGTGTTGTTTGGGTAGCTGGGGCTGTATCTTTTTGAATTACCATTTATGGATATGCTGTAGATAAATTGCAATATATTGCTAAATTGTTATATTCAACATGTTGATTCCCACCATTGCTCATAAATCTTTTCTTCTGTAGGAAACAGAGGGTATTACTAATTTAAAGGTTCAAGTTGTTGAGGGTATTGCGAGTGTTCAGGTGTGTATGCACTACTTGCTTAAATTATAATTTTTCAAATTGATGTGAGAACTACTTCTCTGAAACAGTAGCAGGCGGAAAATTTTAATTTATTCCAAAATTGTCAAATTTTAAATTTAATCCCTTAGATCAGCTGTCTATTAATTCTAATGAGCTGCCCAGAAGTCCAGGTTTCGTTAATTGAGAATGGTTTTCCATATTTGCGATACATTTCATTTGCTATTTCATCTCAATGTTCTTGATCAAAATTTCCTTTCATTCTTCAGAAAGAGACATTGATAATAATTTTTTTTTTTTTGTTCTCATGTTTAGTTGACAAAACAAACAACAGTACAAGCTACAGCAGTGGCTTCCGGTTTGGTTGAGACCATACAAGGTTCAGGCTTCAAGCTGCAAACTTTGAATTTGAGTTTTGAAGATGAAGAGTGTTTCCTTGCCTAGAACTTATTTGCGGATTTTGTAAAAAAGACAAAAAAAATTACAAAACTCATAAAAGGAGCAATTTATTCTTGAGCACTATTTCCTCAGAATCTTGGTAGGCATCTGATAGGACGCGTACTGAACTGATTATTGCTAGTTCTTATATGGTGCTGCTGCTGAAATCATTTTATTGCTTAAAAGATGTTAAATGGTATCACTTGACCAAGACCATTTTCAATATTTGAGTTAGTGAATTTTGTTATGCAGTGATTGTGATGTTTTCTAGGTAAAAAAGATGTATCATGCAAGTTTTCTGGTTTGTTACTCGCCATCATGCTTTCAGGGTTCCATTTTCAGTGCAGCGAGCCATGTGCATACCAAGTGAGACCATGGTTTATCTTAGGATGAAGTGCTTATGTGTAGTAGAGGGGAAAAAAAATGAAGAAAAACAAAACAGTTATCTTAGGCCCTGGTGTTTCAATTGCAAACAGGTCCTTGATGGCTGAACAGCTGGCTCCATCAGACCATAAACAAGTTGATTTCAGATCACGACAGCAAAAGCTTGTTTCAGAGATTTGTTGAAGGTCCTATCTTGAGAGAAATCAGGTGACCTTTTTCTCACATTGTTTGTCTAGCAATTAGAAAGCAGGTGCATCGGTAGAATTCTAAAGATAAGCATTTTTCTTCAGAAAATAGAGAAAACCGACTTTCATTGTAGAAACAAGGTCTTAGTAACTATCATATTTGCCTCTTATTCTGTTGAGCTCTCGCGCTTGTAAGACACACTTAGTAATCTATGAAATGCGCCATCCTACCGCATGAGTGTATCTGCGGGTTATGTAAATAGAAAGCCTGAATAAATAAATTTTTAAGCATAGAACTAAGTCTTTGTATGAAAATGTAAGCCAAACCTTAGCTAACAGGTTATATCTTGACAAGTTGATGGTAACATGTAAAGTCTTGTACAGTCGATACCTTTATATCTAAGGGATGATTTTAGGGCAGAGCTGAGAGGTGATTGCAGGCCAGTTGTAATCTAATTTAGGCACAGTCGATACCTCAATCCTTTTGTAATTGATAAATAGGTGCACCCGGAGAAGCTCACATAGATAGATATACAGCACAGATTCCAGCTTGTCAAGCTTTAAGCCGACAATCCATGCTTAAAATATAGCCACAACTCAAGTACCCTTTAGATTGGGATCTCTACAAATTTATTATCTAAAATGTTACTGTAGCTATAGCACATTGTAAAGAGAAATCATATAGGATTCACCTGTTAAAAAAAATTTGGGTTGGTCGCTACTAACTTGGACAAATGAGTTCTAAAGTAAATTCTCTTTATATTTATCGTCTAAATTGCTGACTAAATTGCTGAATATCCTTGTCATATCCTATTGCATACCCCAAATTCAGAAACTGCATTGAATTTACAGTTCAAGGCTGTGGCACTGGGCTCAAGGTTTGGGCTGTTCGCGGAAGAGATGGCAGTCACCGTCACCTATTGATGTGTCCGAAGATTTAGGGCCTTACCGTGTCTCTGCTTTTGTGAAAGCCATTCAACAATTTTTGTATTTATTATTTATCTTTTTTATAAAAAATCTTAAAAAATGTAAAACATAACTCACATTAAAGCATCTAATCAGCTATCTGAGGCAGAATTGAACTTTTGTCCAACATATCCGTCTCTATCTTTCTCCCATATCTAATCTCTGTGCATAACAATTACTCCAGATTCCAGATTCCCATATAGTAGCATGACATTACCTGATCCCAATAGACACACAATACAGATATCCTGGCACACGGACAGAGACAACAATAATGTTCATATATAGTACTAGTTTGTATCATTGTATGTTAATAGGTGGGCCAAATACTCAGCCCAGCACTCTATTCGTGCATGCATACCCCCTGCTAATACAGCTGCACATTGCCTCCAGGATGCGTGCACGTAACAGCAACTATGACCATAAAAATTTCAGACGCAAAGAAATATTGGGGTTTGAAATTTTAGCTTCTCCCATGCATGCTTCGTTATATACATCATATATTTGCATAAACCAATTCATTTAAATCACAAAATATATTCTTTCAACTACGCGTAATGGGTACAAAAATGTCAAGACCTGACACGAGGCGAAAATCACATGCAACTTGTCAGTTCGGGGCCCCAGTCAGATTTACTAGATTATTTGCTACTTGCAGTTAAAAAACAAAAAAACAAAAAAGGTATCGGTGGGGTGGGGTGGGGGTACTTAATTTGCCTTCGCATTGGATACCTCCGCCTTCGATCGAACTCGTGAGAACACCTTTCGGTATGACTGTTGGCCAGTTCCAGTTGTAATATTCATAAGGTTAATTTCTAGAGATTTGTTAGATTCCTTTGTCCTTGAGAGGAAACAACTGGATGGCGCATATTATATAGCCACATGCTTAAATCCCACGTAAGAGTGTTTATTGTTATTACAATTGCTTTTTGGGTCTATTGAGTTTGTTTAATATTTAAAAGTTCAGGTCGGATTCAATTTCTAGTGCTGTTTAATTACCCCAACTTTTATTTATTTGGACAAATGTTCAGATAATTTGAACCGAAATTATTAATACAACTTGAATTTGACACTTTTACCGCAACCTTTAAAATAGCAAATTCTAAACGAGGCCAGTTAGATCTTTGGCACGGTTTACCTAGAAACATTACCAGCTAGATATTCCGACTTTGAACTCGGGTTTTATTAAGACAATATTAAAGACTCATATCTAGTGAGGTGCTAGCCAAGGTGATCCACATGCACCCCCATAGATGGTCATGTCATGTGGAAAGCTCTGGATATGGTCAATGATATTATGTTACCAAATGTAGTGAGGAGTTACTTGAAGCAGGCAATCCACCTACACAGGAAGGAAGGTCAGAGCATTAATATATTAGTCTGTAATCTATGATTATATATGGGACGTAGCTTTGGTTCCAAGTTTCAAAAGACAGACCTCGTGTTCTGGTTAATATATACTAATTCACAAAACCCTGGTGAGATAATAGATATGCTAGTTTAGCAGACACAGTCCTTGGGGCACGTGGGTCGAGCTCTTAATTTCGTCAGACCTTCCGGACAGCAATTTCCACCCAAAAAAGAAAAAAAAAAATCACATATAAACTTTCTGACATGAAGCCATAACTTGTGTCTCTGTGATCTGGTGAAGCTGGCATGCACAGTTCGATTGAATAATCGGAAGCCAGCTTGGCAGCTTGTAGATATTTCTCTTTCAATGCTTTTTAGCCCTATTTATACCACACTTGCTTCTTCTGCCTTGAGTACTGACTACCTTCTCATATTCTCTTGGCTTCTTTCTGGTGCTCTTCTATTAGCATGGCTTTCAAAGCTCTGCTCTTTCTCCTCACCACTTTTCTTGCAGTGTCCACAAGAGTATGCTTCTCTTTCTCTCTCCCTCCCACACACACACTGACTCAATCTGTCTATTTGCTGTCTTAATTTGTAGACATCCTTGTCTTTTTGTTGTAGGTTTCATCTAATGACCAGGAACTCAACTCAAAGTCAAAGGTATTGTCCAGACAATTTGTTTCATTTTGTCCTTGTTTTCTTTTGGTTTAATTAATAGGTTCTCTATATACTTATATTTGGGTACCCTCAGTTTATATTCCTGCTTGCTTCTTGTTACCTTTTAGCTATATCTCGTTTTACACAAGAACTCCATTCGGGGAGCCTCAGAGAAAGAGGCTGCTGCCTATTTGCTCAACGCAGCTCAGAGCATTCACTCTGGAGGCTCTATATATTTTTTTAATCTAAAATAGCTAATCACATTTTATATTTCAGTTAATGACTCTTCAAATTCACTGAACATTTGATTATCTTTTCTTTTTTTTCAAATACGTACTCTCTTTGAAAGATAAATTAATAAGAAAAGAAGAAAGGAAATAGGGAAGTAAAAAAAATGGAAAATTCAGTTTACCTCCTTTAAGTTTAAGTGATCTTTTAATTTGAACCCCGAAGTTTTAAAATTGACAGTTTATTCTCTTGAAGTTTCAAAAAGTGACAATTTAAACCTTTCGTGGAAAATTATGAAATGACGAAACTGCCCTCAAGCTATTTTTTTTTTTTTTTTAATTTTTTGTCAATTTTAACAGAAAATTTTAACAGAATGTTTAAATTGACACTTTTTTGAAATTTCAAAGAATAAACTTTCAATTTTGAAATTTTGAGGTTCAAATTGAAAAATCCGTTAAACTGAATTTTGAAAAAAAAAAACTTTTCTGTTGATGCACAGTAATTCTTCACATTTTGACAAGCACTCTTTTGTTAGCCATTTTAGTATTTTACATACAACTCTAAATTCTCGCATTCTGTGAGGCATGTAGATCTTGCAACTCCTTCTGCTATGAATTCAGACAGCCCAATAACCAGATCCAATCCACGTACTTGTTTGATTTGTGTTTGATTAGTGACTGATTCTTACCAAAATTAAGCAATTTGGTGTAGGCTATTTCTGTCATAGTCCCACCACCAGCACAAGCTCCTGCTAAGGCCCCAGTGAAGGCACCAGCTCTTAGTCCTCCACCAAAGGCACCAGCTCTTACTCCTCCACCAACGGCACCAGCTCTTACTCCTCCACCAAAGGCACCCACTTATGCACCTCCACCAAAGGCACCTGCTCTTACTCCTCCACCAACGGCACCAGCGCTTACTCCTCCACCAAAGGCACCCACTTATGCACCTCCACCAAAGGCACCTGCTCCGGCTCCCCCAGTTAATCCGCCTGCTCCTGTGCCCCCTGTCAAGTCACCCCCTGCTGCACCAGCACCACTGCCCCCAGTGACTTCAAAGAAGGGTAAATACATCTTTTCCTTTTATACAGAAAGTTCAACATAAACTTTTATTCAAAATATATTTAGAAGCATGCCTTGTGTGTTTCTTGTTTGGTAATTTTTGTTATATATCGCTGATATGCACAGATTGCATCCCCCAATGTGATCGGAGATGCCAATTACATTCAAGGAAGAGAGTCTGCATGAGAGCATGCATGACATGCTGTGACCGCTGCAAGTGCGTTCCACCAGGAACATTTGGTAACAGGGAGAAATGTGGCAAGTGCTACACCGATATGACCACTCACGGCAACAAATACAAGTGCCCTTGAAATTAATGGCCTACATTACTCGATGCTTCTATTACCTAATTAAGTCTGTAGTAAGAATGAGAAAGGGTTGAAAATAAATGGTTTTCCTGTGTCCTTTCTCTACTGTATCATGAAGCAATTAGTTGGGCGTACGGGGTTAAGCTAAGACTTGTTCTGTAGTGTGTCCACTAAATTTTCAGTTTCACATTGCAGATATTAATATATCTCTTTATTTTTCCTCAGATCTATTGTATGAAAATTTGTCTTAACAGAAGTATAGAGTTAGTGAACCTACTCTTTGAACAAGTCAGCTGTCATCCTGCATTAATTGGAATCTTTTAAGACTCATGGCAGGCTCCAGTACCTGGTGCGCTTTAGAGAAATTGCCCCCACTTGCAATGCTTGATGAAGTATATCATAATGTGAGGGTCAGAGAGGGATTGGGAGTGTAACCAATTTTTTTTTAAAAAAATGCAGAAATTTCAATGGCCATGACCCGCAATGTATTAATAAATAAGAGGGCAATGTCTTGTCAATGCCCCGACTACTTAATATTGCATTTAAGTCATTTAGACATTTAGGAGTGAACATTGCATTTAGACATTTAGGATTGAACAATGTTCACGGCCACAAAGTTACAACTTATTCAATCTTGTATTTGAAAACTCAAAATTCATGTGATTTGATGTACCGAAGTCCTGTTGATCACCAGCATAGAAAAGATGTTCTTCAAATCTTGCCCGTTTTGAAGAACAGCCAATTTGATATCAAGAATTTATCATTGTTATAACAAAGCAACAATAGAAGGTGTCAGTACTTGGTTCTTTGAATCTTTGGTATTTTCATCTACTCTGTTTGCTTACGTTTGGATCAAATGCTTGTAAGGTATCCAAAAAGACAAGAAGAGATTCATAGGTTTAACCTTCTGGTGGGCACTGTCAATGAAAATACTAGAGCTAGGGGCTCTGCCTCTGCCTATATAAAGGCAGATATATATCAAAGACATGATATATACTATAAATCACTCTTAAACATCAAAGCTACTTTGAGAAGACATAATAAACACGAAACATGGTGATCCCAATGGTTGCTGCCATTTTTTTCGTCTGGTTTACTTGCTCCATCTTAGCTTTTTCTGCACACGTGTGTACTCTCGGCCCTGCGCCGAGCCCTGACAATTCTTATCCACTCAAATCGTTTCCATCCGTGCTGATTGCCTTTGTGGGTGTTGTCATTTCATTCTCTCTTCTTAAAGAACTCGCTTAATGTCCCCATTCATGTGGCTCTTCACTATGATATGTTGTTGAGCTCACAGTATTTGTATTAATAACAATAATAATGTCTGATGTATTGTTGTGATCGTGTTATCCCACTTAATCCAACCGCTGGATTTGCTGTAATAGTGTAATGTTTCTTAATATTATCAATATTATACTAATAAAACTGGACCCTTTATCGTCCTACACGTTATTGTGCTATGACTAAAATTATTTTTGTTTAGTCCCCAAGCTCCAATTGACTAAGGATTACGCCTTATAAAGTAGAATTCATTAGTTTGAATCATTTCTCCCCTATTGTGTGTAAAATATATATTTTGTCTAGAGATATTTTTGGTAAAGACGACTACCATTTTTTTGTTTTTTAATTGTAACCCCGAAAGGCTGGGTTTTACTCTGTGACTCGGCCCATAGAGTGACGCACCTGGTCACCCTAGGGCCTAGTAACCGGCCCACCAGCCCCCACAGAGAAAAAGAGAGAGAGAGAAGTAGAATTCGGTTTTTCGTTATTCTTCAGGTACTGGGAAGGAAGCGACTTTTCTCCGATTCGGATCGGAGGTCAGACTCAGTTCGTTGTATCTGTTTTTGACAAACCACGGAAAGCAAAATAGAAAACGCAGTGCAAATCGAAGAGCATTAAACATGGGAGGTAGCGATGGGATCTTAGGCAACAGAAGCGTGGAAAGAGGCAAAGCAACTGTGAGCACCGCAAGTGGTAAATGGCTGAAGCGGCGAGAGACATGGCTCGTCATTCTAGGAGTCATTCTTCACGCTGTTTACATGATGAGCATTTTCGACATCTACTTCAAGACTCCCATTGTCCACGGCATGGATCCTGTCACGCCTCGCTTCAAGGCTCCCGCCAAGCGCCTCGTGCTCCTAGTTGGTACGTCCCACGTGGAATCGCGCTCTACGTGTTTGTGGAATTGTCTTAGTGAAATGTTGCTGCGGTTTTGTGTTTGTAGCTAACCTCACTAACGAAATGGCATTGGCTACGAGATGGGTCGGGTTGGTATTGTTTATAGTACCTACGAGGGAGACCCATTTGAGTTTACACTAATTTATTAACTACTAATTGGTCATTTTGAGGTCAAAGGCTGTTCAAAATTGTTTATAAAGTTTTGGGCTTTTGAGTCGTTTTACATGGGTCATTTACACGGCTGAAATTGATCTCTCTATTAGATTTGTTTTTTTTGTAATATAAGCAGTGTAAACCGGTTATCATGTCCAAGGAAACGGTTACCACCCTTGACTTAGTTTTCCAAAATGGGTTTTTATTGATTCAGCTATTGCTAAGGCGGAGTTAATTGGAAATTTCCATTATTATTTTACATGCCGTAAAATTTGGAGCTTTGTTTAATGGGGAAACATGTTAATGCAGCTGATGGTTTGCGTGCTGACAAGTTCTTTGAGCCGGATTCTGAAGGAAATTATAGAGCTCCATTTTTGAGAAGCATAATTAAAGAGCAAGGTCGCTGGGGAGTATCTCATGCACGCCCTCCAACAGAGTCGAGGCCTGGACATGTTGCTATAATTGCTGGTTTCTATGAGGACCCCAGTGCAGTTACAAAAGGTGGATTGTCCATCTTCTTGTGCCGAAGTTACTATTGTGTATCTTTTATTTTTTATCATTCTTCCAGTCAATCGCATTCTGTCGCATTCTGTCGACTAAGATGCTCCATTATGTTCACAGGATGGAAAGCTAATCCAGTTGAGTTTGATTCAGTATTTAACCGAAGCCGGCACACAATTTCTTTTGGCAGCCCTGACATCGTTCCAATATTTTGTGGTGCTGTGCCACATAGCACATGGAATACCTATCCTCATGAGTTTGAAGACTTTGCAACTGGTTCACTTACAATCTTTGAACACAAATTTTTTGATTAATTAATGTTGTAACAAGTAAAAACTCAAATAGAAGGTTCAAGGAATTATACTTATATTCTTACACACTATTATTCTCACTTTCATTCATTACTTTATCTATTCAACATTGTTGATGCAGATGCATCCTTTTTGGACGAGTGGTCTTTGGATCAATTTCAGAGCCTTTTGAATAAGTCCAATGAAGACTCGAAGTTGAAGGAGTTGCTTCTACAGGATAATCTTGTTATATTTCTGCACCTACTTGGTTGTGATTCAAATGGTCATGCACATAGGCCCTTTTCCTCCATCTATCTCAATAATGTAAAGGTTGTTGATCATATAGCCGAAAGGGTTTATCATCTAATGGAAGACTATTATAAGGACGACAGTACAGCATATATATTTACAGCTGATCATGGAATGAGTGACAAAGGTTGGAATTATAAATTTCAATTTCTTTTCATGAAAATTCGTTTGTTTCACTGCATTCACTTATTGGTGATATTGATATAAGCAAGCAATGTCTTCTGATACCTGCTTAAGGTTTGCCTAATTGGTTAAAAGTTTGTAGCACTAGATATGGCACTAAATGCTTCATGTTTATATTCTAGTTTTCATCCCCACTTGACTATTTATTTTAAATTAATGGTTGGAGAATACAAAGCATCTATTTCTTGGCCTTGAATGTGGATCCTAGTAACATGATCTGATTTGATATCTGTTGTTTTAGTGTCCGTTTCATTAAAGATGTTCTCTCTTTTGGTTTCCCTTGAAGCAGGCCTTTTTATTTGCTAGATATATTGAAATAAGATGCTGACACAATTACGGTTTTATTGATAGGAAGCCATGGAGATGGGCATCCTTCAAACACTGATACCCCCCTTGTTGCTTGGGGATCTGGTATTAAATATCCCAAACCAATATCCAGCACCAACCATTCTCATTGCAGTTTTCGTTTTGTGGATGAACATATGCATGACACACCAACACCTAAAGAATGGGGCCTTGATGGAATAGAACGTGTTGATGTCAATCAAGCTGATATTGCACCGCTCATGGTAGTACATTTTCTTTTCTTGTATTTCTCTGTTCTAAGCCTGAATCCTTTGATTTGTCCTCCAGAGTTATTGATCTGATGTCCTCATTGGCTTTTATGGCAGTCCACTCTTGTTGGTTTGCCATGTCCGGTTAACTCAGTTGGCAGTCTACCCCTTGATTACATTGACATGATTGAGGTATGTTCAATTATCTTTCATTGATAAATGACTTCTTTTATCTTAAAAGAGATATCATATCATATTATCGTCATTGGATTTGTTTATTTTATAATTGAATTTGTCCTACTCATTTTAATGGGTAGAGAAGTAACAGTTTATGCTTCACCATAATCTTCAGCAGATATTCTTTTTGTTATTAAAAAATCCAGTTGACGATTTGAATGAATCCAACTTGAATTGATGATGGATAACTGACATAGGTTTTAATTTATTTTAATATCTAGGTAGAAGAAGTTGAAGCTGTGGTAGCCAATACCGAGCAAATTCTTAACCAGTTTCTTCGCAAGTCATGTATCCCCTTCTTATATCAATTTTATTTCTGGTAGACTGTAATGGGTACCATCTTTTTGATGCTTTGAGCATTACATCTTGAATTCCTTTCAGATAATAATTTAGTTTGGTGCTAATGAAAATCAAGTTTTTCATATATCATTAGAATAAGAAAAGTCATCTCATAAAGACATTGCGTTTCTATTTCTAATTTCATTTATATGCACTAATTTTCTTGCTTATTTAATTTAATATACTACTTTGACCACTTTGCTTCTTACAATGTCTAAAGTATTATTCATGATCTAGCCTTTTCTATGCTTTTGGAGATAGTAGAAGGAAAAGGAGGTAGGGAATGAGCTCTTTGATTTGTGTTTGTTTTCTTGACTAACTTAGATATAAAGCAGTCAAATTCATTACATTTCAAGCCTTTCAAATCGTTGGCCAATTATTCATCTATATTGGATCAAATTGAGAACCTAATTTCTGTAAGAGAATACAAAGCTGCTTTGAAGCTATCGGAAAATCTCAGAAGCTTGGCGCTTCAAGGGCTTCATTATTTTCAAACTTATGATTGGCTGATGCTTATGACTGTAATTACTCTTGGTTATGTTGGTTGGATGATCTATCTTGTCCTCCACATCCTGCAATCTTATACTTCACTGCCAGGAAATATGTTGAGAAAGGAGCAAGCAGTTCGCCAGAGAAATTATACTGGAAAGGTGATGTCCCTATAAGCTTAACCTTTTCTAAGCTGTATTATTATCATTTGAAGTGAAGAAAAATGGGAATGGAAATGAAGAAAAAATATTGAAGGGCAAAAAGGAAAAAAGAGAGCGTGGGTTGAAGTGATACAAAATTAAACCTCGTACAAAATTGTTTTGCTTTTCTAACCATGCATTTCGTATCTCATATATCTCAGCTTCTTGGCAGGTATACCTATGTGGATGTCTTTTCATGGGAGTACTTTCTATTCTACTGTTTCTGGAGCACTCCCCTCCCCTTTACCATGCCTATACTACAATGACAGTATTTCTCTGGACACAAATAATCAGTGAATATTGGTTCATAAAAGCATTATGGAAGCACTTACATGGAAGAAAATTCAATTACATCATCAAACTTCTAGCCACTACTGCTGTATCAGTATTCATTCTTGAATTCCTGGTATGGATATCAAATGTACTATTTATTATCCTGCTATAGCCATGATAAAGTACTAATCTAGCATTCTGAGGGATGTTTTCTGGTACCTTGTGCAGGTGAATAGCTTCACTGACAGGAATCTCTACACTTGGTGCTTCCTGATCGTTGGTCCCACAGCTTCTCTTTATCTTTTTAACTCAATTCCATGGAGATCTGGCATACCAATTTTTGTTTGCATGGCGTGTTGGTTTTTGTCTGTGTTTACTTTGATGCCAGCAGAAATTCCCGATAATAATCAATTAGTGTAAGTAACTTTCTTGAGTTTATCCTTCTTATTCTGTGGATATAATGGAGTGACTGTTTCAGTGTGTTTTTAGTTTTTTCTAAACTGATTTAAATTTAGGAGCTGACAAAAATGTTAGAGAAGGAATTAAAAGGGTATATAGCACGAACATAAACCCACATTACACTGCATTTCTTCAATTGACATGTTTATGTGGGTAAGCTGGGTAGAGAAACCCTCGATTTCACTCTTATTCCTTATGATGAATATTTCAAAGGGAGGGGCCCTGGAAGCTGTACACACAAGGTAAATACACAGAACAAGGTTCAAAAACTACCAGAAACTACAAAATCTGTGACAGATTAACCATTCTTTACACATGCTGAACATCTGTACAAGTCTTCTCAAGCCTGTGCGCTCATTTTACCATCAACAATTCATAAATTTATTAGTTATAGTTTTTAATTAGTAGGTAATAAAGTGGCTTTGTCCTGTTTTATTTTCCCTGGTTCTTTCTGAATTAATTTAAGCACACATGTTTTCACACTTTGTGAATGCTCGATCAGTCAATTTATCTAGTATAATTATGTAAATTTTGAAATCAGGTTTCATCTTTTAGAATGATTACTTAAGGAAATCCTTGCAGCTAAGAAAGTATAAATTATATTGTATTAGCTATCAGAGTTCAGAGTTTATTAGTTACATCTGAGTGATCATGATCAAGTTGTTTGTGTGTTAACAATAACTTCTGCAGAATCGTGAGTGGAGTTATGATTATCTTGATAGGAGTAGTTGCAAGGTGGCTAGATTTGCATGCTGAAGGGAAGTACTGGCGGAGCATCTCTAAACATGAAGTGAAGAAACCCAAGTTTCCCATGCTCTTTCAGTTACAGGTTCTAGCTTGTATTACCTTCTACTGGGATTGGAGCATAATTATATTTATTTCTGTATAGATCTAAGTACTTCTTTTGTAAATTGTATATAGGCTCTTTTGGTTGGCTTATCTTCAGTGATGGTGTCATTATCAACATCTCACAGAACACAGAAGCAAGAACTACTTGCATTACACCAGTTGATTAATTGGTCTATAGCTGGTATACTCTTGGACACTTCCCTCTTTGCTTAATGTTCGCTTCTGCTATCTACGCTTTTCCATAAAGCTAACGTCAAATTTTAATTTTAAGTCTTATTCTTTTCTAGTTCTAACATTCTTCTATAAATGTCAATTGTTTACTTATCAAAAAAATAACTCCTCCCATGTCATGCATAATGTCCTAATCATTTTCCAAGCCTATCCCAGGCCCAGAGAAAGGATGGGGGTTATACCAATTGATTCTCTGCTACCGTAAGTCAAACACTCATGCCAGTGCACAAAGTTTCACGTCAAGTAATTGCTTAAAAACAGAATAAGAGCTTTATTTCATTAAAGAACATTGGTGTTACAGAGCTTTATAAGCATAATGTTAGGTAATATTCTGGTTCATAATGAATACTACAATTTTTTGTTGAACCCAGTTATACGGGATACAACTTTGTAATGTTTAGTCCACATATTCTGAAACTGTCTTTGAAAGATATCGTTTCTGGCCTATAATCCATATTTGCAGCCGTAGGTCAATTAGGCTCACGGTTTTGAAATGAGACATGATCATGCTCATCACAGGCCACATATCATCAGTAACGTACTAATTTGAATACCAGAAATGTCTGTCTGACTTTTTGTTCTTCATCAGCACTTTTTGTTTCCCTAAAACCTAATTTGTTTTCTTGTTTGATTGTGGAAGCTCCTTTGCATTCCTATTTTTACTTGATATTGCTCATTGCTGAGTTTCCACTACTTCAAGTATATACAGGTGCACATGTCTATCTAAATTCACGTGTTAGTTTTTCTATAATAGGTTTTTCGATGGTTCTCCCATTATTTTCAGCAAATGGCCTCTTGTCCCGGCTTACTTCTATATTTCTAGGTTTTGCACCCACGTTCCTTCTTCTATCTATTGGGTATATCTCATTTGTAAGCAACTGTCATAGTACTCATTTAACAGCTTCTTGAAAAAGACAAATTCTTTTATCTTTCTTTTCATTTTTTTTCCTTTTATTGAAACTTGTGCAGATATGAAGCTGTCTTTTATGGTGCCCTTGCTCTTGTACTAATGGCATGGATACTATTTGAAAACACAGTTTCACACTTAAGTAAGGATAAAAAATCATCAGCTTCCACCAAAAATGCAGACGCAAATGTCATTTTTGAACATGACGAGAGATGCTTGCAGCTGTCTGATGCGAGAATTCCTTTAATCTTTGTAAGTCACTTCCTTTTTCCTCATTATACTTTGCCTTTAATTAAACATGTCTAGTTTGGAATGTCTTAGTATGGTTATGTTAACTTGATGTTTTTCAAACATTTGTTCTTTTTTATATGGTCCCCAAGTAATGTTGGAAGAATATCAGCCGTGGGGGTTTTGTTTTTCAGAATTTTCTTGTTTGGTATTTAATATTCATCCTTCCATGAAATGAATTTAACGGTTTGCTTATCGTGTGACTCATTCAAAGAGCAAAACTTTTTAGAAGTACAAAGAATCTCATGACAAAGATCTTGGGAGATAAGAAGAAATTTATGCAACTATGCATTTGTTCCCTTCTACTGGCTTCTAAGATGGCTAAATTTTTAATTGATGTCTCTGCTTGAAATTTAGGACATGCTTATATTTGAGCTGATTTCGTAAATATCAGGACATTGACCTTAATTTTTTGTACAATCTTGTGATTGTAAAGAAATAGAATGATTTATTTTGTTTAGATCTGTATCATAATTAAAATGGTCATGATATTGACATATAAATGTCTCTAATGGCTTTTATGCTTTTCTTTTCTTTAGATGGTGTTGTTCAACATTGCCTTCTTTGGAACGGGAAATTTTGCAAGTATTGCTAGTTTTGAGATTTCATCTGTCTATCGATTCATTACCGTCTTCAGTGTAAGTAAAGGTTGATCTTCCTTAGATCATCCATCACTTGTCAGAAATCTGTTACTAAGCTGATGTGGTTTGCTTTTAAATGCAGCCGTTTCTGATGGCAGCCCTACTTATATTCAAGCTATTTATACCATTCATGCTTGTCATGTAAGTAGAATTACAAATTTGTCTTCAATAGATAATGACAAGCTGGATCATCTAAATTCTTCTGTTTAAAAAGTTTAAATTTGTGTCAAAAAGAAAAATGATACTTCACTGGCATTATTGAGGTTTTTGTTTTTGGGTACTATAATATTCATTCTACACAAATTCGTCAATCTTTGAGAACCATTTTACGAATTATCTGTCCAGATAGCCAAAAGTCTTGATTGCCTTAGCTTATTGATCATACTAGTTTTACATGCAGTTTTTTTTTTTTAAAAAAAAACCTACCTGTTAATTATAGTATGCTTATTATTCTTTGTTTTTAATCTAAGGAAGTTAGCATTCCAAATCTTTTAAAACTGTAGTTCTTAAATTGCTTGTTTTGGTCTGAATTGCAGATGTGTATTCAGTGCTATAACCAAACTACACCGACTTCCACGTTTGGGATGCTATTTTCTTGTAATATTATTTTCCGATGTAATGACCATTCACTTCTTCTTCCTGGTACGAGCACTGTTTTCTTCAGATAGCTCTTATTTGTTATTTAAATGAAAGCTCTGCTTGTATTGCTCCTTACTTCTTAACACATAAAAAGACTGCACACTTTGTTGCTCATTATCATAGACTCTTGTGACATATACCAGGTTCGGAACACAGGAAGTTGGATGGAAATTGGTAACAGCATCAGCCATTTTGGAATCATGAGTGCCCAAGTTGTGTTTGTGCTGTTGCTGTTTGCCCTCACTAATATATACACAAAAGGTGTCGAGTGTAATTCTGCGCTGATAACTTCTCAGAAAGTGATGTAAGCCATGCCAAATTGGGATATTTGGCATCAACATGGGCTGCCTGCTGTTCCTAAAAGTGAGCTTTTTCATTCTAACAGCAGCTTCCTGGATTTAAGAGCAGCTTCTCATCCTGCGTTTTTGTGATTGCTTGGTACTAGTGCTTAATGTCTGTAAGAACACGCCAATGGGATTTTCCAGATGCCACCCCCCCCCTCCCCAATTCATTTTGAAATTGCGGCTGTATTTTAGCATGTTTATGATAGGACTTGCTTTCTTAGTTGGTATTTACAAGTTATGTATACAGATCATTGATCAATTATAATAATATTAATTACAGTTTTGAAGATATAAATCGGAACCACATCTCTACTGGGCACTTATCGATGTAGATTGTGAGCAGGCCGACACTTACAGCCACTGTAAGTTCCTCCTCCTGATATTCACTTGTAGTAGTCGCTGGCGACTATCATAAGTTGTCATAATCTTTCATGTGGCTCTTATAGAAAGGATAAATTAAACCAACCTTCCGAACCTTAACCAAAAATAGAAAAGTCATAATGTGGAGGTTCAGTCTTTGGTGCTTTGAAACTGGTGCTTCATCTAGAGGCTTCGTATTACAACCCATTTCAGATCGTGGCTTAAAAATTTTCGGTCATTTCTTTGATCCAACCTTTAACCTAAATAGATTGGTTAGGGAAGGATAGTAGCTTGGAAAACCCACGAAAAATTTAGAGACATCAGGTCAGGGCAGCATTGACTCTGTTGGAGTAAGAAATAGCTTTTTTGACTTTTACCTCTATCAGCGTTAGTAGAGTCGAAAAACCTTCGACTCTACTTTCCGCCGGAGGTGATTTTCAGTTCAATTGTCTTTGAAATTTTCGAATTAGAGGTGATCAAAATAATTGGAAATGATCATCGAAGACGTGGAACTGTATAAGGGCCCGTTTGGGAGTGCGATTTTAATAAGTGCGATTTTAAAAATTGCGTTTTCAAAAATTGCGTTTTTAAAATTGCTACTTTTTAAAATTACACAAGCGTTCGATAAAACATGCTAAAAAATATTTTTTTTATTAGTTGAGTGTTTGGATAACATTAGCATATAATTGCGGTTTCATGACTAAATTACTAATAAGGACATTTCTTTATAACAGTAAAATAACTTTGTCTATATGCCTCCATTTTTAACACCTATGAAAACAAAAGTATGAATTATAAAAACATTGAGTTATAATTTATCCTTCACTAGTGATCTGATGCATAGTGACGGATCACTGTGCAGTGCACAATAAAATTTTTTTTAAAAAAAAATTACAAATTATCATTGTGCATTACCCATTAAAAAAATATATTAAAAAAATCACAAATTGTTACAGTGGACTATCCATTTAAAAATAAGATAAAAAAATTCATCACAAATTGTTACTGTACACTGCCAAAAATTTTTTTTTAAAAAAAAACCTAAAATTTTTTATGGTTTTTTTTTTTTTTTCTCAAAAAAAAATTGCCAACATTGTACTTGTACGGTAATCTAAATAAAATTTTGAGAAAAAAAATTACAAACGCTTATTACTCTATAAAAATTGGCTGAAGAATATAAACACATAAAAAGACACAATAATCATACAAACTACATAAAACAACACCAAACACCAAACACAAAAGAGTTATATGGAGATAAAGAAAATATTAAGGTCAGATTCTTACCTAGTAGAGGAGCAGAGAGAGGGTGAACAACAATGGAGAAAGGAAGAAGAGACCAAGAGAGAAAACAGACAAGAAGGGTTTATATGTTTTAAGTGGGTATTCTTGGTATTTTTTATAATTCCTACACAAAATAGGTAACTATTAAACCAAATATCTTTTTAATAGAAATCATGATTTTGTTTTAAATTCGCATTTTTTTAAATAAATACCCTCTAATCAGCTAATGGAAACCGCCGATTTTTTCACGATTTTAAAATTTGCGATTTCCAAATCGCAATCCCAAACACTCTAAAGTTATGATTTAATTTAAAATCGCAGATTATTTTTTTAAAAATACACTCCCAAATGCACCCTAAGTCTAAACTTATGTCTCAAGTCAAAGTGACAAGAAGTAGAATGAGGTCTTTGACACAATTTTCCAAGAACTTACTCAACTTACTGAAGGCAGTGAAGAGGGACAAGCTTTTGGCTTTATCAATCTAGACGCCTCTTCGTAACAACTAACTTTTTCTAAAATTTGGCAAAGGAAGAAGCCCAGAAGTTTATCCGACGAAATTTATTTGACTACAACTATCAAGTCGTATGCTTTCCACATTGTCTAGACAATGTTCGATTTCCAGGTGTTTGTGCGAGAAAGAAGATTCAAGCATTGGAGAATTTGGAGAACTCAACCCATGCACAAAAATGACATCACAAATTGTTTCCTCAAAGGAACAAAAAGTGACAAGTTTTTGGGTTTACCAACCTGAAATCTACTAGGGCAATTACGCAGCGACCAACTCCTTTATTAAAGTTGGCGAATTCAGTTTTTTTTTTTTTTTTTTTTGATAATTACCTTTTGCTCATATAAACTATAGCGCCTTGGCACTTTCCTTTTATGAACTATCAACTATGATATTTGACCCCATTAAACTACCATCTTATAACACTTCCCCCTTCCGTTAGTCAAAGGGGTTAAAATTAACGGTCAACGATCATGTGACTTGTATATGTCATTTTAATTTTTTTTTTCCTTCCACTTTTGCACTCACTTCCAATTTTTTCATTTGTTGGACTAGGGTTTAGGAGGGTATACGCGTCATTTTATTGATTTGAAGTAAGGGCAAAAGTGGAAGGAAAAAAAATTTAAAATGACACATGCAAGTCACATGACTGTTAACTGTAAATTTTAACACCTTTAAGTGACAGAAAAAGGAAAGTGTCTTAAGATAATAGTTTGATGGGGTCAAGTGTCATTGTTGGTAGTTCATGAGGAGAAAGTGTTAAGGTGTTGTAGTTTGTGGGGGTAAAAGGTAATTATCCTTTTCTTTTCTATCATGTTTGCCAAAGGGCTAGTCTAATCAAACCAAAGACCCAATTATCTTAAAATCAATTGTAATATTTTTACTTTTTACATCACATCAATCACTTTTTTATTACTATTCAAATAATAAAAAAAAAACACTACAAAACAATTTTTTATTTTTTGTTTTTTCACTTTTTCATATAAAACATTCTTACTTTTTTTCTCACGTCAATCAAATTTACTATAGTTTCAATCTACTCCTTTTTTTCAAATACTTTGCCAAAACATATGACTCATAGTCATTGTCCTGTGTGTCGTGTATGTTGGTTTGTCTTTTTTTCTTTTTTTTCAAAACAAATAAATTATCAAACAACTCAACCCAACATTTTTTTATAAACAAGTACTTACTAGGAACAAGTTTATTACTTAAAAAAAAAAAAAATTAATATGGGGTGTAGTTGTAACACTCAGATCATATATTGGAAAGATGAGAAGAAGCCTATATAGAGTTGGTAGTTTATAAAAATAGTTATGAGTTCTAAGTCCCACATTACCTAGTTACTAGGTGAAATTAATCTTTATAATAAATTTTAGGGAAGCTCCAAATTGACTAGTTATTTTTGGGTGATAGCGCAAATATAGCTAGCGCTTTTCCCACCTTTTCTTTTTTCTCTTCTCAATTTAATATATATATAAGGGTTTGCTAGGGGTTCTCCCTGTAGTATTCTCCTGGCGTTCTCCTAATCTTACGAGAATATGATTTAAGAACAAATAAAATTATAGTACATTTTTTTGCCAACAGATTAATTTTTATGAGTTAATATTTAGGTTGNTAACACTCAGATCATATATTGGAAAGATGAGAAGAAGCCTATATAGAGTTGGTAGTTTATAAAAATAGTTATGAGTTCTAAGTCCCACATTACCTAGTTACTAGGTGAAATTAATCTTTATAATAAATTTTAGGGAAGCTCCAAATTGACTAGTCATTTTTGGGTGATAGCGCAAATATAGCTAGCGCTTTTCCCACCTTTTCTTTTTTCTCTTCTCAATTTAATATATATATATAAGGGTTTGCTAGGGGTTCTCCCTGTAGTATTCTCCTGGCGTTCTCCTAATCTTACGAGAAGATGATTTAAGAACAAATAAAATTATAGTACCTTTTTTTGCCAACAAATTAATTTTTATGAGTTAATACTTAGGTTGTAATGCTTTAAAACTTGTTTTTTGATTCAAAATTAAAACCTAAGGGTGGAAGGTTAACCTTTTAGAGATTGTATCACGCAAAATGGATTTGATCATCCTAAATTTAGTGCTAATATCTCAATTTTGGTGCCAATGCCTCAAATTTGATGCTAATACCTTAAATTTGGTGCTAATGCCTAAAAAAACTGGTGGTGGAGGCTACTACAATTTTATTTTTTCTTAAATCATATTTTACCTAAATCTCGGAGAACACTATGAGATCACTATGGGGAGAACTCCTAGCATTTTCCATATATATATATATGTTGGGGATAAAATCTACAATGGGTCCCACTATCTCTCAACAACCCTCAATTATCTCATAAGATCCTACATTATCTTAACTACCTGACATTATCACTCCACTATTTCAAATGATACCTCAATCATTTGAATAGAGAAGATCGAGGAGGCAGTTACACAGATAAAGCCCTATAAAAGGGAACTCAAAGCATCAGTAAAAGGGATTAATGACACAGGATGGAAGGAGAAATATGGAAAATAAATAAAAATAGCATAAAATAAGATAAACCACGTTGATCAGAGTCTCACTAGTCAACAATGGGGTTTTGGTAGAGTCTCACCACCAAGAAGAAGAGAGCAATCATGCCTCCAAGAAAACATCTTTTTCATTAATCATCATCTGTTACCCATAGGAGTACAAAGAGCATTTAAATAAACACTGTAAAATAAAACCTAACCCTAATTTGACTGACTTTGGGCTAAGCCCATTATCTAATTATAAAATTTTCCTAACCCTAGATTAGATGACTTTGGGCCAAGTCCATTACAATAACTCCTAAAATATAGACAAAACATCCATTTAAACATAAATAACCTAATTAACTAATAAGATCCAAATATAATTAAAATACCTACTTATTTATTTTTCCTTCTACATCAATTAATCATTTATTTCTCTTAATACAATGCTAGCTCTGGCTTATTTTCTCTAAATACAATAGCTTCGGCTACATTTTGACCTCATATACAACTGTTAACTTAAGCATCGAAAAGTCTATGGGAACTCCCCCAGAAACCCCAGCTTATTTTCTCTGAATACAATGCTAGCTCTGGCTACATTTTGACCTCATATATAACTGTTAACTTAAGCATCGAAAAGTCTATGGGAACTCCCCCAAAAACCCTTTTAATACTCTTATTATTTTGTAGGAGACCAATGATTGATGATTAGAGAAGCCTCGAAGAACGTAAAGATCCCACCAATCAGAGACTGTTAGGAGAAAAAAGTACATCAACAATTTAACGCTGTATGTGGAAACGACTATATTCTTGCAAAATCAAAGTCTGTTATGGTGATGATCATGCGTTTGGGTGGTACATCAAGTCATCAACCAACCGGAATCAGATCTCTACGGATTTATAGTCATGGATTCCAGATCCACTCCGGCGGATTTGCACAGATCTACCACCATGGATCCTAGATCCATTTTGTTGCCATCTGCATACACTAAATCGTTACTTTAGTCAGATCGGCAAGATCTATTTAACGAAAAGGGCAATCAAGAACAACTTTTACTGTAGTAGTCAGAAATAAAGGAAAAGCTTATCGTATCACTCCTTTTCAGAAGAAAAAGAAAAGAAAGCTTAATCAGAAGGGAAAGCTCTTGAGAAATCCTGCAGCACCAAAAAAAAAAAAAACAACTAAAGCTACTTCTTAATTTGTGTGCCACACATTAATGGCCTTGTTTGGAAATGGCTGTTTTCATTTTTGTTTTCAGTTTGAAATTTTTGGGTTTTTGAAATGAATCTAATTCAAATTTCTAGACAATGTGCTGGAAATAATGTTTAAAAAATTGAATTCTTTTCAAAAACCCAAAGCAATCATTGCCAATCAAGGGGTTAATCCAACCAAATAACTTGTAAGCAATTAATTAATTAATTAATTATTTTTTTTTTATTTTTTTTTTTTTTGCATTTGGGAGGAATTACCGGCAAATGAAAAAAAAATTTTAAAAAAAATGCCAAAGAAAAAACCCAGCCCAAACGGTTTTGAATCATGTCACTACAATAAACATAAATATCCTTCCGGCAGGTTTAACCACAAAGTACAAACAACCGGTTATCATTAATGCAATGCCAACAAGTCGCGATTCAAACAAATAAGAGCACTAGTAACAGTATTACTCCTAGGCAACATAAACAGCAAACAATCGACCCAACACAGCATCGCATAACATTTTTTAGCCATCTTGAGCCCAATACACCACTATTACCGTGTACACCCAATTCTAAGACATCGGCCGATTGTGTTGAAGTATTTTCCAACTCATCTTCCCAATGTACTCGCCCTTCCTGGGACAAGCGCGATGGCAAATTTTGTAGCAGCTCATCTTCCCAATGGAAACTACCTGGATGATTCTGCAATAGCAACAATCAATCAAAAATAAAATATCAATGTATTACAAGATAAATGTATATTAATAGTTAAATGATGTCTACTATATTTATGGCCATTGAAAATAATAACAAAAAGGTCCTATTAAATATGTTTGTTCTTGATAATTGTGCATAATTTTCAATAAAGTAATACAAACAAGAATATCAATGAATTATTGATACAAATTTCATTTCAAATGCCAATGATATTTTATTTACTTTAGTGTGAGTGAAACGACGCAATCATTTATTATTGTACAGGTTATACAACAACATTCCATACCTTGTATAAGGGACACTTGTAGAAGCGCCTCATGTAGTTCCTGTCGGTTCTAGAAACCAGCAGTCTCATCGGTCCAGCACCACATGTACATTGCACCTCCATTTCCATAACTATTATTAACACAAACAAAGCGAACTAATTCGACATGCATGTAAAATATAACTCCAACATTTGACAATAGTCTATTCATGTAAATTATCAAAAGCGCATAAATATAAATGAGACTAGAACTGACTCAATTATACATAACAAATACGAAACTAACATATATATATAACAAGAGTACACAACCAACTTCATTATACATACCAAATACCCACACGGAGGTATCCATATAATGAGTTCATAGCCCGACATAATGAAAACAAACATACCAAAAAGTACCAAAATGACAGACATAAGAGTTTACAACCAACATGTCCATACATAGCATGTCTACAGCACACTCTGCTCATACACATTTTCAACCACAGTAACATGTGCTTGAAAATGTCGAGCCATTCACAACATATAGCATAAAAATAATAAACAGTATTGTTGGTGATTGATGCAAACAAAATATCACCATAGTTGCATTGCAATACCCAACCCCATGTCAGTTTGGTGGGTGGATATTATCCCACATCAATTGCGCAATCTGGTCCCTAGTGTTTGCCATGGCGAAAGCAGCTTCATCAGAGAAGTCATAGTGGTTGGAGTGATTAGCACCATTGCCAATATCCACAGGATGGGCATGTTCAAAGAACATATCGTTACGGTCAGCCTGACGGATAAAGTTGTGCAGTGTGCAACATGCATTGACTACAAGGGGCTGGCGACAAACTTTAAACTTTGGCATGCCATTTAGCACCTGAAAACGCCTTTTCAGCACTCCAAAGCAACGTTCAATTACCATGCGAAGTGAGGAATGACGGTAATTGAACAATTCTTTGAACCCTTGAGGGTCACCACCACTTCGAAAATCTTGCAAATGATATCTTTCTCCACGATAGGGGGGGAGGAATCCTTTTGCGCATGGGAACCCAGAGTCAACTAAGTAATAGTGACCTGCAAGTAGACATGCTCTTGTGTGAGCTTATATTAGACAACCTTATTTGTAAATATTGACACATGATTATGTGTAGAAGACACTCACCTTCCGGCGGTGTAGGAAATTCATTTTCTGGTCTAGTTATGGCATCGTAGAAGACCCTTGAGTCATTGGCTGTTCCCTCCCACCCGCTATACACGAATGTGAACATCATGTCGAAGTCACATGCACAGAGTACATTTTGGGACACGATTGCCTTTCGCCCTCGAAATGAGTTTTGTTTACAGGCCGGAACCCAAGCTTGAATATGGGTACCATCAATGGCCCCCACACAGTCCTAACGTAAAAAAATATTGGAAAACAGTTTCATGGTTATGTAGGTCCCATATAATTATACATAGCAATGGACTACCAAAAATATAGACGTACCTCAAACCAAGGAAAATATTTTGAATTGCCCTGTATGTATGGGTGCACTCCGTCAACCTGCGTAGGCCTTATAATCGTCTTTCCCAAGTTGCATAATGCCCTCATCACCCTCTTGAAATGTCGTGAAATTGTCTCAGTGGAGTGCTGGAACCGGTCCGCCGTGACCCTCATCCCTTGTCGATGGCCAACTATTAAGCAAAAGATGGCCAGTGATTCTTCGACACTCACTTCCCGAGTATCTTCCAAGTAATTTGCCCTTAAAAGAGCCACTAACGAGACAAAAGTGTCTCTCTGCATGCGGAATAGCTCATAGCAAGTACCCGGGTGACCAGCCAACACTTCTTGCACAAATGCAGCGCCTTGAAGTGCTGAAGTGCGCTGGGGTATCCTCTGAACTTCGGCTGCTTGTTCATAAGAGTCCTCAATTTCAAGCAAAAGTGAGAACATCTCTCCCAACCACTCAATGTCATCGATTGCATTGTTCTCATTACCATAGAAAACGAAGTTAGGGGTAGAGTGATCCATCTTATATAAGCTGAAAAGTTGTTTGGAGTACTGTCAATTTCAATAGATAGTAAGGACGTAATAATTGTTATTAATTCAGTATGTGAAAATTTTTGGAGTACTGTTATTAATTCAGTATGAGGAAATTTTTCCCATGTTTAATTTTAAACGTATATGAGTTGCATATATGGAGCAAGAATGATCTTGACAAAGACAAACTAGTGGCAAACTATAAAGCAGTTAGTTGTAATGATATATTAGTGGTGGTAGAGGTATAGATAAAATGAATTCTATATTTTACACAAAAAAGGGGTTAAGTAAAACAATGGGTTACATTTTTCATGGAAACAAAGATCATCGTATTGCTAATTAATTGGTTAATTACTTGAAGATCTATACATATTTATCAAATAAAACTACATCAATCAAAAATTATAACAACCTTTTTAATGTATGTTACTAAAAAATTTTAAAAAAAAGAGTGACAATCAATTAATGGTTATCATAATGAGAAAATTTTGTTTGATATCACTTTAAGTATTGAAGTTATTTATTAAATGCATCGTAAGTTAGAAAATAAATATAAAATTTCAACTTTTGCATGCCATAAGATTCATGAAGAAGAAACAATGTCCGACAATTGGTAGTGAATGAAAATAAATAATCAATAATAAACCTTCTATTGATGGCCTAGGAATATAAAAAAGTTGGAAAGCCTTCTTTTGTAGTATACTCTCAGATTGATAATTTGCTAGAACTAATTGCAGCCCACATACAAGAGTTATATAATTTGGTTTTTTTGCTTGGCATTTAACCCAATATATACCAAAAAGAATATCTTTCCCTAATTCTCTAAACCATGAACGGCACTACAAACATGAGAGAATAACAAGAGATTTACTAGCGGCTTATTTTTCTCTAATGGGCTATGCATATGTTGTTTTCCCCAAGTTCATAAACTAGCCAAGTAGGTCCTTTTATAGGAGCTCAACGTCGGCTTATCATAGGAAATCCAAATCCAAGTCGTAGAGGTAGTAAAGACCGTACTTCTACTATGAAACAAAAAAACCAATACCAAAAGGAAAAGGAATAAAGGTTGGCCCCAACAATTTGCAAATAACCAAAACATATATATGAAAACGATTAACAAACCAATCAATAATTATTTGCGGTATCTAAGATTCAGTAATCTCTTTGGTCGCAAACAATAAACAAAATATAACACTAATTTCTAACAGTTTCCTTCATTTTCTGAGCAACCAAATAGAGAAACAAGAACATAAACTAATCTAATTCATGGGAGATTATACTTATAATATAGCAGATTATACTTATAATTTAGACCAAACCCAAATCGATGGGAAACTTCTAGTCTTGAAGGAAAATAGTACAATTTAGATAAGAAAAACGAAAGAAATGATGGAGACTAATAGGAAAAACGAAAGAGAAAACAGGGGGAAAACATCTTCAAGCATTCAAGTTAAGTGAAAACACATACAGCACCAAAATTGAGTGAAAATGATAAATCTGACAATTACTAAAATAATACAATCAATCACAATGAGAATAAAAGGCTATTCTAGCCCAATAACAGGATCAAAAGAAGTTCATAACACTGAGATTAAACTGATTAGGCAAAATAGTATCAAAATAATCTCAGAATAAATGCATAAACATCAAATCCAAAACTAGTCAGAATTTGAGTCATGTGGCAAAGGTCCCCATTCTCAACATCAACCAAGGTAAGGGTTATTAGAATGGAAGAATGTAAGGTACAGGCATTAAAGCTTTAAAAGCAACACTCGAGAGGAAAATTGGCCAATAGAATGGAGAAAGAAAAAGAAAAAGACCATTGGGAGGGAAGGGAGGAGGAAGGCCCTTACACAGCTCTGAAGAAAAATAATAGCAGGGCAGAGGAAAACAAAGAAGAGGATTGAGAAGCGACAATAAGGGGAAAGATCGTTTGGCAGCAAACAAATTCATATTATTGGAGGTCTAAAGTCTTCTATTCTCATCACAGAATCAAATGAATAAGTAGTCATTATCAAAAACCAGTTAATGAAATTACAGCCTCAAGCACTATTTACAGAACCTGAGAGATAATGACACGCCTTAATCAATCTCAAAAAAATACAATTGAGGCAAATCAAGAGCCAATTAAAGTAAAAAATAAAAATAAAAAAATACACAGAGAGACAGAGCCAATCCCCGGATAAAAAAAAATCTAGTATCTTCGCCAATAGGGACATGGGAATTGAACTAAAATCACATCATGGATTTAAATTTACATACAAAAGCACGGACACCAAGGAAAAGAAACATTTTTCCTTTTCCCCTCGATTTGCAATTCCCTTTTTTACAATTTGCCATATTCTAAGACCCAAACATGTTACATAAAACCAAACAAAAAAGAAAAAAAAGCATAAACAACATTATATAAGGATGATGAAGTCAAAAAAACTAAAGCACAAACTGCAAATTTAACAAGCAGGGTTCAGGCCCAAAAAAGCTTCAGAGGTTGTTTCCTAACAATAAATCCAAACAACAAAATGCCTGAAAAAGAAAACAAGTACAAAGATGAACTTGGAAATGTGCAAAAAAAAAAAAATATCAAAAAAATGGTCTAGTCCTCTATAACTTGGGAAAAAAAGCCAAGAAATGGGCCTTATTATACAATTTCTGAATTTGCATTAGGTTTCTTGATTACTATAAACGAATAGAATAAAAATTTTCAAAGATTTAGGTGTTAATCAGAATTTAACAGAATTTATAAAAATATTTACACCTGAATCTTTTCAATTCTTTTTTTTTTTTTATTTTTATAAAGAAAAAAGGTATGTTGACAATATTTAACAAAAAAACATCCTGATGAAGGGAGACATTATAAAAAATTAAAAGTTTTTAATATCCTAAATTGAGAGTTTTTAAACTTTAGAGGGTAATTTCAAAACTCATGAAACTTTAACGAATTTTTGTAAAGTTTTTCCTTAATGTTTTGATATACTCTCAAGTTAGAAAAAATGATCTCTAATTTGATAAATTTTGCATTC
Organism: Carpinus fangiana; assembly: GCA_006937295.1. Taxonomy (NCBI): domain Eukaryota; kingdom Viridiplantae; phylum Streptophyta; class Magnoliopsida; order Fagales; family Betulaceae; genus Carpinus; species Carpinus fangiana. The sequence continues at coordinate 3,197,463 of CM017323.1, forward strand.
AATATTTGAGATAACCAAATCCTTAATTAGGTCATCAAATACCCAAGTAATCTTATAGATTTAGACACTTATCGAATTAAGCTAAAGCCAAGTCTAAATCTCAAGAAGTTGCTTTTTGGAATTGGTTTATTATTTGTATCTTATAATGACCAAAAGTCTGGATTGACATGTAAATAAAATTATAAAACTTGACCTTGTGGGTAAGATTATAAGAATGTTATATTTATGATTCTGTGCATAAATGAGATCCTAGTCCTAGAAATACTTTTCATAACATTGTTTGCAGGAAGACCGTATATCACTTGGATCATCTAGGCAATTAAATATGCAACTTGTAGGCTTCATATTTGATTTTGGGTGATCTCCATAAAAGCAATATTGATGGCCTAACCATCAATTAGATACATTACTCTAGCTAATTATATATATGTCTTTAACTTTCAACACAAATATGAAAATATTTTCATCATATACGTAAGGCATTTAAAAAGGTATTGCATGGAATTCAAGTTTGACCAATTACATATATTCATCTAGCTAATTCACTTTAACTACACACGCAATTTTAAGAACATTTTCAATATATATGTGTGTTGAAAATATAATGAAAATTCCCTAGTCATAAATTATAAATTCGGGTCATTCCAATCAAAGTCCTCTTCAAGTTCTTCTTCAATATCATTCTCTCTATTGATGCATGTGAATTCTCTAACTTTCAACATAATCAAAAAGTATTGCATACAAACCAATCATTTATTGAAAAATCCAACCTATCACATAGTGGTTATGTATTACCTAAGACATTCAAAAATGAATGTGAAATGTAAAGCAATAACTATTTTAGACGTAAGAGGTTAAAAAAACATACACAAATTCTAAATGTAATTTAGCATACCATAACATTTAACAATAAGGGAGTCATAAATTAAATAAGGGAGTCATAAACCGAAGATAAAAATTTGGCAACATCCATAAGGTCACAGTGGCTCATTGTTTTAATATATTACATGCCAAACTAAAATGTGCCAAATATCCACAAGATTAGGTGCAATAACATAAATGCCGCTTAGTGTGTTCAACATAATAGACAAAATTAGGAGCATTTGTAACGCTCCAACCTGCGTCAATGCCTTCAACAGCCATATCCAATAAAAAAACTAACAAGACCAGCAATGATTTGGTCAATTATCTACAGTGAGGCAACCCATGCCTTCCTCCTAGCTGGAGCCATAGCTATGAAGCCATCCCAAGTGCTCTCATCCTTAAAAAGGTTAAAGGCCTTTAAGTACCTCTCGTCATCCAAATCAGGGGCAACCTCATCCAGTAACCCTAGAGCCCTACTCATGCTATTAGAAAAGGACACACCACTACTTGCACCACCACCACTAACTTCTCCTCCACTACTCCTCCTCTGCTGGTCTTGAATCAACATCTCCTTCCTCAAACTTACCAAGTCACGAAACTCTTTTAGGGCATCACTTCTAAGGGAGTCCATTGAAGAGGAAGACTCTTTTCCCTTCCCTTTCCTCTTGTTTTCTGAGCTGGGACCTGAGCTATCTAGAGGACGCTTGCTACGTCCATTTCTCCCAATTACTACACCTTCAGCAGGGCCAACAGCTTCACACTCCTGAAACACTATACCCCTAGTAGTGGGAGCAACATTGCCGCCCCTAGTACTAAAACCAGCCCCTGAACCCCCAGCATTTTCAGTACCATTAACAACACCTGCATTTCCCCCAGCACTAACATGCATCCCAAACCGCAACAATGCATCATTTAAGGCATTTTCTTCATCACTATCTGGTGGGGTCCTAGCAGAAGAATGCCGAAGCACCCCAGTGGCTGTTGAACCGTTGAAGATAAGGCCTAATAGTTCATAGTTTGGGCAACCCTTCCTTCGAAAACGCCCAGCCTTCTTGTTGATCTAAGATAGACACGAACCAAAAAAAAAAAAAAAAAAATGTAAAGGCTGTCTGTTGCCTAAAGAATCAAAGAGAGAAAGGAAAAATGGTAGATGGGTTGTCTGAGTGTTACCCTAAGATATTGCTGCCACTGAGTTTCTGTCCCTTGGACAGTGTTTGACACTGGGTCCCAACCGAACCCAGTCCTGTGATGAAGGAGGTCCGAAAACTCACGGTGATTCATCCTAAGACGTGAAAATTTAGTCCGACACTGGGTGGCAGTGTAGGTCCGACCGGTCAATTCAGACAGTTTGGAAGCAATAGAGGACCACATGTTAATGTTCACCGACCCATTCACTATACGCCCATTGTTAACGAGGTCAACCAAAAGTTGAACAAAAGTGTGTTCAAACTCAAGGGACCAAATAGATGCGTCATCACCTTCAACAGGTTCCATCTATGTATACATATGTTGAAGGCATGCACAATTTTAATAGACATACATAAGAGTTCACAAACAAATTTTATAAAATGAAACAAGTGTACACATAATAAACTGATATAAAAAAAAAAAACACTCCAACATACTAACCTTACGCCTCTTGCAGAATACGGGTGAAGCTGGGTGGGGGGTTCGTTTGCTGCTCCTTGTCCAATAAGCCTACACAAAATTGCTAACACATGTCATTAGAAATTTCACCTTTTTTCTTCTTCAATAACACATAAAATCAATAATAAAATACTATATCAGATTTGCAAACGCACGATGGAGCTTTTTTTTTCTTTTTTTTTTTTCACTAGCACACAACACAAAAACCCCAATAATCTAGTTTATCTCCGCTCATTCACACATCTACACTAAAATTTCACAAGTGAGATAGACAAACCTTCTAAGAGCGTGTCCTCAGAGGAGAGCTCGTCCCCGTAGATGCAGAACAGTGACGATGTGGATGCTTGTGAGGAGATGGTTGAGTGAAGGGGATGGAAGAACCGTTACGCGATTCTTCGGACCAACACCTCTCACTATGGGCTTGGGTCTGCATCTGGGGAAGCTAGTTGCGAAAGTCGGCTTATATGAACCGTAACCACTGTTGATCTATCAACTCAGAGATGTACTGAGTTCGAAGATTGATGCACTAGTAGCAGAACTTCTTTACTTGGGTGTACAAGATGCACATCTACGGCCTAAGTGAGGGTATACGGCCTACTGAAGAAATGGAGAAGAAGGGCGATGGGATGGAGTCTGCACCTCGTGAAGGCATTCTCACGAGGGAAGATATTTCCTCTGAAAATTTTCCTCTGAAAAGAAATATTTCCTCTGAAAGAAAATATTTCCGCTGAAAAGAAAATATATGCTCTGAAAAGAAATCTTCCCATCAGATTTTCAAAAAACACCGTTTACCCACAAGTGACAGAACACGTGATTGAAGCTCATCTTCTAATCTAACGGTTGCATTCCAACAGTTCAGCATATCCAACGGTAACCAGCAAAATATGGGAAAAAGTAGAAGCCGTATGTGCATCAGTGCATGCAGAAGTCAGGGAATCTTGAACAAAGTGAAGCGCAGCTTTGAACCTTTCATCACGGGATCACGCCAGCTTTGAACTGAGATCGTCTGAGCACGTACGTACTAAGCTGGGAGTAAAGCGCCAGCCTTGAGCCTTTCTTCACGTGATCACGCTGGTTCGAATTGAGATCGCCTGAGCAAGTAAATGACACATGTCCTTCTATGAAGCAATCATATAAACGGACGGTTGTTATTTGTTGAATGGAGTATTTGTGAAGAACATATACGCTTGAGAGATTACACTGAATCACATCCTACGGCCTTCTCAGCGCTCACACGGATTTAGGTAGAGTTGGACGTTTAAATTGGGTTTGTTTTGGCCAATTTATTTGCTCAACTACTTGGGTCAACGACCACATATATTTTCGCCGTTGGGATCATCATTAGGGCCCTGTCTGGGCCATTTCTGTTTTTTTTTTGGGGCTTCACAATGAATCCTGCCTTTTTTTTTGGGTTTCAAAAATTCCAATCCAAACACAAAACTCACCTGGGTTTTTTAAAAAATCCAAACCCAAAACAAAAACAGCCCTTCCCAAACAAGGCCTTTGACCTCAGTGTCAGGCACTAAAAATAGGTTGTCACGCCTAAAGCATAGGGTCCTCGTGCTCCCTCGTGCATTCAGAATCGCACCCAGAAGCTTGCTGGTGAGCCCAACAGTCGGCGAACCAGCGCTTCGCGAGTCCAGGCCTCACCTTGTGGCAAGCCAGCGACGCCCGAACTCGCCTAGGACACAGGCCTTGCCAACGGCGAACCAGCGTCTTCATGAGCCCATCCATGAGCTCCTCCAGCGAGCCTTTTGGTGAGTTCAAACAGGTCTTCCGGCGATCAGGAAACTCCATCACCATTGCCACATTAACGAGTCTGCCTCGGACGGTGGGTCACCGAGCCTGCCTTGGACTGTGGGTCACCGAGTCCTGTCGTTGACCTAGTCTCGAGCTGACCATGAACGAGCCCGCCTCGGACAATGGAACAGTGAGTCCGGCCGTCGGCGCCGACCCAGCCTCGGGCACCACAAGAGTCAGCCCGCAGACACCCAGGCGAGCCTCGACCGTAGCAAATCAACACCCCGGGAGCCCAGACCTCGCCTCGCTCCGAGCTAGCGTCCCGGCAGGCTTTCTCGTCGCCAGTGGCGGATCCAGGATTTTCACTCATGGGGGCATTTTTTTATGAATAAAAAAATAATATCCATTAAAAATATTAAATAATAATTAAATATAAAAAATGACAAGCTCTTATTTATAGATATGCTCTTCAGATTTTGTCTCTATCACTATTAGGATTATAATTGCACTTTTTTTTTCTTAAGAAAGATCTTCGAGCAGATTTGCTAAATTTACTTCAATATGGGGTCATTTAGAATTTGATTGGAGCTCAATTAAATCGTTGTTTTTATCTATAATCTCATATAATTACAATTATATATTTATACAATAGAAATATGAAAAAAAAACTATATAAATTCATAAATAATTAAATATAAAAAAAATTATCAAGCTCAATTAAAAGAAATATAAAAATTAAAACAATCAATTGAAAAGAACAATTTAAATCTAAATCTAAAAATTTGATTACATATTTACTAAAATTTAGGTTTTTTTTTTTTTTTTTTTTTTTAAGTGTAAATTTTGGCTTTTGCTTGTTTGCTTTATTTATTTATTTATTTTTTTGGAGAAAAGGCTTTTGTTTTTAATCATGTTGTGTTGTGATTTTTGAAGTATTTAGTGGCTTGGATTTTTATAGTCTTTAGAGTTTGGTTTCCCAAGACTCTCAACCAAACCCACGGCCCATTGACATTTTTTTTTTTCTTCTTTTCAAAGCCCACTTTAGTGTTAAAAAGAAAGAAGCTAAAATTTTGTTTTAGTTCATTAAGAGTCCAAATACCAAGGACAAACAAACTGTCCAAAGGCCACTAATTTAAACGGTGTGTTTAATTAAAGGACATGATTGTCAATTTGCCATCATCTTCTTCCTCATTTCATCTAGCATTCTAACCTAAACCTAAAACATCCTTAAACTGAAAATTGCAGCGGAAACACTGCATCAATAATTTTTCCCTGATAACTGGGGCATGATCATAGGCAAATGGGCATACTTATGGCTAAAAGGGGGCATTATCACGGCTGAAGGGCATATGGAATTTTTTTACCAAGGAGCAAGGAGACTTTTTAGGGGTTGAGAGGGGGCATATGCCCCCTCTCGACCCCCCTTGGATCCACCCCTGCTCGTCGCCGACCATGCCTTGGCTCGTGAGTTGGCAACCATGCGGCGCTGCCGAGTCTGCCCCGGACGAGCCTGCCTCGGAGACCAAGAGGTAATCCTCTGTTACACTCTAATTCCCTTCTGAAACAGAATGCACTCCCTCACAGTGTTTCACTCAACAAACTCACAATATTTCACTCAAGAACAAGATCAATGATCTTCAATTATATTAATCAAACTTATGCAATTGTTCACTTACACCAAGCAATAGTCTAGCTAGCAAATGATCTAAGTTAACTAGACTAAATTACTGAATATCAAAAGCTTGCATGAAAACTTATTACAATGGAACTTCACTATATATACTACTATGCTCCATATACTACTATGCTCCATACAGTAGGATAGCATGCTGAATAGCACACCCCTTATGAGCCGTTGCATGCAGCAACTCACACCCCTTGAGCTGATGCGATCCTCACTCCTTAAGAGCACGAGTGCAGCATCAATTAACAGCTCCAACCTGTGCACTCCAGCTGTCCAAGCATCTCCTACTGTAAGCATAATACACTCCTGTTCAAAACACCTTACCCACAAGGTGTGGGTAAGATGACTTCAAATGATGGTACTTCTCTCATGTTGCTTCCTCAGGAAGTTGCCCCTGCCAATGGATTAGCAGCTCCACCACAGCTTTGTTATTGATTTTTCTAGACCTTCTGTCCAACAGTTCCTCAAGTTCTGGTTGAATGACACCTTGCTGGTTGACTGGTGGCAATTGAGTAATAGGTATAGCAGACCTTCCTATCTTCAACTTCAGCTATGACACAAGGAAAACAGGGTGGATACAAGACCCTGCAAGTAAGTCCAAGAGATACGCCACTGTGCCAATTTTTTTTCAAAACCAGGAAATGTCCATAAAACCTAGGAGATAGCTTCAAGTTACGCCTCCAAGCCACTAACATCTGCCTATAAGTTTGCAGCCTTAGGTACACCCAATCCCCTTCTTTGAAAACCCTTTCAGTGCACTTTAGGTCAGCATACCTCTTCATTCGATTCTGGCTCCTCTGCAGATTTTCTTTCAACAGCTGCAAAATTTGATCCCTTGATTGTAACTAGTTCTCAACAGCAGCCAGTTTTGTAGTGCCAGGCATATAAGTCAATAGCCTAGATGGAGAATACCCATACATAGCTTCAAATGGTGTTAACTTGGTTGAGTAGTGAAAGGAAGTATTGTAGCAATATTTTGCTAAGTGCAGCCAAGATAACCATTCATCAAGCTTGTCCCCTACCATACATTTCAAATAGTTCTCCACAAACTTGTTCACAGCTTCAGATTGCCCATCTGACTGAGGGTGATATGCAGTACTAAAGGATAAGAAGACACCTTGTAATTTAAAAACCTCAATCCAAAACTTACTAGTAAAGGTTGAATCTCTATCTGAAATTATAGTCTGTGGCATTCCATGCAGTTTAAACAGCTGGTTCATGAAGGTTTGAGCCAATTTTTTAGCTGTGTAAGGGTGCTTAAATGCTATGAAATGGGCATATTTGGTCAATCTGTCCACAACAACCCAGATAATACTATATCTCTGAGATAAGGGCAAGCCTTCAATGAAATCCAGGGAGATGCTCAACTACGGCGTCTTTGGAATTGGCAGTGGTTGAAGTAAACCAGCTGGAGACACATTTTCTACCTTCACCCTTTGACAAATATCACATTCTCTAATGAATCTCTTTACATCAGATTTCATGCAAGGCCAAAAGAAATCCTTTCTTGCTCTATGAATTGTCTTATCATAGCCTGTATGCCCAGCCAAGGAACTAGAATGGACAAATTGTAACACTTTATCCTTCAAAGTGTTTGGGATATAAACTCTCTTCTTATACAAGAGAATGCCCTGTCTAATGGAGAATTTAGAATTGGCCATTGATCCATCTTCCACCTCCTGAATCAAAGACTGCAAAGTAGAATCATTGGCGTAACCATCTTGTACCTCCAAAAACCATTCTAAAGAAGGATATGAGATCACTGCCAAAGAAGCAGTCTGCATATCATCATCATTTCTTCTAGACAAGGCATCAGCCACCTTGTTCTCTTGCCCTTTTTTATATTCCCCCACAAACTTATACCCTAACAACTTAGATACCCACCTCTACTGCATAGGAGTACCAATCTTCTGTTCTAGTAAGAATTTGAGGCTTTGATGATCGATTTTTATAGTAAAGAAATGCCCTAAGAGATAAGGCCTCCATTTCCTGATAGCTGCAACCAAAGCCAGCAACTCCTTCTCATATGTTGACATGAGTAAGAACCTCATTTTCAAACCTTGACTAAAGAAAGCCAAGGGCCGTTGCTGCTGCATCAGAATTGCCCCAATACCTCTCCTTGAAGCATCACACTCCACAACAAAAGGTAAGCTAAAATTTGGTAACATTAGAACTGGAGGAGTAGTCACTGCTGCCTTTAACTCCTCAAAGGCTGCATCAGCCCCTCATTCCAAGCAAATGCATTTTTTTTAACAAGTCAATCAATGGTGCTGCAATAGCTCCATAGCCCTTTATGAATTTCCTATAGTACCCTGTTAACCCCAAGAACCCTCTTAAGGCTTTCAAGGACTTAGGTATAGGCCACTCCACCATAGCACTCAGCTTTTTCCCATCAGCCTTCACCCCTTCAGCAGAGATCAAATGCCCCAAGTAATCAATTTCAGAACATCCAAACCTATACTTACTCTTCTTAGCAAACAATTGGTGATCTCGTAACACTTCTAAGGTAATTTTAAGATGACTCAAATGGTCATTGATGTTGGCATTATAAACCAAAATGTCATCAAAAAACACCAAAATAAATTTCCTCAAGTAAGGCCTAAAAATTTCATTCATCAAGCTTTGAAAGGTTGAAGGTGCATTGGTTAATCCAAAAGGCATTACTTGGAACTCATAATGCCCCTCATGTGTCCTAAATGCAGTTTTAGGTATATCTTCAGCCTTAACTCTGATCTGGTGGTAACCGGATCTCAAATCTAGCTTAGAAAATATCATAGAACCATGCAACTCATCTAGTAATTCATCAATCACAGGAATAGGAAATTTATCCTTGATTGTCTCCTTATTTAGGGTTCTATAATCAATGCACATACGCCAAGAGCCATCTGCTTTCCTAACCAGCAAAACATGAGAAGAGAAAGGACTTTGAAAAGGTCTAATGACTCCAGACAGCAACAGTTCTGCCACAATTTTCTTAATTTCCTCTTTCTGAAAGTAAGGGTACCTATATGGCCTCATACATATTGGTTGGGCATCAGATTTTAAAGTGATAGAATGATCATGTGAACGATTAGGTGGTAACCCCTTAGGTTCAACAAAAACATCCTCAAATGACCCCAACAACTCCTCCACTTCTAACCCCAAAGGTTCACTCACAGAATCTTCCACATTGTCCAATAAATGCAGAAATAACCCTTTTGAACTCTCTCCTTTTGATCCCATTAGGTCAGATTCTTCCCACAAGAAGGGAGCTATAAGGCCCTACAACAGATAGGACTGATTGGCAATTGTAAATTCCATAGACAGCACCTTAAAATTCCAAATTATTGGACCTAAGGTAACTAACCAGTGGATCCCTAGCACCATATCACACCCTGCTAGTATAATCATATAAGCCTCAGTAGTGAAAGAAAAATTCTGAAGCTATACCTTCAATTGCATACACTTCCCTTCATTCACAACCTCATCACCATTGGCAACCTTCACCCGGATCCTTTGCTCCTTAGAAATTGATACTTTCAACTTCCTCCCTATAAAAGAATCTAGAAAATTGTGAGTACTCCCACTGTCTATCAACACAATAATCTTATGATTTCCTACCCAACCAATCAATCTCATGGTATTTGGGTGATTACTGCCAGTGATGGCATGTAAAGAAATTTCAGGATTCTCCTCCTCATAGCTAACCTCCATCAAATCCTCTTTCTCCACTTCTAAGGTAGGATTCACATCTAACACCTCTAAGGCTTCCAACAGAAACAGTTTTGGATTTTGACACCTATGCCCATACTGCCATTTGGCATCACAATTATAACACAAGCCTTTCTTTCTTCTCTCCTCCATTTGCTGTTAAGAAATTTTCTGGACAGGAACTACAGCTTTAGGTGTTCCTATGGTAGCATTTGGATTCATAAAACCCCCACTCCTAGGCATAGTATTGGCAGCATAATGACTAGTAGCAAAATTTCCACTAGCATTCCTAAATCTTCTCCCTATTAAGACATATTCCTCTTGGACTTTAGCCAAACCAAAAGCTGTCAGTTATGTTTGAGGATTAAACATTCTTACAGGTAGTCTAATGTCATCTTTTAGCCCTCCCAAAAAACAACTAACTTTGTTATGGTCATCAACTCCCCTCACCCTATTGGACAATGCTTCAAATCTCTCCTTATAATCATCAACAATGGTGGTTTGCTTTAATTTAGAAAGTGCCTCCACAGGATCATCATAACTAGATGGTCCAAACCTTTCTAATAAAGCCTGAGTTAACACTTGCCAATTATACAAACTAGCTTAGAGCCCGAGCTACGTGCCGGGTTTTTTTTTATTTTTTTATATATATAATTAAGTCAAAAAGACTTTAAAAGATTATTAACAACAAATTTTATTTTATTTTCTTAATTAACAAATTGGTTACCAAAAATGACAAATGTTCATAAGATCATTTTAAACCATAGTTTTACTTAATAGCATAAACCCACTTATTCAATAAATTTATAAATGTTAGTTCTTATAAATTAAAATGTGTTAAATATTTGTTCTCATATATGTAGTTTAAAATGGAATATAAAGGAAAAAAAATTCTAGATTAATCAATTATAGAAAATGATTGATTAATCATTATATTCCAACAATGATACCACTTTTCCTCCACTACACAATCCATTATGGTAAACTTTTGTCTTTTAGAAGTTGAACTTCCTCCTCATAAACAACAATTTTTTTTTTTTGAGAAATTTTACTATTATATTGGCAAAAGTAAATAAGTGTTCTAAAATATATGAGCATGTTGATATTGATTACAGTTATATTTACTAATTTTGTTAACAAAAAAATATTGGTAGTTTAATTTTTTCTTTTAAAAAGAAAGAGTTAGATAAAAATAGTGGCATGAATATAGGAACACCCAAAAGCAAAAATGAACAACAAAAGTCAATTAAATTTACAAAAGAAAATTTGTAACTTGTATTAAATAAAATTAAGGAAATTTGAATGAAAAATAATATATAAATTAGAATAGAAATTAAGGACAAAAAAAAAGAGAAAGTAAACAAATGAAAAATGCTAATATAATAAAGAAGAACAAACTTTTTTGTATGTTTTTCTCGGTTCTAATGAAATCCAAAACAAATAGATTTTTTTTTTTTTTTCAACCATTCTTCACATATTTAAAATTAAAAGAAACTAATTTTAAGACATATAGGAAAACAAAGACAAAAAAAACCTCTATCGATTGAAAAATTAAGTGTGAAATATATTGGAATATTTGAGTTTCTACGAAAAGAAATTCATAATTATTTCCTGAATTCAATGTATAATTTACAAAAGAAAAGTAATCATTTGAATAAAAAATAATATATAAATTAGAAAGAAAAAAATAAGGGTCGAAAACAAAAAATGAAAGAACATAAGCACCAGAAATAAAGATAAAAAAAAAATAATATAATTGAAAATAACTATTATAGCAAAAAAAAACCAAAGAAAAAAATGATAGTATAATTTTTCATTGAGAAACAACGAATAGACTCTCTAAAATATAAGAGACAAAAACAAAATTGAAAGAACATAAGCACTGAAAATAAAGATAAACAAATACATATAAAATGACAATACTAATATATTGGACAATAATTTTTTTTTTTTCTTTTTCAACCATCCTTTCACATATATAAAAGTAAAAGAAACTAATTTTAAGACATACAGTAAAACAAAGACGAAAAAAATCTATGATCGGAAAATTGAGTGTGGAAATAAACTCTCTTACTATTATTTCTATAAAAAGAAACTCTTTCACCCGTATTTCTTGAATTCAATGTAAAATTTACAAAAGAAAAGTAATCATTTAAATAAAAAATAATATATAAATTAAAAAAAAAAGGTAAAAAAAAAAATGGAAGAACATAAGCACCGGAAATAAAGATAAAAAAAAATGAAAAAACTGAAAAAATTAATATAATTGAAAATAACTATTCTAGCAAAAAAAAAAAAAAGACAAAGAAAAAAAAAACTGTAGTATAATTTTTCATTGAGAAATAACAATTGGAAAATTGAAAAGAACTGTTATAGAAAAAATATATAAATAAAGAATGAAAATAACTATAGTATAATTTTTCATTGAGAAACAACAAATAGAAACTCTCTCTCTCTTGTCTTTTTCGGGAATTTATTGATATAAATAGAAAGTAAAAGATGAAAAAATAGAAAATAGGAAAAAAATTTATAAGGTACAAAAACAAAAATGGAAGAACATGAGCACCAAAAATAAAGATTAAAAAAAAAACATATAAAATGACAATACTAATAGTCTAATATAATGGAAAATAAATGTTTTAGCACAAAAAATAATAAAAATAATAATAATAATAAAAGAAAGAAAACAATTGTAGTATAATTTTTCATTGAGAAACAACTATTGGAAACTCTTCCTATTTCTTGTCTTTTTCCTAAATTGAGTGTGAAATTTGCAAAGGAACATTGAGATATAAATAGAAAGCAAGAGAAGAGAAAAGAAAAATAAACAGAGAGAATTTGGGAACTTTTTATTTTCTTCATTAAGGCTCCGTTTACTTCGACGTAAAATGGTTTTCAGGAAAATGATTTCCGTATTTTACGGTATTTACTGAGAAGTAAAATAATAGTCAATGGAAAACATTTTCCTTTTGACTGAAAATTCTTCTTTAATTTTTGGAAAATGGTTTATGGTTTTCAAAACCGTAAACCAATTTCTGATTTTGAGCATCTCATTCTCAAATTGACGTACCCTATCAGGACTTGACCAGGACTCTCCCAGGACTTGACTGGGACCCGCTCGGGACTTGTCCAAGACCTGCCCGAGACCCGCGCGAGACTTGATCGGGACCTGCCTGGGACTTGATCGAGACCTGCCTAGGACTTGTCTGGGACCCGCCCGGGACTTGACCAGGACCCGCCTGGGACCCGCCTGAGACTTGACCGGGACTCGCCCGAGACTTGTTCAGGACCCGCCCGGGACTTGTCCAGGACCTGCTCGGGACTTGAATGGGACCCGCCCAAGACTTGTCCTGGACCAGCCCGGGACTCGCCCGAGCTTTGTCCGGGACCCACCCGGGACTTGACAAGGACCCGCCCGGGACCTTCCCTAGACCTGCCCGGGACTTGACCAGGACCCGCCCAGGACTTGTCCGAGACCCACTCGGGACTTGATCGGGACCCACCCAGGACCTGATAGGGACTTGTCCGGAACCCGGCTGGGACTCACCTGGGACTTGACCAGGACCTGCCCGGAACCTGCTCGGGACTTGACAAGGACCAGCCTGGCCCGCCTGGGACTTAACCGAGACCCGACCAGGACCTGTCTGGGACTTTATCGGGAACCACTCGAGACCTGCCTGTGACTTACCCAAGACCCGCCCAGGACCTGCTCAGGACCTGCCCGGACTTGTCCGAGACCTGCCTGAAGTCCCGGGCGAGTCTCGGACAGGTCCCGGGCGGGTCCTAGACAAGTCCCGGGCAAGTCCCAGGCGGGTCCCGGACAAGTCCAGACGGGTTCCGGTCAAGTCTCGGGCAGGTCCCATGCGGGTCCCGAACAAGTCCCGGGCGGGTCCTAGACAAGTCTCGGGCTGGTCCCGATCAAGTTCCGGGCGGGTCCCGGACAAGTCTCAGGCGAGTCCCGATAAAGTCCCTGGCTGGTCCAGGTCAAGTCCTAAGCAGGTCCTGAGCGGGTCTTGGGCAGCTGCCGATCATGTCTCGGGCGGGTCCCATTAAAGTTTCGGATAGGTCCTGGTCAAGTTCCGGTGGGTCCCGGGCAAGTCCCGGGACTTATCCGTAAATTTAGAGTTTAATATGATTTAATAAATATATATATAAATTTTGTGATTTTCCGTACTCACGGTAAACACCGTAAAATGTTTTCAGAAGAAAACATTTTCAGGGAAAATGACTTCTCTGAAAATATTTTTCGACATAAATCATTTTACGTCGAAGTAAACGGAGCCTAAGATGCATTCCAAATAAAACTCATACGTTTTAATTGTCTCACATTGAGATATAAAGAGAAAGCAAGAGAAGAAAAAAAAAAGAAAAATAAAGAGAATTTGTAAACCTTTTGTTTTCTTCATTAAGACAATTAAATATATTACAAATAAAACACATAAGATTTAATTATCTCACATTGAGATATAACCATAAAGCAAGAGAAGATAAAAAGAAAATTAAATACAGAGAACTTTTTGTTTTCTTCATTAAGATATCAATTAAATACATTCTAAATAATATAAAGAGAAAGTAAGAGAAGATAAAAAGAAAAATAAAGAGAAAGAAAATTTGTGAATCTTTTGTTTTCTTTATTAAGACAATTAAATATATTACAAATAAAACCTATACGTTTTAATTGTCTCATATTGATGTATAAACACAAAGAAAGAGAAGATGAAAAGAAAATTATATAAAGAGGGAGAAAGAGAGAATTTGAAAAGTTTTTGTTTTCTTCATTTAATTGTCTCACATTAAGATATAAACATAAAGTAAGAGAAGATAAAAAGAAAATTAAATACAGAGAACTTTTTTTTTTCTTCATTAAGATATCAATTAAATACATTTCAAATAATATAAAGAGAAAGTAAGAAGATAAAAAGAAAAATAAAGAGAGAAAATTTGTGAACCTTTTGTTTTCTTCATTAAGAGAATTAAATATATTGCAAATAAAACCTATACATTTTAATTGTCTCATATTGATATATAAACATAAAGTAAGAGAAGATGAAAAGAAAATTAGATAAAGAGGAAGAAAGAGAGAATTTGAAAAGTTTTTGTTTTCTTCATTTAGACAATTTAATGCATTACAAATAAAACTCTTATGCTTTAATTGTCTCTCTAAAAGGCTAACATCTAAAATGCCACGTGTTGCAATTCTAGGCCTAAAGTAAGAGGAAAAAAAAAACATAAAAAGCGAGAAGATGAAAAGAAAATTAGATAAAGAGAGAGAAAGAGAGAATTTGAAAAGCTTTTGTTTTCTTCATTTAGACAATTCAATGCATTACAAATAAAACTCTTATGTTTTAATTGTCTCATTAAAGGCTAACATCTAAAACACCACGTGTCGCAATTTTAGGCATAAAGCAAGAGAAAAAAATAAATAAATAAAGCAAGAGAAGATGAAAAGATTATTTGAAAACCTTTTGTTTTCTTCATTAAGAAAATTCAATGCATTAGAAATAAAACCCATATGTTTTAATTGTCTCACTAAAAGGCTATATAAACATATATTTTCATACATTTGTATTAAAAAAAATGGACACGTGTCGCAATTCTAAGCAATTTCTACGTCAAAACTCGGCTTTTATATGAATATATGACTACCTAATGCCTCTATATCTTGAAACCATACTAGGGCTTTACCCTCCATATGAATAGATGCAAGCAGTGGCGGATCTAGGAATCCATTTTACCGGGGATCAATCTCAAATTTTTTTTACTTACCGGGGGTCAATTCCATTTTTTTTTTTTTTTGCTTGATTTTTGCTTGATTTTTTTTTTTTTTTTACTAGGGGCACCCGCCCCCAGGGTGCCCCCCTTTATATTCTCCCCTGGATGCAAGTAAGAGTTTCTTATTATATGAAGTTCTATGGACATGAAAAAACTTATTGGCTTTATAAATCCACCCCGAGGGGTCATTACCATCAAATGTAGGAAACTCTACTCTAACTAACCTGGTTATAATAGCCAGCTGCTCATCACCTTGTTGATCACCACCATATCCTCCATAACCACCTTGCAGATCCCTACCATAGCCACGATCATCTTGACCAGGCCTCTTCCAATTCTGTTGTGCAGGTTGAGGAATTCTCCCATCTAGCCTCTCTTCCTGAACTTTTGAAATAAAAGGCTCAGCAAAGCCTTGCTTCCAAGTGGCTCTCCCTTCTCTGTTTCCATGATGGTGAAAATCATTGGAAAATTGCTGCACATGAGATATTTTCTGCCATTGCAGTGGTATGCTTCCACCAGTCCCCTCCCCATCATCTCTCATTACTTCCTTATTTTTGCCCCCAGCAGTCTGTACAACAAACTGCTGCTTCCTTGCTTCCACCTCTGCCTCCCACCCCAAAGCATCTGCTATAGGTTGAGATGTTTCTGGTTTCTTATTATAAGCAACCATCATTTCAGGCATGTGATTGAGCTTGTCCATCACTTCATCAAACCTTCTATCAACATCAGTATTTCGTTGCTTTGTCTGATTATTCACCATCTCCATCTCTTTCTCATACTTCTCCATTTGTTTCTTCATAGCAGTTATACTATCTCCCATTTGGCTCATATGGGTACCTTCTGCCATTGCTCCTCAAGAAAGTGTTGTTTTGATACCACTTGTTACACTCTAATTCCTTTTTGAAACAGAATGCACTCCTTCACAGTGTTTCACTCAACAAACTCACAATATTTCACTCAAGAACAAGATCAATGATCTTCAATTATATTAATCAAACTTCTGCAATTGTTCACTTAAGTCTAGCTAGCAAATGATCTAAGTTAACTAGACTAAATTACTTAATATCAAAAACTTGCATGAAAACTTATTACAATGGAACTTCACTATATATATTACTCTGCTCCATACAGTAGGATAGCATGCAGAATAGCACACCCCTTATGAGCCGTTGCATCCAGCAACTCACACCTCTTAAGCTGATGCGATCCTCACTCCTTAAAAGCACAAGTGCAGCATCAATTAACAGCTCCAGCCTATGCACTCCAGCTGTCCAAGCATCTCCTACTTTCCCTTCAGCCAATTAACTCCTTCTCTAGGATTCCATTCTCTCCATTATTATTTACGTAGCTTATTATATTATTACTATAAGCATAATACTTGTAACATCCTCGGATCAACGAGATCGAGTTCTTGTCATCCTCGGATTGCCAAAAGTCACCGAGCCACCGAGCCCTCCTCGATCCTCAAACCACCGACCAAGCCTTGGGTTCGTCTGAACGAACCAAGACCAAAATAGCCCGTAGCATGGATCCTCCTAGAATCGCCGAGCCCACCTTGGGTTCATCTGGACTACCCAATCTCAGTTGCATGCAGGGCCGTCGAGCATCGGTCCTCTTCAACCTCAGAAAAATTATGAGGAAAAATTCCGAGAGTCACGACTCCAAAGGAAAAATTCCTAGGAAAAATCCTGAAAGTCATCCTGCAAAAATCCGAGGAGCAAAATAGATTCTCTGAGAACGAGGGTACAGACCTCCCTTAGCTAAGCCGCCGGGCCTCACTTTCCAAAGGCGCTACAAAGCTGCCGACCCATTCTCGATCTTCAACCTCAAGTTCACCGACCCCTCTTCTCGGATTTATAATTATTAATTATATTTCGTTTGGATGCATGCATCTTCTTTCATTTTGTGCAGAAATTTCGAGACACTCAGGAAAAATTTTCTGAAGAAAATTTCGAGTCCGAGAATGAAATTCCGAGACAAAATTCAAGAAATTTTCCAAAGAAAAATTTCGAGAGTCCAAGAATGAAACTTTGAGACAAACTCGAGATAAATTTTCAGAAGAAAAATTCCGAGTCCGGGGCCGAGTCTCAATTTGAGACCCGAGTCTGCCAAAATTTTGAGACCTAAAGCCGAGTCTGAAGAAATTCGAGGCCGAGTCTAAATTTCAAGACCCGAGTCCTGAATTCCGAGACCCGAGTCCTGAATTTTGAGACCCAAAGGCCTGAATTCCGAGACCTGAGTCCTAAATTCCGAGACCCGAGGCTCGACTCCTCTAAGACCCGGCCAAGGCCCGACTCCTCCAAATCTCATCCAAGGCTCGACACTGCCGAGAGCCCGAGGAATGCAAAATTCCAAAATTCTGAGAAAAATCCCCTTAGTCGCAACTCCAAGGGAACAATTATGAGGAAAAAATCTCAAGAGCCAACTACTCCAAGAGCGTCAAGTTCTAAACGTCAAGGAACCGAAACAGCAACAAATCTTCAAAAAAATTTCCAAAGTGAAATTTTCCCGAGAAAGGGTCATCCCGCAAAGGGTCACCACAGAAAACATGACTTTGCCTCGTACAACCGAGTTCACTCTATCTCGTACGGCCGCGTTCACTCCGTCTCACCATGACCTAGGAGCCTCACTTCGCACCAGCCCTTGCTCATTATCGCCGGATCTTGCCAAAAGTTCACTTGATCCCGAGATTTCCAAGGAATCCAAACAAAAGGATCCCAAGAATCATATATCCAAGAATGGGGGGTGTCTGGTTTGAAGACTATCTTCGAAATTTGAAGAAACAACTTAGTAAGCGCAAGGGAGGCAGTCATCCTAGCTAGGATTGGATCGAGAAGCTTCTGCATAAGCTATTGCAATAAAGGAATTCTCGGAGTTATTCAATTAAAGCTCTCAACAACAATGCCAATCAGGCTCCAAAAAAGTGTTAGATAGATTAATCCGAGACCTGGCACTGCCAAATAGATTAATCTGAGACCTAACACTTATAAAGGAAAACGCGGAATTGCGTTCTATAAGTCGTTAGTTAAACCTAACACTTATAAAGGAAAACGCGGAATTGCGTTTTGTAAGTCGTCAGTTAAACTTGACGCTTATAAAGGAAAACGCAGAATTACATTCTATAAGCTGTCAGTTAAACCTGACACTTATAAAGGAAAACATGGAATTGTGTTTTATAAGTCGTCAGTTAAACCTGACACTTATAAAGGAAAGCGCAGAATTGCGTTCTATAAGTCGTCAGTTAAACCTGACACTTATAAAGGAAAACGCGGAATTGCGTTCCATAAGTCGTCAGTTAAACCTGACACTTATAAAGGAAAACACGGAATTGTGTTTTATAAGTCGTTAGTTAAACTTGACACTTATAAAGGAAAGCACGGAATTGCGTTCTATAAGTCGTCAGTTAAACCTGACACTTATAAAGGAAAACGCGGAATTGCGTTATATAAGTCGTCAGTTAAACCTGACACTTATAAAGGAAAACGCGGAATTGTGTTCCGTAAGTCGTCAGTTAAACCTGACACCTATAAAGGAAAACACGGAATTGTGTTTTATAAGTCATTAGTTATAAAGGAAAGCGCAGAATTGCATTCTATAAGTCGTCAGTTAAACCTGACACTTATAAAGGAAAACGCGGAATTGCGTTCCGTAAGTCGTCAGTTAAACCTGACACTTATAAAGGAAAGCACGGAATTGCGTTCTATAAGTCGTCAGTTAAACCTGACACTTATAAAGGAAAACACGGAATTGCGTTCTGTAAGTCGTCAGTTAAACCTGACACTTATAAAGAAAAACGCGGAATTCCGTTCTATAAGGTGTCAGTTAAACCTGACACTTATAAAGGAAAACGCAGAATTGCGTTCTATAAGTCGTCAGTTAAACCTGACACTTATAAAGGAAAATGCAGAATTGCGTTCTATAAGGTGTTAGTTAAACCTGACACTTATAAAGGAAAACGCGGAATTGTGTTCTGTAAGTCGTCAATTAAACCTGACACTTATAAAGGAAAACGCGGAATTGCGTTGTGTAAGTCGTCAATTAAACCTGACACTTATAAAGGAAAACGCAGAATTGTGTTCTCTAAGTCGTCAGTTAAACTTGACACTTATAAAGGAAAACACGGAATTGCGTTACGTAAGTCGTCAATTAAACCTGACACTTATAAAGGAAAACGCGGAATTCCGTTACGTAAGTCGTCAATTAAACCTGACATTTATAAAGGAAAACGCGAAATTGCGTTCTGTAAGTCATTAGTTAAACCTGACACTTATAAACGAAAACGTGGAATAACGTTCTATAAGTCGTCAATTAAACTTGACACTTATAAAGAAAAACGTTTTATCAAGTGTTGGATAGATTAATTCGAGACCTAGTATTCACCAGATAGATTAATCCGAGACCCAACACTTAGCCATTTCGGCGTCCTGCAAGTGTCGGATAGATTAATTCGAGACCTGGTCTTCAC
This sequence comes from Carpinus fangiana, assembly GCA_006937295.1. NCBI lineage: Eukaryota > Viridiplantae > Streptophyta > Magnoliopsida > Fagales > Betulaceae > Carpinus > Carpinus fangiana. The sequence continues at coordinate 3,217,325 of CM017323.1, forward strand.
CAGATAGATTAATCCGAGACCCAACACTTAGCCACCAAGGCGTTCTGCAAAGTAGTCAGATAAATTAATCCAAGACTTGGCCCTACCTAATAGATTAATCCAAAACCTGACACTTAGCTAGAAAGACATTCTATCAAGCAGTCAGGATTCAAAAACTATTTACGAATAGTCAATGCAAGAAGATTTTTTACAAATCTTTGGCCTCACAAGGGCTAGCTTCAGGAGCTCCAAAGCTTCAGTCGCAAGTACACATAAGATTCCCGATGCCCGACTAGATGGACAAGTCAACCATGGGAATGGGGGGTAACTGTTGGGGATAAAATCTACAATGGGTCCCACTATCTCTCAGCAACCCTCAATTATTTCATAAGATCCTACATTATCTCAACTACTTGACATTATCTCTCCACTATTTCAAATGATTCCTCAATCATTTGAATAGAGAAGATCGAAGAAGCAGTTACACAGATAAAGCCCTATAAAAGAGAACTCAAAGCATTGGTAAAAGGGATTGATAATTTATTTCTCTTAATACAATGCTAGCTCTGGCATATTTTCTTTGAATACAATGCTAGCTTCGGCTACATTTTGACCCCATATACGACTGTTAACTTAAGCATCAGAGGGTCTATGGGGACTCCCCAAGAGACCCCTTTGACGCTCTTATTATTGTGTAGGAGCCCGAAGATTGATGATTAGAGAAGCTCCGAAGAACGTGAAAATCACACCAATCAGAGACTGTTGAGGGAAAAAAGTGCATCAACAATATATATATATATATACACACACAAGTAAAGCTCTACAGCTATTTTGTTTTACCAAAAAATATAATTGTAGAAACCGTTTCCATTGTATCACGTCTAAACACTTTTCAGTCTTTTCCATTTTAAAAAAAAAAAATCACGGAAACATGCGCATGATTCCACACCATGCAGAAAGACTAGAAAGTAATGAAAACACATTTATGTTAATGTGAATTAGTAGTCGCATTTTGGAGGAATTAGATGCATAGACCGACTTAATTAAATGCATAGAAAACCTTGCTTATTGAAGTCGACTTTCACTTTTGAGAGAGGTGGAAAGAAGAGATCGAGAGAGCAAAATTAAGAATAAAAAAAATGGTTAAAGGTGAGCAAATGTTTAAAAATGACACAAATTTTCTTAGAAAGTTCCGGAAGAAATTTCTTTGAACTTACTCTGATAACGCATCATACTTACTAAAATAGGTGGAGAAAAGCCTTTTACATTAATTAGAGAATGTGAGCATTAAAGTAGCACATAATAATGAAATATAACTGGCAGGAATCACGTACCTAACAAGTAGGTTGGAGATGCTCTTAGCTTTTGCAGTGGAGTCGCCCCTTTCATTTCTTGGTTTTTTCCCGTAGAATTTAATGACGTGAGAATTCAACCAGGGTATGAATTGCGTGAGAGTTGGGAAAATATATATAGGATAAAGGAATGTCGCGCGGGTTTCATTTCAAGAGAATCTCTACGTAAAAGAGATGCGCAAGTCTCTTCGTCTTGTAGAAGAGCTTACAGCTCAAACAATTATTGTCCATTTTCTTTTAATTCGATGAAGCTTCCTCTTCTTGTGGGGCCGCCCAATTTTGTTAGTAGATTTTGGAAGTCTTGGATTGATTCTAGTTGTTTTTGTTCGCACTTCGCTGTGTCCAACAACCCCATTGGCCCATAGACATTAGAGGATGAGCCGGTAAGAAACTCTATATTGGAATTTTTATTTATTTATTTTTTTTCATTTTTTATTTCTTCGTTTTGTTTCTTGATCATGGAAATCCCATTTCTTGACCTTTTGTTTGGATTCTGGATTGCAGATTTAGCAGTGGGTTAGAGTTGGGAAGTTTTGTTGTGACCTCTAATGTCCTGCACCATTCATGGGCTGCAATTTCGGAGCTCTACGGAGAAATCCATGAACCACCGTCTTCGGCTTCCACTGTTAGATTCAAAATTGATGATCAGCAGCCAAATTGTACAATCATAGCTTTCGTTACTTGGCCTCCTTGTACCAAAGAGCATCTTCAAGGAAGAGGAGGAAGAGACTTCGTTTCATCTTCAGCTCTTGAGGAGACTTTTCCTCTCTTTGAATTCCTCTGCACCAAAACCAACCCACGTTTCTCCATTAACAAACCTGCAATCGACCTTTTTGCCAGTGTCCGTGGTGTGCTGGGTTTCTTGAAATCTCAGGTAACTCTCTAATTGTTTAATTTTTCGTAAGCTTGGCGAAAACATGAGCATGGGGTGTAACTGTCGGTCAATCTACCAGCCCAAACATCATTTCCTAGAAAGTCGTTGCTTTGAAAATTGAATGAATCATTTCGTAGAAAATAATGTACAGTACTTTTTACTTGCTCATAGTTTGTCTGTTTGACCAGTCATTTGGGTGATTATCAAAGGTCTACATAGTTGATCGGGGGCAGTTGGAAATAGCTAGTACCTAATTTAGTACGTACGTTCGGATGAAAGTCATCCGATGGGTTTTTTTGGTAAAGAATTGCGTTTCCGTTTCGGTTAGATATTTAGCAAAAATTGATTGATGATAAAAAAAATAATTTTTTTTTTTTTTTTTTGAAAAATGTGAAAAAAATTTGTTTGCCAGTGATTTTTTTTTATTTGAATAGTAATAAAAAGTTATTGATGTGATATAAAAATAAGAGAATGTAGAAAAAATGAAAAAGTGGATTGCCATTGCCTTTGCCAAAACCCTTTAACAAACAAAGCCTATCGAACATGTTTGCCAAAGAACTAGACTGAACCGGATCCAAAGATCCAAAAATTTCATCTCAAAATCAACTCTAACATTCTTACCTTTTACATCACAACAATAACTTTTTATTATTATTCAAATAAAAAAAATCACTATAAAACTTCTTTTTTTTTCACTTTTCTCATAAAAAATATTATTATTTTTTTCTCATATCAATTAAATATGCTACAATTTCTATCAACTCCCTTTCTCAAGTCCATTGCCAAACACACAATTTCTTCGGGAACTGATGCTATTGTACTAAGAGATGGGATCATGTGTGGAACTTTGTGGTTGTATCCGGGTCTATTGGTTGGTATTCTAGCTACTAGGACTAGAAAGATAGGTAAAATATGAGAGGGTGAATGATTTTTATCATTTCTTTTGAGAATAGCTATGCATTGAAAATTTGGCTAATTTGCTTTTTTTTTTTAGCAAACAGTAAAAGAATTAACAAACAACCCAACAAATAAAACATTAAAAGGCAAAAAAATCATCTAAAAAGCATAATCAAACGAGCCCAGCTGCCCAGGTCTTTGTATGCTTAGGAAAACAAAGAATTAATAAGGTCTTTGCAATGTTATGGACCATTTTTTACCGTGTCAATCAAGAGAACTTAGAGAATTTCACTCGGCCTGTTGTTAAAGTTTTAAGATTCATGTCTTAATGCAGATTTCCACCAAGCCATTAATTATCACTGGACACTCTCTAGGAGGATCTGTTGCCTCTCTCTTCACCTTATGGCTGTTAGACACAATTAATTTAGCAACCACCAAACGCCCACTTTGCATCACTTTTGGTTCACCCCTTATTGGTGATGATGGCCTGCAAGAAGCCATACTACAATACTCAGCATGGAACTCTTGCTTTCTGCATGTAGTTTCGAACCGAGATCCAGTCCCAAGAGTGTTAATTTCACCGCATAATCCTACTGCTCCTGAATTGGCTTCTCCAACCAACGAATACAAGCCTTTTGGCACATTTCTGTTGTATTCCGAACTGGGTTGTGCTTGTCTTGAGGACCCTGACTCTGTTTTGGAGTTGTTGATGGCTACCTACTCAGAGGGTCCCGTATTTGACTATAAAAATATTGTCCAACAACTCAAAGGTAATGTAATTTGCAAGGATAGTACAAAAGTCGATGAGTGGATTGCACAACCATTACAGGCAGGCATTATTACACAACTAGCAGCAGTCGGACTGGGGCGACCGCAGGTAGCTCAATCTCAATTTCATTTGGATCACATATAATTGCTCCTTATTTGACTCATATCTCATGCTATGGTACATACACAACTAAGAATCACTATCATTTATAATCGTCCTCGAGATTTTCCAAAACTCTACTTATTTGTAGCACAACTTTTTTTAAAAAAAATGATTGCACCAGCAGCAGCTACAACAGCAGAGCATTGACATGAACACACTGATTAGACAGACAGAAAGACGGGAGAGGAAATGGTTAATCAGGAGGAGGGACGTTTACGATTCCAACGTGTTAAATGAGATGAAAGTATACATGGCCCAACTGGAATGGTACAAGAAGTGTTCTGAGGATGAGCAAATTGGATACTATGACAGGTTCAAGAATGCATTCGATAGCAGTGACATTAAAGCACAAGGGTTCAAGAAATCCCTCACATGTTACTGGATAGACATGGTTGAAGAAGTAGAGAAAAAGCCCCAAAGGAAAGGCGCCCCCTTTACTACCCGCTGGCTCTATGCAGGAACAAACTACCGAAGGATGATTGAACCACTGGACATAGCTGAATACTACCGCGACGGCAAAACAGACTACATGGCTAAAGGAAGGTCTAAACATTACACGCAATTGGAGAAATGGCTCAGTGAAGATGAGAAACCTGCAAACCGTCCAAACAATTCCAAGAAACAAAACCTGGCGGGTGGCCTGACGGAGAATTCTTGCTTCTGGGCATATGTTGAGGAGGCTCGCATTTCATGCGAGGTGCTGAGCAATAGCCAGTCGAACGATATGGATAAGCATAAACAAAGCCTGATTGTGTTTGAAGCCGATGTAATGGGTATGGTCAATAATAATGCTGTATCCGCTGAGATATTCTTGAAGCACAGCAGCTTCATGAAATGGTGGAAAGAGTACTCGGAAATTATCCGAAAAGGCATCATGGGAACTTCTTACACTTCTCCATTCACCGACTTCATGCAAAATGGCCAGTTCCGCCGGTATGCTCCTGGCGGCCTGTAGAAAGTCTTTCCCCGGCCAATAAATTTGTAAATTAAAGGACATCATCTTTCCAATTCCTTTCTCTTTTTTCAATTTTCCCATATCGTTTTTCTTTTGCATTTTGGGATGTGTATGATATGAGTACGTACATTTTCCGGGAAAACATATGATCCACCATAAATGTGAGAAATTTAATAATAAAATTCTGAAAAATATATAGTATCTTTATTTACTTGTAATTTGTACTGTTATTTTTCCATATGAGAATTTCGTGGACCTTTTTTCACTAGAGACAGGTATAACTCTTGTAAACCATTGCTTGCGAAGTTGTAGCTAGGTGTCTGCAAGTGACGCAACAAGGAGGAGCTGTTAATGAAGACAGAAGACGTCAACCAACCTAGAAAGATGCGGGAGCCACACGGCGTAATTCAGGTGGGGCAAGCAAGCAACTGTCATAACATGGCTTAGAATAGACCTTTTCCTTTGTTCTAAGTTCTAACCGAAAACTCTTCCTACTACTTTTTTTCTTTTTGGATCTGTTTGTGAAAGCTTTCACTTTCACCGACACTCCTCTAACCGGATATGCATCTGCTGAGGGAAAAAAATGGAAAGTTCAACATGAATACATGATATTGATAACATTGAAACGACACCCGACTAAAAATGGAAAGCTCAAGACGGTGAGAGTAATGTCATAAGTCACTCTTATGTCCTTTTAAGAATAATATGACTTTTAAAATCACCATTGTGCTTACGATTAATTACTATTAAATTTTAATCAAACAACCCAACATAGCTAAAAGCAACACTTGGGTTGGGCCCACGCATATAGATGGGTTTAAAGACACCTATACTCTAACAATAAGTGGGTCGTTTATTGAAAGAAATAGAGTGTTAACTTCAAATGTTTTGTATAAGCGAGTTTCTTGTAACTCTATTTCTTCTATAATTGATTGATTGATTGTCTCGGAGTGGTTTTATTTTTGAAAATCCTTTAAAATGTTTCTACTTTGTAACCAAATTAGTTGTATTGATTAATTTATTGCTTTCATTATATTGGTTATTGTTTGTGTGGTTTATATTTTTGAAATCGCACCTATTTGTTTGTTGGTAAACAAATTCATCATCCATTTAAATATTGTTAAGGTTCAAAAATGCTTCTGCTCTGCTTACTTGGATGGCTCTTAAATATCTTGCAGGCTGCGATTTCGAATGCCATAAAAGGATTTGACTTTCTTCACTGGACACCAATTGATTTTTAGATGAAATTGTCAAATGTCCAATCCAACAAATGGTATCAGAGTCAAAGGTCTCCGTGATCGAACTTTAACTCTGTCAATTCAGTCAATTTAAATTAAATAATTCATGTGTTAGGCCCCACCTATTAAAAATGAGTTTGAGTCCACACGTAAATGGAAGTGTTAACTTAATGATTAAGAGCATGTTTAGGATTGCATTCGAAAACAGAGCTTTTAAGTTAAAAATAGTTTTTTTTTTTTTTCTTGAAGTTTTTGCCAAAAGTGTGTTTTGGCTATTTTTAGACTTTTTAAACCCTTAAAAGTGTTTTTAATTTTTTCACCAAACGACTATTTTTTTCTTCAAATTGACTTGTTAAGTGTTAAACACACTTTTAGGCCATCTTAAACACAATCTCAAACAAGCCATAAGTGATTAAATTTATCTCTTCCTATCCGCTTAAGCTTTTGAAATAAGTGACAATTTAAAATATTCAACTCCACTTTTATGTGGCTTAGAAAAAAAAAAGCTTAGAAAAAAAAAAAACTCCACTTTTATGTGTGTTTGAAGTTTGAGTTTGTTTTTTCAATTTATTCAAAAAAGAAAATTAAAAAAATTAAAAATCTTGCTACACGGCTCTATCAAATTTGATGGAGCGCCTGCATTTTTTACTGTTTATACTCTTACTATGCGAATCACAAGAAGTAAATGCTACTTTGAACACGTCTAAATATAATAACCATAGTTAATTTTTCCACCCACTTGTCTTAGTTATTTTTTGGGAAAATATATAATAACTCATTGGGTCTGCCTTCCAAAATTTTTAAATGCTTAGGTTTTTTTTTTCGAAAATTTACTCCCTAGGTGGAAGGAAACTGGAATAAAATCACTGCCATCACAATTTTGGTAAAGGCCGTTAACAGACCCAAAACGCACCGTTTTGGGAGATTAAAATATTAATTTTTTTTAATTTTAAATTTTTAAATCTATAAAAAAAAAAAAAAAAAGGTGAAAGAAGAAGGGTGGCCGATCCACCCATAGGGGGTGGCTGGCCACCCCTTGTTAAAGAGAAAGGAAAAAAAAAAAAAAAAAAAA
>CM017323.1:3832991-3866177 GCA_006937295.1 Carpinus fangiana
TTCATGTAGCTGGTCTCAGAGAGAGAGTCGTGAGGGAGAGATAGAAGAAGTTTTCACTTCTACGTCCCTGTTGGCTGTTGGAGAGATGCGTGAGGGAGGAAGAGGAGGAAAATCCTTCTCCTTGCGTGAAGGATCCCGGAGGGGAGACCCCCAAAAATCCCTCTCCTTTTATCACATTTCCTCCTTTTTATTCCCAAGTGCAAAATGAAGTGCATAGGTGTCATTAGGTGAGTGGTGAGAGCATTTTGTAAATATGTGTAGAAGGCATGGGGCCACTAGGAGATATTTTTTTACCAACAATCTTCATCTCTACAATTCTATTTGTGGTGAGCGAAAGTGAGAGGCAAAGGGGGGTTTGGGCTGGAAAATAATTCAAGGGAGGGGTGTGCGTAGTGAGGGAGAGAGAAGGAAAAAAAAAAAGGACTAAACAATAATATTTAAACAAAGTATAAAATAGATAGTTGTTGGAATTTGTAGTGAAAAATTAGTAGTAGAATAGATAAGCCACTATTACCGGAGATGCTCTAACATATCACACTAGTAAGGCAAGCCTCTTATCTCTATAAAGCCACACAAGCTTACCATAAACCTCTCATAAGCCTCTTTTCTCTCTCCTAGAGCCTTTCCTTTTGGAGAATAGGTACATTTTTCATGATAGTTAAATTTGATTATCAGACCAAAAAAAATATATATATATATAAACAATATTTAAAATAAAAAATAAAAAGTAGAATAGAGAATTTGTTAAAATGTGTATGAAAAAATATTCTCACGAAATTCTTTGATGTGTCTTTTGGAATCCTGCATATTTTCCGCCCATGCTTTCCTCGAGTCATCTTGGAAATTTTCTTTTGAATCCAAAGTGTATGATTGATGAGGAATGGGTTGATTGTTATGTTCATGACTCTGAGTCTGATACTTTAATGTAAAAGAGAGAGAGAAAGTGTGCTTTATGACATATATGTACAACCACGCTCACATTACATTTCCAGCTCGCATGCACTTTTGGGTGAAATGTTTAAAGGTGCACGCGCATTTAGAATTCCATGTCTGGAAACGGAATCATTTGGCAAATTTCCTTTTGGGGAAAGTGAACGTATAGAAGCACATAACAGCACAACCATCTCTTCCCCTCTTCTGCTTTGGGCATCTGGACCTCTTCCTTTGTATGTTTATTTATCTACTTATTATTCATTTTATTGTTGGGGAACAATTTGATGTGCAGATTTGGATATGGATCTTTTTCTCAACTGAGGTGAAGTCAGGTTGCGTCAAATGGACTGTGAAGACCACCCAAGACGAACCTAAAGGGTTTTGTAGGCCCTTTTCAATGCAGAAGGATCCTCTCCATTTCCTTTGAAATGGAGAGGAGCCGGTTATTGAAATTTTAAGGGCATTATAATCTTTTTGTATTTACATTTAAATGTGAATTACCATAATGCCCCTAAAAATGTAAGCACCGGCTCCTCTCCATTTCAAAAGAAATGGAGAGGATCCTGGTCCATTTTCAATGGTGTGTGATGAGAATTGGATTACAACTCTCATTAGTCTTAGTGCTGCAGGAGTTATTGTTGAATAATAATTTGCTTTTCACAAGTCTTACCGTGGACCCCAAAGATTTATGTGGATTACACAACTCTTATTAAGTCTTAATGCTGTAGGAGTTATTGTTGAATAATGACTTGCTTTTCAGAAGCCTTACCGTGGACCCCAAAGATTTATGTTCCCATTTAATTCTTCACATGCCATTTTGTCTCTCATTCATGAGCTCCTTCTAGAAGCTTTGAAAAATTGGCTTGGATGTTAAAAAGGTTGAAGCCATTCCATCCGGTCATCAAGAAAAGGAGGGCAACAGCTTTCTTCAAGAGGCATGGAGCAACATCTATGGGAGGACAACACCTTTTTTACTTTACTTTATGGAGAAGCAGGTTGTCTCCGTCGGTAGATGTAAATTTATTGGGTCGAATCATTTAAATTTTGATATCTTATGTGATTATGTTATTTTATATTTTACATTTTTTTATTTCTTTAATGATCTTGAAATTTACATTTGTCACAACAGTTCTCATTCTTCAATGATTTTATCTTTTCTAAATAACTAAAAGAATCTTCAATACCTGTTTACAAAAAAAAAAATCTTCGATACCTCAAATATTGGTTTTTGAAATATCCTTATATGACCAATGTAACAACTCACTACGGCATAATAATAAAAGGACTAGTCAATATTAGGGGTGTTAATGTGGACGGTTATTAACCGTCTGTCAACCGCTAACTGTTATAACCACCTAAATGCTAACCGTTATAACCGCCTAGCGATTAGTGGTTAGCGGTTATAGGGTTTACTAACCGTAACCGCTAACCACTTTTTATATACTATATTTTTATAATTATAATTATAATAATATTTATACATATAACATAATCAATATATCATTAATGATTAAATCACATTGTTGTTTTAGATAATTAAATCACAATTTGGGTATTAACATATTATCACTATAATTTATATGATTATATTACATGATCAATTAATCATTTGATTATATAATAACAAATTATACATATATATTCATAAGTCATAAGTTATAAGTATGCAAGTTCATATTAATACAACAATGAACAATTAAGTATCTAGAAACTTAGTTCTAATGTATGTTATCAACTTACAAATCTATATATGTTATAAATTATAATTATATATTATACATATATGCAATTATGCATATTGAATAATATAAATGTAAAAGATCAATACTTAATAATATGATTCAATAACAATTCAAATACTTATTAAAGTTAATAATATTATTAATGTACAATAATAATGTGATTTGTATAATATCAAATTAATTAATTAACATTTGATTAAACAATGTATTACTTATAACCACAATTGAAGTATTAATGTATTATCATTATAATTTATATGATTATATAATAACAAATTATACATATATAATATTTATATATGATATATTTGTAACTTTGTAATAATATATGATATGTTATGTAATAATATATATATAGCTCAATTGGATAGGAACCACGCCTTACGAAGTGAAGGTCACTAGTTCGAATCCCCCCTCCCCTCTTGTGTGGACATGTCAAAATATATATATATTAGCAACAAGTAACATAAACTACATAAGTAACATAATTATTAATTAGTTTGTAATTACATATTAACTAACTTTGTAAGTACTTATATCATACATTCTTATTATAATATTTTGTAATTTAGTATATATTAAGTAATTATGCATATTGCATATATGTTGTGTTGAATTTTTTTTTTTTTATATGTTGTGTTTTTTTATTTTTTATTTTTAAAGTTAACCGGTTATTATTTAATATTTATGGATTTTTTTTTAAAGTATAAGTAAATATAAATTTGGGGTCAAATATTTTTGATTTTTCAATATGGGCTCTTTTTATAGTAATTGGGCCCAAAAAGACTCTAAAAATACAAAAAACAAATTAGTGTAAAAAATGCTACAGTATTAATAAAAGCCCAAAAAACCCATAAAAAAGCCTAATTTTGAAAAAACGGTTAGCGGACGGTTACCTATTTCACTAACCGTTAACCGGTGGTTAACCACTAACTGCTAACCGTTAGGCGGTTAGCGGTTGTAGTTAGCGAAATCTACTAACCGCTATGGCAGTTATGGTTAACAGTTATTGCCACTAACCGCTAATCATAACCACATTGACACCCTTAGTCAATATGGAGTTTTTTTAAAAAAATTATTTATAAAACTCAATTTCACCTAGTAAATGAACAATTTAGGATTTAACACCAATAAATATCTCTTATAAGTCATCTACTCTATGCATGCTACTCATTTTCCAATTTTGGTTCTGTTTGGTTACGAGATTAAGGTTGTCCTTATCCCGGTTTATGTAATTCGAGAATAGAATATTTTTCGAAAAACAAAAAAACAAAAAAAATCAGAAGAGACCAAAGATGCCCACAAAAAGAGGCCAAACTTGCCCACGAAAAGAGGCTTAAGTTGCCCATTTTCTTTCTCTCTTAGCCTTTGTTGGCCCATTATATGGCATTTGTGGATTGTGGTATTATTTCAAACCCATGCCCATTTTAGCCCATTGTTGGTTTATTGGCCCATAGTTGACCTCATGTATTTTGGCATTTGTAATATTGTTTAAAACCTAGGTTTGGCCTTTGTGATATTGTTTTAAACTCAGGCCCATTTCAGTCCATTGTTAGCTTTCATATTTGGTCATTGGCCCATTATTTGTAATTTGGCATTTATGGTATTGTTTTAAACTCATGCCAATTTCAACCCATAGTTGGCTTTCATGTAAGGCTCATAATTGGCCCATTTCGGCCAAATGTTGCTAATGTTCCAGAACCGCCAATATTTCAAATTCCGGTGCCATCACCTCCAGTCTCCACCGTCACAGATCAAGAAGCAAACTCAAGATTTCACCTTGAGATTAAGGGGAAATGTTAGAGATAATATGTGAGTTGACCCACATTGCCCGAGTGAGGAGAGGCTTTGGCAATTGGTTTGTATAAAAGCCTCATCCTCTTATCCCACATTGCTAAAAGCCTAATATACAAAGAGCTCCTTCCTTTAGCTTCTATATATTGAAGCTTTTATGTACAATCAAATCATTCAATAAAAGCCAAATGTAGCCTATAAAGTTTTAGTGTAGGAATGTAGGTATATTACCAAACCATCTTAATCTTGTCTCTCTTATTTATATTTTTGCTTTATATTTCCGCATTATGATTTCTATGAAGACCAGAGTATTACAACCAATAACTATTATAAGTGATTTGTATCTTGTATAAGAGAAGGCCATCATGTCCAAAGAATCAATGCATAAATGAAGGTTTCCTCATTGATTTCTTCCCGCTAGGCAGGCTTTTCTCCCTCCATTTTTGTAAATTCTAATCAATAAGTTTTGCTTCAGCTGTAACTTGAATTTTCAGAAACAAAGGAAAAAGAGGCAGTTTTGTCTGATAAAGTGGGAACACAACTGATGTACTTTTGACTGCTATGTGCAACCACCACTACCAAGTTTTTATGCTCCTACTATTTTTGTTGAAAACTACATTGATACGGTGGCCAAAAATAATATATACATTATCATATATTCAGGCCTGAATTTAAAATTTGGAGTACCATCAAGAATATAATCCGTTCAAAAGTTCAAAATACTAACATTTATAGGTGATTAGATGTTAACTAGTTCCCTGCATTACATTGCAGAGTGATCTTATAAAATTGTGTTTTGCATCAAGTAGGAACACATCCAGAAGCTACAGTTGACATCAAGTAGAAGATAATATTTAGATTATTGTGGAGTAAGCATTGGTAAATCTAGTTAGATTAAATCTTGGGTCTCATCCAAAGTTCTAGTAACTATAGAGGGGAATTTGAGTTCTTGAACTTTATCATTTGGTACTTAAGAAATATCAAGTACCAAAACCAAACTTACTTTGAAGAGATTAGCTACTTGGACCAAAAATGAAATTATAACAAGATTTCAAACCACAAAGATATAGCAAGCCGGTGTTCAAATACAATATCCTCTGTATAGCTAGAACACAAAAGCATTATTGAAGCATTGGAAAACCCAACAAAAAACCATTACATAAGCTCGAATGATTCAATCTACGAGCTTGGAAAACACAGACATCTCTTGATGTGTCATTCACAAGGTTAAACTTGTTATCTATGACTAATCAGATGAAGGTCTAGTTGAAAACTTGAAAAGCGTGTAAGGCTTGAAAGGCTTTCTTGTTATCTATGACTAATAAGATGAAGGTTTAGTTGAAAACTTGAAAAGCATGTAATGCTTGTAAGAGTATCCAGGACTCACAATCGTAGATGGGAAATTGGGGTGGTTGACTGAGTCAGGAAATGCTTGAGTCTCCAGACATAGCGCAGCGTGTGGTTGGTACACAAATCCACCTTTTCCCTTCACATCCTTGAGAAAGTTGGCAGTATAGAACTGCATACCTGGAGCATTTGTTGACAGCTCCAATACCCTTCCTGACTTCTTCTCGTGCACCACTGCTGCTGGCTTCATCCTAAAGCCAGCCCCACCATCAAGCACATAGTTGATATCATAACCGGTTGGTAGCTTTTTAATCCTGCTACCAACGATGTGGGGTTTGAGGAAATCATAGGGAGTTCCTTTCACGGGAACAAGTTTTCCAGTTGGAATAAGATGGCTATCAACAGCTGTGATGTGGGATCCAAAGATCTGGACCTCATTGGAAAGGATATCGCCGCTGTTATGGCCGCCTAAGTTCCAGTATGTGTGCTGGGCCAGATTCACTGGAGTAGGCTTGTTTAGAGCTTTGGCTTTCATTGTTACACTCAATTGGCTGTTCCCAAGGAGCGTGTAGCTGACAATGACAAAGAGAGCACCAGGAAACCCTGCAGAACATACAAGACAATCCGTAACAAAACAAGTGGGGTTCTTTATTTTCAACCAAAGGATGGTTCACCAGCTCATCATTTGAGATTGTCTAAATAACAAAGAAACCATCACTTTGTACATTCTTATGTATGTCTATAAGTATCATTATCTCATTGATAATAAGAATTCAGAGAGCAGATATGGAGTAAAGTTCAGTAGAAACAAAGAGTTACATGCCTTGGTCGCCATCAGGGCTGAGATAGGAGAAAACAATGCGAGGAGCATGACCTTCATTCTTATGCGCTCTCACCTTCCAAACAACATCACTAAATCCTCGGGAGCCACCTATATATGAAAATGATCAAATAAGCAACCCGTTGCAACAAGTAGAAAAAATCAATTTTTAACAAATATTTTCTCTCCTGGGGCAGAAAGGGACCAAATGAGAATAATGTACCATGAAGTGTGTTATTCCCTTCATTTGCAACTATTTTATAATGGATTCCATTCAAAGTAAACTATGCCCCTCCAATTCTGTTAGCAACCCGTCCAACAACAGCACCGATGTATGATGAATCGTTCTAGAGAGGTTGCAAAATTTGCAATAAGTTGTCAGTTTTTTGGTAAAAGAAAACAAAAACAAAATATTAGGAATAAGAACTACAATGGGCTTAGCCTAAGGCTCTGCACTGTGCCACGCATAACAGTGGGCTCTAATTGCATGAGGGAGTACTAAGAGACTTTCCTAGAATGCTCCTCTATCCCCACAAACACCCTTATTGCTTAAGAAAAATTTAGAAAAAACCAATTTGATAAAATCAAATCTCATCTCCATTCCGGTTAGTGACTCACTGAAGTGCATCAGATGCATCATGAATTTTAAAGTCCAGCATATACATGTGACATAAGAAAGCCGCCGAAAATAATAACTAGAATTGAAATTTCCCAATCATCAAACTCGGCTAAAAAAGCTCCAACCAGGAAAAGTCAAATAGCCTCATTAGAAAAATCATAAATGTGCCCACTACCATAACTTCTACTCCAATTTTATAGTAAAGAAGAAGAGTTAATTACAAGGAGCCTTAAATGCGAATTCCCACCTTTTATAAAATGTAAAAATTTAAACTTTTCGCTTTCATTGGGTGTTGAAAAATGTCTCTTTTATGTCTTCTATATGGGCTGTCACCTCAATAAAATTTCCACCACAAGTTAAAGAATATGGTTCGAGGTGGGTCGGCTAATCAGGATTTAGAGGAATATATTTACAAACGACAAAACACACTGCAAATATTGCTATCACAGTTTTGTTTGAACTTTGATTGAGAGAGAGAAAGAGAGGCAATGTGGATCTCTCCAGCAAAAAAGTCTCAGATTTTCGTATAGCATAAACAAGTCCCAAAAAAAAAAAAAAAAAGATAGAACATTGCTATGAAGCAAAAACTCACCTGGTACTCCTTGATTGAATCATACCCAAGAACAACATCAGCTAGCTTCCCTGAAAAGAAACACGAAAACAGATTAAAGATGGAGGGTAATAATAGCATGGGACAGAAATTCTTGAGGAGGAACCAAATATCAAAAACTACCCAGAAAAAACCAACATTAAAATTCAGAGAACAAAGAATACATACCATTTTTGTCAGGGAGATGAAGTGAGACAATGGTTGCACCCCAGTTGGTCAAGTTGACAGAGATATTACCCTTCTTCAGCTGATAGAACCCAATCTCTTTCTTTCCTGCATAGCCATTGACAAGCCCAAATGCAGCTAGAACGAAGAAACAGCAGAGCACAGATATCTTGGACATTTTTTTCCAGAAAGAATAGTCCAATCAGATTAGACAAACGATCTTTTTTCACGTTATGGATATCTGAGAACGATTAAACTCAAATGGGTCTTACTTAAAATACGCGAAAAAGAGTAAGTTTTTGTGCTTAAGAGAGATTATAGGCCATGGATTGAAGCAGATAAAGGATTGAGACTATATGGGCAACACCTTACTCCCTCAAAGCCAATTTGTTTTTGACTTGGTAAAGGGCAAAAAGGCCCATTGCGCGAACATCGTTGATGTCGTGGGGCCCAACAAAATTCTTATTTTCTTCAATGGGATTGGCCGATTGGGGTCCCAACAAATTATAATTTAGTTTACTCCATTTTGTCAAGATTCCCAAACAAAAAGAAAGCCTAATAGATACTTCATTGACCCTGCCCTTATGGGGCGGGTCTAAATAGATACTTCATCGACCCTGTCCTTATGGGGCGGATCTTATGTCACGTGGTCACCAGACAGGCGCACGTGACGCGGACAGTAAACGTGCATGGTTTACAATTTACAAACAGATTAACCAATGAGCTGAGCATATGCTTTATTTAATTATTAACACCTATCGGATTATAGTCGACTTTTTAATATATAAAAAAATTTTATGTGTATTGGCTATTGAAGATTGGCCGATAGATCCAGATCCACCAATCAATTTTATTAGAAGTTTTTCCAAGAAAATTATTAATTGTTCAAGTGGTCCTCACTGATTTTATAATATTTGATATAATATAAATATTGTGTAAGAATTATGATTACAACGTTGTTAAAGTTTTACCAATATAATGTTGCCCAATGGGATCTTCGTCCATAGAAGAGGCCCAATTAGAAGCAAACTTATCAACTCAGTTTTGTATTAATTCAGATTCTTCTTTCTTAATTTATGTCGGGTCTGGGACAAGGGAATTTATTTCTGATCATTGGCGATATTTTTCAATGTTTTCACATTTGAACTGCCTCGAAAATCTCCCGTAGTACTAATTTTATATAGCACATCAGCTCACATTTTGGGCCGCTACCAATAAGACCTATGGTAGCACTCCCATTACTTGTCTTTTTTTTAGCCATTGTTTGTATTACTTTTGTAATTTTATTTTTCCTTCTCCCCCTTTGAATTAAAAAAAGAAAAGAAAAGAAAAAGAAGAAGAAGTTGACGGATTTGGGCCATGTCCATATAATCCTTGGGCCATGGGACCATTGAGAACAAAATAATACAATGAAAAAAATACCTCCGAATTTCCACCTTTTTTGAAAGAGAGCCCCTATGGTCTGGTCGTGCTGCAAACCCTCCCATTTTACAGCATCCAATTCCCACATGACATCTCATCAAATGCAAAAAATGAAAAAGAGCTCAACACACCAAATCAAAATGAGAAATACTCAAACAAAGAAAAACCCACGCAACATGAACGACCCAGCCAGACTCACCCAGGCCGTGACCCATGCTGGCAGTGGGTCTGGACCCACGCCGGCCGTGGATCTGGCCAGACCCACGCCGGCAGTGGGTTTGGCGTCTCACCGGCAGTGACCCGACAACGAATGAGCCGTGACTCGTCGAAATCCGGCTCAAAACTCGATTCTAATGCCTAAAATCCGTTTCTAATGCCTCAAAACTCGATTCTAATGCCTAAAATCCGTTTCTAATGCCTCAAAACTCGTTTTTGGATTCAAATCTAAAACCTAGAGGGAAAAGGTTAACCCTTTAGGATTTAATCACCCTAAAAACCAGAAAAAATGGCTCTGGCACCGGAAAATCCCCTGAGAAAATGAAGAAGAAGAAAAGAAAAAAGAGAAGGAACCTCCATTGTTGCAGCTTGAAGAAGAAAAGGAAAAATAGAGGGAAGAAGAAGAAGATGTGGTGTCGAGAGAAGGAAGAAAGAGAAAAAAGAAAAAGAAAAAAGAGAAGTGATGAAGGGGTTGTTTGATAACCCGTTTTGGGGTTGTGGTTGCACTGTGCGAGTTTGCACTATGCAATAAAAATACCATTTTACCCTCAGCCCAATACCGGAAGCCCCACACGCTTCTTCTTTGACCCAACAAATTTCTCCTCTCTCTCTCCCCCACCCCCACGCCTTCAGATTCTGCCGATGCCATGCCCATCAGATTGAAGACGCCGACGCCAGATGCAGTAGAAGAGGCCTTGGTCATCTTCGGGGAGGGCAGATTTATAGGGATTTATAGGGATGAAGCGTGTGGACGCGAGGACGCTGGCGTCGGCGGGGTGCGTGAGCAAGCTGTGGCATAGGACGATGCAGGACGAGCGGCTCTGGGAGCTGATCTGGACAAGGCACTAGGCCAACATCGACTGCCCCAAGCAGCAGCTCCGATCTGTGGTTCTCGCTCTTGGGGGTTTCCGTCGTCTCCACTCCCAATTCCTCTGCCATCTCTCTAAGCCTCAATCATCCGGCTCGTCTGCTTCTTCAACGGCTTCGTTGTCGTCATCTTCTTGGTCTCCCTTCGCGCCGTTGACGGTCATTCCGTAAACCGAATTGGCGGAGGGGTCCGGCTCTTTCGCCGGTGGGCTCAGCCCGTCGAGCCTGAGATGATCGCCTGTAATGTTGATGGACCTGAGCTTCTCCCGGAGCTTGTCTCCGACCGGTAGGGACAAGAACTCCGAGAGCCTCGCAACCGAATGGTAGACGGCTCTCCGGTGAAGGAACCGCCAGAAAAATCCCTCAAACTCCGGTAGACTGGGAATTTGTCGGCATGCCAGATGCAGTAGAAGAGGCCCTGGTCATCTTCGGGGAGGGCGGCTTGGGATGTTTTTGGCGTGAGATTTGCAGAGAAACGGAAACCATCGACGAAGGGGGAACAAGAACAAGAACATGAGGGTATTTCGGTGATGTCAAAAGTTTTATTAAGAATAAGACAAAAAAATGAACAGTACAACCTCAAACAGTACATCCACAAAACGTTTGTCAAACACCACCGAAATCATGATGGTGTCGGCCGGCAAGCGTGAAGACAAAGGAAAAGAAGGAAAAAAAAAAAAAAGAAAAAAGAGAGAGAGAGAGAATTCTAGTGTATTTGGGCTTATGATATTTTGGTGTAATTTTTCAGCTTTTGCTGAGCTGTCAGCTAGGGATTGAAGCAGTGCATCCTGGCCAAAGTTTAATTCTTTTTGAAATATTCCTTTAAACTTTAAAAACTCTCAATTTATCTCACTGAACTTTCAATTGCTTTCAATTTAGACCCCTTCGTCATATTTTAAACATTAAATGACGTTTATAGCCCTGACTTTTGTATAAAATTCAAACTTTCAAAACGTTTTTTTTTTGAAAAAAAAAAAATGAAAATCATGGATATTTTGGTCTTGTTCAAAAATTTTAATGGCTAAAATTGACGAAGATGTCCAAATTAAGAGCAATTGAAAGTTCATGGGAATCATTTAAGAGTTTTTTTAAGTTTAAGGGAGATATTTCAAAAATTGTGAAAATTAAGGAGGTTTTCAAAAGTTTCCCCAAATGTTTTATACCATACCAAATTTGGATTTGATATACAGCTCTTTTCAAAGGATGGCAAATCATAGAGCTAGTCAATGGGTTTGTTTTAAAGTCATTCAATGGATTTGATATATATATATAATGATTATAGTGGTCGGTTTATAAGGAAAAACATCACATCTTGATGAGCTAGCTTTTGGCATTAAGATAAACCCAAAATCACCCAACACTGGTATCGGAATCCAAATCCACCAACAAGTTTCAACCCAACACTCCAGTGGCTCAACAATCTACGGGAATATTGTGTTTTTCTTCACACTTATAAATTGACCATTAGTCTCTTTCACAACCGATATAGGATAATATGAAGAGATTCCTCAAAAAATAAAAAAAATAAAAAAGATATAGGATAATATCAACATATATAAACATCTAGCTGTAAGGATTGTTTTATTTGACAATTTCTTCGTCGACCAATTTGAATTGACATTCATTATAGTATAATATGTTCAAGAATTTTGTGGGATTTGGATCACATCATTTCGTATCTTTGTGGTGTTTGACCTTATAATAATTAATTCTTAAGAGTAATTAATATATGTTTAATTGGGCAGGGAATGTGAATAGTACTGAAATAGCTTTGGAGTACAAACGCCCGGTATATTTTGTTTACACGTTACAAATATATAAATAAGGACTCCCCGGATGTTCAATACACGAAGAACAGATAGGGACTCCACTTCAATGGCATCTCACAGCTCAAATGGAAATGGCAGTCGCTTCTTCTTTCTCCTCTGCCTGTTTTCTCTTCTAACATTCATGGCTACTACTGCATTTTCCCATGTAAATCTCTCTCTCTCTCTCTCTCTGACACACACACACATACGCATCCATGCATGCATAACTGTCACAATTAGTATTGATGTAATATACTAATTATTAACGTGAGTCTGATTTGGTGTTTGGTTACATAGAAAGAAGATAAACAAAACTGGCTGAATCATGGTGGAGACTTGTACAATAGAAGATATGCCGACAAGGAAACCAAGATCAGTCCTTCAACTGTTTCCAACCTCCAACTCAAGTGGAAGTTCTACGCAGGCAAAGATATTACTGTAACACCCGCAATTTTCAACGGTACCCTCTATTTCCCAAGCTGGAACGGCTACATCTACGCCGTCAAAACAGCCGATGGATCACTTGTGTGGAAGAAGAACTTGCAACAATTAACAGGCCTTAACGCAACGGGTTTTGTAGCAAATGTGAACTGGACAGTATCAAGATCAACGCCAGCGGTTGCTGGTGACCTGCTCATCATCGGAATCTATGGACCAGCCGTTGTTATTGTCGTTGAAAGGTCAACTGGGAAGCTTCTTTGGTCAACCCAGCTCGACGGCCATGTCTCAGGAGTTATCACCATGTCCGGAACTTATTACAAAGGGTTAGTGATCACTCATTTTAACGTACATATAAGCAAATTAACCGGCCAGTATCTTAATCATTTAGTCAACGTAAATAATTACATAAAAAAACTTGCATGAATATTGAGCTCTTATTTTTTGAAAGACGTACTTCGAAAGGCAACCAGGGATTGATGAGAAGAAAACACAAGCACGCTTTCAATTAAATAGAAACAAACAAGCTTCCCGCCTTACGAAAGTCTATTAAAATAAAGTATTAAACAAATAATAATCACCACTGTACTTAAAAGAAATACAAAACGAAGCCGTATAATAAACAAAAGTATGCTAAGTGATATGGGTGTTCAAGCGCAACGGCCTCCGTCTTAGGTAGTTATTGAATTTTTAATAACTGCAACTGCTTCCGCTTAGGCGGTTAGCGATTATTTTATAACCAGCAGTTAATAGTTATTCAAACCACTAACAAGCGGTTATAGTTGTTTTTTAAAAATGGGCTTTTAGGCTTTATATATATATTTTTGGCCCTTCATTTTTCATATTTTTTGGGCTTATTTTGCCGGCCGAAAAAATGTTATTTTTTGGACTTATTTCACGTACATAGTCATAATACCCAAATATATTGTGTAAATGTCTGAATGAGGGGTTGCGGCTTCGAGAGAAAAAGATGAAAACCAAAATGACATCGTTTTGGATTTTTTTATATATTTAATTAATATAAATAATTAATATTTTTTTTTATCGGTAAAAATGGGGAAGGTGATTTGGGCTCATGTGGGATTAGAACTTGGGCTCTCTAGGTATAAATAATATATATTTATATAATTATATATAAATAAAGGCGGTTAACGATTATAACTGCTTTTTCATACCCTTAAAACCGTTAACCGCAACTGCTCATGTGGTTAGCGGTTTTAATAACCGTTTTACAAAGCGGTTAGCAGTTAACGATTATTATAAAGTGATTATAAACAATTAGCGGTTGGCGAATCAGTTATAATTAACCACCCCGCCTAAACACCCATACTAAGTGAGACTCTATTCAAATTGGGATTTATCTATTTCATTGCCAACATATATATATATATACATATGTCTCCCATGTGATATTTGCTATTTAATTCTTGTAGGGGTTTCTATGTTGGTACATCTTCACTCGAAGAACTCCTGAGCATCGAACAATGTTGCACCTTCCGTGGCAGCTTTTCCAAATTAGATGTCCGCTCAGGTAAAATCTTGTGGCAGACCTTTATGTTGCCAGATAACCACAAGAAGACTGGAGAATATGCTGGAGCTGCTGTTTGGGGAAGCAGCCCCTCCATTGATATCCTAAGAAACCATGTCTACATTGCCACTGGAAACTTATACTCAGTTCCTATAAATATAAGCCAGTGTCAGGCAAAGGAAAACAATCAAACGATACCAACTCATTCAGACGAGTGTGTGGAACCCGATAATTACTCAGAGTCAATCCTAGCACTTGATCTAAACTCTGGCAAGATCAAATGGTTTCACCAACTAGGAGGCTATGATGTCTGGTTCTTAGCATGTAACAATCTCTCGACTCCTAATTGTCCGCCTGGTCCAAACCCAGATGCCGATTTCGGGGAGGCACCACTGATGTTGAGCATTAATAGCAATAAAACAAAATTAGATGTTGTTGCTGCTGTTCAGAAAAGTGGATTTGCATGGGCTTTGGATCGCAATAATGGCAACCTCATCTGGTCCACTGTAAGTTGCACCGCTCCTTTGTGTCACATTCATCCAATTATCAAATTGCATTTACTTCTTCTTTTTCTCAGAAATTTGGGAAAACTTATCGTCTTATATTCCTTACTCTGGTACCATATAATTAAATCATTAAATCATTGATCCAAGAGTGATGTATTAAATCTTTAACCTCTAGCACTATTTTCATATGATATCTATATATATATACAAAATTCAAAAAAGTTCCTTAATTACAAGGTAATTTTGATGCAGGAAGCTGGACCTGGTGGCATAACTGGAGGGGGTATTTGGGGAGCAGCCACTGATAATAAAAGGTTATACACAAACATTGCAAACTCTGACCGCAAAAACTTCACTCTCAAACCGTCTGAGAATACCACAACTGCTGGTGGATGGGTGGCAATGGATGCTAACAATGGCCAAATCCAATGGTCCACGGCCAATCCTAGCAATGCCACCTCGGCGGGTCCTGTTACTGTGGCTAATGGGTTGCTCTTCGCAGGATCCACAAACCCGAAAGGACCCATATATGCAATGAACACCAAAACTGGAGAAATTCTGTGGTCTTATGAAACTGGAGCCACCGTGTATGGCGGCATGTCGGTGAGCGATTGATGTGTATATGTTGGCAATGGATATGCGAAAACTCCATCCTTCACTGCTGGAACGTCACTCTTTGCCTTTTGCCTCTCATGAATAAATATATAAACATACATTAATATAATAAGCTGGATGCACTTTTTGATCATTCAGCCTTTTCTTTGAAAATGTGTTGTACGTGTACTTAATTATTTTTCTTTAATTTTGATCTCATGATGTGAAGATCATTGAGATATGGTTCAGATTTTGGGAAAGACTATTTTGGTATATATGTAATTAATCTCTTATATACATGTACGTAGCTGTACAGTTTACAATTCAAGTTATATATATACATTAATACAAATTAAAAAAAAAAAGAGTAGATTTCTTAGTTTTAAGGAAAGTCTAAAGAAAATTGATACAGTATTGAGGGTTTGATACCTTGTGATTTTGAAAAGTGGCCAGTTAAAATAGAAAAAATCAATTTTCGAGTCAAAATTTAGCTAGAGCTTATATAGTTGACTTAAAATGATCCGAGTACAAAAAACTCAATCGGATGTGGTTTGGAGGTGGTTGCACGAATGAATGAGACTTTAATAGAGCTATTCAATACTTTCAATATTGAATTTGAATAAACATAAAAATATAATTTATCTTTAAATTACTAATGAGTACTCTTGTCCGAATTGTACATCCCCTATATATTATACATCAGCCGGAAGATATATATTGCTTTATTTGACAATTTCTTCACCAATCGAGTTGACATTCATAATAGTATAATATGTTCCACGAATTATGTTGGATTTGCATCGTATCAATATTTCGTATATATGTTAACTTTGTTGTATTTGACGTTGTAATAATTCGTTCTTTATAGTTAATTGAGCTAGTTTGAAAAATGTGAACACGGAACATGTAGGATTTGATGTTTCAATCAAATTCAAAGTTGAATTAATTAGCTTTGGAGTACACGTTACAAAAATATATATTATATAAGGACTACTCCCCGGATGTTCAACACACTAAGAACAGATTGGGACTCCACTTCAATGGCATCTCACGGCTCAAATGGAAATGGCGGTCGCTGCTTCTTTCTCCTCTGCCTGTTTTCTCTCCTACCCTTCATGGCTAATGCACTTTCCCATGTAAATCTCTGTGTCTCTTACACACACACACACACACACGCATCCATGCATAACTGTCACAAGTTTTGATGTCATACTAATTATTAACATAAGTTTGATTTGGTGTTTAACTGGTTATATAGAAAGAAGATAAACAAAGCTGGTTGAATCATGGGGGAGACTTGTATAATAGAAGATATGCCGACAAGGAGACCAAGATCAGCCCTGCAACTGTTTCCAACCTCCAACTCAAGTGGAAATTCTATGCAGGTAAAGATATTACTGCAACACCTGCAATTTTCGACGGTACCCTTTATTTCCCAAGCTGGAACGGCTTTATCTACGCCGTCAAAGCATCCGATGGATCACTTGTGTGGAAGATGAACTTGCAACAATTAACTGGCCTTAACGCAACGGGTTTTGTACCAAATGTGAACTGGACAGTATCAAGATCAACGCCGACGGTTGCTGGTGATCTGCTCATCATTGGAATCTATGGACCAGCTGTTGTTATTGCCGTTGAAAGGTCAACTGGGAAGCTTCTATGGTCAACCCAGCTCGACGGCCATGTCTCAGGAGTTATCACCATGTCCGGAAATTATTACAAAGGGTTAGCGATCTCTCATTCTTACCTCTTAATTCTAATTCTTGCCTGCAATCACCATAACTTGTATATATATATATATATATATACTTTTACCAAATGTTCGTACGTATTAAAAGTAAACACATAGTGGTATAGTATACGTGCCTACGTGGTGGACTGGTGGGTTATCCATATGAATTTTGAAGTAAAAGGAAGAAAGAATTTGTTATGTTTGAAATAAATTCTTTCGGACACACACACNATTTTGAAGTAAAAGGAAGAAAGAATTTGTTATGTTTGAAATTAATAAATTCTTTCGGACACACACACACACACAAAAAAAAAAAAACCCACTCACCAGTATCTTAGTTTATTTTTGGCATTTACATTTCTTATTTTATGGTATAAAGCAAACAGAAGGCGTAATAAGCAAAAGAATGCAAAAAGCCAAAAAACCACGTTCGCGTTCAATCGATGCATTGAACAGAAGCTAATGATGTGGGACGAGACAAGAATCAATGAATTGGGTTTGAATTATTAATATTTAAATTATGGATTGGGTTTGTGATAAAATATAAAAATTTATATAATAAATATATAAAAGTGAAGCAAGGAGAGAGAAGAGAGAGAGAACAGAAGTATATAATTGACTACATTGTATTAAGACTAAATTACTGAAGAGTATTACATATGCCTTTATTTATAGAGAGGCTATGAGTGATGAGCAAGTAACATACTCTAAGGAAAGGTAAACCTAGTAGGATAAGAAAACCCTATAATCAATAAGGAAGTAAATAACCATAGAATAATAAATAATCATAACATAATATTCTTAACATTAATATACAATCCCATGAAACATGTAGGTGGAAATCATGGGATTGTTGCCTTGTCTGGATATGCTTGATCTAATTATATTTTGTCTTCTAACACTCCCCTGCAAACTGATGGTAGGAACTTCCTTCAATTTGATAAACAAAAAGTAATTGGCAGTTTGTCAATTGAATCTTGCCGTAAACCACCAGGGGCGGATGGATCTTGCCGTAAAAACACCAAGGGGTGGTCGGGTCTCGCCGTAAAACACCATTGGGCAGTCGGATCTCGCTGCAAATTACCAAGGGACGGTCGGATCTCGCCGCAAATACCAATGGCCGGTCAAATCTCGCCGCAAAACCACTAACGGATGGCCAGATTTCACCGCAAACTACCAAAAACCGAAAAATACCAGATATATGATTTTCTCTTTTTTGAAAGGGAGAGATAAAAGAAACTCCACAAGACCCTTTGGATCAAACACTGGTGTAAGCTGATTACTCTGATACCACCATAAAATATAAAAAATTATATAATAAATATATAAAAAGTGGAGCAAGGAGAGAGAGAACAGAGAGAGAACGAAAGTATATAATAGATTACATTGTATTAAGACTGAATTACTGAAGAGTATTACATAGGCCTCTATTTATAGAGAGACTATGAGTTATGAGCAAGTAACATACTCTAAGGAAAGGTAAACCTAGTAGGCTAAGGAAACCCTATAATCAATAAGGAAGTAAATAACCATAGAATAATAAATAACCCTAACATAATATTCTTAACATTAATATACAATCCCATGAAACATGTAGGAGGAAATCATGGGATTGTTGCCTTGTCTGGATATGCTTGATCTGATTATATTTTGTCTTCTAACACTTCCCTGCAAACTGATGGTAGGAACTTCCTTCAGCTTGATGAACAAAAAGTAATTGGCAGTTTGAATTATTAATATTTAACTTTATGTTTTCTTTAATAATTCAAGAGTCAAGACATAATATACACATGTACTTTTAGTACTATAAACATGCACAAATACACACAAAATCACAAGACAAGAAATTATACGTGATTCGGTCAATACTGCCTACATCCACTAATAAGAGAGTTCCACTATGAGCAAATTCTTAAAACTCATAGTATATGTCCATACCACCAAATTACACTTTGTTCCAGAGAAAAGTCTCATACACTCCTCTCAACAAATGATAATTGAACTAGACAACAAACTCACTCTCTTGCCCCATCCCCACCTTAGCTCTCTTCTCTTCCTTACATTGAAGAAGCTCTTTGGGATTTCTACTAGGGATATTTCTCTCTTTTTCGGTGTGATTTCAAGCTTCTCAAGGGTGCCTTTTATAGGCCAAGGCTGATGCTTCATGGACAGCAAAGTCCATCAAGTGGGCTGAAAAACTTTCGGTGCTTTTAATATATAGCCACGAACTTCCATCTTCCCACATTAATTGGGCATGCAGCATAAATTTCTAGCACCCATAAATGAAGCATTTTGGCCACCCACCATATAGCATAACCCACAATTCCCTTTCACATGTCTTTCTTCTTTCATCTACACTACAAAAAACGCGCCATTTACTAACGGCCCATTACTAACGTGTCAAAGGTCTTAAAACGTTAGTAATAGACCTAACGTGCCGTTGCTAACGTTTTTTACACGTTAGTAATGTGCCCGTTAGAACTGGGGATTTACTAACGTGTTAGAAGCATGCCACATTAGTATTTGCTAACGTGTTACTATTCACACGTTAGTAAATGAATAAAATTAAAAAAACCCCATTCCTAACGTGTGATAGTGTGACACGTTGCCCCTGGGGTAACGTGTGGAAAAGTACCACGTTACGTAGTTACCCCAGGGGTAACGTGGTAATTTTTGCCACGTTAGTAAATATATATATTTTTTAATTTTTTGTTTTTTGCTTCCTGATTTTTAACCGAATAATTTTAAACGTCCCACCTGATAATCAATAATCACATTTATATTTAACCTGCTAATCAAAACCACAATAATCAAAACCGGCTAATCAAAACCTGATACTCAATAATCACATTTATATTAAAAAAAAAAATATATCCATCAATTACGGACTTGATAGATAATCAAAACATAATAATCAATACTCACATTTATATTACAAAAATAACGAACTAGACACAAAAATTTACGAACAATTAACCATATTCATCCTATATAAACAATTATATAACAAACAATAAATAAACTTGTCTCTATACATCAACAGTATTATCCAAATATATATAAAATAAGAACCTATAAAAACCAAAAAAAAATTCTGCATACGTCACATGACAACACATAGTAAGTTTCTAAAAACACCACATAGCGTCCTACGTTGAAAGTTAAGCAATCGAATAACGTTGAGACCGCTTTGACTTCTCCGCACCAACTAAAACTAATAAAAGAAAGAAAAAATAAATGAGAAGCCTAATAGAATATGAAACGTAATTAAAATTTGCATTTAATACAATATGTGTGTATGCTTCAAGGAACATGTGCAAGTGAAAGTGTACGTTGTTAGTGATTCTGTGACGACTAAGCATGGATTTTTATGTGCATTGTCAAGCGGAAACTTTGTTAGAGTTATTTAACTGTTACTGTCACGTCTTAAACAATTAATTGTGAAATTGCTTGAGCTGAAGAAATGTGATGAATGTAGCTAACCCCTAGCTGGGACTAAGGGCTATGTTGAGTTGTGTAGGGAACTAAAACACATAATAGAAATAAAATAACCAATCAATGACAACAATGGCGAACATGATCAAATTATCTAGCCAGAATTCTAACAGTGTGCCAAGTATTGTTCTCTGGCCCAAACACAATTTAATTAACCTTAGCAAATGACAACTCTCAATCGGGGCATGGCTATATATGTTTTTGTTCGCAATTTCAGTATTAAAAATATGTCTATGTCTGTTACTATCTACTTCCATGCATAACAACAAGTTTCTAAACTAATTAACATAAACCCAACTTCGTATGAACTCCTAGACTATCCAACCAGCAGTGAGAACCAAGCCAACCATATATAAACAAGCAATTTCCACTGAGAATCAACAAAAATTTTTAACTAATCACAATTTTCGAATATATGAAGTATACGTACCGCAGTAAACGTAAGGTGGTTGTCATTTTGTCCTCTTCGAAAGACGAGACTTTTTTGTGACCGGGGACAACTTTCGAGTATCATTCCCATCGTCATCTACGCAAATTTTAGTTTTAGTGTGTTATATACATTTAGCTGGGCTATGAAATATACGCACAACCTATTTTTACCTTGTACGGAATTTAAAATTTTATATCACATTTTAAACATGTGCTACATGATCTTATTAACTGATAATGGAATGTAGTATGTTGTTACCTTGCGTGCTAACTGCAGATGATCGGGGGATGATACGTGTCGGTGACCTAACGTCCTGCAAAGCCCTCTCAGTGGTCACCTCCAGCTCAGATATCACTACTCGATACCCCTCAAGCGAGCGAAATCGCTCCTCGTAAAGTGCCGCCTGAGCTGCCAGCTGCGCATCCATACGTCGAGTAAATTGCTCGGTAATTACAGCCGTCAAGGACTCCATCTCCTGCTTGTGCTCCTCCTTCTGCTTCGCCATGAGCTCCTCAATCTCTTGCTTATGCTCCTGCTCTTTCAATTGAAGTGCAAACTGAATCATTTCGGCAACTATGCCTGGGGGGGGATAGCATTTTGGGACCTCGACTAGGACGATGTGTAGTAGGAATGGATGTGTCCCCACACTGGTAGAATATTCTTGCTCACGCCACGTACACGACCCGCATACTCCGGCTTATTGCTGTAAGCTTGTGCATATGCATCGTTCGGTGCCCACCGAACCGTTCCCTCGGGCCCCTCTACTTGTTCGGTGGGGTCAGAATCGGCAAGCCAAATCATCTCATTCTACACGTTATATACCCCCGGTCATCTTTTAATCTAAGTATTAATTATAAATATAAAAATTTACAGAAATGTGTTTCAAGCATACCACTCTATCCTTGACCAATGTATTCGGATAGCCACCGCCTTTGATTTACTCTACTAACAAAAAATGGACTCTAGTTTCCATTCCATATGCTAGACAACCAATCAAAAAAAATGGCAAATCACTTTTTCCTTTCTATTAAATTCAAATTTGCCAATCCATCACTNATACTAATGCTGTAGTAATGCCCATATAAAAATATGTGGTAACGCTACATAGTCGTAATGATGCTCAAGTGACATTATAATATTTTAGATAGATGGCGTTATGTTGCCCAATTTTGGGTAGAGTATAAAGAGAAATTAAGAGGTCGTTATTTTAGCCTTTTAATTATAATTTTAGACTAATATATGGTCGCGCGCGAGCGCACAAAAATGCAGTGAATTTAGAATCAAGGATTAAAAAGGGAATCCAACATAACGGTCTATGGTAACAAGCAAGTATAATTACTTACTGAGCATGGTATTATTTTAGTGAGTATAACTGCTTACTGAGATTGATACTATTTTATAAAGCTTTTGAAATGTGATTATTATATGGGCATGAATATTTTATGAATAACATGATTTAATGCTTTTAATTATTTTTATGAGTTGAGAAAATGAAATGTGGACATTATGAGAACAAAAGAATGATTTGAAGAGACATGTTATTGCGTACTGTTGAACATTGAGCATAAGAGATTAATTAAATATGAAGCAAGAAGGTTTTCCTATGTTAATGGTGGGAGCCGAATGAGTCTCTCAGGTTAAATAAGAAGCCTTTTGTCTTCCTAAAGTGGAATGTAAAATGTTGAGGTGTTCTTATATTAACGGTGTAAGTCGAAGGAGCCTTACAGGTTAAAATAAGAAACCTGATACTAATCGAGGAGTAGAAAGTATCTCCTAATAGCCGTAAACGAAAGGTTAAAGTCCTTTAGAAAGCCGGAGAGACTAGAGATTGCATTGCATATACGGAATAATGTGATTTAAGAATTAATTGTTTTACTTATTTGTATTTATATGCATATTCATTTTATGAGATGCAAGTAAAATGCTTTTATGTATAAATATAAAGTTGTTTAGAAAAGATAAATGAATTTTATCATAAACAATTCTTTGATGTTTATTTTATCAGCTATGGATTATATAAAAATAATTTTGTTTGGAAAACTTAAACGTGGCTGTTATTATAATCGTCATATCAGAGACCCCCTTGAGAAAGATTGTTCATTTTGGAAATGTTAATAATTCTTATACTTACTGAGACTGTGGACTCATTAATCCGCCTATGTAAATGTGGTAACCTTCAACCATGCCACATCTACATAGATATTGATGCAGATTCAGAGGACTGCGAAGAAGATCCATATGCCTGTTTAGGATATTATGAATAGGGTTTTGGTATCTCTGTTTCTTGTAAAATATTATGTCTATCTTTTGAAAGTGTATTTATAGTCAAACTTGTACTAGATACACTTGGTGTGTATTTACTTATGTGCCGCCTGTGGCACTTTTGACTAGTGAGTTTTGTTGTAAAGTTCAATGTAGGAATCTGTTTGATATAGAAGTTTTATTGTCAGCTCTGATGTGTTCCGTGAGGGTTGTTTATAAAAATATATATATATATATATTCTGCTGTTAGATTTATAATCTCTGATGATATCGAGGATGAGATAGTAGTGCTTAGTGGCAATTGGAGGTTTCCACTTTCGCCTTTCATTAAGTAAAGTCGGGGAGCTACAGTACGGAATTTAAAATTTTATATCACATTTTAAACATGTGCTACATGATCTTATTAACTGATAATGGAATGTAGTATGTTGTTACCTTGCGTGCTATCTGCAGATGATCGGGGGATGATACGTGCCGGTGACCCAACGTCCTGCAAAGCCCTCTCAGTGGTCACCTCCGGCTCAGATATCACTACTCGATACCCCTCAAGCGAGCGGAATCGCTCCTCGTAAAGTGCCGCCTGAGCCGCTAGCTGCGTATCCATACGTCGAGTAAATTGCTCGGTAATCACAGCTGTCAAAGACTCCATCTCCTGCTCTTGCTTATGCTCATGCTCTTTCAATTGAAGTGCAAACTGAATCATTTCGGCAACTATGCCTGGGGGGGGATAGCATTTTGGGACCTCGACTAGGACGATGTGTAGTAGGAATGGATGTGCCCCCACACCAGTAGAATATTCTTGCTCACGCCACGTACACGACCCGCATACTCCGGCTTATTGCTGTAAGCCTGTGCATATGCATCGTTCGGTGCCCACCGAACCGTTCCCTCGGGCCCCTCTACCTGTTCGGCGGGGTCAGAATCCGCAAGTCGGATCATCTCATTCTACACGTTATATACCCCCGGTCATCTTTTAATCTAAGTATTAATTATAAATATAAAAATTTACAGAAATGAGTTTCAAGCATACCACTTTATCCTCGACCAATGTATTCGGATAGCCACCGCCTTTCTTTGTGTGGGTCCTAATGTAATTCACTGCTCGTGTTGGGGCTTTGCCCGTTTCCATGACCTGAAAAAATCACATTTTTTCAAACACATTTCCATGTTATAATATTGGAATAATGATTTATGTAATTTGCTGTATATGGGGTTTGACATACATACCATCTCATGCGAGTGTTGGGCGTAGCTCTTTGACCCGGCACAATGTGGTGTGATATACAAGCTTCATATATGTTTCATATGCGCGGCATATTCCTACGCACAGAAATTATGTTATTAATATATAAAAACATAAATAATTATAATTATTATTAGTACTACACAACTACAAGTAATAGATTAACGTACCTGATTCTTCTTCTCACACCACTTCTCCAATAATATGTCAACGTCTACCTGGTCAAACTTCTTGATGACTGAAGCCCCTCTCGCCTTCACTGAGGCAAGAGTGTCATCGGCTCGAATGGTGAGTGGCTTCTTCAGTTCGTGTCGCCAATACTTAAGCTTCTCGCCCATATCTCGCCACAGGTCCTTTTTAATTTCAGCAATGTTGGCACCGGGCAATATGTAAAAATCCTTCTGCATTAGTGAACAATAATTGAGAAATTAATAAACCAAACCAATATGGTATAGTTTAAGTTTCACATAATAAGTTTCACATAATTAATTAATTTTATATAGCTGATATAATTTATTAAGTTTCACATAATAAGTTATATACGCTATAATAAATTAAATTCACTTACCATCAAAACCTCAAAAAACCGCTCCTTCTTCTCTAACGATACCTTCTTCCAATCGTCTGATAGCCGAACGAAGGAACCGCTCCTGACGTTCTTACCCGTCGTCCGCCGCCATTTGCCCCCGCTTTTCCCCATGGGTTGCAACATACCATTGAACTCCACTACGACTCGCTTTCCATCTGGTATTGAATATAACTTGTGCGAGTTTGTGACGTCGAGCACTTCAATATTGTCATTTGAATCTGCATTTAGTTAGTACAACATAAATTGACTATCAATATTTAATGCAAAAAAAATAGTCATTACATATTTAAACCGTCATTACATATATTGACTATCAATATAAATATTCATTATATATATATTTTTATTTACATGTTTATACATCTAAACATACCTATCGTCCAAACCTCGTTCTTCTTCAGTTGGCAAAGTAGGGACCTCAGGCTGTGCTACATCCTCTGACTCGGGTTGTGCCATGTCCTCTGACTGAGGTTGTGCTATATCGGCCGAGTCGGTCTCTGGTATATTATGTGGATCATCACCATGGTCCACATCGTCTCCTCCGTCTGGGGACACCTGCCGCTCTACAGAAGTATGATCATCTACATCAGTATCCTCCGAACACCCCACCGGAGGACCATATGGATTGCCCTCCTGTGTCTCAGCTCGGGGTCTGTATGGGTCTGGCTGCCCCATAATGATAGCGGCAGCCAGAGGGGTGTCAAACTCCGAAAAACCCGGCACATGTGGGAGTACTGGTCAATGCTGGGACTGCGGGTCAATCGTGGTACGCATGTCCTAAGGCTGGCTGTCTGTACCAGTCGTCTGCCTCAACACAAAATGTGGGCGCTTCAGGCCCCTTGTCTTTCCACCACGAATACTCATGTCTCACTGCAACATTTATCACATTCCAAATTAATTAATATTAGTAGAAAATTATAACTACAACTCAATAAGGAAAACAGTGACATGTAATCATAATTGCAATCAAATAGATATAAAAACAATTGGGGTAATCACATTAATTAAAAAATAAACATATACATGCCAATTGAATTTTCCTGAAATCACCTAATCGCTTCAATAGGTGGTAAGTCGGTTCTGCCGTAATCTATGTCAACCGGATGTGGATCATAATGATGATTATGATCTATCTGGAGAGGCTCGCTCTCGTGGTAGTCTGCTTGTTCGTCATCATCCCCTTGTCCATGACCAACATCGTACACATTCCTAGGTTTTGTCCTCACAGTGCAAGCCCAATCGGGGTCCCTCTCGTCGTCAACGTAAAATACTTGTGAGACTTGGGGAGTTAGCACGTATGGCTCATCAGTGATTTTATCCCCCTGTGTACAAGGTTCTTGAAGTTCACTAGCGTTAGGCCATGCTTGTCCAACTTGTACCCCCTTCCTTTTGTGTTGTCCGCCCAATCACACTTAAACAATACGTACTTAGTCCGATCGTAGTGCTCCACCTCAATTATTTTAGTCAGCTTCCTATAGTACATTTCGCCATCAACAGTGGGCACACACACGCCACTGTTCTGAGACATCCTTCCCACATCGTGTGCAATTGTGCGGAACAATTTTCCATTGACCACATATCTGTTATATTGGACTGCTGATACCTTTGGCCCCCTACAATGCATGACCAATTTCTCCCCCAGTTCCATCCTCTGTTGATTGTCCGAATTATCCACCTACGGGCTACGGGCATAATAAAAGCGTAAATGTTTCCGTTAACTATTTAATTATAATTACGAATATAAGTTAGAAACAAATTTCTAGATATAGTGAAATTATTATGAGCACAATTGTCTTACGTACGTAGTCACGGTACCAATTGCAAAACTGTTGATAATGTTGGGTCTCCAACTGAGTGTCTGTCAGTTGCCCCATACTCGAATCTCTCCTAATCGTTTCCATGTGCGCCCTACAATTGAGTAAATCCATTCGTTTTAGTGCGCTAGTAGCAGTGCATGTTTTTAATTTATAATAACCATAACTAAATATATTACGACTTACATCCATAATTGTTGAAATTCGTCCGAGTTGAACATAATATACCGATGAATTTGTATCATTGTGATTTGATCTATATTG
The DNA here is from genome assembly GCA_006937295.1 of Carpinus fangiana. Lineage (NCBI taxonomy): Eukaryota > Viridiplantae > Streptophyta > Magnoliopsida > Fagales > Betulaceae > Carpinus > Carpinus fangiana. The sequence continues at coordinate 3,860,230 of CM017323.1, forward strand.
ACTCGTGTTCCTGCCCCCTACACCCATCTGCATTTCTTTGTGGCCTATTGTGAACTGTCGGTGCATTACTTAAATATGCCGAGCAGAACGTCACTAACTCAGTTGCTATGTATCCCTCCGCAATGCAACCCTCACGAGCCGCTTTGTTACGAACATTGGATTTGAATCCCCCAAGGCTCCTACACACCAACACTCATTCATTTGTTACACTTTTCAAAATATGAATTAAATTAGTTTACTGTGAATTTAATACGTTTTACCTCTCTCCCGGATACATCCACCTATATTGCACAGATCCACCGAGTCGACATTCACGAACAAGATGGATGACAACATGGACCATGCTAGTGAAGAAGCTGGGGGGGAATATATGTTCCATCAAACACAGAGTCATACAGACATGTTCCTAAAGTCTATCCAATGCCTCAGGTGTCAATGTCGTTTCGCATATGCCCCTGAAGAATGTAGACATGTCGACCATAACCTTGATCACGTTGCTTGGCAATTTCGATCTCCTCAATGCAATAGGGAACAGTTGTTGCATGATTACGTGGTTGTCATGACTCTTGAGACTTGACAACGTTCAGTCATCCATGTTAACACATCGGGATATATTCGAGGCATAACCGTCCGACACCCTTACATCTTGAAGCACTTGTAAGAAAGCGATTTTATCTTCGGTCGACATCGTGTGGGGAGTAGGCAGCAAATAAGTTCTCTCGTCATCGCCAATGTACGGATGCAGTTTAGGTCTCAAACCCATTTCTTGCAAGTCTTGACGTGCTTGAAGGTTATCCTTGGATTTTTCTTTAATGTCTAGAAGTGTGCGAAGTATGTTGTCCATCACATTTTTTTCGATGTGCATTACATCAAGGTTGTGCCTCAACAAGTTATCTTTCCAATACGGCAACCTGAAAAAAATACTTTTTTTTTTCCACAATACTTCAACGGCCACTGGTTCTTCTTGGCTCTTCTTAGATTTATTCCTCTTCCTCTTCTTCTTCGGCTCCTTTTCTTTTTTTTTTTTTCTTTTTTTTTTTTTTCTTGCGGTCCTTCTTTATTCGATGCAGGGGGCTTCGGTATCTTCCCGGTACTCTCGTCTCCGAATACCATCCCTTCTAACTGTCTCAATATTTCGTCTCAACTTGGCACTTCGGGGGCACATTCCATTTCCTGTTTACCGTCAAACGTTTGTCTGTTCCTCTTGAACGGATGATCCATGGGCAAGTATCGCCTATGACCCATAAAACAATATTTCTTCCCGTGTTTTAGCCATGTCGACCTTATCGAATACATACAGTAAAGACATGCCTTTACACATCTCGTCGGCCATCCTGACAAATTTGCGTACATCGGAAAGTCATTAATCGTCCACATCAACTGTGCTCGCATCATAAAATGTTTTCTTTTTGAGACGTCATACGTGCGTACCCCTACATTCCATAATTCCTGTAATTCATCGATCAGGGGTTGAAGGTACACATCTATATCCATTCAAGGCGATTTTGGGCCCGAGATAACCAGGGATAAAATAAATGATGATTGTTTCATGCACATCCAAGGCGGCAAGTTGTACGGTACAACCATTACAGGCCAAGTACTATGTGATGTGCTCATGTTGCCAAATGGGTTAAACCCATCCGAAGTTAGGCCAAGCCTTACATTCATGTTGTCAAATGCGAAGTCCGGATGTAAATTATCAAACGACTTCCATGCTTGGCCGTCGGCCGGATGCCTCAACATGCCGTCTTTTGTGCGGTCCTCTGCATGCCATCTCATATTGTGTGCGGTACGCTGCGACATGAACAACCTCTACAATCTTGGAATTAATGGAAACCATTGCAATACCTTTGCCGGACGTTTCTTACTCGCCGATATAGGTTGGCCATCATCATCCAAACTCACTTCATCCTTCCACTTAGATTGCCCACATTTAAGACACGACTCTAAGTCCTTATTGTCCTTCCAAAATAGCATACAATCGTTATGACAAGCCGGTATTTTCTCATACCCGAGCCCCATGTCCCTTAGAAATTTTTTGGCTTGATATGTATTATCTGGCAAATGTTCACCATCATCAGGCAACAATTGATTGACGAATTCAAGGAGAGCCGAGAAAATCATGTTTGTAACTCCACCCAAACACTTCAAATTGTACAAGTGTACAATGGCACTGAGTTTGCTGTGTCTGGTCTTCCCGTGAAGTGGCTTGTCTGAATTTTTATAGGGGTGTCAATGCGGTTACGGTTAGCGGTTAGTGGCACTAACTGCTAACCGTAACCGCCCTAGCGGTTAGTAAATTTCACTAACCGCAACCGCTAACCGCCTAACGGTTAGCGGTTAGCGGTTAATCGGCCGGTTAGCGGTTAGTGAAATAGGTAACCGCCTGTTAACCGCTTTTTCAAAATTGGGTTTTTTTGGGCCTTTCTTTGGGCTTTTCCAGTGTCTCTTTGATCTAAATTACTATAAAAAGAGCCCATATTGAAAAATAAAAAAAATTTGACCCCAAATTTATATTTACTTGTACTTTTCCAACAAGGACAAAGAAAAAAAATCAAATAAAAGAAAAATAAACCAAAAAAATAATGGATTGGGCATGCCTGCAACTTCAGTGACCGGTACTCTTACTGGATCATTCTCTATGTTTAGAAAGCTCCACATATATCTAACAAGCTTCCAGTGACCAGTACTCTTACATTATGATCATATTTACTTAATCAAGTTTGAGATCTTTTAATCTTAATACTTCAATTATTGTTATAAGTAGCACATTGTTGAATCTAATATCAATTGCTTAATTTGATATTATATAGTCATATGATCTTAATAATTAAATTAGATATTACGATTAACGATTTACATTGTGATAATATTTACTAATCAAGTTTGAGATCCTTTAATCTTAATACTTCAATTATTGTTATAAGTATCACATTGTTGAATCTAATATCAATTACTTAATTTGATATTATATAGTCATATGATCTTAATAATTAAATTAGATATTGCGATTAATGATTTACATTATAATCATATTTACTTAGTCAAGTTTGAGATCCTTTAATCTTAATACTTCAATTATTGTTATAAGTATCACATTGTTAAATTTAATATCAATTACTAAATTTGATATTATATAGTCATATGATATTATGATCTTAATAATTAAATTAGATAGATTTTGTTTACCTCTCTCTTTGATTGAGAATTGAGATAGATTTTGCTACCCTTTTTACTTATATTAGTATGAACTTGTATACTTATAACTTATGACCAATGAATATGTATGTATAATTTGTTATTTTATAATCAAATGATTTTATGATTAATTAATCATGTAATATAATCATATAAATTATAGTGATAATATATTAAGACTCAAAGTGTGATTTAATTATCTAAAACAAAAATGTGATTTAATTATAAATATTATTATAATTATAATTATAAAAATATAGTATATAAAAAACGGTTAGCGGTTAGGCGGTTAAGCGGTTAGGCAGTTAAACGGTTGGCGGTTATAACGGTTAGCGGTTGACGGGCGGTTATTAACCGCCCGCATTGACACCCCTAAATTTTTAAGCAATTCTTCGTACTTTTGAGCATCGCCTATGTCGGGTACATCATCCATAATATGTTCGTCACCACCTTGAGTCCCGGGTGGAGGCTCATTGCTGTCTTCCCTGACATCATGCACACAGAACAAATCGCGCAACATCGCTTGCATATTGCCACCCACATCCGCTGTGCTTGGACCTGCATCTGCGGCTGGTCTCGGCAAGCTAGTTACTTTAACCCGATTTTGTACAGGACTCTCGCCGTGATAAATCCAATCTTTGTATTGGGACCACATTCCTTTACCCCCTGTCAAGTGGTCATATACCAATGCCGGAGTGTGCCGCCTGTTCAGACGACACGTCTTACACGGACAAAAAATCAGTCCATCTGGAGTCCTACAATTGAGTATGGGAAAATCTACGAATGATCTACAACCCTCTATATATTCCTTCGAGATCCTAGGCTTCGTCATCCAACTCTTGTCCATACTGTTACTGAGTAAAATGAAAAGTGTCGATTAATTCAACTGCATTATATATTGGGATAGTGAAGTTCATCTGAGATTGATTTGGTAATTAATTAAACCCTATCCAATTAGTAGCTCCATATATCCGTACTTAAACACAAGTTCTATCAATTTTCAATATTTGAAGCTCAATTTTAGGAAGCATGCAATTAAATAATATAATATAAGCTCAATGTAGTAACTAAGCAAATAAAAATTCAATTAATTAATTAATTTAATATCAATTAATTGAAGCTCATTATTAATTAAGTAAGCAATTAATTAATTATTTTCAGCTCAATTAGTAAGCAATTAATTAATTATTTTTGCATTGAATATTATAATAATAAGATTGTATAGCAATTGGAACCTATTCCAAAAGCTCAAGTTTATAAGAAAATGCCCCATAATTTCAAAAGCTCAAGTTTATAAGAAAATGCCCCATAATTTGATCATTTGATTTATATTCTAATAAAATTTATACATGTTTGTAATTTTTAAGCTCACTTATCAAAAAATTTATATTCTAATAAAAAGTTCTAAATCCGTTTTTATGTGCGTTGCTTTAACTATTTTTTTTTTTTTTTTGGCAAGTTGACGGAGTTGAAAGAAAGCTTTTCTTTTCCTCCATATGTCTACAAATCCCATCCCCCTCCATTATCGGGAAATTCACACATTAACTAAAAGAATCCATCATCATTCTACGTAAAAAAATTTCTATTAACTAGAAAAATCTGCACCAATGGAGCACTTCCTTCCTTCCTTTGAAGTGGTGTTTAGTAAATAAACTATTATTCATGATCAACATCAAATTTATTTGAAAATTATTATTTACTATGGCTTTTCAATATATTAATGAATTCATAAGCACAATTTTTTCGAAATAAAGCTCATAGTTTCACTTTTCTTTTTCTGTTTTTATAAAATAATATCAACTTAAAACCGAAAAAACTCAAAAGAACATCTATAACCTGTTTGGTAAAGGAAAGTGACAAAAATATTATTTAATAATACAAATTTTAAAAAAATAATTAAAAAAGAGTGTTATCATAAGACAGTCATATCTTACTCATCACAATTTGGTAGGCCTAGAGCTTATTTATTCTTGCAGGCCATATATATTAACTTAGACCAACACAAATTTTCAACTACTCTAACACTACATTGGTTATAAATTGGTTTGTAGTTAATTTAATAATTTATACAAATTAATCTAATAAAGCGACATGTGCCTCATAATTATTAAAAAAATATGTGCAAAGTTAATTTATCTAATTATAAAAAAATATATGCATTTACATGCATCTCAAGTATAAACCACTTCAACACAAGGTAACGCTAATTATGTGTAGACCAAAAGCAGCATATAGAATATGGTGGCACATCAAGAGCTTCACATCACTGCTTAGTATTGATGCAAAATTTTAATCAAACTAAAACCCTTAAATAATTTATAAACAATTTTTTTTAAAAAAACAAATTTAAATCAAAATAAAATACATACTGTTATATATATTTTTGTACATGTATGTGTGCATACCGGAGATGGAGAGAGACCGGCCCGGAGAGGATAGTGAGTCTGCGGTGGAGAACGAGCTCGCCGGAGGTGGGTGTTCGCCGGAGAAGGGGAGACGGGAGATATGGTTCCGGTACGTGGGAAAAAAAAAAAAACAGAAAAAGGAAAAGAAGGGGAAATGGGAGGCTGGAGAGTGGAGTGGGGAGAGGGAAGAGAGCTGCGTGCGTGGGAGGAGGGGAAAACGAGGGAGCAGGGGAGAGGGATGACGCCGGCAGGGGAGGGGGGAGACGTGTCGCGAGGGAAAGGAGGAGGGAGAAAAAATTGGAGAGGGAGAAGGGAAATGGGGGGAAAAGGAAGAAAAAGGGGGGG
>CM017323.1:3867885-3914462 GCA_006937295.1 Carpinus fangiana
ATTTTTTTTTTTTTTTTTTTTTAGGTCCCATTACTAACGTGTGGATATTTTGACACATTAGTAAACTGTAACGTGGCAAAAAAAGTGAACAGTAGACACGTTAGTAAATGACGTGTTTTTTGTAGTGCTAGAAGCCCACCATCTAGAAGCTAAAAAACCAGCACACAACTTTTGACTTGTGAAATTCCAAGTCATCCACAACAATATATTTCCTAGTTCCTTAGCTGCCATACTGAAAGTTCATGTAAAGGCTTGGGTATTGGTTTCTTATGAGAAAGCAATTTTTGAGACATACATTTCATTGTAGGTCGAGACTTTGGCTTGGTATGTAAGCATGCAAATACTATATATTGTAGTGAGAATGAAAATATCATGTGCAACCAGATGATTTGGAGGTGGTAGGCGCTAGGCTAATATTTCAATCGGATGTGAGGGGAACCTGGGGAGCAGCCACTAATAATAAAAGGTTATACACAAACATTGCCAACTCTGACCGCAAGAACTTTACTCTCAAACCGTCTGAGAATGCCACAACCGCTGGTGTGGGTGCAATGGCATGGATGCGGACAATGGCAAAATCCAATGGTTCACAGCCAATCCTAGCAATGCCACATCGGCGGGTCCTGTGTTACTGTGGCTAATGAGTTGCTCTTCGCAGGATCCACAAACCCGAAAGGACCCATATATGCAATGGACACCAAAACTGGAGAAATTCTGTGGTCTTATGAAATTGGAGCCACTGTGTTTGGCGGCATGTTGGTGAGTGTTGGGAGTTATCCCGCATCTTAAGGTAAGGCTTTCCTAAGGCCGGCCCAATGGCTAGGCCACTAAGACCGTTGCCTAGGCCTCCGATTAATAAAGTCTAAAATTTTTTTTAATAAGGCTTAAAATATTTTGACTTTTTTTTAAACTTAAAGGCCCATTTTTTAAATAAGGCCCAAAATTTTATCGCATAAAAACTAAGAGAGCTGCGCGTCCCGNAATAAACCCAAAAAATAGCATATATTTTTGGCTAATAGGGCAAAATAAGCCCAAAAAATATGGCAAAATCAGCCCAAAATATATGAAAAATGAAGGCCCAAAATATAAAAAAACCCAGAAGCCTATTTTAAAAACCGGTTATAACCGCTTGTTAGCGGTTTGAATAACCGCTAACCGCCGGTTATAAAATAACCGCTAACCGCCTAAGCGGAGGCGGTTGCGGTTACTAAAAATCAAATAACCGCCTAAAGCGAAGGCGGTTGCGGTTATTACAAATAACCGCCGGTTATAACCGATTGAACACCCCTAATCATAACATTATGAGAGCTGCTACGCGTCCCGAATATTTTCCCGAATTTTATTTCCAGACTGACGTGGAATGTACATGGCTGCCTTGAAATGAACAAAAAAACAAAGCTATTTCTCTCTCCTCTGTCGGCAGATGTTCCCCACCCTCTCTCCCTCTCCCTCTCCCTCTCTCCCTCTATCAGAAACTCGCTCTCTCCCTCTCTACCTCTCTAAATAAAAAATCACAAGAAACCCTCTCCTCTCCCTCTCCCGGTCTCCATCCCTCGCTCACCCTCTCTATCACTACGGCCAACGGCCACCTCCGCCGCTTGCCGTATCTCTCACTCCGGTGCAAAGGTTCTGGCCACAGCAAAGAAGAATAGGCCTTGCTCCCCCTCCGTCGTTCCTGTCTCTCTCTCTCACGGGCGAAATCGTTCCGGCCACCGGCGAAGAATGGGTTTTGGTCAAATCCCTCCTTTTGGGTTTCTGGTTTTTTTTTCTACAGATGGGGGTTTGGGTTTGCTAGTTTTTTTTTTTTTTTTTTTTTTTNGAAAACTTTTGGGGCGAAATGGAAAGGAGTGAATTTTTGTCCTCTTATGCAGTATCTGTGGGCCATTTATTTTCAGTCTCTGTGGGCCATTCTTTTTTTCTTTTAACCAACGTGGCTGGCTCCAGATCATTCTGGAAGCTGCAGTCGGGAAAAGTCTCGGGAGCTCTAGCATTTCTAAAAAACTAAAGACTCTAAAATAAGGTCCCAATATAATAAGTTCATTGTAAAATAAAACCAATTAAAAAAAAAAAAACAAACAAATATGCCACATCATTATTATTTTTTTGTCTTTTTAATCCTTCTCTCTCTCCTCTATCAACAAAGGAGAGAGAGGGATAAGGATTGTCTCCAGTCCATTTTGAATCGGATATGATCCGGTTGATGGCTAGGATCTCTTTGCCATCAACACGACATGTGGCGTACTAAAAATAATAATAATTTATTATTTTATTTTTAAAAATAAATAAATATCAAAATAATAAAAAATTGATTTGGGTTCAGACGAGCTCATCCCCCTCCCCTCTTCGTCGAGTCTTCCCGGAGCAACCCATGGGCTCCTCCCTCTCCCACCGTGGTCCTCCCTTCCTCTCCTCCCTTCAACACACTCCTGCCTCCTACCGACGACCCGAGGCTCCTCCCTCTCACACTCTCTTCGTTTTTTGATTTTGGGTTTCTGGTTTTTTCTACAGATGGTGGTTTGGGTTTGGTGGTTTTTTGTGGGTCTGAATCTTAGATTTTTTGTGGGTTGAATCTAGGTTTTCTCAATCGCTCCCAGACCTTTCACTGCTCTTACATCTCCTCTGTTCTTACTCGCAATCCCATACCTACTGTGTAGAAAATACCCATTAGAGAACTTTGTCTGTTAGTTTTTTTGTTTGTTTGTTTTCTTTTCTGGTATGAATTTGATGTGTTTGGGTTAAGTTTGAAGTTTTTGAAGTAAAACCTGTAATTTTGGATGGAACTCTAAATGGGTTCTCTGGAAACTGGGCAAACGCTGAAGAGAGATAACCTTTTCCGGTCTTCATCCGCTGGTAGAACCGAGAGGCACCCATTTCCACAGAGACCCAGATCGAGGTTCTCGAGGTTTTTGTTCTTCAAGAAGCTACATTACGTCCAATGGATTTGTACTATGGGTGTGTTCCTCTTCGTTGTGTTGTTCTTCCAGATGGTTCTGCTTGGTTCGGTGGTGGAAAAGTCTGGGTCATCACCATGTCCTAAAATGTGGTGGCCGGCCACCCCCTGTGGCCAAGATGGTGCCATCCTTCTTTCTTTTATATTTGTTTTTAATTTTTAATTATTTTGTTTTTTATTTATTTTTAGAAGTAAAATAATAAAATATTATTTTTTTTAACACGCAACGTGGCAAGTTGATGACCTTAAGATCTCTAAGAAGGGATCTTAGCCATCAACCGGCTCCCATCCAGTCCATTTTGGACTGGAGAGGAGCCGGATCCGAGAGAGAGCATGATTCCTTTTTCTGCCTCTCTCCTCTGTTGTCATTTGCTCTCTCTCTCTCTCCTTCCTCTTCCTCTTTTTCTTTTCTTCTTTTCTTCCTTTCCTCCTTTGCAGTCTGCCAATTTTCAAACATGTTTTATTGTTCTATTTTTGTAATTTATTTTATTATAATCCAAATATATATATATATTTATAAATCATATTTGTTTAATGTGTTAGTATTTTTAATCAAATATGTATACTAGAAAATATGCATCTTGATATGAAATACTTAAAAGAAGAGAAAAAAAAAATTGATTGAATCTCAAATAAGGCTTTAAATTAATTTGTAATTAGCAATAAAACAAATACTGAGGATAATTTAGGTGAAAAACTCATAAAAAGAATAATAAATTCATAAAAAAAAAATTTATCTTATTAGAAGATAATGAAAATATTATTAATATTTCAAACTCTATTGTTACAAATATTTATGACCATAATAGAATGCAATTAGCTAATGAAGAAATTTAAAAGTTAAACTTAAAAGTTATGAAACAGCAATTAACATATCACTAACATGAATGAAAATAATAATAATAATATAAGAAAACCTTGAATCAGGTCATGTCCGCAAAACATTACTTTTACAGCACTCACACATAAACAGCAATATATATATATATTATATCATTGCCACTATTTTCTCATGTGATATCAATTGCACAATTTTCTTTATGATATATATGGATGTAGGAAGCGGCCACTGATAATAAAAGGTTATACACCAACAATATTGTTAACTCTGGCCGCAAGAACTTCACTCTCAAACCGTCTGAGAAAATGACAACCGCCGGTGGATTGGTGGCAATATATAGATGCTGATAATGGCAAAGCCCTATGGTCCACGGCCAATCTTAGCAATGCAACCTCTGTGGGCCCCGTTACTGTGGCTAATGGTTTGTTATATATTAATGATGTGCTTCTGTGTTTGGATAAAAATACCGACTGGATTCCTCCAACGACGAAGTCGAGGGAACTGCAAAGACTGGTGGGTGAAGGGTACGAGCTATTGGGTTTGCTGATTGGTTAGACCACCTCCCTTGGTTGGCTAATTTTGATGCTAAAAAAATCGGGTTCAAATGCTCCAAACTCGTTCCGAAAGTGAACTTGTTTGCCGGCCGAATCATTGCCCAACACCAGGCTCATCAAAACAGTGAAAAAAACTGGCACCGTGTATCTCTCCAGATTCCGGCGTGGGTCTGGCGGAGGCAGGGCGTTTTGGTCTTTTTCTGTGGGCTTATTTGCTGTTTTTGTCTCATTTTAATTTTTTGCAATTGGTGATTTGTCAAGATGGGATTGGAGGCTGCAAAAGGCACCTTTTGAATACTAGAATGTAATAAACTACCCACATTTAGCCCATAAAAGTCTATTTGGCATCCTTCATTTATTACATTGTGGGTTGTTTTTTCACTGCAAAGATATTCTAAAATATTTTTTTGATATGCCACATAGACTTTTATGGGCCAAATATGAGTAGTTTATTGCATTCTAGCATTTCCCTTTGCAGATGGTCTGGACCTAAGGGGCTCTCTATTAATATTATAAAAATATAAAAATATTATTAAAATAAATATTAAAAAAAATGCCCAACTCCAAAATTTCGCCTAAGACCCCCAAATACATTGGGCCGGCCCTGCCTTCATACTTATATAGTGATCACAGTTCCTTCTACAATTGATGCGAGATAACCCCAACAATCTCCCCCTCACTTATCGGGCCCTGGGTCGGAGCAATGACAACCCATTTCTCCTGTGGACTATTGGGCTTAGACTTGTTAGTAAACCTGGGCTCTGATAACAATGTTTGGTGGTCTTGGGCATATTTCAACCCCATAAACTAGCTCAAAATGTGAGGTTTTCTCTCACACTTATAAACTGAGCACTAGTCCCTTCCATAACTGATGTGGGATAACCCCAACAATGAACTATGGATGTGTATATGTTGGTAACAAATACGTGTTCAACATTGGTTCTTTTAATCCATCCTTCATTGAATGTGTATATTATTAGAAGATTTCCGGTTGTTTTGGATTTGTAAATCTGAGTTGATGTTAACCGAAATTGAAGTTAAGTATTATATATGAATTTATGTAGTTTTATAAGGATAGGATTTAATATGTGTTATTGATTTTGAAGTAATTGATTGGAGGTAATTTGGATGTTGTGTCTACTATTATGTCTCAATGTGGGTTGAATATTATGTGATACTGCTACGCAGTGTCGTTCTCTTTTGATTCTTTGGCTTTTTTTGAGTTCTCTCATCTAAGTTTTGCTTGGATTTTTGCATCAAATCAGTATGTAAGTATATATACTATATAATTTTGCTTGTTCCTAATTATTGCTTATCGTTTAGCCAAGATACTCTAAAGTTAACGTGTTCATACCTTAGGGCAATTCTTTGGCTGAAAAATGTGTTCATGCCTTTTGGTAATTCTTTGGCTGAAAAACTGCAGGGTAGATCGAGCATACAATATTTCAAACAAATTGTCATATCCCATTTTCTCCTTCTTTTTTTCCATTTTTAATCTTTTTTTATAACATCATAAATATGACAGAAGTTAGAAAAAAAAAATGTTAAAATATCATAACTAATCCCATAATTTAGAAGATTGAATGCATAAATCAAATTCTAAAAGAGAGTGTCCTCTCATCTAATAAGCATGTTTGAATGAGCTAGAGAACAAAAAAGACCAATACTTTCCTATTCAATCCATGGACTTAGACTTTCCGATTCAATCCATAGAATCCAGGATTTTGTTAGAAGATAAAATCTAATCAAGTCAAACATATGCAAGCAAGGCAACAATCTCATGATTTCTTCTTCCATATTTCATGGAATTGCATATTACTCTCTATCTATAGCAACCCTTCAACCCATGATTCACTCTATGATTTATGAGATGTGTTCCCTTCATAGGCCTATATATTGTTCTCTCTTGTAACATTCAAATCACTGAATAAAAATATAGTCCTATATTTTATATTGGTGTTCTTCTCCTTCTTTCATTACAAACTTTCTTCTCTTATTCTATATTTTCACAGATTTCACAATCCATATGGTTGTGGTAGAGATCACATTGATTTACTCTACTAACAAAAAATGGACTCTAGTTTCCATTCCATATGCTAGACAACCAATCAAAAAAAATGGCAAATCACTTTTTCCTTTCTATTAAATTCAAATTTGCCAATCCATCACTTATCCTAATCACCACATGTTCATACAAATGGTGTTGACATGGTTTTTGTAAGTTCGTGTTGGCATGATTCGATGAGCAAAATGAGCCGTGGTAGCATGGACTGTCCGGACGGCCACTCAGCCCGTTCGGACGATAAGTCCAAAATGAAGATGTGCTCAAGTCCTTCCCGAGAGCCTCGTCTAGAGCCTCGTGTGCAGTCCCGTCCGAACGAGGTGTGTTCAAGCTTTTCCCGAGAGCCTCGTCTGGAGCCTCTTGTGCAAGCCCGTCCGGACGCGCCGTGCCAAGACTGGAGAATGCGATGTAACCCTAAGTCAGTCCGGACGGCCTTCCTGCCCATCCGGACGGCCCATGTTCCCATCCGGACGCCACCTACCTATAACAATTGTATTTGTATTCTAATTGTTTCCTAGGTCTAGGTTTTGTCAGGCTTTTATAAATACACATCTATAGAATGTTAGAGGTACATATTTTCACCCCTAGAGAGTTCGTGAGAGGCTGTGTTTAAAGAGAGAATTATTATGAGCCTTGTTGTTCCTCTTAGAGGATCTTTGTTAGTTTGTTGGTGAGCGTAATTGAGAAGTCTATTGGAAGGGTTCGATAAAGGAGAATCACGTTGAAGAAAATTGTGAGCAAGGAGACGAGTTGGAGGCTTGTCGATCTTACAGAGTCAAGGTCTTGCATCGGTTTGTAAGTGTTCCTAGTGTATGTAATCTTTGGATAATCTTTTGATAGTGATTTCCTGGGTTTGGTTGCCCCGAAGAGGTTTTACTTTTAGATTTGTTTCTAAAAGGTTTCATCTTCGTCACCAAAATCTTTGTGTTTGAATTCTCATATTTTGATGACTATTTGCTTAGATTTAAATATCCATTAATTCCGCATAAATTGTGATATTTATCTGTTTAGCGTTTTTCAATTGGTATCAAAGTTGGTTCACTTTGTTTGGATTAATTTCCTAAGTGTGATCCTTGTTTATTGTCTAAAATGTCTCAAACCCTTAACACTGTGCCTAACTTTGATGTATCAAATTATGGCTATTAGAAGTCCCGTATGAGATTTTTCTTAAAATCAATAGACGTTTGGTTTGTTATTGAATCTGGATTTCAAGCTCCAGATAAGCCAACAGCTGAATGGCCTATTACTAAAAACAAATCTCATGTGGCGAATGACAAAGCTATGAATGCACTGTACTTAGCAATTTCACAAACTGAGCACTCTAGAATTTCAAATTGTGATAGTGCCAAAGATGCATGGGAGATTTTAGAAACTACTTATGAAGGAACAAATCTTGTTAAAGCTGCAAAACTTCAAATGTTAGTTTCTAAGTTTGAGAAAATTGAAATGTTAGAGGATGAGACTTTTAATGACTGCTTTGGTAAACTTAGTGAAATTAGAAACTCCATGATAAATCTAGGAAAGAAAGTTTCTGACACTAAGATAGTTAGAAAGGTTATGAGATCACTCCCTGAAAGATTCAAAATGAAGGTAACAGCCATTGAGTCATGCACTAATCTGGAAACCATGAGGATAGAAGAGTTAGTTGGTGCCTTGCAAACTTATGAGTTTTCTTTGTCTAAACCTAGGAATAATAAGGATCTTGCCCTAAGAACTCTTAGGAAGAACTCTGATGAGTTATCTGATGAGGAACCAAGTGATGAGGAACTTGCCTTGGTAGCTAGAAAGTTCTATAAGTTTAGACATCGAAATTCCCAAGTGTTTTGAAAAGCCAGAAGAAAGAGACACACGTGGTCCAAAATGTTATGAGTGCTTTGGCTATGGTCATTTGCGCAAAGATTGTGCTAACTTCATGAGTAATAAACCAAATGATAAAAAAAAGCCTTCAATATTACCATGAGTGACACTGATGAGGAGGTTCTTGATGATTCTCCAAATTATGTAGTGTTTGGTGTTGCCTATGATTCTGATGATTCTAATCAATCAGATGTTAAGTCTGCTTATGAAGATGAATCAAATAGGGTTAGTGACCTTCAAAACTCCTTTGACAATTTGAAGGAAAATTTTTCTACACTTAGAAATACTAACCTAAAAATTGTTAAGGATGTCAAGAATCTTGAACTTGAAAGGGATAATTTGCTGAAAGAATTGAGTGATTCACATGCTGTTTGCAATTCTCTGAAATCTGAAAATCATATGTTAATTGCTAAGAATAAATCCCTCCAAAATGATCTAATTGAAACTAGAAATCACTTGAGTACTTTCTCTAGTGAAAAGCTTAATCAAATGTTGTATGCTCAGAAGCGTTCTAGTGATAGATCTGGTTTAGGATTTGATAAAACTGCATCTTGTTCTTCTAACCGTGCTTCTATTTCAAAGATTGTGTTTGTTAAACCAGTTAAAGTAGAAGAATCCTTAGGTGAAGGAAAGCCAGCAGTTTCTCTGACTCGGCAAGGTAAGAAAGGTAAGAAAAATTCTATTGTACCTAATGCATCTGTACTTAAGCCTAAAGTCGTGCATCCTCCTAGGAAACTACCTGTCCCTACATGCCATCATTGTGGAAAAGTAGGTCACATTCGACCTCATTGTTTTAAGTTGAAGCCTCATGTGCAAAAGAATAAAAATTCTGTATCTAGGAAAGATTGTGAGGGGTTGGTCACGATGATGAAATGAGTGCTATCTAGGTTAGACCAGTTTGATAATGTCCATAAACCTAGACTAAAGATCACTCAAGTGTGGGTTAGGAAGGAGGATACCATTCACCCATTGAGGGGGAGTGGTAATGAACTCACCTTATTTTAGGTGAGCCAATAACATGTCTAGAATTGTTTTTAATGTTTATCCTTGCAATTCCTAGAGCATGTTATCTTTGTTTTTGTTTTGTTTAATTCTTTTTTGTGTGTGCATTTTTTTGGTTGTTAAAAATTTTCAAAAAGACAAAAATAGGTTTAGTTAGTTGTTTTTCTTTCCTCTTTTGTCTTATGCACCTAGATAGTCTATTAAATTCTCATGTTTCCTTTATGAATTTAATCTCTTGCGTCTTGGAATGTTCTTAATATGCATGAGATAGATTTTTGTTCAATGGACTTGTTCTTGTAGTTACCTAAAGCCTAAGCTTATGTGGTACGTTTTACCTATACTTAATTTCTTGTGCACATTTAAGCTTTTTTTTTTTTTTGGGTAACCATATGAGGTTTTGACTAGTATTTGTTTCAAATTGACCATTTGCTAGTTGAACCTAGGGCTTAAGAATTTCCTGCTTTCTTGGTTGTGATAAGCACCACATGTTTAAGGACACTTTCTCATAGAGAAAAAGAAACAAAATAGTAAAACAAATAATATCAAAAAATCATATTCCAAAAGGAATTGTTATTTCACTGTGTCAAACTTGTGCAAAGTATTTTACAAAGAGAATTGTATAGGATGAGAGTAGGTAGGCCCTAGTATGATAAGGTGTGACTTTTGAATTGTTATACTTGTCAAAACCTCATGGCGGTGAAACTCTAATTTTTGGATGGCTTATACACACAACACACAAGCATGGGTTGAATGGAACATTTTTATTTGGCTTGGGTGAAGCAATTTCAAAGTTTTTGTCATTTCAAGTCTCATGTATAATTTGCATATTTGGAGCATGCTTGGGTTATTCATTGCTGAATTTCATGAGACTTTGATGTGTGTATCATGTGTGTTCAATTGACTTTTGAGGGGGAGAAACATGGTTTGATTTCCAGTTTCTTGTTGATTTTTGAGTCATATATTGAGAGAGAGTTTCTGTTATTCATGATCTTGCATTATCTTCTTCCATTTTTATGTGATCATGAGTTGAGTTTATGTTTTTCCTGTTCCACATATGCCTTGATGTATTTTATGAAGTGTTTCAGGAACTATGAAGACCTTTTGTCATTCTGTGACAAAAAGGGGGAGTAAATATGGGGAGCTAATTGGATATCTCGTCCGATTGATTTTGTCACCGAA
This sequence comes from Carpinus fangiana, assembly GCA_006937295.1. NCBI lineage: Eukaryota > Viridiplantae > Streptophyta > Magnoliopsida > Fagales > Betulaceae > Carpinus > Carpinus fangiana. Next base: position 3,878,331 of record CM017323.1, read on the forward strand.
TTGCCAAAGGGGGAGTTTGTAAGTTCGTGTTGGCATGATTCGATGAGCAAAATGAGTCGTGGTAGCATGGACCGTCCGGACTACCACTCAGCCCGTCTGGACGGTAAGTCCAAAATGAAGATGTGCTCAAGTCCTTCCCGAGAGCTTCGTCTAGAGCCTCATGTGAAGTCCCATTCGGAAGAGGTGTGTTCAAGCTTTTCCCAAGAGCCTCGTGTGCAAGCCCGTCCGGACGTGTCGTGCCAAGACTGGAGAATGCGATGTAACCCTAAGTCTGTCCAGACGGCCTTCCTGCCCGTCCGGACGGCCTGCTTTAATGAATCCTTTTTCCCGTGTTATTTAAGAGCTCGTCTGGACGGCCCATGTTCCCGTCCGGACGCCGCCTACCTGTAACAGTTCTATTTGTATTTTAACTGTTTCCTAGGTCTAGGTTTTGTGAGGCTTTTATAAATACACCTCTATAGAATGTTAGAGATACAGATTTTCACCCCCAAAAAGTTCGTGAGGGGCTGTGTTTAAAGAGAGAATTATTGTGAGTCTTGTTGTTCCTCTCAGAGGATCTTTGTTAGTTTGTTGGTGAGCGTAATTGAGAAGTCTATCGGATGATAAATTATCAATTATCCCAAAAGCTTAAGCTAATAGGAAGAGATAAATTTAATCATTTAATCATTACTTTAACACTCCCCCTCACGTGTGGGCTCAAACTCCCTTTTAATAAGTGAGGCCCAAGACGTAGAATACTTAATTTAAATGTGAGATGAATTGACGGAGTCAAGGTTTGATCCCTTGATCTTTTTGGCTCTGATACCATGATAAATTACCAAGTATCCCAAAAGTTTAAGCTAATAGGAAGAGATAAATTTAATCATTTAATCATTACTTTAACATCGGAAGGGTCCGGCAAAGGAGAATCACGTTGAAGAAGATTGTGAGTAAGGAGACGAGTTGGAGGCTTGTCGATCTTACAGAGTCAAGGTCTTGCATCGGTTTGTAAGTGTTCCTAATGTCTGTAATCTCTGGATAATTTTTTGATAGTGATTTCTTAGGTTTGGCTGCCCCTGAGAGGTTTTACTTTTAGATCTATTTCTAAAAGGTTTCCTCTTCGTCACCAAAATCTTTGTGTTTGAATTCTCATATTTTGGTGACTGTTTACTTAGATTTAAATATCCATTAATTCTGCATAAACTGTGATATTTATCTGTTTAGCGTTTTTCAGTTTTGACCACTATGGTGTTAGGTATTTAACAATGATCTCCAATGCATTTTATCTTCACCTCTACTAGAAGGGAAACTAGAAGGGAAATTAGAATACATGTCAAAAACGTTGGTCACAATTTCCAATTCCCAATTCCCAATCTTGAAAACCAAGATCAAGATGAGGATTCCAGTAGCACATTCCCTCGATCATTGAGTTACCTAAGTAAGAACCTACTGAAGCATCCTTGTCCAGAGCCAAGAAAAAAAAAAAGGTCAGGAAAAATATCTTTCATAAAAGTATCACAACACCATAAATCATGCCAAAAACAAACCAGCGAATGAATTTAACATGTTCTGAAAATAAATCTGAACCTCATCAAATGCTTTTTTACAAACTCACCCATCTGACCCTTCAACTACCACAGATGTCCTCCCTCCTAATCGTTCCCATACTTAACTCTAATAGCGTGCCTTAATATATAGCAAGTTCATTTCAAATTATGAGTTTCCATCTAGTAGAGCTTGATTAAAAGTGCTCAATTTAAGAACCCTGAACCCTCAAACCTCCCTTCAACTACCACAGATGTCCTCCCTCCTAATCGTTCCCATACTTAACTCTAATAGCGTACGTGCCTTAATATATAGCAAGTTCAGTTCAAATTATGAGTTTCCATCTAGTAGAGCTTGGTTAAAAGTGCTCAATTTAAGAACCCTGAACCCTCAAACCTCCCTCCTGCAATAGAGAACGCACGCCTTCTATGTAAGTTGACGAGCAAAACCCTTTTTAAAAAAAGAAACAAAAAATAAAAAATGAAAGACTCTCATAAATAGCCTAAAAGAGTGCATGAGAACCATATCTGAGAAGGCAACTAATTGCTTGACACCTTTAAAGCTCTTCAAGTGTCAATTAACACGAACATGCATTCCATCTCTGTTGCATGATAAATCATAGAAAATCATCAAAACTTCTTGGCTTTATCAAACACCATCCCAACCAACAGGATATTGATAATTTCCATAGAAATGAAGACACGTATAAGAAAAACTCTATTTCGTTGATGGACTTTCCAAAAATTGGAGGATATATCGAGAGATGTTTGTGGAGCAGAAATGCATGCATTGTTAATCTTTGTTGATGCGTTTTTTAGTCCAAGGATCCGCTGTCTTGGCGATTTCTCCTCCATGGCTGCGTTATGTGAGGACTTTTTGTACGTCACTGATGAACCTGCAAAACAGAGGCAGGGTCAGAGCTCTGCGGTTGGACCGAAGACTCCGATACTTAAGTTAGCATTTTGCTTATAAAATGAAAAAAGCAATAAGAAATAGGTTCTAGTGAACCGATGTGTGTGAGAAATGTGGTGGGTTTCTGAGAGAGAGAGAAAAAATGTGGGAGAAGCTTGAGAGAGAGACGTGAGTCTCTGTTCATGTAGCTGGTCTCAGAGAGAGAGTCGTGAGGGAGAGATAGAAGAAGTTTTCACTTCTACGTCCCTGTTGGCTGTTGGAGAGATGCGTGAGGGAGGAAGAGGAGGAAAATCCTTCTCCTTGCGTGAAGGATCCCGGAGGGGAGACCCCCAAAAATCCCTCTCCTTTTATCACATTTCCTCCTTTTTATTCCCAAGTGCAAAATGAAGTGCATAGGTGTCATTAGGTGAGTGGTGAGAGCATTTTGTAAATATGTGTAGAAGGCATGGGGCCACTAGGAGATATTTTTTTACCAACAATCTTCATCTCTACAATTCTATTTGTGGTGAGCGAAAGTGAGAGGCAAAGGGGGGTTTGGGCTGGAAAATAATTCAAGGGAGGGGTGTGCGTAGTGAGGGAGAGAGAAGGAAAAAAAAAAAGGACTAAACAATAATATTTAAACAAAGTATAAAATAGATAGTTGTTGGAATTTGTAGTGAAAAATTAGTAGTAGAATAGATAAGCCACTATTACCGGAGATGCTCTAACATATCACACTAGTAAGGCAAGCCTCTTATCTCTATAAAGCCACACAAGCTTACCATAAACCTCTCATAAGCCTCTTTTCTCTCTCCTAGAGCCTTTCCTTTTGGAGAATAGGTACATTTTTCATGATAGTTAAATTTGATTATCAGACCAAAAAAAATATATATATATATAAACAATATTTAAAATAAAAAATAAAAAGTAGAATAGAGAATTTGTTAAAATGTGTATGAAAAAATGAGTAATTAAACTAAATATTTGTACATTTACTGTAGTTATTCAGCCAATAGATGTTCTCGTTCGTTTTGTTCTAAATCTTTAATAGTAAAAATTGCCTACTCCTACTCTCATCGGGCTGTTATGTTATTCACTTGTTTCCGAGCGGATTTTTGCAGTTTATCATCTTTTTTCATGCATAAATGAGAAGTGAGAGCAGAAAAACCAACATGTTAGTTTTCTTGGGTGTTTTTTTTTTTTCTTCATTTTGAATGTGTTTACAATTAATTGTTTTGTCAATAGCAATTCACATGAAACCCAATAAGAAGAAAACGCTCTAAAATGTTCAAGCCCGCTTTATTAGACACCCTATATCTCCGATAGCCTAGACGAACCTGTTTAAGAAAGGCAATTCAGGAACCTTTGTTGGAAGATTAATACCCGAATGCACGTCATAAATTTAAATACCCAAATACATGACTTATTAGAATCTTATGAATAACTGCATAATAATGCAGACTTGGCCGTGGGTTTGGTCAACCTAGATGAGCATTATTGACGCAAGTATCCTTGCACTTGCTTGAAGCACGACCACAAATTGCGACACATTGGAATTTTTGCTAGGTCTCTCCCATTGTCCTCTAAACACTTCTTGAAGCACAACTTTTCATATTTGGCACAGCCATTGAAGCATGTCAGAAATGGTTTTTGGCATTCCAAAGAGGCTACTCCAAGGCATATTAGCAATAACACTACAATGACTCATAGTCCAACTATTCCCCCAAACCCATACTTATATATATTAGAGTATTGATTCCTGGTTTAGGGATATCAAATAGTAAGCTAGGTATTTATAGTTGTATATGAGATATCATTGCTCATGAATGAAGCATGTTTGCTGCATGATGCGTGTGAATACTTCTGTCAATAGTAGGAAAATCACACGTATCTCCTCCATTGTTATCCTCTTACCTTTCTCAATTGGAAACATAATAATTAACAAGCTGGTTTGTAATCAAAGAAAAGAAGGAATGGACCAAATAAAAAGTCATTCCTTCTTTTCTTTGATTACAAATCAGCTCGTTAACTATTATTTTTCCAATTGAGAAATGTAAGAGGATAACAATGGAAGAGATGCGTGTGATTTTCCTACTATTGAAAGGAGTATTCACACACGTCATGCAGCAAACATGTTTCATTCATGAGCAATGACATACTATTTCATATACAAATATAAATACCTAGCTCACTATTTGATATCCCTAAACCAGGAATCAATACCTTATATATAAGTATGGGTTTTGGGGAACAGTCGGGAGTACGAATCAATGCAGTTTTATTGCTAATATGCCTTGGACTAACCCCTCTAGAATGCCAAAAATCATTTTTGACATGCTTTAGTGATTGTGCCAAATATGAAAAGTCGTGTTTAGAGGACAATGGGAGGGACGCAACAAAAATTCAAATGTGTCGCAATTTGTGGTCGTGCTACTAGCAAGTGCAAGGATACTTGCATCAATAATGCTCATTCAGAATTTTTCTCTCTAGGCACCTCTGCGCTCTAGAGGAGAAAGAACGGGTTTTCACATCCCTCAGACGGTGAAGGATATCAAAGAGTCTTCTCTTTTCTGCTGGCTCATAGTGGGTGCTTCGATATGGAGGGGGATTTAGAAAATCTTTGGGGAAATTTCTCGTTAGCTGAAAAAGAAGAAGAGGAACTAGAGATTGTGGCTCAGGAAATGGATGGAATTGCTCAGAGGGGGAACTTATGCCTGTTAGGAAAGCTCATAGCCGATCGGCTTATCAGCAAGGAGACAGTCAAATTCAAATTAATCAGGGGATGGAAACCACGAGGAACACTCTCCTTCACAATCCTTGGAGAGAACTTGTTTCTGATGGAATTCCAGTTTGAATGTGATAGAATAAGGGTGTTGGAAGGCAGGCCATGGAATTTTGAAAGGAGTTTGTTTGCGGTAGAAGAATTCGACGGGATATCTCCTCCATCCAGTATTAGTTTTGATAAAGTGGCGTTTTGGGTGAGGTTTTCTAACCTTCCATTGCTCTGTATGAATAAGGAGGTTGGAATGCAAATAGGAGCATCGATTGGTGAAGTTGAAATGATAGACACGGATGAAGAAGGAGTTGGGTGGGGAGAGTTTTTTAGGGCAAGAATTAAACTGGATATAACTAAACCTCTCCTCCGTGGAAGGAGACTGAAGATTAAAGAGAACCCAATCTGGGTGAGGTTCCAATATGAACAATTACCGTATTTCTGCTTTGAGTGTGGTGTCATCAAGCATGGGAGGGGTGGCTGTCTCAAACGAACAATTTCAAAGGTGAAAACAGGAGAACCAGAGTACGGCCCATGGTTGAGGGCTCCTTCCCCCTCCCGTCGATTTAACGCTGGGACTAATTCATGGAAAGGAAACAGTTCCTCAAATCAACATCTGAGAATGGAATCAAGGAGCACTGAGAGTTCAATCCAGAGAGAGAACATGGAGGTAGGTGACCGGACTAGAGCCCCGGCGATATCAAGGCAGAAGAGCGGCAACATGGCTCCGGATGAAGCAAGTGAGACTCCCGAGACTCATAGGGTTAATCATGGGACTAGGTCTGTCAAGGATGGAAGTAGAGGCATGGGAACAAGAGACCTGACACTCTCTAAAGGAAAGACCACAGTTATAGAGCAAGAAAAGAGTTGCGGGGAAAACATACCTCAACGTAAGGAGATGGCAGTGGAGTTCACGGGGAGCATTAATGAGGGTCAGAGGAAAATGCAGCTGGAGAAGGAAAAAGAGATGGCGTTAGAGGGGATGGGCATGACCGGCATTAATGAAGCTGAAATAATTCCTACATGTTTTCTGGCTGAAAGTAAAAAGAAAGCCCTGGAAAGTAAACAAACAGAAGATGCATTTAATGCTAATAATGATTCCAACGTGAAAAGGAAAGAGAGTAGCGCTGGTTTTATGGAGGGGAAACTAGTGAATGACGTGGATAGCATGGATTTGGTCCCACCCCAAAGAAACTTAGAATGGAACAGGCCAAGTAAACTGGATGAACCGGTTTTCTTAAACCCGGCTACTATTCCAATTCTGTCCCCACGGGGTACTCAACTAAAAGAAAGTTCAGGCATGCAAAAGAAATTGGCTTCTTCATGGAAACAGCGGGCCAGAGTGAGCAAGGGTTCATCAACGGCAAAGGAAGTATTAGGAAATAGACAGGCTAAACGAGGAGGCTATCAAAATGAAGAAGATGAGACCCCAAGGAAACGGGGGAAGAAAATTAGTTCAGAGGAAGGGAAAGAAAACAGAAACGAAAAGTATGGATCGGGGATGGCGGTGGCTGCCCAGCAGCCCCGTCGACCGCAATGATGGCCATTAGCTGGAACTGTCGAGGGCTTGGCAACCCTCAGACAGTTCGTGACCTTCGCCGGATGGTGAAGGCTAAGAGGCCATGCCTGGTATTCCTGATGGAGACCAAGATGAAGCAAGGAAAAATGGAAAAAATAAGATGCTTGCTGGGATTTCAGAACCTTTTCGCTGTTGACAGTATTGGTAGGAGTGGGGGTCTTGCTTTTCTGTGGAAGGAGGAGACAGGCTTGGAGATACAAAATTACAGTTGTAGGCATATCCAAGCTTCTGTGAAAATTCCAGGGGGAGAGGGATTGTGGAAATTTACTGGCTTTTATGGTCATCCAGATGCTAGCAAAAGAGGAGAGGCTTGGAATCTATTAAAACATTTGAGAGATTTTTCTCCTCATCCATGGATGTGTGCAGGGGATTTTAATGAAATTCTTGAGGAGTCTGAAAAATCTGGAGGTTGCCGAAGAGCTAGAGGATTGATGGAAGCTTTTAAGGAGGCTTTAGACGTATGTAATCTGAGGGACTTAGGAGCTTTTGGACCTAGATACACTTGGCATAATGGTCAGGAAGGAGATTCTTTTATTCAAGAAAGACTGGATAGAGAAGTGGCTTCACCAGATTGGTGCGAAATTTTTCAAGGAGTTCAAATTGAGGTTGAGGCTTCATTTACATCAGACCATGCTCCTTTGTTCATCTCTCTTCATGAACCCCATGGACTGAGAAGAAATCCGATTTATTTTAAATATGAGGCCCATTGGGGCTTAAACAAAGAGTGCAAGGAGATTGTCAAGAAAGTCTGGAGAAGGAAGTTTACTCCTGAAAACAATTGGCAGGATTTTAATTATAAAGTGAAGCTTTGCAAAAGCCAGTTGAGGAGATGGGAACGGTCAAATAATGGGAGCAGGGAGCAAGAAATTGGGAGGATCAAAGAGGAAATTTTAAAGCTGCAAGGAGGAGATGGCTATGTTCAAAGAGAGCGGCTTAAATTTCTCCAAGAGGAGGGCAATTTGTTACTTTCTCAGGAGAACTTGCATTGGCAGCAAAGATCCAAAGAGCTGTGGTTAAAATGTGGGGACAAAAATACTAAATTTTTTCATGCCTGTGCAACACAACGAAGGAGGAGAAACTTGATCCAAAAAATTAAAGACCAGCATGGTAGGATGCAGGAGAGTGGGGAAGGGGTGGAGAGAGCTTTTGTTGAATATTTTACAAAACTTTTCCAGTCGGATCACTCGGGAGAAGAAGAGAGGGTTCTCCAGGAGCTAGATATAAAGGTTTCACAGGAGATGAATGAAGCTCTATTAATGGCCTTTACTACAGATGAGGTGCATGTGGCTTTGAGGCAAATGGCTCCCTTGAAGGCTCCGGGTCCGGATGGTCTCTCTGCTGGTTTCTTCATTGACAATTGGGCTTCGGTGGGTGAGGATGTTTGTAAAATTGTTCTAAATGTTCTCAATTCTGGTGTTATGAATATTGGCATGAATCTTACTCATATTGCTCTTGTGCCTAAGATTAATAATCCTGTAAAAGTCTCTGATTTCCGTCCCATCAGTCTTTGTAATGTTATCTATAAGCTACTTTCTAAGGTGCTTGCTAATAGGTTGAAAGTGTGGCTCCCAAAAATTATTTCTCCTTATCAAAGTGCTTTTATTCAAGGTAGACTTATATCGGATAACATCATAGCTGCCTATGAGACCCTCCATACCATGCATTCAAAAATGTTTGGAAAGAAAGGTTATATGGCGGTTAAGCTTGATATGTGTAAAGCCTATGATAGAGTAGAATGGAATTTTTTGGAGCAAGTTATGGAAAATATGGGCTTTGCTGGAAAGTGGATTCAGTTAGTCATGATGAGTGTTTCCTCTCCCTCCTACTCAATCATAGTCAACGGGGCCCCGGTGGGGAATATAATCCCTTCCCGGGGTCTTCGTCAAGGAGATCCTATTTCTCTTTATTTATTCTTCCTTTGTGCTGAATCTCTAAGTTCTATGCTTATGCAGGCGGATAGAGATGGCTTCCTTGAAGGGGTACCGACATCTAGGAGGGGACCTTGGATAAACCATTTATTTTTCGCAGACGATAGCCTCATTTTCTACAGGGCTAGCATTGATCATTGGAATAGACTGTCGGTGATTCTTAATTCCTATGGGGTAGCCTCTGGCCAGCAACTAAATAAAGAAAAGACTGGTATATTTTTCAGCCGTAACACCCCTACTGAGACACGCCAAAAAATTACAGAAACTGCTGGGATTCCTCCTTCCCAACGTTATGATTCCTATCTTGGTTTACCAGCCCTAGTGGGAAGATCTAAAATGGCGGCGTTTCAGAGCATCAAGGATAGAGTTTGGAGAAGGCTTCGAGATTGGAAGCTGAAATTCCTCTCTCAGGCTGGTAAAGAGGTTCTTCTTAAGGCGGTCATCCAAGCCATCCCCTCATACTGCATGAGTGTGTTTCTTTTACCAAAAGCTCTTTGTGTGGCTATTAATTCTCTTATGCAAAAGTTTTGGTGGTCCCATCAAAATAAGAAATCGTGCATCCCGTGGATGAGTTGGAGTAGAATGGGCCTATCTAAATCTAGAGGAGGTTTGGGTTTTAGAGATTTACACATCTTCAATAAGGCCTTACTTGCTAAACAGTGTTGGAGATTATGGAGGGATGAGGAGAGTATCATTGGAAAAATCATGAAAGGTAAGTACTACCCCAATGGGAGTATTCTTGATGCTAAACTTGGGAACAAGCCTTCTTTCATTTGGAGGAGCATTCTCAGCTCTAGGAGTTTAATTCAGGATGGCTTAGTGTGGAGGATTGGAGATGGCTCTCGGGTGCATATTTGGGGAGATAAATGGTTGCCTACCCCTTCTTCTTTCTGTATTAACTCCCCCCCGAAAGGCCTTGATCCGGATGCGTATGTGAGTGATCTTATAGACCAAGAGGCTGGGGCTTGGAAGCTTCCTTTGCTGCGGGAGCTCTTCTCCAGTGAAGAAGTTACAGCTATTCAAACCATCCCCATTAGTTTTACGAAACAGCCGGATAAGCAGATTTGGAGGGGTACTTTGAAGGGTGAATTCACGGTTGGTAGTGCCTATCATATGGCTAAGGAAAGGGAGGGTGCTCTTTTAGCAGGGCCTTCTAGGAGGTCTGAAGATAGTATGATTTGGAGAGGGATTTGGAAAGCTAAAGTTCCTAATGCAGTCAAAACTTTCATGTGGCGGGCCTGTCATAATCTCCTCCCGACCAAGGAAAATCTATTCAAGCGTAAGGTCATCCTCGACCCTTCTTGCCCTATATGTGGGTTAGAGGTAGAATCTACCTCTCATATCCTATGGGAGTGTGCTTCTGCTTCTGATGTCTGGGGAGCTAGCCTAAGGTGCTTTCAAAAGAAACCTAATCCCTCTTCCAATTTTCTGCATGTTGCAAAGAGTGTCCTCATGGACTGTTCCGGGGAAACTTTTGACCTATTCTTAATTACTGCTAGACTTTTGTGGTTCTGTCGAAATAAGTGGATTCATTAAGGGTCATTCTCCCATCCGAACATGATGATCTTTAGTGCCAAGCAAAAATTAGATGATTACAACTCCTTGTTACAGAAGAAAGAGAGGTCCCATGCTATTCAGATTGAGGAGAAATGGAAGCCTCCGGAATCCAGTTGGGTGAAGTTGAATTGTGATGCTGCGCTGGATGAAAGAGGTAGATGTTTCGGCTTGGGTGGTATTCTCAGAGATGAAAAAGGTTTTGTTTTAGCAGCTTGGAGCTGCTCGAGGTCTGGTCTTCCTGCCCCTGTGGCTGCTGAAGCATCAGCTTTATTTCATGGAATTAATGCATGCAAGAGTATGGGTATCTCTAGTTTGATCATTGAAAGTGATTCTTTAGTGATAGTCTCAGCAGTTCGGGTGTTTGAAGCCTCCAGCAGCAGGTTCGGGCACCTAGTTGATGATATTTCAGAGCTGCTGAGGTTTTTCTCCAACTGGAAGATAGTCCATGGTAGAAGATCTTGTAATAGGGCAGCCCATGTTTTGGCTAGGGCAGCCTTACGTAATGACATGGATTGTAGTTGGATCCTTGAGGTCGCAGGTTGTATAAGAGATATTATTGTAGAGGAGCAATCTGCTTCTTTTTGATTTGTTAATGAAGCTGTGAATTCTTCAAAAATAAAAAATAAAAAATAATGCTCATTCAGGTTGATCAGACCCATGGCCAAGTCTACATTATTATGCAATTATTCATAAGATCATAATAAGTCGTGTGTTTGGGTATTCAAATATATGACATTGGTATTAATCTTCCAACANATCCCTAAACCAGGAATCAATACCTTATATATAAGTATGGGTTTTGGGGAACAGTCGGGAGTACGAATCAATGCAGTTTTATTGCTAATATGCCTTGGACTAACCCCTCTAGAATGCCAAAAATCATTTTTGACATGCTTTAGTGATTGTGCCAAATATGAAAAGTCGTGTTTAGAGGACAATGGGAGGGACGCAACAAAAATTCAAATGTGTCGCAATTTGTGGTCGTGCTACTAGCAAGTGCAAGGATACTTGCATCAATAATGCTCATTCAGGTTGATCAGACCCATGGCCAAGTCTACATTATTATGCAATTATTCATAAGATCATAATAAGTCGTGTGTTTGGGTATTCAAATATATGACATTCAAGTATTAATCTTCCAACAAAAGTTCTTGAGAATTGCCTTACTTGAATAGGTTCGTCTAAGCTATTGGAGATATAGGGCATCTAATAAAGCAGAGATGAACATTTTAGAGTGTTCTCTTCCTATTCGGTTTCATTTGAATTGTCATTGATGAAACAATTAATTGTAAACACATTCAAAACAATATATATATACACACACCAAGCAAACTAACCTGTTATCAGTTTTTCTGGTCAGGCTTCTCATTTATGCACGAAAAAAGACTATTAACTGCAAGAACCGCTCGGAAATCAGTGAATAATAGAACAACCCGATAAGAGTAGGAGTATGCAATTTTTACTGTTAAAGATTTAGAACGAGACGAATGAGAGCATCTAATGGAAGAAATAGGCAAAATAACTACTGTAAATGTACAAATGTTTATTTTAATTACTTATTTTTTCATTCACATTTTAACAAATTTTCTATTCTACTTTTTATTTTTTAAAATATTATCTATAATCAAATTTAATAATTACAAAAAATTTATCTATTCTCCAAAAAGAAATGCTCTAGGAGAGACAAACGAGGCGTATGAGAGCTTTAAAATAAGCCTATGTGGCTTTATAGAGATAGGAGGCTTGCCTTCTTGGTGTGATACAGCATCTCCAGTAATGGTGGCTTACTGGCTTATCTATTCTACCACTAATTTTTCACTACAAATTCCAACAACTGTATACTTTATACTGTTGGATATAACTTTTGATGGAGCACAAATATTATAATTGATAAATAATATTAATGATCAAATTAACAATAAATAAATAAAATATAAGAGATAAAAATTGAAATATGGAAAGATCTCACATTGTTATAGAATCATGCAAAAGCGTTGTCCTTAAAAGTTGATTCGTGCCTCCTGGAATAAATTACTCAGTACAACCGGATTTCTTGACACGCAACCTTTCAGGATTAGACTATAACGTCTACCTTCGTTAAGGACGTACTTCCAATAACGAAGTCTAATAAAACAACTAATTCATCAAAATAAAATGAAAACAAGTGTTTTACTACACACTATAAGTCCTTAGCCATAGATAAAATAAAATGTTTTCCTCTCTCATTCTCATCTCTTCTTCTACAATATATTAGTATAATGATGGGGGATCCTCTCATTTCAAAACAAAAGAAGAAGAGATTCACAGAACGACACACCAGCGAGCCAGGGCGCGAGAGATGTGTTTTATATATATATGAGAGGAAAAAAACACGGAGCGACACAGCCAACCAGCAAAAGAAAAGGGGAAAAGACACAGCGACACAGCGGGCGAGAAAGACCATATATATATAAAAGAAGAAAGTGAACGTTATACAACGTTCACAAAGAACTGGTCAAACCAATATATATAATATATTATGTTATATATATAATATAAAACATAAATGACCAATGTTCACAAAGACAATGTCAAATAAAGAAACGGTCAACAATGTAATGAAAAGACAAGACCAAAATTTGTTTATATATATATATAATAATAATAATAATAAAATAAAGCATTTGAGATGAAGGCATGTTGGCAACGGTGGCAAATTAATGCCCCATTATTTTATATTAATAAAACATCATTATTACCAAAACACAATAATTAGAAACTTAAAATAATATATATTAAAATAATAATTATTTAATAAAATTTTTTTTTGAAACAATATTTATTACAATAATCTCCCACATGTTTCAAAAAATAAAAGGAGATTTAAAGCATGCATCGATGTGGTACCTGAAGGTTTTAATCGCACCTAGGATAAATAAGTATAAACTTAATGAATTATGGTAGAGTTAGAATCTTTTAACCAAATCCATAAGTTAATCAAACTTACCACCCACATAACTTTCTCCAAAACAAATCAAAGAAATTGAAAATGGGTTGTTCTATAGCGGGTTGGCGCCTTATATAGGCCATGCGCCCTGGGTTTCATGAATGCTCTAGAGACCTACCCAAGTCTCATAGGAAGCAGCACCACTTCCACATTCATATAGGTGGCATTCTTGATGAATTGTGTGCAGAGTACACCACATCCCAACATGTAGGGACTATGAATCTATTAAGAGTTTTTAAACTCATCCTTACTCATTCTGCATCTTGTACTGTCTTACACCATAAGGATGGACTCATCATTATCTTCTCATCAAGATAATGGATAAACATAAAATGACAGTACCACAATGATCACATGTGACTTCGTTTTTCATTAAACATCATTCATGAGATCTCCAATCACAGAGGTTGGGTATCAATCACAGTATCATAATTTGGGTATCAATCATATCCTCCTCGATGTTTCACTCACTAGCTTTCTACTAGTGGCTTGGTCAAAGGATCTACCAAGTTCCTTTCTGACCTCACAAAATCCATGGATATTATACCGGTCTCAATAAACTGTCTCACAATATTGTGCACTTTCTCATCATAAAGCTTTACTCGAGTTTTGGCAGCCTGATAATCACAATAAAACACATATGGAACTGAATTAGCATATAAATGCAAATCAATTAATCAATAGGCTCCTTAGCCATTCATTTTCAGTTCATGCTTTCTCCAAGGCAATTCACTCTGATTCCATAGTAAGATTTACTATGCATGTCTGTTTTGAGGACTTTCAAAAGATAGTTCTTCCAGCTAGAGTAAACACATAGCCACAAATAGGCTTTACTCATCTGAATCAAAGACTCAGTTAGTATCACAAAATCCTTTCAATATAGCAGGATAACCACAATGTGACAAACCAAAATTAATTGTACCCTTTAAGTATCTTAACAATTTAGAGATGACATCACTATGCTTAATATGAGTTTTCTACTCAAACTGCTAACAACATATTCAGTATCAGGGCATATATAGTTTGCCAAAACATTGAACTATTATTGATTTGTGCATATTTTTCTTGCAAAGAATCACTATGATTCTTCTCAAAGTGTATTTCGAATCATATGATATAAACATAGGCAAATAATTAAAGTGCTTAAATCTTTAAAGCATCTTTCTAACATAATGTACTTGAGATAAAATAATACAATTATTATCTACAATAACTCTAATGTCCAACATGACATTAGTTTACCAATGTCTTTCATATTAAATCTAGATGCAAGAAATAATCAAACTTTATGCACAACATCAATGTTAGTTCAAAATAAGCAAGTCATTAATATATTATATATATAAACAAATAATGACACATTCATTATTGCAAAACTTGCTATGTATTTACTTGCACCATTAATCAAATATGCATTAGACAACATCACCTTGTCAAATTTTTTCTATGCCATTGTTTAGAAGCTTATTTTTAATCCACACAAAGATTTCACCATTTCTCACACGGGGATTACAAGATCCTCGAGTTGCTCCACATAAATCTTTTCACCATCTAGATAATAACTTTGGCATCCATAAGTTTATAAATATAAGCAATGGCAAATAACATTCTAATTGATGCAATTTTAGAAACCGAAATATAAGTATTAAATAATCAACATTTCCTTTACTTGTAACTTTTAGCTACCAAGTATGCCATGTTCTTATCTATTGCATCATTTGGTTCAAGCTTCTTCTTAAACACAATTTTTCAACCAAATGGTTTGGTCATAGGATGTAACCAAATGAGTTTCCAAGCATGGTTAGAAATAATTGAATCCAATTCAATATTTATAGTTTCTAACCAAAATGCATTAAGAGAATTAATTGCTTTACCATAACATATTGCATCATTATCAATAATATAAGCAATAAAAACATTACCGAGATTCCTTCCCGTTGTAGCTCGCTTGCTTCTTCTCTTTTCTTGCACATCATCAACAACTTTATTAGAAGCAACATAAATCATGAAATAACTTCCCTTATTTCACATGCTCAAGGAAAATATCATTATTAGATTCAATAATACTATTGTAATCTAAAACATCACTTTTGATAGTAAGAAATCTATAGCATGAACTATCACATGCAAAACCAATAAAATCATAGTCACATATTTAAAAATCACATTTTCTCATTTTAGGCTCGTGTAATATAACATTTGTTAAATACCCCCATACTTTGAAGTATTCCAAACAATTCTAATAAATGTGATATCCCAAAATAATGACTTCCCCCACACCTTGTGGATAGCTCAATACTAACAAACATATCATTCATTATTTTTTTTCATTTTCTCAATATAGCCAAGACTAACAAGTACAAATATATCATGACAACTATTAATAGAATAAACCAACTAATCACAAGAGGATAAACTTCTAATAATATCACAAGTGATTAAGAAGTGACTACCATCATCTTCTTCTAAGTATGATTTGTCACTTTCTCTTAAGCAATATCATAAAAGATTGCATATAATAAATCTATCTTATTAAGTACGCATAGTAGTTGGTCTTATATAAACATGATAGTTAGCTTAAATGACATTGAGAATACTTAATGACAAAACAATCATCTATTGAAATTTATGACTAAAATAGTTACAAAAATCATAAATCAAGACTTACAAAGTCATTGGTACCAACAGTCACATTTGTTGAATTTTGTTAGTGACAAAGTCTCATCTATAAATAATAAACCATATAATATCCCCAAGTAGCCAAACTACTTTAAAAATAGAATCAATACTTTTGTTGGTGGGCAAACAGAAATGATACCAATATCAAAAGCAAGTAATGACCAAACGGTCATGAACAATTTAACCCCATAACATATGTTAAAGCCTTTTCTTATTAAGACTTTTTTTTTTTTTTTTGCCATAAAACATTAGCACTAAGGTCACATTTAATCATAGTAAAATGCCATAAACTTTGTTGAAGCTCAACAACCATCACTTATCAAATTGTAGTATAAACTTCAATTCAATCAATGAGCATCTTCATCACTTGATTCTTTCTTTTAATAAAAGAAATTGTATATTATGTCTTAAGATAATAAGACCTATGAAAATACTTGTGCAACCATCAAGAGACAAATCAACCTTTAAGAATGTTGGATATAAATTTGTGATGGAGCACAAATATTATAATTGATAAATAATATTAATGATCAAATTAACAATAAATAAATAAAATATAAGAGATAAAAATTGAAGTATGGAAAGATTTCACATTGCTATAGAATCACGCAAAAGCATTGTCCTTAAAGGTTGATTTGTGCCTCCCGGAGTAAATTACTTAGTGCGACCGGATTTCTTGACACGCAACCTCTCAGGATTAGACTATAGAGTCTACCTTCGTTAAGGACGCACTTCCAATAACGAAGTCTAATAGAACAACTGATTCATCAAAATAAAATGAAAACAAGTGTTTTACTACACACTATAAGTCCTTAGCCATAGATAAAATAAAATGTTTTCCTCTCTCATTCTCATCTCTTCTTCTAATGATGGGGGATCCTCTCATTTCAAAAGAAAAGAAGAAGAGATTCACAGAACGACACACCAGCGAGCCAGGGAGAGAGATGTGTTATATATATATATATATATGAGAGGAAAAAACACGGAGCGACACAGCCAAACCAGCAAAAGAAAAGGGGAAAAGACACAGCGACACAGCGGGCGAGAAAGACCATATATATATAAAAGAAGAAAGTGAACGTTATACAACGTTCACAAAGAACTGGTCAAACCAATATATATAATATATTATGTTATATAAATAATATAAAACATAAATGACCAATGGTCACAAAGACAATGTCAAATAAAGAAACGGTCAACAATGTAATGAAAAGACAAGACCAAAATTTGTTTATATATATATATATATATATATAATAAAATAAAGCATTTGAGATGAAGGCATGTAGGCAACGGTCGCAAATTAATGCCCCATTATTTTATATTAATAATATTACCAAAACACAATAATTAGAAACTTAAAATAATATATATTAAAATAATATTTTTTTAATATTTTTTTTTTTGAAACAATATTTATTACAACGTATACTTTATTTAAATATTATTTTTTTAATCTCTTTTTTCTTTTTCTTTCTCTCTCCCTCACCACGCACACCCCTCCCTGACTTATTTTCCAGCCCAAATCCCCTTTCCCTCTCACTCTCTTTCACCACAACCAGAATTGTAGAGATAAAAATGCATGCATTTCTAATCCACAAACATCTCTCGATCTATCCTCCAATTTTTGGAAAGTCCATCAACTAACGAGAGGGTTCTAATGAAACTTGAATGTCAAAGCCGCAAAAAAAAAGAAAAAAAAAATCAAGAAAATAGTATTGGTGTTGAAGAGCTGGAGGCGGAGAAAGAGAGGATTTAACGAAGTGTTATTGAGGAGAGAGCGAACCAGACGATTTTCTGGTCTGGTGGAGGAAGATGAGCCAACCAAAAATGGAGAAGAGAGAACTTGAGAAGGAGAGAGACAGAGAGGGAGGGAGAGAGAATAAATAGGGAAATGTTCACTCGCGCTTAAACTACTACCTAACTTACAGTATCACACCGTTACACTCAAAGTACCAAAATATTATTTCTCCATAATCATTAAAATAAAAACAAAAAATACTATGAGTATGTTTGGGTAAAAAAATCACAGATGGTGTCATGACTTTTCTTTCTTTCTTTCTTTTCTTTATTTTTATTTTTTAATGTTGACAAGACTCAAACGTTCAAAAAACTTACGATGTTTTATATGCCATTTTCTTTTTATGTTTAGGAAATTTTTTAAAAAAAATCACAAAAATTTAATTACTCACGTCAGATTTTATATATTTAACTAATCCCCAATGGGTGTTACAGTGATTCTCAATATGTAAAGAACAAAAAGTACTCATATACACTATTTTAATATAAATATTTCTCTTTCATCTTTCATCTCTCATATTTATCTTTTTATTTTTTATTGGGGATTGTGTTGAAATTTTGTAAAAAAAGTGAAGGTATATATATGTAGGAAACTTATATTTTGTAAAGAAATAATATTTTAATGGTATAGAGAAATGTAAAAAAAATTATTGTGAAATATATTTTTATAATGAAACAAAAAGTAGTTTTGTGAAGAAAAATCAAAAGAAAACTACTGTCAGTGCTTAAACGTGTTATATAGCATTATCTCGATCATGTCCCTAAGGGATAACTCAATTGACTATGAACCACGCCTAATGAAGTAAGAGTCATTAGTTCGAATCACTCTTCCCCTCCTCTAAACATGTCAAAAAAAAAAAAAAAAAGCATTATCTCGTTCCTTCAAATTTAATATTTTCCCTCAATGTAATTTTTGTGTGAGGCGCGAGTATGTTTTTTATTTATTTTATTCTCTATTTTAAAGTTATTCCAAACTCCTTTTTCTCTCTTAATCATATTATCGTGCCAGACTGATGTGGTTCCTAATTTCTGAAACATCTTAATAACGTGATTTCTGAAAAACCCCTTAGCACACCTCAACGACAGATATATAGGTCATGACTTCGGAATGACAAACTTGTGCCTTTATCACCTACCCTACCCTGTTTGTTAGAGCATTCACAGCAACACACATCCCAATATGTGGTTTCTTTCCCTATTTTAAAAAATAAAAAAAAAATCACATTATCGTGCCAGACTGATGTGGTTCCTAATTTTTGAAAAACCTCTTTAGCACACCTCAACAACAGATATATAGGTCATGACTTCGGAATGACAAACTTGTGCCTTTATCACCTACCCTACCCTGTTTGTTAGAGCATTCACAGCAACACACATCCCTATATGTGGTTTCTTTCCCTATTTAAAAAAAAAAAAAAAAAAAGGTTTCACATTATCGTGCCAAACTGATGTGGTTCCTAATTTTTGAAACATCTCAATAACCTGATTTTTGAAAAACCCCTTTAGCACACCTCAACGACAGATATAGGTCATGACTGTGGAATGACAAACTTGTGCCTTTATCACCTACCCTACCCTGTTTGTTAGAGCATTCACATCAACACGACATCGTTTCTTTCCCTACTTAAAATTTTTTTTTAAAAAAATCACATAAAGTCATCCATAATAGAGTCTCTATATCACCTCTAAATATTAGGATCACTATAGTACAACCCAATGTACCACATTGCAGCAATCATTGTGATTATAAAAATAGAAAAAAAAAAAAAAAAAAACTCATTCTCTCTTCTAAATCATTTAGAAAGTAGAGAAATAAAGAACTAAATAAATAAAGAAAAGTAAATAAATGATATTTAATTAGAATATGGAATGATAAAAGGAAACTATTGTGGCGTGTATGTAGATAAAGAAGTAAAAAGTAGTTTTGATACTTAAATTTTGGGAGAGCGAAGGAACGACCGAAGAATGGCAAATTTGCAATATTGCCAGCTTGACAAACATCGAAGTATGCCGATGATGAAGAGCATTACGTTTATTATGGGGCGTGGCCTTGTGGTGATTATGAGAAGAGAAGAATTGAGTGAATTGACTGGGCATCCAAAGAACCTTGGAAAGAACCAGCCGAATTCGATGACAAATTCTCTCTAACCAGGGGAGAATGATGCAGCTCGGATAAGGGAAGGTTTTGGTAGTGCGCTCGAGCGCACTTGCGTTCGTTACTCCTTGGAGCTGCGATCGTGCACACGATTGAGTGCACGATTGAACACACTTGTGTCTAGTAGTGCACTCGATCTACGCTCGAGCGCACCATAGTGCGTACTTGTGACTTGTTATGTTAATTTCGCATTTTAATTGTTTAAACCATCTTTATTTTGTTATTAAATTAGGATTATGGTTTTAGGAGTCTTTAATTCATGTTTATGTTTTCGGGCTATATATACATGCTTATCGCCTCTAGAAAGATGGTTGTTGTTTATTATTGATTTTGAATAAGTTTTCTCTAATAAGAATTACTTATATGTGAGTTTAGGGCTGACAATTTTGAGGCATAAGATTGTAGACTCATTAAACATTGGAAAGCAAGTAGACAAATGGTACGAAGAACAATATGATTAAAAATTATATACTTAGGAAATTTCTTCGTCCTTGAATGATTTCACGGTTACATTGGAATGCCGATACATTATTCTCTGCAAGACTGGAAGTCAAAGTTTAGACCAAATAATTGACTTTGGATCAATCTCTGTTTACATGCATCGCAGCCAGAGAATATGCCATCTTGCTAATTCAGTTCTCCACAACGAATTCTTGAAATTCTATTCCTGTATGACGTGCAAAAGGGTTGATTGTTATGTCCACATATTATTCGGGACGTACACTTTAATAAGAAATTAAGCTTTTTGAATACGATATATATGGAAGTGCAGATTTTCTACCCGTATGGTTTCCCTGAATCGTCTTGGAAATTTCCTTTGGAGTCCAAAAGTGTATGATTGATGAGGGATCCACCCAGAATCGCCGTTGTCGGTGGATGAATGTTGTCTTTGGATGACTATTAGTCTTTACGCGGGAGAGTTTTTTTTTTGTGCAATCGGTCAAATTGCCAGTGAAGACCACTCATCAGACGAACCTCAAGCATATTGTAGGTCCTATTCAACGGTGTGTGATGGGATTGGGAAGTGGATTACAACTCTTAGGTTAATTTATTAATATTAAAAGTTTTATTATTATTATTCTTAAATTAAATGTTTTACAATTTTCTTACCTCAACATTTGTCACTAAATATTAAAATGTTAAAATATGATCTATTTAATTTAAAAACGAGATTAAGATTTAAAGAGCCTAGGATCATGATAGTACTATATCATAAATGCAAGATGCAGGAGTTATCATTCTTCCATCTCTTTATCTTTTCTAAACAACTAAAACAATCGCCAATACAATTTAAATGCAAAATATTTGATCTGTTTGTGTGTGTTCTTAATTATGATAATTTTTGTGAAATGCTCTGTCCAAACACCACCTAATTTTATCGATCGAGTGGATACTGCAATTTAGTAACCACATGAAAATGTTCCAGCTGTAGCCAATTTCATTCCTACTTCTCTGATTAAAATTATGTTATACACTACTGCAGGGCCTCTGCCTCCTTACCTTTCTTCATGAGGAAGCTGAAAAGCCAGTTATATATGTTTCGAGATTTTGGAACATCTAATACCCTGTTTGATTGCCGAGTGTAACTATTTGTTTTCTTTTCTTATTTTAAGCCATTGATTTATTACTTCAACCTGCATATGTTCTAGTGCGGTCGGTGATCTCCATGTGAATCTATTCATGCAAAATGAATGGTTCAGAAAGAAGAAATATTGAAAAGATTACACAACATTTTTTTATTCATACAAGTTCATCAAACAAGCAATTCACTTCATAATTTGACTTTCATCCTCCGATCGAACCATATACATTTCTTGGTTTCTTAGCTGTGATAGTGAAATTGCATGTAAAGGCTTGGCTATTGATTTCTTTCGATAAAGAAATTCTTGAGACACATGTTTCATTGTAGGCCGAGACTTTGGTTTGATTTGGAGGCATGCAAATGCTATTGCAGTGACAAGAAAAATATCTTGTGCAACCATATGAGTTGGAGGTGGCAAACGTTGGTCTAATAATTCATGTAACATCATGTTTTGAGAAGACGATGATGCTAATGAAGTTAGGAGTTCCGTTGGATGTCTTCCCATTAATATTTCCAATGCCACCACTCCAAAACTATAAATATCGCATTTTTCAGCAACTTTCATTGTATAGGCCAACTCTGCACAAAAAATAAAAAAATATATTATTATTATTATTATTATTAAAAAATGTAAAAACCTTCCCCACTTTCTTCTTCTTCTTCTTCTTCTTCTTCTTCTTTTTTGCAAACTTGCCATTGCATTAAAATTCCATAGTGAAAGTGGTTGTTTGCGATCATGCATGAATTGATTCAAATAGTAAATGATAAGGTACTCCTAAATATTGGGAAAGTCATTTGTTCGACTTGACTAGTTTAACGTTTTAAAATAATAGGTAGGAGCCGTAGGACTGGGCAAAATAAATAAATAAACATATAAATTATTGCAACAAAATAATTGTTTACCTGGGGCAATGTAACCGTAAGTGCCTGCAACTAATGTTTGATTGGAGGAATTAGGATCAAGGAGTTTAGTTGTACCAAAATCAGAGACAAAAGCCTCTAGTTTCGAGTTCAATAAAATATTGTTGCTTGTTATATCTCGATGAACAATTGTTGGAATGCATTCATGATGCATGTAAGATAAGGCATGGACGGTGCATTTGATGATGTTCACCCTCTTGCTCCAATCCAATTCTATAGCTTCAACATCATTGCTCAGCACACAAAATAGGCTTCCCCTTTCCATATACTCATAAACCAAAAACATGCACCGTTTATGTAAACAGAACCCATGAAGTTTTATAATATTTCAATGCCGAATTTCTGTTAACACTTTTACCTCATTTCTGAAACTCATATCAAAATTTGGGTTCTCAGCCTCCAACCGATGAAGTTTTTTTAAGTCAATCACTTTGCCACAAGGTAATTCTGCTTTGTAAACGCTACTGTAACTGCCAATTCCAATGCAATATTTTATATCAAAGTCCTCGGTTGCTTCAATGATGTCGTCATATGCAATAAATCCATCATAATTCCATATCGAAAACAAGTTCCCATTCTTTGTTTCTTTTGAATTAGATTGGGTTTTCTTAACCTTGCGTCTCGAGAGAAGATAGCCCCCTAGGACTAAGAATCCAACTAAAATGGTGATTGGAACCAAAATTTCTAGTTTGGTTTTACTTAATTTGTTACTGGTTGGGGAAAATTGAGGACAAGGAGGGAAACCCATGTAACTGCCATTGCACAAATCCTTGTTGCCAATTAAGGTGTCGGATTCACCATACAGATCATAATAATATGGAATTGGACCTTTTAAAGAATTGTATGACAAATTGACTCTGGGGATAGAAGCCAAAAAAGGGGGAATATTGCCGGTGAGATTATTGTAGCTGAGATCCAAGTACCATAAATTGGGTGCATCCAATTCAATAGGTATTTCTCCACTGAGAAAGTTATGACTGAGGTCAACATACCCATAAATGTCGTTGAAGTTATGACTGAGGTCAGCATACCCATAAATGTTGTTGATCTGATCAATAGGTATTTGACCAATGAGATTGTTATGACCGAGATACAGATAAGTCAGATTCTTCAAATTCCCTATTTCTACTGGGATGGAACCATTGATTTGATTTGCACTAAGGTTCAAAGTATCCAAATTAGTTAAATGGCCTATAGTCGAAGGAATTGGACCACTGATCTGATTGCTGGAAATGTCCAAATAATTCAAAATACTTAAATGACCCAGAGTAGAAGGAATTGGACCACTGATCTGATTGTTGGAAAGGTCCAAATAATTCAAAATACTTAAATGACCCAGAGTAGAAGGGATTGGACCACTGATCTGATTCCTGGAAAGGTCCAAATAATTCAAAATACTTAAATGACTCAAAGTAGAAGGGATTGGACCAATGAGCACATTATCGCTTAGGTTCAAAGAGATCAAATTGTTCAACATCCCCATAGTTGGTGATATAAAACCATTGATTTGATTTCCATGCATATCTAGATAGGCGAGATTAGTTAAAAGCCCAAGAGATGGAGGGATTGGTCCAATGAAGGTGTTTTCACTCAGATGTAATTCAACGAGATTTTTCAGATGTCCTAATTTTTCAGGGATGGAACCATTGAGATGATTTCTAGACATATCCAGATGGGTGAGATTGGTTAAGAGACATATAGATGAAGGAATCGGTCCAATCAAGTTATTTTCATTCACACGTAACACAACCAGGTTCTTCAGATATCCTAATCTTTCAGGGATAGAACCATTGATTTGATTATGAGAAATGTTAAACATCACTAATTGGGTGAGGTTTGTAAGTGAAAGAGGCAACTCACCTATAAGATAATTGTTGGACAGATCAAGGTAGGTGAGTTTGGAGATAGTACCTATCTCATGTGGGATGCTCCCCAAAAGTGCAGTTTCATGAAGATCAAGGCGGATCAAATTCGGCAAGGAAGAGAAGTTCATATTGGACATATATGTCAAATTGACACCAGATAAGTCCATCTCTATGACGCATCTACCAGGATCGCAAAAAATACCGCGCCACTCGCAATGACTTGAGGTATTGTTGGTGTGTGCACTCCACCATCCACTCTCCAGTAGAGCCTTCGCTTCTAGTTCTAGAGCCGATGATTCAGATGCTGCCACAAACTGAGCTCCACTATCCAAATACGTTCCAGACAACAAGATACAAGCTACGACCACAATGGAAATGGAAATGGCCGGTGCCATCTTTTTTAAGTCTATATGACTGATGAGGGCAATGGCAAAAGGGTTGATTGTTTTTTTTCATTACTCGGGACACTTCAATAAGAAAGATAGAGGGGGCAGACTTTGTGGACTGGGAGTGAAGGTTCAGACCAATTATTTTGTGTTGACGTACGTTGCATGAATGAATACCAACGTAATTCTAACGAAATTCTTGTCTTTTCGAATCCTATGGCACTGCAAATTTTCCACCCGTATGCTTTCTCCGAAATCATCTTGGAAATTTCCTCCCACTTGCATGGTCGTTGGATGACTTGACTATTAGCCATGATTAATTTACAGGTCCCATATGAGGCAAACACAATGAAATTCTTGTCTTTTCAAATCCTATACATGGAACGGAACTGCAAATTTTCCACCTGTATGCTTTCCCTGAAACCGTCTTGGAAATTTCCTATTGAATCAAAAGTATTTGATTGATGAGGGCAATGAGAGAAGGGTTGATTGTTATGTTCAAACGACTTGGAAAACTTCCATGAGAAAGTTACAGATGGATTGCAAGTGTGTGGAGACATAGAGACTGAAAGTCAAAGTTTGGTTTGAACAAATTTAATAATTCTCATTCCATTGCATCCGTCGAATTGCAGAATTTCACTGGAATTGTCCCAAAATATTTCCAAGGAATCGTCTGGGAAATGGATTTGGTTTAGGTGCTGTACAAAAAAAAAAAACCGCAGCATAGTTTCAATAGTTTTTTCAATAGTCACGGGACTAGCTGCAAAACTTGCACTTCTAATCAGGGCTCACTGTCGAAGATACAGAAAATGAGGCATAAGATTGTAGACTCATTAAACATTGGAAAGCAAGTAGACAAATGGTACGAAGAACAATATGATTAAAAATTATATACTCGGCAATTTCTTCGTCCTTGAATGATTTCACGGTTACATTGGAATGCCGCAACATTTTTCTCTGTAAGACTGGAAGTCATAAGTTTAGACCAAAGAATATGTCATCTTGCTCATTCAGTTCTCCACAATGAATTCTTGAATTTCTATTCCTGTATGACGTGCCCCTCCCTGTAATCTCAGTATAACTTCATCTCCAACTTCAAGTGAGGTCACGGGGATTGCTGTTTTTTGTAACCCAGCCCCTGCAGAAGATGGGATCAAGGTTCAACCCAATCATATGAGGAAAAAAATACAATGAACTAAAAAATTTGACAATACTAGAAACCAGTTGTTGAACTCAGAACAAAAAAAACCTTGGCAAGAACAAACAAGGGCAACAGTTTCTGCATTTTGTAGAAGGATGCTGTAGAGAGTTTGGTTATCTGAATCTCTCTGCAAGACCAGAATATAGATTGTAAACGAGTATTAGCAATTAGCTCTATTATATAGTAGCAACAACTTCAGACATATCACAAATTCTAGGAGATATGAAAGATTAGCTAGATGACAAAGCAATATCCAACCAAGAACTTTTTTCTCCCGGAAAAATTATGCAATAGCATTTGCAGGGGCATAATAGCAACACAAATCTAGAATATGGGGGGAAAGCAAGGTTAGGAGATATTCAAACATATGAGAGATACAAGGCTGAGTGTTTTGTGGGATGTTGGGAGGGGGTTGGCAGTGTGTTTATCCTACATTTTTTAGTCACCGAGAAACCAAGAAACTTCACTTGATTGAGTGTTATGAAACTATTGCTCTCACTCCAATTTAAGACATAAACCTTTGCCTCAACAAGAATGAGTGGTCTAGTCTCTATCTTCACTCGCCCAACAATTGCAGTTCGTTGTTGGCCTTTTTGATCAACCACTATGACCTCTATGCCCGTTTTTAACTCAGAAAGGTAGCAAGTCTTTCCTCCTGGAATGGCAACATAGGCATGTACTGGTCCCTGTACAGTTCGAAAGTATACTTGTAAGCAAGGCTGCATAAAAACAAGGACATTAAACTGTCACCTAGGAAATGGGTCTGACAACTTTCAACTACTATTTGTGACTGACTGGAATATTTATTTGTTTACTGAATAATTTCCTTTGCTTTACCAAATGGTAGGAAAATATCCTTTTTTCAGGGAAAAAAAGTGGTTGTTCACGGTTGCATCCCTTATTCACCATCAAAGAAATACAGAAAATGTATAATTCTAGACGCGTTTTAGCTAATAAAATAGATGTTCATGTGACAAGTTCCATTGACATAATGACCTCGTAATGCTTAAATGGGTAAAATATCTGATACTAGTAAATGCATGAGAAAAACAAGATTTTATCACTTGTGCAGAGTTTGAAGACAACTCAAAAATTTATAAGGGGTTCATCACTAATTACAATGAAGAATCATATATATATATATATATAAGCCGAATCACACTCAGAAGTGTCTTAATATTGCGACATGTGGCGTGAACCTTTATTATTATAATGCTAAACCAGTTTTTAAAGCACAGTTTGTGAACTGATTTTTTAAGAGTGAACCGGTTTTTTAAGAAAAAAACTGGTCATTAATTAGCATCATTAATTGCATTAATTATATTTTAGAGTTTTTCATATATAAATTATTCAATAAATTAAGTATTATTAATGTCTCAATCAAATAAAGAAATAAATAATATAAATCAAATTATTATCTATTAATACATTAATCAATTTAATATGTATATTAATACGTTTAGGATTCAAAAAAAATAAAAAAGAAGACGTCATATATATAACCGGTTTTTTCTAAGAAATCAGTCATTAATTGCGTTAATTATATTTCAATATAATCCACGTGTCATTAATTAGCGTCATTAACTGCGTTAACTATATTATAATTCATGTATTCTTCTTAATATATTTTTTTTATACTATTCATTTTAAATCATATATACTTATAGGAGCAAAGATTTAATTTTTTTATTTAAAGAGTTATTTTTAACTTATAATGAAATTATGTGTTTAAATTTTAAAATTAAAGTAAAAATAAATCATTAAATTAGCATAATTAATGTCGTTTAATTATATTTCAATATTTTTTCATATATAAATTATTTCATAAACTAAGCATTATCAATGTCCAAATTAAATAAGGAAACAAATAATATACATCAAATCATATATAATAGCTGAAACCTTCTTTTGAAGTGCTTTCAAATCGCGACATGTGGCGTAAACTTATTTTTTTTTTAAAAAAGACTAAACCGATTTTTTTACTCATTATTTTAAAAACTAAACATTTAAAAATAAAATTAACCAGTTCATATTTTTGTTCTCTCTCTATCTCTCATTTATCCTCTCTCTCAACGTCTCTCTCTTTCTTTCTTTTCTTTTCTTTTTTTTTTTTATTTCTCTCATTCAACATCTCTCTCTTAATTGAATCCGTTCATATGTTTCTCTCTCCCTTTCTCCTTTTTTTCCTCTCTCTCCACACTCCCTCTCTTTTTTCTCTCCGAGTCTTTCACTCTCATTCCACGTCTCTCTCTCTCAAATAGTAACATCTCTAATCTTTTTTCTTTCCACCTCAATTTTTCTCTTTCTCAACTCTTCAACATTTACAAAAATAGAATCTATTGGCCTAAAAATTCAACTTGTTTAATATTTTCCTTTTCTATTTTTGTTAATGAATTAATCTCTCTATTTATTAACACGCAATTTTTCCTTTTATGTTTCCATTTTGTTTATTAAATTTTTGTTGAGATGTTCTTCATTTGAATTTTTAAACATTAAATAAATAATTAAGCATTGATTGCATTAAATATTGAGTGAAATATATATATTGTGTTCATAAAAAAAAAAAAAGACGTTGTTTATTTTGCTTTGTATTTTTTTTTTTAATGTTCACAATTATATGAGTTTTATTTGATTGAAATATAATAGTAACATAATTTTCTATGATTCAAACATGCATTGTGTCACTATATTTAAACGTGCAATAGATTTTTTTTACAACATATAATAAAAAATACAATAAAAATACATTTAAAATTTTAAATTTAAATTATAATAAAGAATCTCGCACTGTTCACCGATGTGTGGTAATTAATTTTATGAATGCATACCAAAATTTGAGTGATTTATATTGGATCTGTTTCTCAAAATTGTCGTTTACTTAGCAGTATTTCTCTGTATATAAAGGAAAAGTATCATGGCTATATAGTAATTTCACAATATATAGATAGTATGATACAAATAGGATATATAAACCTAAAAATACAAAGCTAAAAATCAATTATAATATAAACCTAAAAATCTCGCGCATTGCACGGGTTATAAGCTCGTTTTACATAATCCTAAAACATTAAGAACCAAGTAGACTCATTATAAATGGTATGAAAAGTCATATAAATAAAAATGATATACTTTTGCATTTCTGTCTTTGAAACGGTTCCGGAGAGCATGATAAGTTGAAGTAATCAAATGAAGCTTTATAAGTTAAAGGTACTAAACTGGGTCACCATTAACTTGGGGATTGATATGCCAAACCATTGGGTTAAGAGTACTTACCAAGATTTACCATGAAAAACAATTCATCGAAATATCATCTCTAACAAATTCAAAGCCAAAACTTACCGCATTTACTCGAAAAGGCCTGCTTGCAATATAATTTGACTCCAAGCATTCTGAGTGCACAAGGAATAATCCCCTTGCAAGAGATCCAACCTAAGGAACACACAGATCATAAAAATAACAGCATTCCAATCAGTTAGCTCAACAGTGAAATTCGCCCATCAACCCCAAACAACACTTAAGAGGGGGGTGAATACATGTTTTCCCATAATCACAACCAACAAAATATTGAAACTCACACAATATCACCAAAATTAAGTAAAGCAATAAAGAGATCAAATACAATAATTTTAGTGACGAAGTGGAAACTTTTTGAAGAATACTTCAAAATTAAAACCACTTTAGGGGCAGCCCAAGTCCAAGAAACTTTTCCACTATAGAAGATTCAAATTACAATCAGTAATACTTACAAAAATTTTGTATTAAAATCTGAATTGTACCCAACAAACGACCCATGTGTTTTCCTACAATAGTAGCTCCAAAACTTTGGCTAATCTTCTATCAAGCTTCCACTGCAACCCGAAACTCCGATGGCCAAAGGTTTAATTTGGTGTGGTTTATCAAAGTCTAGGAGATGTTTAAAGGCATAGATTCTCTCCAAGAGCACTAAACAATGGCCTCAAGGTCTTATGAAAATAATGTGGAATGAGACTTATATTGACCATGGGAAAACAAAGGTTTGATGAATATGTTGGTTTAATAAAAACTGTGTCTGAGGCATCAACATTCAAATGGGAGTAAGCCTCATTCAAACATGATCTTGGGACTAGGGTTTTACAGTTTACTGTATGCAGCGTACGAATGGTCTCAGAACGTTTTTGCAAACAGAAGGTGCAGCCTAACTAATTGAACTTTGCATTCAAACATTCTTCAAATGCCCTTGCAAACGACCCATTCTGAAACTTTGAATTTTGTCACTTTTAAGCCTTCGTTCAAACTAGATACAAATGTCAATGCAAACGATGTCCACTGAAAGTTGATTTTTGAACTCCTTGATGATCTCGTTTGGATGCCTTTCGAACGGCTTCTGAATGCAGCATATTGTCGTGACATTTTGGAAGTTTGTAGAGTTGTCTTGTTCGACCACTCTTCGAACGTTGTCGCAAACAAGGTGTTTTGTCTCTCACTTTGAACCAAGTTTTCGAACCACCAACTATAGACCTTCTCAACCACTAATCCTAGATTTACAACTAACCCAATTTTGACACTGAATATGCCAACATAAATTCTAACAAATAATCAGTCATGCAAGGAGCAAATTATAGACGAGAAAACAAAAGCATACCAGAAGTCCTTCACCAGGTCTCATGAGGCTACAAAGATCCACACAAACTCGATCCCCCATTCCAACTACTTGAACTCGAGTTACAGTAACTTTGGTCAAGGTCATGAGATTGCTCAATTCATTTCTTCTGTCAAAATAGTCCTGAAAACTCTTATATGATAAGAAGCCACGCTTTACTACTTAACAAGTCCTATAAGAAATCAAATTACCTTGAGCTGAAAAACAGCTTCAGTATTCTCAACTTTTAAAATTACTCCACCGAGACCTTGCTCCAAGGCCTGCAAAAGCAGAAAAAGAATATTGAAAGGAGGTCATGATGCATCACCTATAGAGCCAAATTGACAATTTTGATAATTGAAGCATCTCTTCGAAAATATGAAGCTCAGTTGCCGATCCTAATCTTAAAGCATCTAAATTATACCTCAAGGAAGACTTGTGCTTCAGAATGACTTATTGAGATGGCAAAAACTGTTTTTTGAGAGCCTTGGAATGCAGCAACAATATTCTCTGCAGGAATTACCTTTAGAAACACAAAATCAGGGATCAATTCAGAAGTGCTTTATATTGAAAATGGCAGGTACAGGGATAGGTTAACTGGAAGGTGCTGGAAACAAAAAGTTCAGCATAGACTATGATTGTGCTCAAAACATCCATGAATATGGTCCATATAATGCAGATGATCTGGTGTGACTGTATAATGGAAAGTGTACTAGGTTCAATGATTAGAAGCCATGAAACACGCAAAAAAGCAAGATTATCTCCGGATACAAAGACAGGCATGTAAAATGAAAGCTAAGAAGTTTCCATCAAAGCCATTGTCATAAAAGGATTCTGTTGATTAATTCAAACGCAAGTTTAGAGAAAATGTGATTCATCATGTTGTCATCTTTAACGAGATCAAGAATTAGTATATAACTTCACACAATACCAGGTATCTTCTAAGTCATGGACCAAGTAGCAAAGACTTTGCATCGATTTCCAATATTCAATGCTCTTACTAAAAAATGAATTGTTCCGACATTACAGATATCCACAGTTTTAGAGAAAGTTGATTTCTTTTTAGCTTAGCTTAAACAACTCCACAAATAACAATGGGTAGTTGATATGCAGTACTTGAAGGCCAATTTAAGAAAATAGAAACAAATTTTATGTGAATTATCCTAAGCAGTCAGCAACAGGCCTACCTGCCAATCTAGCAAATTGATAACAACATTCTCTGCCTGCCCATTTGCGGGTTGGAGCTGCTGCACTCTTGCGGATTTGAAACCTCAAAAACTGTGGCAACCCTTCTATTCTCACCATAAAAAATGCCTCCCTCTTCAATATACAGAGGACTTATTAAGGCGATTGCTGTTAACCCATAACCAAAATTAAAAACTAAAAAAGTCAGATAAAATTATTGGCAAAATTAACATGACTCGTGCTTTGACAAAAATATAGTGAAAACCACCAAAATCCTCACATGGGTCACAACAATGTACGGAATTTGTTCTTGTACTTCTATAAAATCAAACCACAAGCTAAACGTAATTTAGATATACAAAAGAACAAGAGAAGGAGGTGCTAAGGAGCTTACAAGACCACTCATTGGCAAGTTGTCGATCCTGGGATGAGAAAACGAAGGTATTCCATCCTCTCTCCACGGCGGCCGTCATGACCTCTTTGCTTTTTGTCCAAATCCACACCGTCTTCGATTCCTCGTACGACCCAAAAGACGACGTCGTCAAAGAGGAATGAGAAGCGCACATTGCGACACAAGAACAGTGTTGCAACAACTGGGTTGCCTTGTAATTGTTAGCATACGGTGAATGATAATTGACCCGTGAATTTGATCTGAAAAAGTTCCAATTGTCTGCGAATATTATTCGACTTAACAAACATTAATTCTGAACTAGCAAATGACGCGGAAAAGTTGAGTAACTTGGAATGACATGAAATATAGGTAGATGAAATGTATTTACATGGAGGTTGAGCCAGCTGAGAAATGGTAATATCGAGCAGTGGAATAACCTGAATTGAGAGTAAAGCAGGGGAATTGTTTGGGTATTCGGACCAAAGAAGCAGATAATAGCACAACCATCCCACTTCTTCTTCTTCTTCTCGTTTTCTTCTTTTGATGTACAGATTTGGATATGGATCGTTTTCTCAGGTGGCAGGTCAAGTTGGGTTTGGCATTCAGCTCCGCCAGATAAAGCTGATGCAATTTTTTATTTTTATTTTTATTTTTTTTAATGTGCATGTAATATGATAAAAAATAAAAAATAAAAAATAAAAAAAATGTAACTTCACTTAGTCGGGATTAAATGAAATAATAGAAATGGTAAAAAGACTTTTATACTCTTAAAATTTCGCATCACTTTGTTAGGAATTAACAAAAAAATCATAATAGACTGGAGTAACTGAAACGAAATGAAAGTTTAATACACAAAAGTGTAAGACTTTAAACATTAAAATAATGTTTACAAAAGGTGCGACATTTTAGGGAAGCTAAGTAAAGCTATCTAAAATAATAATAATAAAAATAAAAATAGGAACAACCAGTAAGGTTATTTAATTTTTATGGCATTATAATTCTCATACACAACAATTTTTATTCATATAAGTTATTCAAATAATATAATACAAATAACTGATAATTGAGTTTCATCCCCTAATCCAATTATATACATTTTTTGGTTCATTAGCCACCATAGAGAAAATGCATGTATATGCTTTGCAATTGACTTCTTTCAACAAAAGAAATTCTCAAGATACGCATTTTATTATAGGCCGAGACTTTGGTTTAGTGTTTAGGCGTGCAAATACTATTGTAGTGACAAGGAAAATATATGTGCAACGAAATGATTTGGATGTGGTAGACGTTGGTCTAATATTTCATGCAACATCTCATTTTGAGAAGATGACGATAATAATGAAATTAGGAATTTCATTGGATACCTTATTAAACAAAACAAAAAAACAAATAAATAAAGATATAAATTATACTAAGAAAAAAAAAAAAAAACAGTTCGCGTGGAGTACCATAACCATAAGTGCAGGTAACTAACACTTGATTAGAGAAATCAGGATCAAGGATCTTAATTGTGCCAAATTCATATACAAAAAGCTTCTAGTTTAGAATTCAATAAAATATTATTGCTTATAATATCTCGATGAATAATTGTTGAAATGCATTCATGATTCATATAAGATAAAGTATGAGCATACAGCGTCTTTGACGATGTTCACTCTATTACTCCAATCCAATTCAATAGCTTTGACATCGTTGTTTAGGACACAAAATAATCTTCTCCTTTCCATAAATTCGTAAACCAAAAACATGCATAGCTTATAACCCAAGCCAAGCCGTTTGTCGACGATCAGGTGCATGGTCGTGTATGAATTCCTTCATGCCTATTATAACTAATTATTTCGGTTTTATACCGGGGCTTCAACCATATACACATAAGCCCAGCTCTATTTCTTGGTCTCAGCAATATACGGCTTATTCCAAATAAATTGAATGAACAATTCATAAAAATTATTTGGGGTATTCAGTAGTTCCTTCATAAAGAATGAGGACATTGTAAGTGTATGTTATGTAAGTAGGCCGAGACTTTGGGTTGGTGTGTAAGCATGCAAATGATATTGCAGCAACAAGAAAAATATCTTGTGCAATAAGATGATTTGGACGTAGTAAACGTTGTTCTATTATTTCATGCAACATCACGTTTTGAGAAGAAGATGACGATAATGAAGTTAGGAGTTCCATTGGGTGTCTTCCCATTAATACTTCCAATGCCACCACTCCAAAACTATAAACATTGTATTTTTTAATAACTTTCATGGTATAGGCCAACTCTGCATATATATATATATATTTGTTGATGCACAGTTTCCAACTGGTGACGTGGCACGCTTGCTGGACTCCTGGTTCTAATGCTCCGAGTGTGAACTGACCTACACAGTAAAGAAACAGCAGGATCGAAGAGAGACCGGGGGTGAGCCGGTGGGGCCACTCCGATGCCTAAGTCAGTACTTTCTCGAGAGTGATTAGAGAACAACAAAAGCATAAAGTGTACTAGAGTTGCCTTACCAGAATGTGTGGAGGTGACTTGCATTATATAGGCATAGAGTGATAGTCCCCTTACCAGTGACTGACTCTTCCCTGATTTTCTGCGAGGCAGTTTGTTATCAGGGATTTGAGTAGTTATCCGTATCAGGATCTAATGGGATCGAGATAGGATTTGGTTGTTATGGCGTTTTAAATTTTGAATTCTCGTAGATAACGTATCTGATTCCGTGGTTCTAGGTACTTGGTATTTGAATTAGACGGATAAGATCGGGTTTTATGAATTCAATCTTCTGATCCCTAAATTTCAGGGCTTCGGAGGTCTCGGGCTCGAAAGTATTGAAGGCTTCAGATGATCGAGGCATGAGACGTTCTCGGATGATCGAGGCCTGAGGCATTCTCGGATGCTCGAGGCTCGAGGCGCTCTCGGGTTCTCGAGGCCTGAGACGCTCTTGGGCTCTGATGGCGTGGGCTTCCATTGGGCCCAGTAAACTGTTGGGCCAGTTCTGTAGAGTTGATTCATGACCCAACAATATTCTTTTTTAATGCCAAGAAGTTGGTCAAAGCTTGCCATTACGTAAAAATTTCATCGTAAAAAGTGGTTTGGCAAGGTAACGCTTCTAGAACAAATATTGGGCCGGAAATAAATTTGTTCTACATGGCTAGTTCTACTTTTTAGAATAATATGCAACATTGAAAAAAAATAAACAAATAGAGATATAACTTATACTAAGAAAAATAAGAGTTAACTTGGAGCAATATAACCATAAGTGCCAGCAACTAACGTTTGATTAGAGGAATCAGAATCAATGAGTTTGGTTGTGCCAAAGTCAGAAACAAACGCCTCCAATTTAGTGTTCAATAAAATATCGTTGCTTGTTATATCTCGGTGAACAATTGCTAGAATGCATTCATGATGCATGTAAGATAAAGCGTGGGCGATACATTTGATGATGTTCACCATCTTGCTCCAATCTAATTCCATACCTTCAACATCATTGCTCATGACACAAAATAGGCTTTCCCTTTCCGCATACTTGTAAACCAAAAACATGATTCTCTTATGCAAACAAAACCCATTAAGTTTAATAATGTTCCGATGGCGGATCTCTGTTAACATTTTTACCTCGTTCCTAAAACTCATATCAAAAGCTGGGTTCTCAGCCTCCATTCGATGAAGTTTCTTTAATGCAACTACATTGCCACCAGGTAATTTGGCTTTGCAAACGCTACCATAACCACCGATTCCAATACAATGCTTTGTATCAAAATCTTCGGTTGCTTCAATGATATCTTCATATGCAATATGTTCATCATAATTCCATATTGAGAACAAGTTTCCATTCTTTGCTTCTCTCGATTCAAATTGAGGTTTTTTTACCATGCATCGAGACAGGAGAAAGCCCCCAAGAACTAAGAATCCAAGGGAAATGGTGATGAGAACAAAAATTTTCACTTTGGTTACAATTGATTTGTTACTGGCTAGAAGACAAGGAGGGAAGCCCATGATGTCACCGCACAAATCCTTGTTTCCAATTAATGTGTCGGATGGATGATTGTGATCAAAATATGTAGGAATTGGACCTTTCAAAGAATTGTATGAGAAGTTGACATTATAAATAAAAATGTA
>CM017323.1:3920073-3995442 GCA_006937295.1 Carpinus fangiana
ACAACCACTTTTTTTTCCTGAAAAAAGGATATTTTCCTACCATTTGGTAAAGCAAAGGAAATTATTCAGTAAACAAATAAATATTCCAGTCGGTCACAAATAGTAGTTGAAAGTTGTCAGAGCCATTTCCTAGGTGACAGTTTAATGTCCTTGTTTTTATGCAGCCTTGCTTACAAGTATACTTTCGAACTGTACAGGGACCAGTACATGCCTATGTTGCCATTCCAGGAGGAAAGACTAGCTACCTTTCTGAGTTAAAAACGGGCAAAGAGGTCATAGTGGTTGATCAAAAAGGCCAACAACGTACTGCAATTGTTGGGCGAGTGAAGATAGAGACTAGACCACTCATTCTTGTTGAGGCAAAGGTTTGTGTCTTAAATTGGAGTGAGCAATAGTTTCATAACACTAAATCAAGTGAAGTTTCTTGGTTTCTCGGCGACTAAAAAATGTAGGATAAACACACTGCCAATCCCCTCCCAACATCCCACAAAACACTCAGCCTTGTATCTCTCATATGTTTGAATATCTCCTAACCTTGCTTTCCCCCCATATTCTAGATTTGTGTTGCTATTAAGCCCCTGCAAATGCT
Source organism: Carpinus fangiana (assembly GCA_006937295.1). NCBI lineage: Eukaryota > Viridiplantae > Streptophyta > Magnoliopsida > Fagales > Betulaceae > Carpinus > Carpinus fangiana. Next base: position 3,920,663 of record CM017323.1, read on the forward strand.
ATTGCATAATTTTTCCGGGAGAAAAAAGTTCTTGGTTGGATATTGCTTTGTCATCTAGCTAATCTTTCATATCTCCTAGAATTTGTGATATGTCTGAAGTTGTTGCTACTATATAATAGAGCTAATTGCTAATACTCTTTTACAATCTATATTCTGGTCTTGCAGAGAGATTCAGATAACCAAACTCTATACAGCATCCTTCTACAAAATGCAGAAACTGTTGCCCTTGTTTGTTCTTGCCAAGGTTTTTTTGTTCTGAGTTCAACAACTGGTTTCTAGTATTGTCAAATTCTTTTAGTTCATTGTATTTTTTTCCTCGTATGATAGGTTTGAACCTTGATCCCATCTTCTGCAGGGGCTGGGTTACAAAAAACAGCAATCCCCGTGACCTCACTCGAAGTTGGAGATAAAGTTATACTGAGATTACAGGGAGGGGCACGTCATACAGGAATAGAAATTCAAGAATTCATTGTGGAGAACTGAATGAGCAAGATGACATATTCTTTGGTCTAAACTTTGACTTCCAGTACTCTTACAGAGAGTAATGTTGCGGCATTCCAATGTAACCGTGAAATCATTCAAGGACGAAGAAATTGCGTAAATATATAATTTTTAATCATACTGTTCATCGTACCATTTGTCTACTTGCTTTCCAATGTTTAATGAGAGTACAATCTTATGCCTCATTTTCTGTATCTTCGACAGTGATCCCTGATTCGAAGCGCAAGTTTTGCAGCTAGCCCTGTGACTATTGAAAAAACTACTGAAAATCATTCAATGAGGAAACCTTCATTTATGCATTGATTCTTTGGACCTGCCCTTTTCCCATACGAGATACAAATCACTTATAACAGTTTTTGGTTGTAACACTCTAGTACCAATATGAATAGTCCACACAAAGAGTTGATGGTTTATAAGAGATATTCGTGGGTACTAAGTCTCATATTGCTTATTTACTATGTGAAATTGAGTTTTATTAGTGATTTTAGAGAAGTTATAAATTAACTAGTTATTTTGGGGTTATAGTGCAAATGTGATTAGAGCTTTTTCCAGAGTTGTTACATTGGTCATGTAAGGATATTTCATTGTTATTTAGAAAAGATAAAAACATTGAAGAATGATAACTCCTACAACATTAAGACTAAGAGTTGCAATCCACCTCCCATCACATAGCATTGAATAGGACCTACAAAACCCTTCAGGTTTGCCTTGGATGGTCTTCACTGGCGATTTAACCCAACCTCACTGTTAAAGTAATGATTAAGTGATTACATTTACCTCTTTTTATTGGCTTAAGCTTTGGGAATAACTAATAATTTAATATGGTATTAAATTCAAAGGTCCTTGGATTGAACTTTGACTCCATCAATTTACCAACATTTAAAATCAAGTATTCTACATATTGGATCTCACCTATTAAAGCCGAATTTTATGGGATCTACGTGTTGGATTTCACCTATTAAAAAAAGAGTTTAAACCTACACATAAGGGGGAGTGTTAAAGCAATGGACAACTAGTGATTTAACATTCACTTCCCCTCAGAGAAATTTTTAAAAATATGACTAAAAAGAAAAGACAAATTTTCAAAGATATGAATCATGATTGGCGGAGAAAGGATAAGGAAATCTTCGACTTTTATTTTTAATTTTTAATAAAATAGTGAAAACGAATACATCTAAAATGCCAAGTTGACGTCGAAGCCTCTCATGCAGCAAAGTCCAGTAATTAAGAGTTGGACCATGTTGTAGGGTTGTGCACGCGAAGGCTAAGAATAAGAGTCATCCAATCCACCGACAATATTCATCATCAAAGTAACAATCAGCCCTTTCCTCATCAATCACACACTTTGGATTAAAAAGAAATTTACAAGAAGACTTGGGGAAATTTAAAGCATAGGTGAAAAATTTGTAGAATTCCAAAAAACACATCAAAAAATTTAGTACGAATCATGTTGGTACGTATTCATTCAACAATGCCAACACCAAATAATTGGTCTGAACCTTAATTAAACATGGTTAGTGGTTGTACATATATGTCATAAAGCACACTTTCTCGCTCTATATATCTTCTCATTAAAGTATCATACTCAAAGTCATGAACATAACAATCAATCCTCTCCTTATCAATCATACACTTTGGATTCAAAAGGAAATTTCCAAGACGACTCCGGGAAATTTAAAACACGGGTGGAAAATTTGTAGCATTCCAAAAGACACATCAAAGAATTTCGTGAGAATCACGCTAGTAAGTATTCATTTAATGACGCCAATTGGTTTGAGCGTGGTTGGTGGTTATGCATATATGTCATAAAGCACACTTTCTCTCTCTCTCTCTCTATCTATATATATATATATATATATATATCTTCTCATTAAAGTATCAGACTCAAAAGTCATGAACATAACAATCAGCCCTCTCCTTATCAATCATACACTTTGGATTCAAAAGGAAATTTCCAAGACGCTTAGGGAAATTTAAAACACGGGTGGAAAATTTGTAGGATTCCAAAAAACACATCAAAGAATTTCGTGAGAATCACGTTGGTAAGCATTCATTCAACAATATCAACACCAAATAATTGGTTTGAACCAGTAGCAGAGCCAGGATTATAGTTTAGGTGGGTCAAATTTTTTTTTTACCAAATAAAAAAATTAACAAAATAAATAAACAATTTAACAAATATTAATTAATTTAAAACATATAAACAATAGGATGATAATAATAATAATAATAATAATAATAATAATAATAATAATAAAAATTCTTAAACAATGATCTATTAAAAGATTTGCCAAATTTAGCTCATATAGAATTTCATTGGAACTCAATAAAATTGCTGTTGTTCTTTGTATTCCTTAATATTATTTAAATATAATTATATATTTCATACATACAATTAAAATATGTAACAAAAAAATATATTCACGAATAATTAATTTAAAAAAATAATTTCACTATAAAAATTTAATCAATTTATAAGTTTAATTACGTAATTGAAATCTTTTAAGAAATAGTGGGAAATAATTTTTTGTTAAAACACAAATTATGGTTCTCCTTCTCTAATATTTTCTGATTTGTCAAATTGCATTGTAGGTTGTATAACTTGTATGGTACAGCACACATACTTAAATTATAATAAAAACAAAGACAATATTGGTTTGGTTAGAGTTTTTCTGTAATTAAGTGGCAGAGATTTTGGTTTTACGCAGAGTGGTAGAGTTTAACGGATCCGGATCCCTGGAATTCCAGGGGAATTCCAAATTCTGAAATTAGAAGATCCTAACCTTTTGTTTTATTTAAAGGTCCAAAATAAGCTACGTGACTAAAACTCCCTTACAGTTACATTGCCCCAGGTAAACAATTATTTTGTTGCTATAATTTATATGTTTATTTATTTATTTAGCCCGGTCCTGCCTATTATATCAAAACATTGAACTAGCCAAGTGGAACAAATGACTTTCCCAATATTTAGGAATACCTTATCATTTACTATTTGAATCAATTCATGGAATTTTGATGCATTGGAAAGTTTGGACCAACTTCGCTGTATTAAAAAATACAACAAAAAAAAAAAAAAAAGAGGAAAGAAATAAAGGTTTTTACATTTTTTAATATTTTATTTTTTATGCAGAGTTGGCCTATATAATGAAAGTTACTAAAAAATGCGATGTTTATAACTTTGGGGTGGTGGCATTGGAAATATTAATGGGAAGACATCCGATGGAACTCCTAACTTTATTGGCATCATCGTCTTTTCAAAACGTGATGTTACATTAAATATTAGACCAACGTATGCCACCTCCAACTTATCTGGTTGCACAGGATATTTTCCTTGTTGCTATGATAGCATTTGCATGCCTCCGGATCAAACGAAAGTCTTGGCCTACAATGAAACGTGTGTCTCATGAATTTCTTTCTTGGAAGAAATGAATAACCAAGCCTTTACATGCAATTTCACTATTGCAGCTAAGGAACCAAGAAATGTATATGGTTGGATCAGAGGATGAAAGTCAATTATGAAGTGAATTGCTTGTTTGATGAACTTGTATGAATAAAAAATTGTCGTGTTATCTTTTCAATATTTCTTCTTTCTGAACCATACATTTTGCATTAATAGATTCACATGGAGATCACCGATCGCACTAGAACATATGCAGGTTGAAGTAATAAATCAACGGCTTAAAATAAGAAAAGAAAACAAATAGTTACACTCGGCAATCAAACAGGGTATTCAGGGTATTAGATGTTTTAAAATCAGAGAAGAGGGAATGAAATTGGCTACAGCTGGAACATTTTCATGTGGTTACTAAATTGCAGTATCCACTCGATCGATATAATTAGGTGGTGCTTGGACAGAACATTTCACAAAAATTATCATAATTAAGAACACACACAAACTGACCAAATATTTTTCATTTAAATTGTATTGGCGATTGTTTTAGTTGTTTAGAAAAGATAAAGATATGGAAGAATGATAACTCCTGCATCTTGCATTTATGATATAGTATCATGATCCTAGGCTCTTTAAATCTTAGTCTCGTTTTTAAATTAAATATATCATATTTTAACATTGTAATATTTAGTGACAATTTGTTGAGGTAAAAAATTGTGGAACATTTAATTTAAGAATAATAATAATAAAAAAAAACTTTTAGGACTAATAAATTATTCTGCACTTCCACGGGATTTAAAAAGAAGACAAGAGTTCGAGAGAATTACGTCGGGAATTATTATACCTTGACTCCCAGTCCACAAGTCTGTCCCCCCTCGGATCTAGCCTTCTTTTATCTAAAGGTGTAGAAACCATAACCTTTTACCACAAAAGTCACAATTTTACTGCAACCTTTTATCCCAAAATGACTAGAAAACAAAATGGCTAGCTTAATTACAATGATAAAAGATTGAGTAATGTTGCACCAAAATAGTGAAATTCAAATTACAATATTTGAGGCTTATATAGGGTTTACAATAAATAGGAATAACCTCCATCCAAAGTTCAGCAAAATAATTCCCATTTCTAAGTCCCTTCACCATCCACATCATTCCCATTTCTCAGCTTCAGTGTAAATCTACAACACACAAGCATAACATATTTACTATTAAAGCTCATTATCTTTGTTAGACCCTTGTACCCATCTACTTACTACTTATCACATTATATGTAACATATATATTTTATTTCTATTGTTGTTTACCCCCAATTTATAATATTCATAAACACAAATAATAATAATAATAATAATAATAATAATAATAATAATAGCTATTACAAGTGGCAGGCAGCTAAATTGATATTAAAACACTCTTTTTCATCCTTGAGAATGTGTGAACACGCCTATACATATATATATTTTAAGAAAATTTATTTTTACTTTTTTAAAAGTGAATTAGCATATAAATAGTACAAAATTATGGTAATGTTATTCTATAAGGAAATACTATATGGGCCACCCAAAAGGAGAACGTACATCTGACTCCACCACTGAGTGTGTTAAGGAAAATATAAGAATGTAATTATGTAATCAAGTATCAGATAATGTGAAAAGGCAAATAAGGAGATCTTTCTACATTCGGTTGAGAAAATCATATATAGGCTAATTCCCCTGCTTTAGTACTTTCAATTCAGGTTAATTAATATATATTCCATGCACTGCTCGATATTACCATTTTCTCAACTGGCTCAACCTCCATGTAAATAAATTTAATCTTCCTATATATATATGTTTCATGTGATTCCAAGATACCCAACTTTTCCGCGTCAGTTATAGTTCAGAATTAATGTTTCTTTAACCATATTAAGTACTCGTACATGTCTCCAAGTGGGTTGCGAAATGTAAAGATTTTACTAGTCTTGTTCATCCATGAAGAGCTAGCACATGAGGCATTGATAGTCTGAGTCTTCTCAAGGTCCAATTATTGCGCACACGTACATTTGGTCGCTCACATCATCAAGTAGTGTTGAATTGTGAAGGTGTGTTGAAAATTATAAAGCTAGTTTTAATGAGTTGGTTGCACTCTCTTGTCCAAAGGAGTTATAAGTCTGTATCTGGCATGGATTCAATACGTTTGGAATTCCACCCCGAATTCTAGCTGGACCATGTTGTACGAGCACGCGTAAGACAACATTCATCCACCAACAAAGGCCACGGGGAAATTTCCAAGACGATTCAAGGAAACCATACGGGTGGAAAATCTGCACTTCCATATATATCGGATTCAAAAAGTTGACAAGAGTTTCGTGAGAATTACGTTGGGAATTATTATACCTTGACTCCCAGTCCACAAGTCTCCCCCCCCCCCCCCCCAGATCTAGCTTAATTTCTTATTAAAGTGTACGTCTCGAGTAAACAATCAAACCTTTTGCACGTCATACAGGAATAGAAATTCAGGAATTCATTGTGGAGAACTGAATGAGCAAGATGGCATATTCTCTGGCTGTGATGTAAACAGAGATTGATCCAAAGTCAATTCTTTGGTCTAAACTTTGACTTCCAGTACTCTTACAGAGAATAATGTTGCGGCATTCCAATGTAACCGTGAAATCATTCAAGGACGAAGAAATTGCAGAAGTATATAATTTTTAATCATATTGTTCTTCGTACCATTTGTCTACTTGCTTTCCAATGTTTAATGAGTCTACAATAGTATGCCTCATTTTCTGTATCTTTGACAGTGAGCCCTGATTGGAAGCGCAAGTTTTGCAGCTAGTCCCATGACTAATGAAACAACTACTGAAAATGCTGTGTAGTTTTTTATTTTTTATTTTTTACAGAACCTAAACCAAATCTCAGATTGTTAAATTACCGGTTGTCCCAAAAGCTTAAGCTGATAGGAAGAGGTAAATTTAATCACTTAACCATTACTTTAACACTCCCCCTCACGTGTGGGCTCAAATTCCTTTTTAATAGGTGAGGCCCAACACGTAAAATATTTAATTTAAATGGGGGGTGAATTGATGGAGTTAAGGTTCGATCTTATGACCTTTGGCTCTGATACCATATTAAATTACCGGTTATCCCAAAAGCTTAAGCTGATAGGAAAAGGTAAATTTAATCACTTAACCATTACTTTAACACAGATGATTCCTTGTAAATATTGCGGGACAATTCCAGCGAAATTCTGCAATTCAACGGATGCAATGGAACGAGAATTATTAAATTTGTTCAAACCAAACCTTGACTTCTCCACACACTCGCAATCCATCTGTAACTTTCTCATGGAAGTTTCCCAAGTTGTTTGAACATAACAATCAACCCTTTGCCATTGCTCTATCAATCATACTCAAAAGGAAATTTCCAAGATGGTTTCAGGGAAGCTTCAGACGGGTGGAAAATTTTCAGTTTCATAGGATTTGAAAAGACAAGAATTTCATTGTCTTTGCCTCATATTGGACCTGACAATTAATCATGGCTAATAGTCAAGTCATCCAACGACCATGCAAGTGGGAGGAAATTTCCAAGACCGTTTCAAAGAAAGCATGCGGGTGGAAAATTTGCAGTTCCATAGGATTCGGAAAGAGAAGAAGTTCGAGAGAATCACGTTGGAAGTCATTCATTCAACGTCAACACAAAACAATTGATCTGAAACCTTCACTCCCACTCCACAAAGTCTGGCCCCTCTTATCTTTCTTATTAAAGTGTCACGATTAATGAAACAGAACAATCAACCCTTTTGTCATTGCCCTCACCAGTCATACACTTGTAACCATGGCATCCTCCGTTTTCGTTTCCATTTCCATTATGGTCTTAGCATGTATGCTGTTGTGTGGAACTTATTTGGATAGTGGAGCTCATTTTGTGGGAGCATCTGATTCATCAGCACAACAACTAGAAGCAAAGGCTCTGCTGGAGACCGGATGGTGGAGTAGTTACAGCAACGATACCTCAAGTCATTGCAACTGGACCGGTATTACTTGCAACTCTGGTGGAAGTGTTACAGAGATTCACTTGACTTATGATGATCTCTATAACTCGAATTTTCATCAGGACTATTGGTATGAGTTGAATCTCAACTTCTCATATTTTCCTAATTTAGTTCATCTTCATCTTTCCGACTTTTATTTTGGTGGGAGTATTCCACTTGAGATAGGTACTCTATCGAAACTCACTCATCTTAATTTGTCCAACAATAGTTTAGATGGGAGTATTCCACTTGAAATAGGTACTCTATCCAAACTCACTCATCTTGATTTGTCCAACAATTATTATTTTCAAGGGAGTATTCCATTTGAGATAGGTACTCTATCGAGACTCACCCACCTTCATTTGTCTAATAGTAACTTGATAGGTGAGTTGCCTCTTTCACTTACAAACCTCACCCAGTTAGTGAGGTTTGACATTTCTTCTAATCAAATCAGTGGTTTCATCCCTGAAAGATTGGAAAATCTGAAAAATCTCGTTGAATTACATTTGAGTGAAAACACATTCACTGGATCCATCCCTTCATCTCTTGGGCTTTTAACCAATCTCACCCATCTAGATATGTCTAGAAATCATCTCAATGGTTCCATCCCTGAAAAGTTGGGATATTTGAAAAATCTTGTTGAATTACATTTGAGTGGAAACAGATTCACTGGACCCATCCCCTCATCTCTTGGGCTTTTAACCAATCTCACCCATATGGATATGTCTATAAATCATCTCAATGGTTCCATCCCTGAAAAGTTGGGAAACTTGAAAAATCTCGTTGAATTACATTTGAGTGAAAACACATTCACTGGACCCATCCCTTCATCTCTTGGGCTTTTAACTAATCTCACCCATTTGAATATGTCTACAAATCATCTCAATGGTTCCATCCCACCAGAAGTGGGGATGCTAAACAATTTCGCCTACTTGGACCTAAGCAATAACAAGCTCATTGGTCCAATTCCTTCGACTCTGGGCCATTTAAGTCTTTTGAATTCTTTGGACCTTTCAAGGAATCAAATCAGTGGTCCAATCCCTTTGACTATTGGCAATTTATTTCAGTTGCTTACTTTGAAGCTTAGTGCAAATCAAATCAATTGTTCCATCCCGGTCGAAATAGAGCATTTGAGGAATTTGGCTTTTTTGTGTCTCGATCATAATAATATCATTGGTCAAATACCTACTCAACTCAGCAACGTTCGTGAGCTACTATATCTTGACCTCAGTCATAACTTTCTTAGTGGGGAAATACCTATTGAACTTAAAGCTGCACAAAATGGCAAACTACAGCACTTGGATCTCCGCTACAATAATCTCACCGGCAATATTCTCCCTTTTTTAACTTCTATTCGAACAGTCAATTTGTCATACAATTCTTTGAAAGGTCCAATTCCATTTCAATACTATCAGCATCAAGCATATTACACGTTAATTGGCAACAAGGATTTGTGCGGTGGCAACTTCAAGGGTTTCCCTCCTTGCCCTCATATTTCCCCAGCTAGTAACAAATCAAGAAAACCCAAACTAGAAATTTTGGTTCCAGTAGCCATTTTCTTTGGAGTTCTAGTTCTTGGGGGCTTTCTTCTCTCAGGACACAAGGTTAAGAAAACCCAATCTAACTCAGGAGAAATAAAATGGGAACTTGTTTTCGATATGGAATTATGATGGATATATTGCATATGAAGACATCATTGAAGCAACTGAGGACTTTGATATAAAATATTGCATTGGAATTGGCGGTTATGGTAGTGTTTACAAAGCAGAATTACCTTGTGGCAAAGTGATTGCCTTAAAAAAACTTCATCGATTGGAGGCTGAAAACCCAACTTTTAATATGAGTTTCAGGAATGAGGTAAAAGTGTTAACAGAGATTCGGCATCGAAACATTATAAAACTTCATGGGTTCTGTTTACATAAACGATGCATGTTTTTGGTTTATGAGTATATGGAAAGGGGAAGCCTATTTTGTGTGTTGAGCAATGATGTTGAAGCTATAGAATTGGATTGGAGCAAGAGGGTGAACATCATCAAATGCACCGCCCATGCCTTATCTTACATGCATCATGAATGCATTCCAACAATTGTTCATCGAGATATAACAAGCAACAATATCTTATTGAACTCGAAACTAGAGGCTTTTGTCTCTGATTTTGGTACAGCTAAACTCCTTGATCCTGATTCCTCCAATCAAACATTAGTTGCAGGCACTTACGGTTACATTGCCCCAGGTAAACAATTATTTTGTTGCAATAATTTATATGTTTATTTATTTATTTTGCCCAGTCCTACGGCTCCTACCTATTATTTAAAAACATTAAACTAGTCAAGTCGAACAAATGACTTTCCCAATATTTAGGAGTACCTTATCATTTACTATTTGAATCAATTCATGCATGATCGCAAACAACCACTTTCACTATGGAATTTTAATGCAATGGCAAGTTTGCAAAAGAAAGGAAAAGAGAGAGAGAGAGAGAGAGAGAGAAAGGAGAGTGAGAAAGAAAGGTTTTTACATTTTTTAATAATTTTTTTTTCTCTATGCAGAGTTGGCCTATACAATGAAAGTTACTGAAAAATGCGATGTTTATAGCTTTGGAGTGGTGGCATTGGAAATATTAATGGGAAGACATCCAACGGAACTCCTAACTTCATTAGCATCACCATCTTCTCAAAACATGATGTTACATGAATTATTAGACCAACGTTTGCCACCTCCAACTCATATGGTTGCACAAGATATTTTTCTTGTCACTGCAATAGCATTTGGATGCCTCCAAATCAGACCAAAGTCTCGGCCTACAATGAAGCATGTGTCTCAAGAATTTCTTTCTCGAAAGAAATCAATAGCAAAGCCTTTACATGCAATTTCACTATCACAGCTAAGGAGCCAAGAAATGTATATGGTTCGATCAGGGGATGAAAGTCAATTATGAAGTGAATTGCTTGTTTGATGAACTTGTATGAATTAAAAAATGTTGTGTAATCTTTTCAATATTTCTTCTTTCTGAATCATACATTTTGCATTAATAGATTCACATGGAGATCACCGATCGACCGCACTAGAACATATGCAGGTTGAAGTAATAAATCAACGGCTTAAAAGTAAATAAGAAAAGAAAACAAATAGTTACACTCGGCAATCAAACAGGGCATTAGATGTTCTTAAAATCTCGATATATAACTGGCTTTTCAGCTTGCTCATGAAGAAAGGTAAGAGGCAGAGGCCCTGCAGTAGTGAATAACATGATTATAATCAGAGAAGGAGGAATGAAATTGGCTACAGCTGGAACATTTTCATGTGGTTACTAAATTGCAGTATCCACTCGATCGATATAATTAGGTGGTGTTTGGACAGAACATTTCACAAAAATTATCATAATTAAGAACACACACAAACAGACCAAATATTTTGCATTTAAATTGTATTGGCGATTGTTTTAGTTGTTTAGAAAAGATAAAGAGATGGAAGAATGATAACTCCTGCATCTTGCATTTATGATATAGTATCATGACCCTAGGCTCTTTAAATCTTAATCTCGTTTTTAAATTAAATAGATCATATTTTAACATTTTAATATTTAGTGACAAATGTTGAGGTAAGAAAACTGTGGAACATTTAATTTAAGAATAATAATAAAATAAAATAAAAAACTTTTAAGACTAATAAATTAATCTGCACTTCCACAGGATTCAAAAAGAAGACAAGAGTTCGAGAGAATTACGTCGGGAATTATTATACCTTGACTCCCAGTCCACAAGTCTATCCCCCATCAAATCTAGCCTTCTTTTATCTAAAGGTGTAGAAACCATAACCTTTTACTACAAAAGTCACAATTTTATTGCAGGACCTTTCTCAAAAGTTCTTGCAACTATGCCAACCTTTTATCCCCTAAGGATGTAGAAACTAAGACATTTCTCAAAGGTCACAATTTTACTGCAACCTTTTATCCCAAAATGACTAGAAAACAAAATGGTTAGCTTAATTACAATGATAAAAGATTGAGTAATGTTGCACCAAAATAGTGAAAGGAAAATGTAACAATGTAATTATGTAATCAAGTACTAGATAATGTTAAAAGGCAATGCAAATAAGGAGATCTTTCTACATTCGGTTGAGAAAATCATATATAGGCCAATTCCCTTGCTTTGGTACTTTCAATTCAGGTTAATTAATATATATTCCATGCACTACTCGATATTACCATTTTCTCAACTGGCTCAACCTCCATGTAAATAAATTTAATCTTCCTATATATGTTTCATGTGATTCCAAGAGACTCAACTTTTCCGTGTCATTTATAGTTCAGAGTTAATGTTTCTTTAACCAGATTAAGTACTCGTACGTGTCTCCAAGTGGGTTGAGAAATGTAAAGAGTTTACTAGTCTTGTCCATCCATGAAGAGCTAGCACAAGAGGCATCGATAGACTGGAGTCTTCTCAAGGTCCAATTATTGCGCACACGGGCATTTGGTCGCTCACATCATCAATTAAGTACTGTTGAATTGTGAAGGTGTGTTGAAAATAATAAAGCTCCTTTTCATCTGGATTCAATACGTGTGGAATTCCAGCCCAAATTATGGTTGGACCATGCTGTACGAGCACGCGTAAAGACTACTAGATAGTCTTTAAAATGTCCTAAGTCGTGTGAACATAACAATCAACCCTTTGTCATTGCCCTATCAATCATACTCAAGGAAATTTCCAAGACGTTTTCAGGGAAGCAGCAGACGGATGGAAAATTTACAGTTCCATAGGATTTGGAAAGACAAGAATTTCATTGTGTTTGCCTCATATGGGACCTGGCAATTAATCATGGCTAATAGTCAAGTCATCCAACGACCATGCAAGTGGGAGGAAATTTCCNTAGATTTGTGTTGCTATTAAGCCCCTGCAAATGCTATTGCATAATTTTTCCGGGAGAAAAAAGTTCTTGGTTGGATATTGCTTTGTCATCTAGCTAATCTTTCATATCTCCTAGAATTTGTGATATGTCTGAAGTTGTTGCTACTATATAATAGAGCTAATTGCTAATACTCTTTTACAATCTATATTCTGGTCTTGCAGAGAGATTCAGATAACCAAACTCTCTACAGCATCCTTCTACAAAATGCAGAAACTGTTGCCCTTGTTTGTTCTTGCCAAGGTTTTTTTTGTTGAGTTCAACAACTGGTTTCTAGTATTGTCAAATTTTTTTAGTTCATTGTATTTTTTTCCTCGTATGATAGGGTTGAACCTTGATCCCATCTTCTGCAGGGGCTGGGTTACAAAAAACAGCAATCCCCGTGACCTCACTCGAAGTTGGAGATGAAGTTATACTGAGATTACAGGGAGGGGCACGTCATACAGGAATAGAAATTCAAGAATTCATTATGGAGAACTGAATGAGCAAGATGACATATTCTTTGGTCTAAACTTTGACTTCCAGTCTTACAGAGAATAATGTTGCGGCAATCTAATGTAACCGAGAAATCATTCAAGGACGAAGAAATTGCATTAGTATTTAATTTTTAATCATATTGTTCTTCGTACCATTTCCATTTGTCTACTTGCTTTCCAATGTTTAATGAGTCTACAATCTTATGCCTCATTTTCTGTATCTACGACAGTGAGCCCCGATTCGAAGCGCAAGTTTTGCAGCTAGTCCTGTGACTATTGAAAAAACTATTAAAACTTCTGCATGATTTTTTTTATTTTATTTAATTTTTAATTTTAATTTTAATTTTAATTTTTTTTACAGCATCTATTTGCCAGATGATTCCTTGGAAATATTGTCAGAAAATTCCTGCGAAATTCTGCAATTCGATGGATGCAATGGAACGAGAATTATTAAATTTGTTCAAACCAAACGTTGACGTTTAGTCCTTATGTCTCCACAGACTTGCAATCCTCTGTAACTTTCTCATGGACGATTCCCAAGTCGTTTGAACATAACAATCAACCATTTGCCATTGCCCTATCAGTCATACTCGAAAGGAAATTTCCAAGATAGTTTCGGGGAAGCAGCAGACGGGTGGAAAATTTGCAGTTCCATAGGATTTGAAAAGACGAGAATTTCCTTGTGTTCGCCTCATATGGGACCTGACAATTAATCATGGCTAATAGTCAAGTCATCCAACGGCCATGCAAGTGGGAGGAAATTTCCAAGATGGTTTCAGAGAAAGCATACGGGTGGAAAATTTGCAGTTCCATAGGATTCGAAAAGAGAAGAAGCTCGTGAGAATCACGTTGGAAGTCATTCATTCAACGTCAACACAAAATAATTGGCCTGAAATTGAATCTCAACTTCTCTTCCTTCCTAATTTAGTCCACCTTGATCTGTCTCGTAATAATTTTCAGGAGAATATTCCACTTGAGATAGATGCACTATCGAAACTCACTCATCTTGATTTGTCCAACAATAATCTTCAAGTGAGTATTCCACTTGAGATAGATACTCTATCGAGACTCACCCACCTTCATTTGTTTGTCCTATAATAACTTAAAAGGCGAGTTGCCTCTTTCACTTACAAGCCTCATCCAATTAGTGAGGTTTGACATTTCTTTTAATCAAATCAATATGGTTTCATCCCTTAAAGAATAGGAAATCTGAAGAACTTGGTTCAGTTTCATTTGAATGAAAATAACTTCTCTGGACCAATCCCTTCATCTTTATGTCTCTTAATTAACCAATCTCACTCATCTAGATATGTCTACAAATTATCTCAATAGTTCCACGATTTCCATCCTTGAAAAGTTGAGATCCCTGGAAAATCTTGTTGAATTACATTTGAGTGAAAACACATTCACCGGACCCATGCCATCATCTATTGGGCTTTTAACTAATCTTTATGGAATTAGATTTATAATTTAAATATTAGAGATTATATGTTATCATTAAAGATAATATATTATCATTATAAGTAGTTTATTTCTATTAGTCTTTTATATCTATTATGTTTTGTAATTATCTATTTAATGTGAACAAGTTTATTAATGGAAGTAAGCAAAAATTAATATTATTCAGCCTTAAGTTGATTTGGGAGGCATTAAGGTTCCTCGAACTACTATTATTTATCCAAAATTAAGCCCGTAACATGGACCAATGAAGAGCTAGAGGCCCTTCAATGTACGTGTTGTTGGATGGTTTTGAGCCTCCCCCAATCTCAAAAGCTAGCTCAAGAGGTGATGCTTTCCCTCATACTTATAAATTGACCACTGGCCAACCCATTCCACAACCGATGTGAGATAGCCCCAACATGTGTGACATAACTATTGCCGAAGCTGGAACATTTTCACGTGTTTAATAAATTGCAGTATCCACTCAATAGATATAACTAGGTGGTGTTTGGACAGAACTTTTAACTAAAATTATCATAAGAACAAACACAAACAGACCAAATATTTGCATTTAAAAGATAAAAGAGATGGAAGAATGATAACTCCTTCAGATTGAGGTCATCACACACCGTTGAATAGGACCTACTAAACGCTTGAGGTTCGTCTTGGGTGGTCTTCCCCAGCAATTTGATGGATTGCACAAAAAAAAAAAAACCACACTCTCCCGCGTACGTGAAGACTAAAGACAACATTCATCCACCGACGAAGGCGATTCTCGAAATGCCCAAACTAATATATATATTGAAAGAAAATTGATTTTTTACATTTTTAAAGTGAATTAACATATAAATAGTACAAACCAATTATGGGAATATTATTCCACAAGGAAACACTACATGGGCCACCCAAAAGGAAAATATCTGACTGTGCCACTGAGCGTGTAAGGAAAATGTAACAAAGTAATTATGTAATCAAATACCAGATAATGTTGGGAGCTGTTTGTTTGTAACTTCGCACTATTGTTTCCATTTTGGGTATATTGTTGGGTAACTTACTCCTTTTTCGGTTTTTTATTGTTTAGAATTTTCCACTCTCTTTTTATTTCAAATAAAGAGTGATAAAAATCCTCTCTTTTGACCATTTTTCCTATTTTTAATTAGAAAAAAAGTACTAGATAATGTTAAAATTGAAATAATTAAGGATACCTTTCTACGTCGAAACATCGGTTGAAAAAATCGTATAGAGGCCAAATCCCCTGCTTTACTCTCAATTCAGGTTAATTAATATTCCATGCACTGCTCGATATTACCATTTCTCAACTGGCTCAACCTACATGTAAATAAATTTAATCTTCTTATGTTTCATGTGATTCCAAGATGCTCTACTTTTCCGCGTCAACTCGTGTCTCCGAGTCCAAGTGGGTTGAGAAAGGTAAAGAGTTTACTAGTCTTGTCCATCCATGAAGAGCACAAGAGGCACTGAGGTGGTGTTTGGCAAACAACAACGAAACATCACAACTCTTTATCTCATTTAAAAAAAAAAAAAAAATCAACATAAAAATATTTTTACTTTTTATGTCACATTATTTACTTTTTATTATTATTTAAATTTTAAAAAAAATTACTATAAAACAGAACTTTTTTATATTTCAATAATACTTTTTTATTTTTCTATACTAATTATTACACTCATATTTTTCTTCAGCAACATGAACAGAGTGCCTTGTAAAATTCACGTTGTTTACCAAACAAGGCATGAGTCTTCTCGGGGTCCAATTATTGCACACACGTACATTTAGTAAATTAGTAGCGTGGAATTACGCTCACAACATCAAGTAGTGTTGAATTGTGAAGGTGTATTGAAAATAATAAAGCTACTTTTAATGAGTTGGTTGCAGTCTCTTGCCCGAAGGAGTTGTAAGTCAGTATCTGGATTCAATACGAGTGGAAAATCTTCACTTCGATATATAAAAGGATTAATCAAAAAGAAGAAAAGAGTTTCGTGAGAATTACGTCGGGAATTATTATGCCTTGACTCCCAGTCCACCAAGTCTTCCCCCCCTCGGTCCCTCGGATGTAGCTTTCTTATTAAAGTGTACGTCCCGAGTCATGTATATATATGGACATAACAATCAACCATTTTGCCATTCAATCATACACTTACTGCTTGTAAACAATGGCACCCTCTGTTTCCATTTCCATTGTGGTCGTAGCGTGGGCTACTTGTATCCTGTTGTGCGGAATGTATTTGGAGGACAGTGGAGCTTGGTTTGCGGGAGCATCTGAATCATCAGCACTACAACTGGAAGCAAAGGCTCTCCTGGAGAGTGGATGGTGGAGTGATTATAGCAATGACACCTCAACTCGTTGCCGTTGGCCTGGTATTACTTGCAATGCTGGTGGAAGCGTCACAGAGATTGACATGACTGATCAGCAGCTCAATGGAGATAAGTTAAAACTCAACTTCTTATCTTCCTTACCTAATTTAGTCACCCTTGTTCTTCAAGAAAATAATCTTCGAGGGAGCATCCCTTCATCTCTATGGCTCTTAACCAATCTCACTCATTTGGATCTGTCTTATAACCAATTCAATGGTTCCATTCCCCCAGAAATAGGAAATCTAAGGAATCTCGTTCAATTAAGTCTAGGTGAAAACAACTTCAATGGACCAATCCCTTCATCTCTTTGGCTCTTAACCAATCTCACCCTTCTGGATCTGTCTTATAACCGATTCAATGGTTTTATAGCGTCAGAAATAAGGATGCTAAAGAGTCTTGTCTCTTTGGACCTAAGTCGTAACATGCTCGTTGGTCAAATCCCTTCTACTATGGGCAATTTAACTCATTTGAAATATTTGTTCCTTGATATCAATCAAATCAATGGTTTCATTCCCCCAGAAATAGGCAATATGGAGAATTTGACTTACTTGTTCCTTGAAAATAACAGTCTTAGCGGTCCAATCCCTTCTACTCTAGGCCATTTAACTCATTTGAAATATTTGTCTCTCAGTAGCAATCGAATCAATGGTTCAATTCCTCCAGAAATAGGCAATATGCAGAATTTGACTTACTTGTACATTGAAAATAACAGCCTTAGTGGTCAAATCCCTTCTACTCTGGGCCATTTAACTCATTTGGAAAGTTTGTCCCTTGGTAGCAATCGAATCAATGGTTCCATTCTCCCAGAAATAGGCAATATGGAGAATCTGATTTACTTGAATCTTGAGAATAACAACCTTAATGGTTATGTCCCGGTAGAAATGGGGAATTTGAAGAAGTTGACCCATCTATTTCTCGAATGTAACAATCTCATTGGTTCAATTCCTATTGAGCTAACCGGTTGCACTTCGTTGGAGAACTTGATATTGAGCAACAACTCCTTAAGTGGAAGCATTCCCTATCACATCGGAAATCTCAATTCGTTGTCTACCATAAACCTTAGTCATAACTCTATTAGTGGGAAAATACCTTTTGAACTTGGGGGCATAGAATCTTTAGCAGTCTTGGATCTTAGCTACAATAATCTTTCCGGCAACATACCCCTTTCTTCACTTTTGTATCACATATCAACTTGTCATACAATTCTTTGGTGGGTCAAATACCAAACGGTTATCAAAATCATACATCTGACTCATTCATTGGCAACAAGCACTTATGTGGTGATTTTGTGGGTTTTCCTCCTTGCCTTCTTCCAATTTTCCCTCCTTCCCTTCCACTTTCCGCCTCAGCCAGTAACAAATCAATTGTATCCAAAGTAAATATCGTTGCACCCATCAGCATTTTCCTTGGATGCTTAGCCCTTGGGGGCTTTTGTTTTTTCCTGTCTCAACGTGTGGTCAACAAAACCCGATCTATGTCAACGGAAAGAAAGAATGGGAACTTGTTCTCAATATGGAATTATGATGGAAATATTGCATATGAAGACATAATTCAAGCAACCGAGGATTTTGACATAAAATACTGCATTGGGACAGGTGGTTATGGTAGTGTTTACAGAGCAGAACTACCTAGTGGCAAAGTAGTTGCCTTGAAGAAACTTCATCGCTTAGAGGCTGAGAATCCAGCTTTTGATAAGAGTTTCAAGAACGAAATAAAGGTGTTAACACAGATCAAGCATCGAAACATTATAAAGCTTTATGGGTTTTGTTTACATAAGCGATGTATGTTTTTGGTTTATGAGTACAAGGAAAGGGGAAGTCTGTTTTGTGTCCTAAACAATGACATTGAAGCTGTGGAATTAGATTGGAGCAAGAGGGTAAACATCATCAAAGGCACAGCACATGCCTTATCTTACATGCATCATGAGTGCATCCCTGCAATTGTTCATCGAGATATATCAAGCAACAATATTCTATTGAACAATAAACTAGAGGCTTTTGTCTCTGACTTTGGCACAGCAAAACTTCTTGATCCGGACTCTTCCAATCAAACATTAGTTGCAGGCACTTGTGGTTATATTGCTCCAGGTAAACCATTCTTTTCTTGCTATAATTGATAATCTTTATTTATTTATTTTCTTTAACATTATCTACTATTCTAGAGCATAAAACTAGTCATATATGTAGAACAAACATCTTCCCCAATATTTGAGTTAGTAGGCTTACCTTGCCATTTACTATTTGAATCTATTCACGCATTATCGTAAACAACCACTTTCAATATGAANATATATCAAGCAACAATATTCTATTGAACAATAAACTAGAGGCTTTTGTCTCTGACTTTGGCACAGCAAAACTTCTTGATCCGGACTCTTCCAATCAAACATTAGTTGCAGGCACTTGTGGTTATATTGCTCCAGGTAAACCATTCTTTTCTTGCTATAATTGATAATCTTTATTTATTTATTTTCTTTAACATTATCTACTATTCTAGAGCATAAAACTAGTCATATATGTAGAACAAACATCTTCCCCAATATTTGAGCTAGTAGGCTTACCTTGCCATTTACCATTTGAATCTATTCACGCATTATCGTAAACAACCACTTCCAATATGAAACTTTTATGCAACGGAAAGTTTTGACCAACTTCGTTTCATTGAAAAATATACAAAAGAAAAAAAATAAATAAATGGAAAGAAAGGGTTTTACATTTGTAATAGTTTTAATTTTTTAATTTTTTTTTTTCATATGCAGAGTTGGCCTATACCATGAAAGTTACTGAAAAATGCGACGTTTATAGCTTTGGAGTAGTGGCGTTGGAAATATTAATGGGAAGACATCCAACGGAACTCTTGACTTCATTATCATCATCTTCTTCTCAAAACGTGATGTTACATGAAATATTAGACCAACGTCTACCACCTCCAACTCATCTAGTTGCACAAGATATTTTTCTTATCGCTACAATAGCATTTGCATGTCTACACACCAAACCAAAGTCTCGGCCTATAATGAAATGTGTGTCTCAAGAATTTCTTTCTCGAAAGAAGCCAATAGCCAAGCCTTTGCATGCATTTTCATTGTGGCAACTAAAGAACCAAGAAATGTAGAGGATGAAGCTCAATTATGAAGTGTTTGTTGTTAGGTTGAGTATTATATAATATATTGTTTGATGAGCTTGTTTGAATAAAAAATGTTATGTACGAGAATTATAATGCCATAACAATTATATAACTTTATTGGCTTTACCCATCTTTTTTATCACGTTACATACATGCATATATATCATGTACCTGATTAAAAATAAAATAAGAAATGCAATTAAGCAATATATATACAAGGAATTAATGTGCTTCAACAAAGATGTGCGGTGGCTAAACATGCCAAAAATTACATCCGAATATAAGGATAGGCTTTAGAAAATTACATCCGAATATAAGGATAGGCTTTAGAGTGTCTCATCGATTCATTTATCCAAAGTGATGATGATAACCTTAATGCAGTCAAATGTTGAAGATTTCGCCATCAATGAGAGAGCAGAAGATTTTGAAATTAATGTTCTTAATTTAGATTACAGACCACATAAGTGCAGCTTAATTCATGATTCTCTCCAGGGCTTCTCCAATCTCCACCAATTATGTATCAAAAAGAAATACTCCATTATCCAAAACTGACGACAAAGCCAAAGCCAAACTGTCACCTATCAAACCCGCCCCCAAATTTCTTAGATTCCCAAGATTGCTGCATCTCTTAAAAGATGGCATAATAAGAAAAGAATACAAAATGGGTATCAAAGAGATAATACAGTGGATTTCAAACACTCGGTTTGGGCGACCGGTAAAGATGGTTATGGTGGTAGGGAGAAGCATGCAGAGCATTCGGTATGGAGAGACTCCTGGTTGGTTGTCTATTCCTTGAGAACCCCGTCTGAATTCTAATGCTATTTCTAGCATTTGGGTATGACCCCATACGCTCTGTTTGCATGGCCTGAAAGTAGGATGAAGAAGAAGCCATGTCCTTGAGGTTGGGCAGAGGCATTAGTGCTTCAACAACTTCACTCATCAGAGGTCTGGCTTTAGGGTCACGGCTAAGGCAGTGGGCAGCTAACTGAAGTGCTTTCTGAGCGCCTTTGATTGAGAACCGACCTTCAAGCCGAGGATCTAGAAGTCGATAGAACCTTCGCCTCTCTGCAAGATGTGGACGTGCCCATTCGACTAAGTTATGCTCCCCATTTGGTTGGTTTTTGTCCATGGATCTTCGGCCCGTCAACATTTCAAGCAAAACCACACCAAAGCTGTAGACATCACTCTTTGATGTAAGATGTCCTAGACAAGAAAGATAGTATTAGGCATTGGTGCTTCAGATAGATTCCTTAAAACCCACTAATTAGGGCCAACTAATGACTTTTAGCCCTTGATTTAGTGTTGTCGACTAACATTTTTATGTTCCATACTTGTATAGTCTAAGTCATCATTCATCCCTTCAAATCAAATTCTTCTGTTCTCCCTTTCAAAACTAAGAACATTGATTTCCAAAATCTTTTGAAGGTACAATAGTTATACAAGTGGCTGTTATACAAGTGGCAGGCAGCTAAATTGACATTAAAACTTTAATACACTCTTTTTAATCATTGAGAATGTGTGTGCACGCGCCTATATACATATATATATTGAAAGAAAATTGATTTTTATATGCATATATATATTGAAAAAAAATATTCAGTTTCACTTTTTTTTTTTTTTTTAGATAATTAATGTTTTATAGAAAACGCACAGAGGGGCGCAACTCTAGTACACATGAAGAATACAAGAGAACACTTAATGGGGGCTAGAGAAGAGAAGAAGAAAATCAAAAAAAGAAATCACACTGGGGGGCAAGCCAAGCTGCCGCCCAAGTGAATAAGGTAGTGAGAAAGAAATGTAAAAGATCCTCCAAGCTTCTTTCTGAATCCTCGAAAAATCTCTCATTCCAAGCTTTTTTTAAGTGAATTAAAATATAAATTGTACAAACTTATGGTAATATCATTCCGCCACTAAGTGTGTAAGGAAAATGTAACAATGTTATCAAGTACCAGATTATGTTAAAAGGGAAAAAAGGAGATCTTTCTATATTGAAACATCGGTTGAAAAAATCATAGGCAGATTCCTGGATCACCTGGTAAGAATTTGACCGAGGACAATGAATGCCAATCTAGTAGCAGCGCAGAATCATATATAAAAAATAAAAAATAAAAAATTATATGACATACTGCAGAGAAATATGATAAACACAATTTAAACATACTAACCTGTCATCACGTACTCGGGGGCTGCATAACCATAAGTTCCCATCACTCGGGTAGATACATGAGTTTTATCTCCCTCTGGACCATCTTTGGCAAGTCCAAAATCAGAAAGCTTTGCATTGTAGTCCTGGAATAGCAAGATCTAGGTAATGTGTATGAACAAACATATATATTTTTCACATAATTTGAAGCACAAATGGAACTATTTAAAATAAGAAAAGAAAACAAATAGTTACACACCGCATCTAACAGGATATTAGATGTCTTAAAATCTCGATATATAACTGGCTTTTCAGCTTCCTCATGAAGAAAAGCAAGACCCTTTGCAGCACCAAGTGCAATTTTCATTCTGGTGGACCAAGGAAGAGGCAGAGGCCCTGCAGTGTATACCATAATTATTACCAGAGAAAAGAAATGAAATTGCCTACTGGAGCATTTGCATGTGGTTACTAAATTGCAGTATCCACTCACTAGATATAATTAGGTGGTGTTTGGACAGTATTTTCCACACAAATTATCATAACGAATATGATAATATATGAAGTATTATTTCCCTAAATCTTCATTCATTGAACTGTTGAAGACAAATGATAGGGAATAACATTCTATCCCAGGGCTCTCTTGGAGAAAGAACACACATACAGACCAAATATATGACTTTAAATTGCATTGCACGTGCGCGCACACACACTAATGCCTTAAAATTGTATACATCAAGTCATTAATTTTCCATACACATTTTATATGTTAAATTTTTTCTTTCCCACAGAAAGGCACTAAAACTTGAAGCTTCAAGTAACATTTTCTTTTCTCAACTCATAATATCTGTGAATATATGGCTTAACTCAAAAGACAATCCTGGGATGAAATAAAAAAGGTCAAGAACAACTTCAAACAACATTAACTCTCCAGGGCCACTTACCAAGTAGCAATGAAATAAAATAAAATCAGGTTATTAACAGGATCAGAAAGGACATGAATAAGTAAATGTCGTCTTTTAAGGAAAAATAAACCGCATTACATCATCAGCCAAATTTTTTTTTTTTTTAAAGAATAAAAACCATGAAATTCTCTTTTGAAATTCCATTCAGAAAATCCAGACATCCGATAGTTATCTCTAAAAAAATTGTACTTAAACAATAGAAAGACCATAAAGTTAAACACAAGCAAGAAGGATATGAAATTCCAGAACGTGAACCAAAATTCATACTTCTAAAAAGGTGATTCTCCAAGCTTCCTCGAGGCATAAACTCATAGACAAGTAACCTCTGATCATCCTCAATGCAATAACCAATTAATTTAACCAAATTAGGGTGGAGGAGGTCACCAAGATAATTAACTTCAGCCTGCCATGTGGAAAGGAAACAAAAGTACCTATGAGTCACAGAAGTGAAAGTAGCCCCAATCTCAACTTAATAATTAGAGCAAACAAAAGAAATTAAATTAATAATTAATTCCCGTACCAGCCATTCTTTATGACCTTGAAGTCCATCGTGGTTGAGGGTCTTTACTGCAACTGTAAGCCCTGTTCCAGGTTTCACTGGGGCAGTTCCATTTTCATTGATCCAACCCTTGAATACACAACCAAACCCACCCTCTCCAAGAAGACTCTCAGGTCTAAAACTCCTTGTTGCTGACTTAAGCTCATTAAAAGTGAATTTTCGAAGTTGAGAAGCAACTTTCAATTCCTCACTTATGTTGGGAGTGGACAGAATACTTTCTGCATTGCTAGTTGTTGAAGATGACACAATTGGAGCAACAGGTTGGTCTCGGCTTGAATCGTTCGTAGATTTACTTTCACCTGATTCACACAATCATCAAACCAAATTCAACTATAACCAGCAAAGCCATATATAAAAGCATCTGCAGTTCCTGAGGTCACATAGGCTCGAAGAATAAACAAGGAGACCTGCCTCTATATGCACACATATATATGTATAGGTAGTTATGTACAGTAAATGGAACCCGCATTGACCTATTTTTAAGGTAAACCACCGACATTGTGCAGTTATAAACAACACACAAAGCATGACTAGCAGCCTGATCATGAATATTAGGTCCAACTAGATCTTTCAAAAGCTAAATAACAGGTTTTAGGTTCAACTATATTAAAAACCAGATTAATTAAACATATCAAAGGATCAAAGTGAAGCCAAATTTTACTTCACAATAATTAAGAAGTTATTTAATCCATCAAATCCCATAAAGCAGGTCAAGGCTTTGTTAAATCTCGTACTTTGCTCACGGTTTGGTTGTTTTCACCATGTGCATCTGAATTTATGATCATATCATTCTAAAATTCAATTACCACCAAAGATAATTATAAATTGGGATTTTTACATATCTATAACGAGTTTCTTTCTTTTTCTGATCAGTAACACATAATTAGAGCCCAATGATCGAACGCTTGCCACCCAATACAAGCATGTTAAACACTGCCAACACTTCAGAACTGTTCGCATGGTTCAGCAATATGTAAGAATGTTCGACACAATCAGTTAAAAAGTTATTACTTTCTTAAATATCTAAATATGTGAAATGGATTAAGGCTCAAGCAATATAATTTACAACTGATTACAGGCACCACTCTTTTGCTTGACTACTGACAACAACTCCTGATAATTCTTTCCACAAAAACTGATAGAGATATATTATATATAAAGTACACTAAAAAACAAGCATGTTACAGCTCTATATCTAGGATTCTCATCAACCCAGCAAGGTAGTTGAAGCTAAAACAGATCAAAGTTTGGGATTATGGTCAAACATGCTAGTATACATTTGACAGTTTCAGCATTTTGTAATATGTTTAATGGCAGTGTTAGCCAATGACCTATAGAAGCCATACTTTCATTAATTGATCCAAATCGACACATTTTCTCCTACCAATAGTTAAGACAGATAATGGGCTAGAAAACATGGGCCATTACATTCTAACCAATTATATTTTTTTTAAAAAGAGATGGCGAAAAAAATCATAAACAGGAACAACTCCATGTGGTTGACTCTTTGTAAGTTCCTATCGCTTCTTGATTAAGTAAGAAACAACAAACCAACAACCATCAACTAATCATTTCTAAGAGATGAAAAAAAAAAAACCACAATGAGTTCATGTTTCTGTAAGTTCCTAGGCCTTCTTAATTTAGTAAGATATCACCAAACTCACAAGTATCTACTAGCTATATTAATGGTATCAACTAATAGTATTAACAGAAAAAGGTAATTGTGCATTTAATAAAGTCAGTATCCATCGGCCAGCAAATGGAAAATGATCATGACATGATAGGTTCTCATAGGGAAAAAATTAAGTACATTACAAATGGGTATCAATATCCTAAATGTGCATAACATAATATGCACGTCAAAGCAAATAACAGAATCAAACATAATATACACTTCTCTACAGGCACCAAAAAAGGAATTTAATATGATCATAACAAACTTTAGTCAAAGATCAACCAATTCTCTAACTACGTAAACCAGATAACAAGACTGTCATAGTAAGGATACAAAGTATATATAAAACAATGGTTTAGAAACAAAAAAAATTATACCGTATTGCGTGCTAGTACCACTTATAGAGCTATCCACGCTAGACCTTGAAGACATACAGCTCCCAATGAACCTAAACTTAATCCAACATCCTGTCCCCTCAGCTCCTCCATCCTTCTTCTTCCTTCCCTTCGATTTTTCCACGTCCCAATCCCCAACCTCAATAGCATCAGGACCTAATCCCATCTCTCAAATCCCTAAGCTAACTCCCATATCTCAGAACCATCACATTCCACCAATCACCACCACTCAAAGTTGGTTTAGCATATTCCTCCATACCCAAGAACATCAAAATGCACCAAATAACACTCACAATCAAAACCCACACAGAAAGAAAAACCAATCGAACAATCAAAATTCAACAACACCGGTTAGAGCAGACTCAACTCTTAATTAGGAGAACCCAAAATGACTCAAACCCAAATGACAAGAAAACAGGTTTGGATGCTAGAATGCCCCAAATGGGCGAGACCCAGATCACAAAATGTGCATGCAAGACCAAATAAAAACACCACCTGGAGTAATCAGTAGCTGTAACAGACAGGAATACCTCAATTGAGAGCTATGAAGACCTAGAAATCAGATATTAGGAGCTGAACGGCTTAGACTAAAAAAATGTATTATGCACTCCGAAATTTCAGGTTCTGTTTTAGCTCACCCAACACACACACGCATTCATTAAATCCCATACAGACATTCTACGATAGCGTCAAGGCTAAACTACGAGAAACCAAACAGGCATTGTGATTGTGCTTGTTTCTACACACACACACACACAACACAACACATACACAGAGCTGTCAGAGAGAGGCTTTAAAAGTAAAGGAAGAACAGAGAAAGAGAAACGTGCACTTTGCGTGAAAAGGAGTGAGGGAAGAGAGTGTGGTATGTTTGTTTGTTTGAGGGGAGAGTGAGACAGAAAGGGAAAGCGTAAAACAACAGGAAGTGAGCCTGGGACTGTGAGAGAGATGCAGTTGGAATTTGATGTCTGGTCGGCAGCTAAAGGCAGGCCCAAGTCCCAAGGCCCAAAACCCCACTCACACCACGAACCCCTTTTTTTTTTTCGTAAATTTTTAATTTAAGGGTAAATTTGTATGTTTAATAGTGTTTACAGGGTTATAAGAGATATTTTACTTTTACCGTCTAATTTAAATAAAAAACCTAATACAATGAATATCATTTAGGGGTGAAAGTTTAGAATCGCTAACCGTTAATCGTACTAATCACTAACCACTTTTAAAATCGGTTAGGGTTTTTGAAAACCGTTAACTGTTGAATGCTAACCGCTAACCACTTTTTTAAAATATAATATACATTCCATATAAAATATATAGAAGTAATCCACAATAATACCTTTTTTTTCTTATTTGAGGGCTGCTATGTGATTATGTTGGTTGATTGAATTTTTATGAAAATGTTGAATGTGAGTTTATGAAGTTTTTTGTGTTTTATTTGCATGTTGTGTACAAGATTACAAGTGAATGGATGATTTTGTTGTAATTTTATTTGTATTATATGTTATGTAGAAGGTGACCAACAAGTAGTTTGGTATATAGCAATTTTTAATGCTAAAATGGCTATGAAAAAAAAAAACGTTTAAAGTGAGCAAAAAAAGTCTAAAGTTAACCCAAAACCGGAACAAAACCGGCAAAAAAAAATCCCCAAAAAAGTGGTTAGTAAAAAAAGCGGTTAGTAAGATGCAGTAAACCGCTAACCGAGCAGTTAACTGCCTAACGGTTAGCAGAGACGGTTAGCAGTTTTAACCACTAACCGCTAACGGCAACCACCTTTTCACCCTTAATATCATTGCAAATTTAGCTTTTAAAGTTTTGAAAATTTAATGTATAAGCTATCAAAGACTTAAAATTCTATGAATAAGTGAAGCTTTCTCAAAAAAGTATAGCAAAATGGCAAATGTTACTTAAGGAACATTTCATTATTAGATTTCGTCCCTCAGTTTATATTTCATCCAATAATTTATCAATGTCTCATGTCAAGGCCTTTCAGAAGCCGACAAGTATCCCATACACCATATTATTTAGAAAAAAATGTTAAGGGTCAATAAATTTTTCATATTTTGTTTATATTTTTTTATAAATTCAATAAATTAATTATTAAATTTGTGAAATCTACAAATCTAATAGTTGATTTATAAAATAAGATGTGCTAAATAATATATATATATATATATATATTCACCCTTAATATTTCTCTATTATTTATCATGTTCACAAAGACTTGATCCGCATCGATGAAATATCATTGACACATTTTTCAAAAAAAGTTCACGTTGGCCCCACATCAAAATGACATTTACCAACAAAAAAAAAAATTCCTAATTTATAAATCTCTCTTAACCTTCCATCCCAAATCGCACTAACTCTACACTACAAAAAAATAATAATAATAATAAAGAAAGAAAGAAAGAAGGAACGAAGGAAGATACGAATTTAGCCTTGAGTCAACTAGTATACATGGTCGTTAGGGCCCAAAAAGAGCTAAAGAGAAAGGCTTTCTTCCAACAAAGATGCTCAGAAAGGCTTGCATTTTTTTTTTTTTTTGAAAGCCTGCTCAACTTGAATTCAAACCCAAAATTTAAAAAACCCATGCACTTATATTTGACCCGCTTAACTTGCTTTTGTTCAGAAGTTTTTGAAAGTAGAAATGCAAATTAAGCCCCACAAAATCATCTTCATCATGTCTGTTTTGAGAACAGCTATGGAGCCACCTGGGTTGCAGAATGAGTATATATATATCTTGTAATTAACCACGTGTCATATTATGATTGATATTGATGTGGCACATGAACAAATTCTATCAATTTTTCTAACGACGAAGACTTCTTTTTTTTTTTAATCTCATAAAGTGTTTAATCACTTTTTAATACTTAGAGAGTTATTTTTCAAAACCTCAAACTACATGGAATAATCTTGTATTTATCCCAAAGTTTTAAGATGTTTGGCCTAAGAATTAAAGAAGCATTGTACCATATTAGGATGGAGTACACCATGTTGGGAGATTAAAGCGATATGGAGTTTTTACCAAGAATACATTAATATACATAATTGAACACAACTCTAGCCCAAAAGCCTAAGCTAATGGGCTAAGGTCCACTTAGATATATTAAGCATCATCTTCTTTTATATTTTCTCAATGTGGGACACAACACTCACAAGTGCACTCATAACAATCTCCCCCTCACTTGTGAGTCTCTTCACATTGACCAAACTCCCCCTCGCTTGTGAGTCTTTATACATTCCAAGAATGTCTCACGTCAAGAATTGCGGAAATGGACACAACTCCAAACCTGACGTGTCCAGACACCCATCCCAGGAAAGTAACCATGGCTCTGATACCATTTGTTGGTAGATTAAAGCGATATGGAGTTTTTACCAAAAATACATTAATATACATAATTGAACACAACTCTAGCCCAAAAGCCTAAGCTAATGGGCTAAGGTCCACTTAGATATATTAAGCACCATCTTCTTTTATATTTTCTCAATGTAGGACACAACACTCACAAGTGCACTCACAACAATCTCCCCCTCACTTGTGAGTCTCTTCACATTGACCAAACTCCCTCTCGCTTGTGAGTCTTTATACATTCCAAGATTGTCTCACGTCAAGAGTTGCGGAAAGGGACACAACTCCAAACCTGACGTGTCCAGACACCCATCCCAGGAAAGTAACCATGGCTCTGATACCATTTNTATCAACTAATAGTATTAACAGAAAAAGGTAATTGTGCATTTAATAAAGTCAGTATCCATCGGCCAGCAAATGGAAAATGATCATGACATGATAGGTTCTCATAGGGAAAAAATTAAGTACATTACAAATGGGTATCAATATCCTAAATGTGCATAACATAATATGCACGTCAAAGCAAATAACAGAATCAAACATAATATACACTTCTCTACAGGCACCAAAAAAGGAATTTAATATGATCATAACAAACTTTAGTCAAAGATCAACCAATTCTCTAACTACGTAAACCAGATAACAAGACTGTCATAGTAAGGATACAAAGTATATATAAAACAATGGTTTAGAAACAAAAAAAATTATACCGTATTGCGTGCTAGTACCACTTATAGAGCTATCCACGCTAGACCTTGAAGACATACAGCTCCCAATGAACCTAAACTTAATCCAACATCCTGTCCCCTCAGCTCCTCCATCCTTCTTCTTCCTTCCCTTCGATTTTTCCACGTCCCAATCCCCAACCTCAATAGCATCAGGACCTAATCCCATCTCTCAAATCCCTAAGCTAACTCCCATATCTCAGAACCATCACATTCCACCAATCACCACCACTCAAAGTTGGTTTAGCATATTCCTCCATACCCAAGAACATCAAAATGCACCAAATAACACTCACAATCAAAACCCACACAGAAAGAAAAACCAATCGAACAATCAAAATTCAACAACACCGGTTAGAGCAGACTCAACTCTTAATTAGGAGAACCCAAAATGACTCAAACCCAAATGACAAGAAAACAGGTTTGGATGCTAGAATGCCCCAAATGGGCGAGACCCAGATCACAAAATGTGCATGCAAGACCAAATAAAAACACCACCTGGAGTAATCAGTAGCTGTAACAGACAGGAATACCTCAATTGAGAGCTATGAAGACCTAGAAATCAGATATTAGGAGCTGAACGGCTTAGACTAAAAAAATGTATTATGCACTCCGAAATTTCAGGTTCTGTTTTAGCTCACCCAACACACACACGCATTCATTAAATCCCATACAGACATTCTACGATAGCGTCAAGGCTAAACTACGAGAAACCAAACAGGCATTGTGATTGTGCTTGTTTCTACACACACACACACACAACACAACACATACACAGAGCTGTCAGAGAGAGGCTTTAAAAGTAAAGGAAGAACAGAGAAAGAGAAACGTGCACTTTGCGTGAAAAGGAGTGAGGGAAGAGAGTGTGGTATGTTTGTTTGTTTGAGGGGAGAGTGAGACAGAAAGGGAAAGCGTAAAACAACAGGAAGTGAGCCTGGGACTGTGAGAGAGATGCAGTTGGAATTTGATGTCTGGTCGGCAGCTAAAGGCAGGCCCAAGTCCCAAGGCCCAAAACCCCACTCACACCACGAACCCTTTTTTTTTTTTTTGTAAATTTTTAATTTAAGGGTAAATTTGTATGTTTAATAGTGTTTACAGGGTTATAAGAGATATTTTACTTTTACCGTCTACTTTAAATAAAAAACCAAATGCAATGAATATCATTTAGGGGTGAAAGTTTAGAACCGTTAACCGTACTAATCGCTAACCATTTTTAAAATCGATTAAGGTTTTTGAAAACTGTTAACTGTTGAATGCTAACCGCTAACCGCTTTTTTAAAATATAATATATATTTCATATAAAATATACAGAAGTAATCCACAATAATACTTTTTTTTTCTTATTTGAGGGCTGCTATGTGATTATGTTGGTTGATTGAATTTTTATGAAAATGTTGAATGTGAGTTTATGAAGTTTTTTGTGTTTTATTTGTATGTTGTGTACAAGACTACAAGTGAATGGATGATTTTGTTGTAATTTTATTTCTATTATATGTTATGTAGAAGGTGACCAACAAGTAGTTTGGTATATAGCAATTTTTAATGCTAAAATGGCTATGAAAAAAAAAAACGTTTAAAGTAAGCAAAAAAAGTCTAAAGTGAGCCCAAAACCGGAACAAAACCGGCAAAAAAAAAAAAAGCCCAAAAAAATTGGTTAGTAAAATAAGCGGTTAGTAGGATGCGGTTAACCGCTAACCAAGCAGTTAACTGCCTAACAATTAGCAGAGGCGGTTAGCAGTTTTAGCCACTAACCGCTAACGACAACCACCTTTTCACCCTTAATATCATTGCAAATTTAGCTTTTAAAGTTTTGAAAAGTTAATGTATAAGCTATCGAAGACTTAAATTTTATGAATAAGTGAAGCTTTCTCAAAAAAGTATGGCAAATGTTACTTAGGAACGTTTCATTATTGATTTCGTCCCTCTATTTATATTTCGTCCAATAATTTATCAAGGTCTCATGTCAAGGCCTTTCAGAAGCCGACAAGTATCTCATACACCATATTATTTAGAAAAAAATGTTAAGGGTTAATAAGTTTTTCATATTTTGTTTATATTTTTTTTATAAATTCAATATATTAATCATTAAATTTGTAGGATCTACAAATCTAATAGTTGATTTATAAAATAAGATGAGCCAAATAATATATATATATATATATATATTCACCCTTAATATTTCTCTATTATTTATCATGTTCACAAAGACTTGATCCGCATCGGTGAAATATCATTGACACATTTTTCAAAAAGAGTTCACGTTGGCCCCACATCAAAATGACATTTACCAACAAAAAAAAAATTCCTAATTTATAAATCTCTCTTTACCTTCTATCCCAAATCGCACCAACTCTACACTACAAAAAAATAATAATAATAAAGAAAAAAAGAAAGAAGGAAGGAAGGAAGATACGAATTTAGCCTTGAGTCAACTAGTATACATGGTCGTTAGGGCCCAAAAAGAGCTAAAGAGAAAGGCTTTCTTCCAACAAAGATGCTCAGAAAGGCTTGCATTTCTTTTTTGAAAGCCTGCTCAACTTGAATTCAAACCCAAAATTTAAAAAACCCATGCACTTTTATTTGACCCGCTTAACTTGCTTTTGTTCAGAAGTTTTTGAAAGTAGAAATGCAAATTAAGCCCCAAAAAATCATCTTCATCATGTCTGTTTTGAGAACAGCTATGGAGCCACCTGGGTTGCAGAATGAGTATATATATATTTTGTAATTAACCACGTGTCATATTATGATTGATACTGATGTGGCACATGAACAAATTCTATCAACTTTTCTAACGGCAAAGACTTCTTCTTTTTTTAATCTCATAGTGTTTAATCACTTTTTAATACTTAAGAGAGTTATTTTTCAAAACCTCAAACTACATGGAATAATCTTGTATTTATCCCAAAGTTTTAAGATGTTTGGCCTAAGAATTAAAGAAGCACTGTATCAGGTTAAGATGGAGTACACCACAGTGAAGTTACCGTTATGTGAAGGTATGGCAATCACTAAGTTTACCATATTTAGTGTACATAGAAGTAACATTAGCTGATTAGGGTGCATCTACGGTCATGGGTGAGTGCACAACTCCATGCATACAAGGTAGTAATTAATAATATGCGAAGTCATAAGTAAGAAAATGGAATGAGAAGCTTTTACTCTTCCAAAAATCATGATTTATTTCAAGCTAGTTAATTTGGGAATGTTTTTCTCATTTTTCTTTCAAGATCTAGAATTAAGGTGACCAATATGTTTAAGCTCTTTGTAAGGGAGAAATATTGCATTCACATGCGTATTCCTTAATATACTTTGTTATGACTCTAGTAAGTGTCTTAGGGGACGTATGAAAAATTATTTTGACTATTCTAAGGGGTAGCTCAATCGACTGTAGACCACGCCTAATGAAGCGAAAGTCACAAGTTCGAATCTTTCCTCCACCTTCCCTTGTATGGACATGTCAAAAAAAAAAAAATGAAAATTTTAACGAATTTTGACCATATACTTTCATAAAATATTTTCTTCTGCCACTTTTTTTTTTTTTTTTTGGTCCTATGCAAATAATATTCACTAAAAATCGAAGCATTTTATTCCTTTAATGCCCACTTAAATGTTATTTATTGGTGTTAATCCAAACATACCTTAGGGAAATGTGTATATATATATTCTTGGTTTTGAATGTGGAGAGCAAGTAACTCCATGTTAAAGTAATGGTTAAGTGATTAAATTTATCTCTTCCTATCAGCTTAAGCTTTTGGGATAACTAGTAATTTAACATGGTATTAGAGCCAAAAGGTCATGAGATCAAACCTTGACTCCGTCAATTTACCCCCCATTTAAATTAAATATTACACGTGTTGCGCCTCACCTATTAAAAGGGAGTTTAAACCCACACGTGATGAGGAAGTGTTAAAGTAATGGTTAAGTGATTAAATTTACATCTTCCTATCAGCTTAAGCTTTTGGAATAACTGCTTATTTAACACTCCCCCATCACAATGCCAATTGATTGATCAAAGTCATTTTTTATTATTTTAAAAGTTGACCAATCTCATCTCATTAGCATGTGCTTTGCATTTAAAATATATATATCTGCCTTCGATATTGTCATAAAACGAATCACAAAGATGGCATCATGGCAGGAATTTCTGTTACTTCAGATCTCTGCAATTAAGATTTTCTTTGAAACTCCTTAAATACTTCAGTTTGGCAACTTCACAGAGTTGATGTAGTATTCATGGAGGTTTTCCTTGGTGGAGATCGAAAGCATATATATCATCATCTGCCTTTCCCTCTGTAATTACTTGTAGCATGCTTCTCTTCTGATATGAAATATGAGGAATCGTTTATCAATATATGCTTTCTCATGGAGAATTTATGCTGTCAAGCACAAAGTGAATGCCTTGTGAAGCAACTAAAGCTTCTTTGGGTTTTTTTTTTCCCTGCTCTGACACAACTAAGCTTCTAATGCTGCCAGAGCATACTTTCCTGCATAGCTATATATGCAGTAATTTATGTAGAACATGTGCATATATAGCATAAGCATGCTGCCAACTGATGAGTTTCTCATGTAACCGTTAATTAATGTCCTATTCAAATATTTTATACTTTTTTCTTGAATTTCATGGAGGCTTTAATTTCACCTATTCCTATGCATTGGGATCAGACTCTTCTATCTGAAATTGGTGAGGCAAAGCCTACACATCCAAATTGGGAATGTCTACACACTCACCAAGTACTGTTCATACCAAAACATGCTCACTTGCTTGACTTATTAATTTGTGTTAAAGGGGATTGACATTTTGAGAGTCTTTTTAATGAAATTTGAGATATCACTCAATTTAAAAGCTTAAACTTATGGGTTTGAACTTAATTATATTATATTAACCATTCATACTTGTGACATTTTTCTAACATGAGATTCGATCTTGTTTTGTACTTGTGCTACTTTACCATACCACACACTAATATCGTCATTGATACCACTTGTTAAAGAAATTGACACCTATAAGAGATTTTTAATGAAACCATTAGATAACTTGTTTGAACATCATTCAACCCAAAAACTTATATTTATAGATTTATACTAAACTATATTATATTAACCGTACACATTTGTGACGTTTTTAATGTCACTTGAACATATATACTCAAGAATCAATTTAGTAGTTGACGGGTAAATTGTATATAATGAGGTTATTGGCTTACGAACTCCAAACCCTAGTAATTCTATCTTTTACTATCGAGGTTAACAAGCCTTTTTTTTTTTCCTTGTAGAACTGGATAGCAAGCAACAGTTTATGTGTGTGACTGAGAGAGAGAGAGAGAGAGAGAGAGAGAGAGAGGGAGAGATCTGTCGCTTTTTTGGATGATAGGAAATGGTGGCAGTAGGTCACATGGATCCTCTACAGAAGGAGTGCATAGATACATACTTTCTTTTGTCAGATGAAAATTACAAACGTCCCCTTCAAAACCAATCAAACCAAACAAAGACCATTTCCCAGCCCTCCATTTTGGTTGTTTCTCGTCCTACTAATTGGCTTCTTCCTCTTGGAATGCGTGCTGAGAATCCGGCCTAACTTCCTTTTTTTAGGTTCTTT
Organism: Carpinus fangiana; assembly: GCA_006937295.1. Taxonomy (NCBI): domain Eukaryota; kingdom Viridiplantae; phylum Streptophyta; class Magnoliopsida; order Fagales; family Betulaceae; genus Carpinus; species Carpinus fangiana. Next base: position 3,956,287 of record CM017323.1, read on the forward strand.
TCATTAACTCCCGCCTAGATTTTGCTCTCATCCTTTCATTCATCCTAATCAGTGATGCATGCATGAAGTCAGCTCGCTTCCTCATCTTTGGAGCTTTCTTTATACAATCTGCAAACTTATGATTCCAAAGCACCAAACCATTAAAAAACTGACTATAATTGTAAGGAGAGAATCCCTTTTTATTTCATGGCCTGCTACATGCCAGAGCTGGATACCCACTCGGTAGCACATGTATCTTATAAACTACTAATTAATTATAATTAAAAAAGAAAGAAAAAAAAGAGGGTATGATTCAACCTACAGCATATTCATCACATTCCACAAAATGAACGGAAAGATAATGTGTTTTCCAGTGTTTATTCAATTTCCCATACTGATTTCCAGCCCCAAGTGAAATTGGCGCAGCTAGATATGTTTAAATCTATACAACTAGGGCCACGGCCAAAAATTATGTTGGTCTTCAATATTGCCATTGAACATGTTGCAGAAGCCTTCATCTTGAGCCACTTGGTCAATTTTCAGGCATTGGAGGTCTGATCTTGATGAGCCTTGGAGGAGTTGGGACATGCTTGTAGGCCTAAGGGATGAGGGGAACAGCTGCTTACTGCTTTGTTGTGAAGATACTGCGATGTTCATTGCAGGTGCTCTTGAAATATCCAAGTTGATGTCACAACTATTCTCACTTCCATTGCTCCAAGAAAGCTCGGCTTCCTTCTTCATGCATTTAAGCCCGGCTTCACTTGTATCTATACTTTTTAGAGCCATTAACTGCATCATTTCAATATATAACAAGCAATCAAGATGAATATTCAATGGAGAAAAATTCAGAATTAGATCAATACCAACCTTCTTGTTCTTCCAATGTAGAAGATAAATAGGAATCAAATTTATGACATACTTAATTGCAACTAGGTCTAGTTGAGAGGTACTGTGATTTAATATAATTTTTGTTTCAGAGATGCGCTTCTGATACTACTGACACTTCAGAAAGAGTGATAAAACCAATCAAGCCAAAAAGTTAATGAGGGAATCGATCATGACTTTGAATTAGAACCCATATAAAATTAAGGTGTATGCACCAAAATTTAGCAAGCAAAATGAAACGGGAAGTTCTCTACCCAAATTTCAAGCTTGAAAATTTCCAGCTTCATTTTGGACATAAAAATTTATAGTGATGATGTTTAAGAAGTATACTCGAAGGAAGAAAAATTGTAATTTTTAAGTGCTATACTCTCATACTGTAAAATGATTTGCAAGTAAAGATCAAGAGAAACAAAACCAACAAACTAAAACCAAGAATTAAACATGCCCAGATCATAAACTTCACTTTAATTCTCCAAAACAAAATAATGAAAGAGAAGACAAGAACAAGACAATTACCTCTGCATTAAGTTTCTTGTTCTGGGCGTGGAGAGCATCATTGTCAGCCTTGATTGCTTCAAACTGTTTCTTCAAGACCTCATAGTCTTTCTCCAGTTGCTTGGTCTTCCACCTAGCCCTCCTATTCTGGAACCATATGGCTATTTGTCTTGGTTGCAGGCCCAAAGCCTTAGCCAGCTGTACTTTCCTCTCTGGCTCAAGCTTGTTTCCCAGCTCAAAGCTCTTCTCAAGTGCCTTCACCTGCTCTAAATTCAGCCTCTTCTTCTTCTCCCCAATCTGTGTTCCGTCATCAGACAACTCATCATCTCCATGCTCTTCACACCTATTTTCAATGCCCGAAAATGACATCGATCTCTTCATCATGAAAGGGACATGCCCATGATAGAGTTGAGGAGGACAGGAGGGATTATGGGTGTTGGAGGTAGGGAGGTGGTCCTGATCTTGGAGAGTTTGGAACATGAAAGTATGAGATGGTGGGAAGGCCATGTCATGAGAAAATATCATGCAGATTGCAGACCCTTTGCTTTGAGAGGATCTTTCTGCACCAATTTATGGTGCTCAGGGTTATGGTCTGGCTCTCACTCTCATGGTGATGACAGGTCTCAGAGAGAATGGGGTGATGGGTGCAGAGACTGAAAGACAGCGATTTTTAGGTTGAGAGAGAAGGAGAAGGAGAGGTGTAAATTTTGTAATATATCACAGAAGTGAGCTTTCATGGACCCCATCCTCTGATATGTATATATCTCCCTCTTTGTTTCTCTCTCATACGACTAGCACATAAATTAATGGAGGAAAGCAAGGATAGGCTTAGATTATAATGACTTGACAATTTACTTCCAAATCAATTAACTTTATTGGTTCTTGGCTACTGGAGGTTGGAATTTTGGAAACACAAGTTCTATGAGCTGGTGAATCGAGTATAGGCTTAAAGCTTGAATCCTAGGATTAAAAGTCTTCGTTTTGGCTTTGCTGCATGCAGAACAAAATATATACCTCCTTTTCCACTTGACCAAACAAAAAAAGGAATGACATTTATGTATGCTGATCTAGTGGCTTTTACATTCTGGTTATTGGAAGAAACCCTTCATTTAAATTTCTTCTTTTAAAATAATGATTCAAAAAGTTATTTACTGTTAAGAAACTTGTCTATTAAGGATTAATTAATGAACAGTGGATTCATTTATTTTAGTACAGGAAGATCCTGTTCATGTTTGCTTTCTCATAAGGACTCCTCCATATAAGACATTCATCATCATCAATGAGCCTGCAGCCAAAAATTAAGTGTTTGTTGGCTGCCACCCAGCAGAAATGAATGCCATTAGGGTTGGCCAACATAAAGTTACAGACAAGAGGGTTCAATATTTATGCCAGTTTAAATCTTCTAGTAACACTGTAATTTTTTATTGAAAAATAATATGATGATAGTAAGAAGGAAAAAGAAATGTTTCCAGCAACGTAAATTGCCATCAGATGCTTTCATAGGCCATGTGTGACGAGGAAACTTGGGAACATGAATATCCAGAATCCAAGGAAAGAAATCAATAAAAAATTGCTATAGATTTCTCATAGTACTCATTCGAGAAATAAAAATACATCTATGGTAGACCTTGCATTATCAATCATACGAACGAGTCTGGCACTGGCCTGGAGAATTTAGGGTATTTTCTTTTCAGAGTATCCATATTCGATCTGTGTGTTACCTTGGGTTCTGAAAAGTATTCACTGTTAGGGATTTGAGCATGGCACAAGGCCAAGAAAGTTCAACCTCATTTTCATCAATGCTTCTCTGCATGTCCTCAATAGATGCAGGAATTAATACCATTAGAACAGAAAAAGGCATAAAGTTTTGTTTTTGAGATCTAAATTTTACTTTTTTTAATTAACTGATATCAAATATGCCTGAAATTTAAGTATCCTTGTAGACTTGTACCATCCCATCAGTCACAACTTATTTCAAAAACTTAAGTTTATAAAAATGATAAATTTAATTATTCTATTAATAATTTAGTACTTTTCTTATGTATAGACGAGACAACATGTGAAATATTTTAATTGAAATGAGAAGTAAACCGTAAGAATTAGGGTTCAAGCTCACGACCTCGAATACTTTAATACCATGTTAAATTATCCTTTATTCCAAAAACTTAACCTTATAATGATAATGATAAATAAATGTAATTATTTAATTAATATTTTAATAATATAGGACATCCCCATTATATTTGAAAGCAATTAGCCCATCATAAATGATGTATAAGGATCATTGAGTAGTGGTGAATTGCAAATTAAATAAGATTCCCATCCAATCAAAAAATAAGGGGTACCTCTCCCCCATTCCTTACAATGGCCTTCCTCCCCACCTTTTGAGAGAGCAGCAGATTGGTCTTTATGTGGAATAGGTATGGGAATGGGATGGTATGTGTAATTTATGCATTGATGGAGAAATCTTTGTTGCTTTCACTTTTCTAGTGCTAAGTGTAAACAGAGGAACTGAGAGACCCACCATCCCCCCATTCACATACTTGTGGTGGAGGAGGTGGTGGATGGGATGTTTTTAAGGTGCGGGTCCTACAATGTACTGCCTCAGCCTGGCCTACAACAAAGCTCCCCACATGCCTTTATTTAGAAGTTTAGGGGGTACCCCTTTGGAATAGGGTGGATCCATGTTATTCCTTGTTGCTGCTCACCTCAAAAATGTATTAAAGAAAAGTGCTCTGAATCTTCTCCACATGCCCTCCTGCTCCCATGTGCCTCTGCTTTCTTCTCTTCTCTTCTCTCTCTCTCTTGGGGATTCTTCAACCACAAACACTTGTTTATTGTCATGGTTTTGCTATACATAGTTCTATAATAGTAAGCTGTTCTTCTATTCTCCAACCGTGCAATATTCTAATGTTCATCTTAAGTAGTGCTGCTACTGCTACACCCTATATATATATATATATCATCAACTCATTCATCTGGGATCGATGACTTAGATTTCAGCTCTTTACATAAATCATAATTAGTTTTAAGGGAAATTTCATAGTTGTTCTCCTCAAGCAACATATATATATAGATTGAATAAAGTTTGAAGCTGTAACGTTTAGTACTGTCTTTATGCCTGCTAAAAAGGTTAGAAGGACAGACAGAAATTTTGGACGTGCTTAAAGTTTGCTGCAGAATCAAGTAATGTTAATATCATATAAAAGATGTCCTTGTACTGTAATATATATATATATATATTAGAGACATTATTGGATAAGCATCTGTAGTGGGCCAATCCTCCAAAATATCTTGTTTCGTAGCTAATCTACCCACTATTCCTCTGATCGTCCGTAGCTGTAGAATCTGTAGGCACTTGGAAAGAGATATATATGTATATGAAAGAAAATCCAAAAATAAAATTTGTTGATGTGCTTGAAGTTGGCTGTACGATCAAGTGAATAAGTTCTTGTGAAAACAGTGTTTAGGACATTATTGGATGAAGTCGATCTTGTGGTAGTAGAAGCTTTGGGACGTATGGTGGTGAGAAAATCAAATATAAAATAAATAGATTTGGCTACTTCAAAGGGGCGTGGCGTAGTAGGATTGTACGTAAAGACAAACAAAAAATATAATCACAATATATATATATATAATCACAACTTTTCCTAAAACCAAGAGTCAATCATGGATTCAATGTAGGATTTAAAAAAATTAAAAATTTAAAAAAAAAAAAAAAATTACATTCCCAAAGCGTTTTTCATTGATAAAGTAATTAAAGTACATCAAAAACTCATCAAGAGGCTCTAGATAACCATAATATATATATTTATATTCTACATAGACTCCTTTACCTAATAAAACACCAAAATAAAATCAATTTACAAAAATTCATCCCAGCTTGTTCAAACATGTCAATGGCTCATTCGAACATGGCTAGCTAGGGTTTCATCGTATTCTTACTTGAATCCTTAATTAACTTAGTAGCTCATTCGAATTTGACTTTGGACGAGTTATAAAATGAGTACTTTTGTGAAGACATCGTTCAAATTCAACTTCAAATGAGATTACGAAGGAGTGATTATGCCTTGCTTGCCCGACTCTCGTTCAAACATGACTACAAACAAGCTATTTTGTCTAGCATTTCAACCTTTTCTATACATTTTGTTTTTACCCAGAAAAAAACGATAGAATTAACAAAACTTCATGAAACATAACTTTGTAGTCCATCTGAATGAGATTTCCAATGCCACCAAGTATATATGTGTCCCCATCCGATGTTAAAATCATGAGATACGGTTATTTTATTAAAGTAGGTACGTCCGATTGAAAACCATCATGCATCACTAATTCAATTAACCTTGGGTTTTTTTTTCAAAAAAAAAAAAAAAAACCCTTTAATTATGGCAAATATCTTCTTTAGCACATGAGTTCGAACTTTTTTTTCCCTGGAAATAGTGAATAACAATTGAAGATAATTTTGTCGATCTATTTATAAATGAAATTGGAAGATATTTTACAACTTTAGAACCATATTATTTAACCACGTACACAAATAAAGCCAAGAGTGAGCTATCATCTATGACAGAAATTGCAAATATATTGCCCCTACACATTTGTACTTGATCATATTCCTACAATCAAATTATCAAATCCTGGGCCATAAGATGTGATCGATTCTCTAAGGTCGAGGATATATATTGAAGATTCGAAGAACTTTAAAAGGATTTCAAGATCATATGAAAATATATATAGTACGTACAAAACAAAGGTGTACGTGGTGGATACTTCAACTCATTTGAAAAAAAAAAGGGACCTTTATTCGGAAGATGGTGGGCTGGATCTGTTGGTTTCTGAAGAAGTCAAATAGGGCTTCAAAGATCTGGAGATAGAGACCTCAGCCCAACATTACAACCTGGGAAACCATATTAATGTTGAGGTCACACCTCTATCATCCGGTTCAACTTCCTTACGACCTTTAAAATAATTAATTTTTTTATATATAAATTTTAATTTTTTAAAATAAAAGTTGATTTAATATGGCATTAGAGTAAAAGTTCTGAGTTCAATACATCTTTCTGCAATTCACCTTCTATTTTAATTAAATATTTTGAGTGTTAAGTCTTACTTATTAAAAAAGAGGTTAAGCCCATACGTAAAAAAAAAAAATGTTAAAAATATTAATTAAATAATATAATTCACTATATTTATCGACTTAAATTCTAAAAAATAAGCTGTGATTCAACCTTGGAGTATATGTGCTTTATTTCATATTTTTAAGGTGTTTGGAGTGAGAGATATATATATATATATATATATATATAATCCATTGATCACAGTGTTGGGTGTCAAAATATGACAAATTATAATGAGGCAGAAATATAGAGTTGGGCCACATGCAATAGATATGCTGATCGTCAAGTGGGCTGCTCTCGAACGCTTATTCTTGACGGCAAAGGCCCATATGACTCCTGCCTACTTAAATCCACCCACTTCCCATTATCAACTTTTCGAAGATTTCTTTTATGCCAAGTGGCATTGTTTCTCTTTTACAATGCAAAATAATAATAATAATAATAATGGAAATGTTTCCTTTATCTTGGTGGTGAATGAAAGCTAGGACTTACTGTTCATTTTTCTATTACATCATACTTTGCCTAATTTTTCTAACAACAATTTTTGGAAGCCTCGGCAATGACATTTAACTCAACACTAACTTCTAGATCACTTGTTTTCAATGGATAGCTTAATCGGCTAAGAATCACGTCTCATAAAACGGAGGTTATTAATTTGAATTCTCATTTTCCTCTCTTGTACAAACATGTCAATTAAAAAAAAAACAAAAAAACAAAAACAACAACTTCCAGATCACTGGAATAAAGTCCAAATATGGCAAGAATGTAACAAGTACCTTAGATACTATATCTAACACTTATGGCTTGTTTGATTGTGTGTTTAAAATGCTTAAAAGTGTATTTAACACTAAAACAATCCGTTTGAAGAAAAAATTACCAATTTAGTAAAAAAAATGAAAGTGCCTTTTTAAAGGTTTAAAAAGTCTAAAAATGGCAAAAACGCACTTTTAAAACAAATTTAAAAATGAAGCTTTTACAAAAAAAAAAAAACGTTTTTTGATTTAAAAACCTTATTTCTCAAACACAATTACAAACATGTTCTTATTGTATCAGCAAATATAATATAAATTGTCGTGTGAATTTATAAGGGGATTGCAAGTACTCCAAGCATTCTCGATAGGGAAAATAGTTTATAAATTAAGTAATGCTAAATATCACATTTTTATTTTATAAATATCTTATAATGTTGATGGTCTTAACCAACCTTTAAATCAATCTTTATTTAAAAAAAAAAATTAAAATTAAAATTAAAAGTTGATTGATTATGTCATATCAGCATTACTCTTCTAGATTATAAGCCTAAACCAATGGAAAACTTGATCAGTTTTGAAGCCCATTGCACATATTAAAATGCAATTTTGGTGTGGGGACACGTGTAAACAGCTTGCTTGATTGTCATCCCAAAATTGAGATTCACTATAGAACATGGACCGTGCGATTTATAGCCGAAGTGTGTGCCCCAGTGATTTCCATAATTGTCCAAAGGCAACTTAGAATATAAAATGAAGATAAAGCATTAGCTTAGTGGAAGTCATGAAATTAAATGAGAAGCCATAGGCCGACAGACATTCCATCCAAGAAGCCACCAGCTCTCCCGGCCTACACCCCATTTCAATCCCACAAAGTGCTCAAACATATGATTCTTTTTTTATATATTAATTTCCTTAATAGAAAACCATATATAATTACACATTTGAATTAAGTTTTATTATACTTATTGATGGGTTAGTTATAGAGACCATTTCCCCTGTTTTCGGCTTAATGGGAGCGGCCTGCACGTTAGTGAAAGCAGTCATTAGAATCATGGAGACAATGCAGCTCAATGGAGCACTATTCATTCAGCCTTCCCACTAATGACATTTTTTAATCTTCTTCTCTAATAGGAAATGTGTTAAAGTTCTTTGCATGGACATTATTCTAAGTTTTGAAACCGTTAAAGTTCAATGTTTTTGTCATTTGAGCTTCAAAACGTACGTTTTGAAACCGTTAAATCAAACCGACGAACGTTAAATCAAGGATAGCTAGTAATAATGCCTTCTCTTAATTTCCCTCCTCCCCATTCTCTATATTTACAAATGATAAGTTTCATAGTGACCAAATTGTTCATATCAGAAAGAAGAACTGGGAGACAATCTGTCCGTACATGTACCTTTAAGCATATTGAAGTGCCTCCTATCCAGGTGCATCCATAATTGAAGTAGCTGTAAGGGCGAAGGTTGTAGTATTGGAAAATGTAAAGAAGGATTAATTCTTCACATGCCATCATGTGGGTGGCTAAATCGCACGTTCCTATATGTAATAATTAGCTCACCCAATCCCCATGCCATGCACTCATCCACCTCTAGTTCTTTCTTGCTGTGAAATCGAATGAATATTCGTACGTAGCTATTTATCAGTGAACTTTTTCTGGGTGTTTTTCTATTTCTGATTTGAAAAATTATTTTATGATTTTGGTTGTTTGATAATGTTTTTGTTTTAATAACAGAAACAGAAAACAAAAGTCACAGATTGAGTCATACGTCACTGTTTCATAGCTATCGTTGTCTAATGTAACGTAACCTAATGCTTTTGCTTCATGAAGCTCTCATGTTATATGGAACTCCGTATATCTGGTTCATATATATAGGAAAAAAAACAAAAGGAACAAAACCAAAAACACTATAAATAGGAAATGGAAAGGAATATTCTAGATTTTTTTTTTTTTTTCATCTTGCCATCTATATGGTGCCACGTCATTTAAAAATTTTAAATGAAATGGTAAGTCTAGGGACGGATCCAACAAGTTGAATGGGAAGGGTCAAAATATATAATTTTTTTTGGGGCAGGACCATGACCTATAAATTTTATTTTTTTTTTACACCTATTTTTTTTTTGGGGGGGGAATTGGGGAGAGGCCATGGCCATCCCCTGTCCCCCTATGAATCCGTCTATAGTGGTAACATTGTAACATATTAACTATATGACAACATATGACTATTAAATCTATGAAATCTAATTTAAACTATGAAATTGTTCTTCTCCATTTCCCCTTAAATAAAGAGGATACGCCAAAATATCGAGAACGGATGGATGTAGAAATTTAAGCCCTTAAACTTATGGGTGGTCATTCATGCATTCATGTTTGTATGTCGAAAATTATACAAGTCAATCATAACCTGACCGATTTAAGCCTTCAATCCTAACTCTCTAATTTTGTATCGGGTTTGTGCTGAATTTACGGATTGTATCGAAAATTGGCAATCCTTATATTGTGTTTCAAATTTGAATTGTGTCAATGCATGTGTATATATATCATGACTATATAAGTCAACCCTAATTTAACTAATTTAATTAAGCTTTTCAAATTTTTAAATTCTAACTCATTAATTTTATGTTGAGTTTATATCAAATTCACATGTAGTATTATAGTCATACTTAAACAATAAAATGGCCTATCTAAAAGCAACCCGATCTAGCCCCCTACCCAGCCGGGCCTGCCCATCAAAATCATAACATATTTGTCCCCCGTTGTTTACTCTTGTACTTGGAGACTTGGACGGAGCACCTTTAAAGGCTTTAATTTTTCAGGTTACGCATTGAACCAATAATAAAGAAAAAATCACCAGTCTACCATTAATTACATATATAATGAAAAATATCCAATTCTCACCCACCTGAGAAAAATTAATTTCTAGAGCTACTCATTTCTTTCTTTTAGTGATATAAACTACATAAATTAAATTTTTCTGAGATATATATATACTACATAAACAAACCACGAAATTGCCATTATATGTAAAAAGTTCCTCCAAATAAATACCGAATGCATCACCAATATATTTATTTATTTGACCTCTCATCTTTTACAATAACACCTAGCTAGCTTTAAATCAAGTCAATGATCACGAGAGAGTTGACATATATGCAACAATATTGATTTATTTGTAATATATAATCATGTACAATAATTTGCGTGCATTAATGATAGAGATAATCGAAATCTTATTACTTTTTTAAATTCTAGTCAATTAAATTATCCCACAGGAAAACCTCAACTATTTATTCATTGAATTTATTTTATTTATTAAAAAAATACTAGAAATAATAGTAAAAAAATGATTAGTTGATTTGATGATTAGGTTTCTAGAAGGTGACAGCTAACTTTTAAACTAAGTCTTCAAGAATAACAATTTGTTCTTAATTTTTAGCTCATTTGGTGCCAAAGCCACACGACAAAGAAATGATCATCAGTGACATTAGATAATGGAACATATATATCCATTAATATCGATCGACCCTAAAGAATTATGTAGAGCTACTCACCTATTTGTTTTGATTAATTAGTCGAATTTAATTGAAATATATCCAACATATATAAATGAACCAACCAGGCAACCACCATGATGTCGAACGAGTTTCTCCAAATAAATGCTGGAGAACAACAAATCACCACGTGTCTAATTAATTCACTTATCACCTTCTACAAATGACACTTGGTACATAATGTTAAAATCCATCACGAGATTCCAAAAACAAATTTGACTTATTTGCAATATTCCATTTTGCAAACAATTTGGATTGTTTGCTTATAAAATCTCTCATTCATTTAAAAAAAAAAAAAGGAGTGACCAATATAATCCATTTCTTATTATTTCTTGTTGCAATATTTGTCTGAAATATTGCTAGCCAGCGATATTTCTTCATAGTCGAGCTATGAGTGAAAGAGAGAGACGAGGGAGAGAGAGGAGTCTTGGGAGAGGGAGGAAGTCCCCTCATAAAAAGAGACCTTTCTTCTTTTATTTCTAGGTGCAGCCAAGGTGGACACATGTCACCTTATGAATAAGTAATGGCATATTGATAAATAAATATAAATATGGGACATATTTTCTCCTCAACATTCTTTAGCTGTAGCAAATTCAAATGGAATAGGACTATATATAGGAGACCATAGACCCTCTCCGTTTCACTTTCAAGTGAAATGGAGAGATCCATTTGTGGTCTAAATTCTATTTTGTGGAAGAAAATGTGTATATTCTGTCATATTATTTTAAAAGTTTAAATAATGTGGCAACATATATCGTTCATTAAATTTATAAAATTTAATCTAGATCATAAATAATTTTAAGAGAAATATTGACAACTAATTTAAGATTTTTTTTCTTTTCTTTTGGGATCCTCCAATTATATTTCTTTTTTAATTGATAATAAAAAAAAAAATTAACTACATTTACCCCTTTAACCTTTTTTTTTTGTTGCAACATCACCTTCCCATAAGCTAATATAATATAAATGAGAATAACTTCAATGTGGATGGTGCATAAAAGTGAACTTTTGTGTACACCACTAAATGAGTGACAAGTTAGCATAAAGCAAATTAGAGCAAATTAAAAAATAATAATAATAAAATAAAATAAAATTGTATTTAATACACCAAATTATACCAAACCCAACGTATGAAACCATTATTTCTCCTTATTTCTCACTCAACTTTTCTCACGCGAACGCTCAGCCCACCGCCCAAAGTGAGACACTGCCACGCCTAACCTATACCCTCAATGAAATAATTAGACTTCAAATTTAGGGTGATAAAATCTCTAAAGGGTTCACTTTCCACCTCTAGGTTTTAATTTTGAATCCAAAAATAAATTTTGATGCATTAGAATCCGATTTTGAGACATTATAATTTAGTTTTAAGGCATTAGAATCCGATTTTGAGGTGGGTTACAATAGTTTCAGGCGAGTTTTGAGGCGGGGCATGGCGAAACCCACGACTAGGGTGGCCGGCGAGCCACCCCAGATCCGATTTGGGTGGCCGGCGCCACCCCACGTGGTCAACGAAGGCTGTCTGAGGCGCTAGCATTGGCGTCCAGCGGAGGCAAGTGGTGGTTCAAATATCTGTGAGAGAAATAATCTAATGTTTTGCTCACATATATTTTTCTTGCAATTTACTTTCAATGATAATGTGTCAAACTATGAGTGAATAACACAAAATTCTTATTTTGTGCAACGACCACACAGAAGATGCTCTCAATATAAATACATTCCTTAAGATAAACAATGGTAGTTATGGAAGGTAAGGTATTTTTGTCATTTTAAATTTTGGAAGGGGAAGTTTTTTTTTTTTTCTAATTAAATAAGGAAAAGGTTACAGAGAATGATGTTTCCTACTTCTGATCTAAAAGGAAGAAAATGTGAGAGATCCTATAAACGAAAATGAGGTGGGCTCCATTTGAGAGTGAAGGATATTACAAATTCTAGTAGTGAGCAATGCATATAATATTACAAATTATTAGAAGAACACCAAAAAAATATTAATTAGAAGAACGCCTAACATTTTTCATTACAAAAATCGAAACATTAGGGGGAAAATATATATATATAATATGATAGTTGAACTTGAAAATGATAAATAAAAAAGCTCTGTGATGTGAGAGACTCGAATGATTTTCCCTTCAAAATTAAAAAATAATAATAATAATAATAATAAATAATAAATTAAAAAGAAACCTTCAAAATTAAAATTAAAATAAAAAATAAAAAATTGTAGGAAGCTTCGCCTACTCACCTTGGGAGGCACTGTGAAATACGCGTCAAAAAGATAAACAATTAAACAAACATTACAGGGCGACCGGTGGGTCCGTACAGCACCGTCTCTCAACAGCCGTCCCTAAAACAAGCCACGCCCAGTCCCCACGCGACACAAGGTGCGAGTGGTACTGACAACATCCGTCAAACACCATTACAAGAGGTTCGTGGCCCCGTGTGGAAAATCACCGAATTCTACGACCCACTCTTCTCAGCCCTCACTCTCACGTAGTTCTCTCTCAATTACTTGAAAAAAAGAAAAAGAAAAGGGAAAAAAAGCCTCAAATCATTTTCTCTCTTTCACTGTGTTTGGCCACAGGTACATTATATACATTGCTCACCACTAGAATTTGGATTCTCAGTCGCCTACAATACAAATAGTTTCTCTCTCTAGAAGAGAGATGGAGTCTTAGAGAGAGAGAGCGTGTGGGATCAGAGGGTGTGTAGGTGGTGAATTGGTCTTTCTTCTTCTTCTTCTTCGCCCTCGTTATTTGACTTTGGAATTCCATTTCACTCTCCTTTTTCTATTCTCGAATTTTCCTTTCGCTGACATCCTTTTCTGATCATTGTCACGGGGGTCTTTGGAAACTCCAAGATCGCCGAAGCCCATTTCTTCTCCGCCTTTATCTTCTTCTTCTTCTTCTCAATTTTGCATGAGCATTTCGTGGGATCATACAATTTGGTTTCTTTTCATTGAAGATCCGTTGGTGCGAGTTAAATGAAGCCAAATTCGAAACTGGGCCTCTGTCGGTTTCGAATTTGCATTCACAATGCGTATTTTCTGAGCTGCCGAGTGTTAATGAACTCGCGTGTCCGTTATTAATAGCGAACATAAAGGTAAAGGTTTTGATTTTTTATCCGTTGTAAAATTCTCTTATCTTTTCGAAATTTGATCTTCATTTCCTGGAAGCTGTGCTTTTGTTCATTGAATCTCCACAAAAAAACCCAACCAATCTATCCAGCTCATTCACACGGGAATGTTCTTTTTAGTTTGATTTCCCAATCCCAATCGTAATACTATTCATTCAAAATCGCTTCTTTAGTTCAAATTCTTGGCCTTTGCCTGCTCTTTTGCTTTCTTTCCAATCCAATCTTGATTATTTTTTGTGTTGGGCAGCTAATGGGTTGTGCAAGCTCGAAGCAAAAGCGATGCCGGCACTGCCAGAGACACTATTCCCCTGTTCCCAGAAGTTACTCTATGCACGTCCACCACCCACCACAGAACCGCGGCGATAGCTACCATGTCGTCGCTCTCACCTCCTCCACACTGGGCTCGCTCAACCAAATCAACCATTCCAACAATAAGATCATCGAAGTTGCCGACGATCTCAACGACGGTAATGGCTGCTACAATGGCCACGTCGATGAGAACGGTAAGAAGCAGAGTAAGGAATTCACGATCGGCCTAATTGAGGCCAAGACGTGGTCGAACATGATCGAACAGAAAATCCCGAAAATTATACCGAAGACTCCGATTAGAACCCCACCAGGAGAGCCCGAGACCATCAATGCTTGGGAATTGATGGAAGGCCTTGAAGACGTTAGTCCTCTCCGGTCCCCACTTCATCTCAGGAGCTTTTCGTTTGATATTGTTCGCAATCCAAATCCAATTCCGATTCAGAATCTGCTCGATCGCCCGAAATCAAGGTTTCAAGAGAACGGCGCGGCCTCGCCTAAGCCTATGTGGCTTCAAATGGGAGAAGGTGAGCCTGTAATTTCGGACTTCGATCCGGAAGTCATTTCTACCTTCAGAAAATCGCTCCAAGAACTACCATCCGATAACCCATTTCATCTTCGGCCATTGGACAATGACAAACAACATCATCAACAAGTGTTTGCAGAAGCCGGCAATGAAACGAAGGTAAACGGCACTGTCGGTAATGGCTACAAATGCGGGAACGACAAGGTTGTTTTGTATTTCACCAGCCTACGTGGGGTGCGGAAGACGTACGAGGACTGTTGCCATGTAAGGGTGATCATAAAAGGCCTTGGAATCCGAGTCGACGAGCGCGACGTGTCAATGCATTCGGGATTCAAGGGGGAGCTGAAAGAGTTAATGGGAGAAGGGTTTAGCGGCGGAGGCTTGCCGAGGGTGTTTCTGGGTAAAAAGTACATCGGCGGGGCTGAAGAAATCCGGCGATTGCACGAGGATGGGCAGCTCGAGAAGCTGTTAGAGTGTTGCGAAAGAGTGGATGATGATGGTCATGGCGGTGGTCTTGCTTGTGAGGCTTGTGGGGATATAAGGTTTGTGCCTTGTGAGACTTGTTCCGGTAGTTGTAAGATTTACTATGAAGGCGATGAAGAAAAAAAAGCAGAAACAGATGAAGCAGAAGAAGAAGAAGAAGAAGAAGAAGAAGAAGAAGAAGAAAAAGAAGGAGAAGGGGGTGAGTATGGATTCCAACGTTGCCCTGATTGCAATGAAAATGGGCTAATACGATGCCCCATATGTTGCTTTTAGTTTTACAGGCTGATTAACGAGGCACTTTTCCAATTTTGTGTCCATCTTTTTTGCTTTTTGGTGAGTTGTTTGTTGTACAGTATAGTTTTGTTATTGTTTGATTGGAGATCAATGAGAAGAAAAAACAAAAGAAAACTGTAATAGCAGGGGAGGGTGAATAAGGTTGTTCTAAAGCAGGTTTCCTCAACCTCGATCAATGAGTTGTTGTAAGGGCTATTGTATACTTTATATTTTGTTTTCAGAAAGCAAAAGAGGCTTTGTATACTTTTTTCTCCTTTCCATGTAAATTAAAAGATACTACATGAAAATGTGCATCATCAGCAGCAGCAGCTAGCTCATCCTCCTTTTCTTCTTCTTGCAAAGCATCGGTTTTCTAAAAGGTGGCACCACTCACCACGGCTTTGATTGAGGCCATGGCCAACTTCATGTGGGATTTGTGAGGAACAATGCAAGTCTATGAGACTATAATATGGATTTAGACTCCTCTATTTCTTTATCCTAATTGGGTGCCTAATTAGGTCTATGAGTTGTCGGATTCCCTATTTAGACAACTCAGAACTTGCACCCGTCTTGCATTTTCTGTCCAAATTCTTTGAAATTCGGACGGGAAATGATGTACTAAAGACTAAAGTGGCTTTTGAAGCATAATTGAAACTATTGCAAGTCCACTCTGTACACAGAAAAAGGGGAGAAAGAAAAGAAAGCAAATTATAAAGCGTGAAAATCTTGCTTCTTGATTTAAAAAATGCTGTTCCTTGTTATTATATGAATAGTAGTTTGGCTGCATTATCTTAGCGGCGGTGAGCAATATTGTTGGACCAGCCTTTTGGAATTCATTATTTATATTTATTTTCATTGATTATCTTGGAGAACACTTGGAAAGGAAAAATGGTGAATACTGATATCAAAATTAGGTGAAGAACATGTCTTGGTCAACGTCGGCGAGTGACCTAAAGACCAGGGATTAAAGGAAGAATGACAAAGTGACATGGTCAAGCGGGCGAAGAAGAACTCAATGCTTGGCCAGAAAACATAAAATAATGTCCACTGCTGACCTCTGCTTCAGAATTTCAACCTGAAGACCATTTCTTTTGGCTTCCAAGCAACAATCTGAATTTGACAAGTCTGGTTGTGTTTCTGGATTGTTTTCAATGACTTTTTATTATTCCTGAAATGAAAACAAACAAAAAATTGACTAAATATGTTAGATGTTCTTCTAGTGTTTTTTTATGTCCTCCTAATTATGATGTTGCTTTTAAAATTATCAATAGATTAAAAATCAATAATAATAATCTCAAATTTAACAGTAATTTTAAAAGACACATCACAGTTGAAAGGACACGAGGAGAATACTAGAAGAGCACCTAGCAAAAAAAAAATGTTGATTTCAGTAATCATCTCTTCCAAAAGGGAAATGATAGATACTCTTCTAGTGTTCTTCTGGTGTCCTCCCAATTGTGATGTGCCTTTTAAAATCATTAATAGGTTAAAAATCAATAATAATCTCAAATTCAACGGTAATTTTAAAGGTCACATTATAATTAGAAAGACATCAGAGAACACTAAAGGAGCAACTACCATTTCCCCTTCCAAAAAGAGAACCAAACCGGCCAGTAATATTTTTGGGTGAACTACATTTATCCCCTTCTTGCTATGGCCTTCCAATTTACCATTCAAGTTGCAATGTCCTATTTTGTGGTCCAATTTTTTTAAATATATATATATAGTTTTTTTTTTTTTAATTTTAAAAAGGTATTTTTATATAGATAGGGTGGCGCACTACAGTTTTCAGATGAGGCACCTGATTATTATGGGAGAAGATGAAGCTAGATATCCATGCATGCAGTGCCATTTGCATAGGGTGGAACTACCAAGGGATACATAAATGATACAAATAGTAAGAGCCAAAAATGAACATATATTTCTTCACCTGCTCATTATTTCTCCTTTCAATCATCCTGTTACTTAATTCAAATTCATATGGGCCTTGAGCCAACAAAATCATAAATATATAGGTTATAGGCTACATGACACTTTGCCCATCTAATCATATCAAAATCAACTTGCCAATTAAGAGGAAGAAAACAATGATATGCTTCGCAACATAGTTTCATTATCTCTAAGGTTATGGCATCACCTACAGGTTTCAATTTGGCTGTAAACCAACCACCACATCTTAATGGAAATGGATCAATTCTGGTTGTCGCGTTGAAACCAATTCGGAAAGACTAGTCCACGATGTCGGATTCTCTCTAACAAATAATTGAAATAATCAGCAAGTGTTTATGGTCCCGGAAATGTTTACAGTGATCGAACTAAGATTTTTGGTCTGAAAAACTTGTGGTTATAAACATGGAGGTTTGGTCTTGTACTTGAATTAATATATAGTTTGCAAAGGCAATAAAATAATAGAGACGTGAGTTTAAATGACAATCATTAGCAGATGAATTAAGGGTTTCGTTTATTTATTTAATTTATGTTGTGAAAGTGTAACGCAATTAATAAGTTCGTTGGGTTGTAAAGACGGTGATGAAAGGTACACGGCAAGGGTGGTTGGAGAAGGATGCGAAATAGGTTGATGGTTTGTAGTTGGCAGCCCATGGAGGAAGATTTTAAAATTACAAAGTAGTTGACATGTGGAGGAAGGCAGTGTGGCATTATGAAGCTGCCTTCTTCAACGTGGACTTTGAAAAGTACTAGCCCTCAAGTCACTTTATCAACTGTGACATATCATAACATTAAAAATAAAAAAAGGTAAAAAATAAAAAAGAAGAAGAAGGATCTTGTAGACTGACATTTATCTTTAAATAATAGATAAATAATATAATTTTTACATGTATATCTAAATATGCATACAAAAAACATGTGTTCTAAAGAGATATCAGTTTAATAGATCGAGTTTGAAAAAAAACTTTATCCTTCTTAGTATGTAATATTACTCAATGCACCAATCTTTTGGATTATCAATATTTTTAATCATATTCATGTCAATATCCAATTGTTTTAATCAAATATTCCAAGCTGTTTATTAAAATCATAAAGGAAAATTAATCATACGAGCTCAAAACCTACTTCTCTACCTACAACTCTGTACCCCAATCAATTATTTGGATAGAAATTATAAATTGGATTAACTGAATATAATAAGAAATATGATTGGAAAAGAATTGAAAACCCAAAAATATGGATACGCCGTATCAAATCACAAGGGTAAATGGAAGAATTTTAATCACATTTCATGTCATTATCAAACATTCCTGGATGCAGAGAAGTCAACTGCCTTGGCTTTCTATCTAGTGTGCTTGCGGGTGTCACGGTCTCAAGACAAGCACGTCGGCAAGGTGCCTGGCATGACTGGTGCCGTTTAACCCGCGGTCCATGGCAACCTGAAAGATGAGTCAAATGGCTCAAAGGGTCACACAACATTTGCATCGTGGTCTACGCTCACACCAGAAATTCAAGGGACCAAGTACCATGAATGTTCGAAGAGACATGCCTTGTTATTGCTCAAGGGTATGTGCCTGCCTTATGACAGGCATTTTTATTTGTTTGTGTACAACAACAAAGGTAAAGCAAACTAAAAGAGTTGCTAGGTTCAATGTACTTATTTACCATCATGGCTACCCAAATCAGCTGCAGCTTTGGCTGCACGATTCAACATGTCTGAAACCCAAAGCGCTCCTTTGGCAAAGTAGCTGCTGTTGGCTACAGCAGTACCTGCTGCAACGGCTGCTTTCCCTGTAACCATTGCTGCAACTATAGCTGCTGTCCCGGTGACAGTTGCGGCGGACTTGGTGATATCCGAAACATGGTACTTATCATCCACAGACTTAAAAGTTTCCATGCCAGCATAAATCTGATCGGTAAGCCCTATTTTGTTGCTAAGCTCGGCAACCTTAGCTGTTGCGGTAGCTGAGACTCCACAGTACTCGTCAAAGGCTTTGGCCTTGATTAATGCATCTTTGCCCAGAACATATCCCTTGGCTAACATTGTCTTAACAACTTCCTGAGCCACTGTTACAGCTTCTCCCGGGGTGGAGGAGCATTGTCTCATATGAATAGCCTGCTAAAACTATACAATTTTAGCTTAACAGAAAAGTTCAAAATGAAAAGTAATGCACATAGTGGAAAATTAAAATGCAGGGTCCCCATTTCACAATCTGCTAAAAGCAGTCTACCAGGTAGTAAGTCCGCCAAACCTGGCCATCCTATGAATTTCTTATAGCAACAATTTCGATCTCCATCCTGTATTCCTAAGTTGACATGTTCTATAGCGAAAACCTTATCCTGTGAAATATAATTTATGTAATGAACGAAGTAACCAACTCCTACAGCCAGCAAAAGGAACGAAGCATACTGTTGAGCTAGTATCATCTTCAGGCATCCATGATGAAATATTCCAAGGATCATATTCATCTGTATATGTTCCCCAACTTTGTATGCATACACATTGATCTAAAATGGTGGCTCCCTGTAACACACAAAATTGAACAATGCAAATCAATTGCTCTGTGAAACATCATATAGTTGCAGTGTACAGATAGAGTTAATGTTCACTGATTGCATGAAAAGTCAATTTTGTTATGTACCAATGAATGACTTATATCAAAGATATCTCTGAATATGAGTGCATGTTAAAGATTCATAGTGTATGTATACCAATGTTGTCAACAGCAAAAGGCAATCACAAGGCACCAACTCCTTCTATAGCCCGAAGTCTTTTGATATAATTTGGTGGAAAATTATATTCTAATTAAACTTATTTCAAAGAATTTAGATTTTATCCACAGAAAGAAGTCACTAACTTTTTTCACATTAATAGTTGAGCCCTTCAAATGAGAAGCAACTATTGCCACTTGCTAATTCTGAGCTGATTCTCTGGAGAACTTGAATATTGCTGATTGGTAAGTAGAAAGAGGGACACCTATATCTTCATTTTCATTTTTCAGATAACTTATATGAGCGCTATTAGATATTATTCCCCAAATCTGATAATATCCTTGGATGTCATACAAAACAAATTCTAAAATATTCTCAAGGAGACATCAACACATTGACTATCTCAGAATGTCTCTGGCTTAAATTCCAGATTACCTTGGTACAATATCTAAGTCATATAAGACAATACTGAGTACGCTAAAAATGGTATTATTACCAAACAACAACTCTTGTTGCAAACCCACCAAAAAATAAAGACAACAGGTTTGAAGGAGGCAATCAACTGAAGTATCCATATAAGTACACAAATAGGCCACTAGTTTGTTCCCATAACAATATTAAGTACTCATTTCTTCCCAGAGAGTTTGCAAAGCAACTTACACTGAGCAAAACAGCAGTTCCCAGAGCATAAGCATCTTTAAATGTCACATATGCAGTACAAGCAGATTCACCAGATCTGTTTTTTTAACAAAGAAAGCAACTTCCAAATTCAGACAGATGTCAAAATTCCTATTAAGGTTACTAACATGTGTTCAATTAGTGCAATAGAACTTATGCCTCAAAAATATGATATAGTGAAAACGATCCCTCTCCCATGGATGTAAGCACAAATTCAAACCACGTAAATCTTTGTGCAGTTTTTTTTTTCTTTGTTTGTTTTCTATTTCGCCTTATCTGCATAGAATCAACAGGGGAGTTTCTGGAAGTTAAGGGAGTTTATACTTTATAGTTATGGTTGATATAAAGAACTCTAGCTAAATTTTTTACGAGTCTAGAAATCAGGTATATTCCTTTTGGTCATCAAATGGATGGAGGAAAAGAGAAGATAATTTGAAAGCTTGCCAAAAAAATTTTGCAGTTAGATACTTGTAAAATTCCAGATTTATACACTTTTTTTTTATTATCTGTATTGCTTAGTTAAATTGGGTTCAAGGAAGAACATTATTGGTTTAAGGGAAAACTTATTCATCAAATGGAGAATTTATCATCATTTTACACTAGCATCAATGTGAGTAATGGGGCAGTTGTGGACATTGGTACATAAAATGAGAACTGAAAGGCGAGTATATAATTCACATTTCATATCATGCAATCTTAAAATTCATAGTTCTCCATAAATTATGGTGATAGCTTCCATGCCTTTGATGACCCCATCCTAGATTATGAAGATGTGAAGGGCAAGTAAAATTCATTGTACTTGTTTCCGTACAAGCATAACTGAATCAATTTCAAGTGCGCAATGGCTTTGCTGTTTTGTATTGTTTCTGTACAGCTTGGACAAAAATCCAAATGTAATCATGACCAAACCATCATTATGGAGATTGAATTGATAAGTGAATTTATTTTCAGCAACTACAAGCAGGGTAGGTGAGTTCTACCTGAAAATTTCAACATGCTCGATTGCACCACAGTAAGCAAAAAACTCGTAAACATCCTTCTCCGTTGCTTTAGGAGATAAGCTTGAAACTTCAGCAGTGTAACCAGGGTACATGGTTTCGAAATTTAACAAAGAAAAAACTTGGATTTGAATGAATCTGGAAAATTAAAAATTAAAAAAAAAAAGCAAAATGAAACAAAATTTCAGCACCTTAGTTCAATAAAAGGTAACTGATTGCATAAGAATCATTTTGGTCACTTCAACACTTAACAATGATGTGCATTTCATTACTTTTGATGTTTCATTATAAGGCCATATTTTCAGGAACAAACATTAAGGATAAGAAAGATATCAGAAAGTGATAGAAGACATTATCATCTCGTGCAGGCTCCCTTTCTGTGGTGAGTGAGGTCCATAACTTAGTGGTCCCATGTTCTTATCAATCCCTTGCATGAGCACATAGTCTATGATGGCCCATATGACTGGATGCTTCTAACATCTAGTGAGTATAATATGAGGCTTCCACTGAAAACCTGAACTTTTATTCTGGGTTAGATGTAAATTCAAAGTAAATACCACCTGTAGCCTTATTAACCGATCGGTGCATTGGATTTTTAATTATAAACGATCCAGAATAAAAGGAAGATAGAACCTTGGGGCCATCATAATATGCAGTAGCATGCCAATTCTTAAAGGCAAAAGCTTAACTTGCATCAGAAGCATCAAAGCAAGTCAAACAATGCAAGCGGGAAAAGGATTGAACTTTGGTTAAAGTGAGACTCCTGGCGTGACTTAAGTTAGAGAATTCAACCTCACTAAAACGACCATAGTGCCTTTTAACAGAAAAAGAGGGCAGGCATTTATCCAAGTAATCTTTGGGATAGGGGAATTAGGGACAAGTTGATTCTTGGAATAATAGTTTGGAAACAAATGGGTTCCCAAAAGGGAGGGTTATAGCAAACTTAAAAAGGAAAAATTCAAACTTTAGAATCTCCACTTTCACAACAAAATCATCTCACATCACTTAGATTGGTCCAGAAAAGTTTGTTTTACTTGAAATTTAACAGCATCATTAAGCTAATGATATAATAAAAACTAAATGACAAAACACAGACCAAATTGTCACAATAAAACGTACATAAGACTCCACGAATTAACATCAGGGCAGTACCACGAAGAGGAAAAGGAAAACAAACAGCTCTTGATGCTGGGTATAGAATGTTCCAAAATACAAAGTCATACAAAATTCTGAACTCATTTAAAGGTTTCTGGAACCAGAAACAGCACGAACTGAGGAAGATTGCAAACCCAACAAATCTAACATTGTGAATTTTAGGAAGCAATCCTTTGCACGTACCTGTTCTTGATTAGAGGTGAGCACCCGTAAGAGAGAGAGAGAGAGAGAGACAGTGGAGGAAGATAAACATTCTGGCGACCAACCGAAACTTCTTTTTATGTTGCTTCTGCCGATAAGTGTTAGTGTCTCGAATGTGCTAATCCCACGCAGAATAGAGCGCGTGCGGCTACAACATGTAATTTCGATATAATTTTTTTTTTTTAAGATGTAATTTCGATATAATTAGTTAAAACATTGGTCCATTAATTTTGAAATAAATATAAATATATTGTTTTTTTAAGGTCTATAAATATAGAGAGAAGTGCTATTTATTTTCCCTTAGTATATTACTGTCGTTTAACTAGAAAGATGTGTTAATAAAAATTAGTCCTTAATTTTTCTTTTTTACAAGCTTTTATTAATCAAAATACTATTTTTTATTTTTACGTCATCATAATTATTAAGTAGTCTAATAAATAGCATTACNCATCAAATTTGTGAGGCATTAGCACCAAAATTGAGGCATTAGCATCAAATTTAGGATGATCAAATTCATTTTGGGTGATACCATCCCTAAAGGATTAACCTTTCACCTTTAGGTTTTAGTTTTGAATCCAAAAATAAGTTTTAAAGCATTAGAACTTAAATATTAACTAATAAAAATTAATTTATTAGCAAAAAAAGGTATTACAATTTTATTTTTTCTTAAATCATGTTCTACGTAAGACTGGGAGAACGCCAGGAGAACACTATGGGGAGAACCCCTAGCAAACCCCTAAAAATTAGTCCTTAATTTTTCTTTTTTACAAGCTTTTATTAATCAAAATGCTATTTTTTATTTTTACGTCATCATAATTATTAAGTAGTCTAATAAATAGCATTACCCATAATTATATTGTTCAACATTCAAATTTGAGATATGCAATTTAATAGTTCTATAGCATTTACATAGTCTCTCTTTTGCATTGTGTGGTAGTGTGATATGGAATTGTCACCTTAGCCTAAAACAAAATTTGTATAGCTCCTTTTTTGGGGTTATCGTTACTTTCAACTATCACACAAAAATAATTATAATTATCATATCTCATTTGTCGGGGGTGGTATGACCACCCAAAGATTCGGTGAGGGTGATTAGCCGTCTTTTCCCCATTTTTTTAAAAAAGTTTTATGGTTGTCAATTTGCTTTTTAAAAAAAAAAATGTTAGATGTCAATAAGTTCTTCATATTTGACCAATATTTTCTTATAATTAATCAATAAATTTGTGGGGTCTACCAATTAATCATTGAATTTGTGAGGTTTACCATTGACTTATGTGAGATCTCCATAATTAAGTCTATAAATTTAATGGTTGATTGGAGCTAAATATTAAAAATTTATTGACCCTTAATATTTCTCTTTTAAAAAACTGAGGTAGTAGTATAAGTAATCTAACAATATCTAATTGTGAGTTTTTTACAAATAAATAAATATATATTATTTGTTAATGTTTTGATTTTTTTTGGGTTAAAAAAAAGGAAAAGAAAAAAGAAGAGTTTATTTATTTATTTATTTGTATTTTTATTTATTTTTGGTCCTAAAGCGATTCCACGCCAATAAGATTACGGGAATCACCGACGGGGACACTAAGACAATTCGACGCTCTCACAAGGAGAATGAAATCACGCTCTACTAATGGTACTATAAGGCACCTCCATAGGTTAATCCAAATATTAATCCCGAGCTCTCTCTTTAAAAATATGATTTGGTAAAAAAATAACCATAAATTTAAATCACATCACACTCTCACCCAAACAAAATTATTATTCACCAAACAACTTAAATCAAAAACAAATATTTAGCTAGTTCTAATACATTTTTCGTGTTTGAAATTTGACCCAAGTTTCATTTTCGATCTTAAATTTAACTCATAACTCTACAATTTATTTTATTTTTCCTATATGAAATTTCAACCAAGTTATATAAATTAGATTTTGTAGTAATTTGCAATTCAATTCACGGCTAATGGATGAATAATGAAGGTTGGATAGAAGTTTTCTAATCAAAAGAGGAAAGAAGGGGGGTGCATGCTTTCCACCACCGACTTCCAAATTTTATTATTTCACGTGTGACGAGATGGAATGAAACAAAAACTAATGATGTGATATGAGCAATATACCTAATAATTCTTTAATCAATATAGCATGGTCTTATCAAATTTAATGTATAATGCTTTTCATTTTCTCAAATTTTATATATATTTATGTAAAAACATGGTCAATTTACCCAACCTTGATCCAATAATACACCGACCGACTTATATGACAAATAATAAGGTCAATTTTAACAGCCATTAATTTGAAAAACCAAGAATAAATGTGTTATAATAAGTTTATTTTACTGACGTGGCAGTGTTAACCAACTTTAAATTAGACTTACAAAGGGAAGATGTCAAAAGCTCAATTGATTAGGCACTAAAGTACAAAACGGTAGGGACAAAATGCCTAACTTACGCAATTCTCAAAGTTAGTCATGATCGATCTTGATTCATTTTGTTGAATATTTCCCCTCACAAGACTTAAGCCAACCGGTACCATAATTACCATCCAACCTTCCTATTAATGATGTCTAGCATATATCAAAGAACTTCAATACCTCATCATTTGAAGCTAAGGGGAGGGAGTGAGAGTAGGAGATCCCGGAGGATTCAAACTAGTCATTTTTGTTTTATGCAGCGTAAACCTCAGTCGATTGATTTACTCTTTGAAATTTTATTGAAATATTCTTAAACATCTTTAATGTTCATTTTGTAATCTTACTGATAGTTTAAGGGCATGTTCGGGTCTACGTTTGGGGGATTTAAAAGTGCGGTTAATACTAAAAAAGTTCGTTTGAAAAAAAAAAAAACTTGTTTGGTAAAAAAAAAATTGAAAACATTATTAAGGGTTAAAAATGTCAAAAAAAAAATTGTCAAAATGCACTTTTAACAAAAGTTTAAATATTTTTCTCTCTATTTCTCAAACACAATCTCAAACATGACTGGAAAGAATTACATTTATTATGAAATAGAACTTGTTTATGCTATTACTAATAAACAAATTAGAACGTTGTTCTTCTATTTAGTGAATTTATAAGTGGTTTCTTTTGTAAAGATATGTACTAATGAATAATCATTCCAAGATGTAACATTTCCTCCCTCAGTTTTTTTATTTGTGCATCTGATCGTAGAAAAATAATTTGGTTATATAATAAATATATTTATTATTGTTTGTTTGTAACCTTGAAAATGGTTTGAAATTATTTTTTGGTTTGGGAGTGAGATTAGGATCCAATGCAATTACTTGCAATTTGGACATGCAATTGTGAGAGGCTCATTGTAAGGCTCACTTTTTCTTGACAGATGTTCAAACAACCCTAGACCTGCTCGAGTAGTCATGCACCATAAAAAATAGAGGAGAAACAATAACTTGCCCGAAGATGCGGGAGAGCGGTAGAAAATGGTTTACATAGATTATATATATATAAGAAGAGTAAATTAACCATTTTATGCTTTATGAAAGTTATTTTCTTTCGTCAACTAAAAACGTTTTTAGGCTGATCAATATTATATACCGTACCAAATATTAAAACTTTTCTCAAAAAAAAAAAATTTACGTAGAAACAAATGGATCTAATAAAAAATATCACGCTATATATTTAGTAACGTCCGACATAGCAAATAAGTCTTTTTGGACACGATCATTGTGAAATTTGTACGGAAGAAGCTATTTATCATGTAAAGGTAGAACAAAAAAATGATTTGTCACTTTAAAAACCGAGAGAGCTACAAAACTAAAGACTTATTTAATTCACAAATTCCCCTTTAATTAATTAAGTACTCCAATATTAATTTATAACCATTAATTGTCCCGCTCGGGCCACTCCCGCATGAGACATGACACACATATCCGTACGACTTCTGAGCAGCTAGATAAACCACTAAATTTCTCTGTCGAGGGCCGACAAACTAACTTTTGTGTAGATCTAGCTGTTGTGTTTGGTTTAGGCACGGGATTTTTCTCGGAAGTTTAGTCCCTTTTCTTGCTGTCGGTCTAAAAAATCTTTGCACATCGAGATGCTTGCATTGTGTTCTTACAAGATGTGCCTATGCTGTGCAGGCAGCAGCTGATCGATCCCTCATATTGAATACAAACTTAATTAACCGAATAATATTTCTGCAAATCCCATGGTATTCCTATCAAATTCTCAGGAATTGATTCGCTAATCATTCGAAGTAATTTAAGAACTTTTGGAAGAGTACTCCAAATACCAACTGAGTACTCTTGAAAAGGGCTTATCCTTTAGTAGAGCCCAATCGGCCCCCAAGCATCACGAAGGCGCACTGGTTCTAGACAACGTCTAGACAATTCAACGACACAATGACCCGACGACTCAGCTAATCGTTATGATCCACTTTCCAACTTGACACTGTGTCGAGTTTGAATGCACCCTCTCCAAGGGAAGGCCAACAAGCTAGCAGGCAATTGCGCATTTAATAGGTTTTTGTGACAGCTCAGATAACTGAATTTTCACTTCTTATTGACATCTCTAAAAAATTGAAAGGAAGAATCATCACTTCAAAAACAACTTTTTGGCAAGAGTTTGGGCCCCCCTAAACCCTAGAGGACGTCGGCATGCATGTATAAGGAGCTTAATGTGGGCCCCAAAGATATGCAATTCAACCCTTAACCTTATTTTGACTAATTACCTATCTACCTCACCATTTTTGACTTGAGTGTTAGAGGGGCTTCACTGAATCTCTCTCCTTTTCTTACAAGTTTCATCCCTGAAAGTGATAGTCTTGAGGCCACTATTGCGTTTTAGTACCAACAATTTCATTTGTATTAGACAAAAATTGTGCATGAATTAATTTTACCTATTTTAATCAGTTTGGAGTTGTTTGGTCATGTAAACTATATATTAAGCGAGCATCTAGAGTAGTACTATAAGGCATGTTTTTGAAGAAAATTGATTGGATGGAGGCAAACAACTGAAATCGTACATAGAAGCATCATAAAAATGTTCAAAACCTAAGTCATTTGTAGCGTAATATGTGATATATGTAATTAAAATAAGAGATGAATTACGAAATTTGGGTTTGAACTTAGTGTCATGTTAAATAAACTATTATTCCAAAATTTTAAACCTGAAAGTGATAGNATCAGTTTGGAGTTGTTTGGTCATGTAAACTATATATTAAGCGAGCATCTAGAGTAGTACTATAAGGCATGTTTTTGAAGAAAATTGATTGGATGGAGGCAAACAACTGAAATCGTACATAGAAGCATCATAAAAATGTTCAAAACCTAAGTCATTTGTAGCGTAATATGTGATATATGTAATTAAAATAAGAGATGAATTACGAAATTTGGGTTTGAACTTAGTGTCATGTTAAATAAACTATTATTCCAAAATTTTAAACCGGTAAAATGACATGCAAATGTTAATGTATCCTCACCGGCCAATATATAGCACCCTTTACATGTCAATATAGTAGACAAGTTAGTAAACCCCCTTTCCCTTGCTAATCTTGTTGGTTTCGTCGTTAATTTGGTGCAGTTGTTGTCCCATTATCGATATAATGATAATTAATAAATAAAATGGGTGTTAAACTAAAAGAAAACAAATATTCAATCAAATCATTCTCACATAAAGTGATTTGTCCCACTGGATCATCATGATGTTGCCAACAAAAGCTCAAGCTCAACATTGTATTTGCCATTTGCGACCATTATATATATTTTTCATGCAAAAAAGTACGCATTGTTATTTGTTAACGAAGTCATAGCTTAGAAGCTAACTGAAATCCCATAAAAGAAGTACAATGAGTATATATAAAAAAGAGGCATTTGCTACTGCAAGTCCCTTTATTGTACAACTTATACAGAGGCTATCCACACCGCAAATCTAAAAAGACACTACCCTCTGTTCGATCTAGTGATCAAAGCCTAGATAATTAAAAGCACAACTATATATATATATATATAGAGAGAGAGAGAGAGAGAGAGAGAGAGAGTGATTGACAAAATAGATAAAGGGTGCGTTATTTATTGGGAAATTAAACTCCTAATAATAGAAGCCTCAGCGCTATCAGCATCAATTGTAGCCAAAAGCTGAGAGAGGCGCTCACTGAGATCATCCACCTCTCTGTGCAAGCTTCTGATGTAGTTGCAGGTCTCTTGAAGAACCTTAGACGCAGGCACCTGCACAAAAGGAAATACACATACACATGTATATAAATATATAAAGACGACCCACAAAAAATGAAGTACTGAAATTCTATTATACATCACTGGTCCAACAAAACGACTCAAGTACGTACGGGTCGGTGGGAAGTGGGAACCTTAATACGTAAAAAAGCTTTATTGTATATGGAAACGTGTTCCTTGATATACGGGTCAAAGTTGAAACTACCCCGAAAGGTCCTACGGAGTTTTACATGTCACACATGCGCCACGCTACCAAGCATGTTGTTACATTTGCCGCTAGACTACCTTAATTTCTCTCTGCAGAGTTGCTCTAAGACACACACACACACACACACAGAGAAAGAGAGAAGTACCTTGTCAGAGCGCCTATTGCGAATCTCAGGAACAAGTTGGCGTAGCTTGGAAACGAGTTCGATGATTTGGTCATCTGTGATCCTCGAAGCCCCGGCCGACTGCCTCGACCTTCTGCTAGACATCGATCCCTAGAGTTGTGTCTCAAAGTGTGAGCCTACAGGGTGCACTAGCTAGAGAAATACAACCAAAAAAACACAGTTTCAATTTCTTAGAAGATGAAGAAGAAGAAGAAGAAGAAGAAGAAGAAGAAGAAGAAGGAGTAGCCAAGTGTTAGATATAAGGTGTGAAGAAATGGAGAAAGCAATAAGAGAGATATAAAGAGGAAGGACCACAGAAGAGAGAGAGGAAGAGAGAGAGAGAGAGAGTACAAACGCTTAGACAGTGATGTTGGATATGAAGAAGACAAGTGCGTTGGAGAAAGCAGTGGAGTAGGCTTGGCCCCCTGGTGTGTTTTTATGAGTGAGAGAGAGAGAGAGAGAGCGTAGACTTGTTATGTGTGAGTGTTCCCAAGCTGGGGTTTGATCTCAAGTGGGCTTCAGCAAATATGTTTGTTTTTCAGTTAACAAAGTGGGCCTCCATGTAGATGTCTGAATGCGCAATAGCATGTGATCATAGGACATTGATCCTCTCATTCATCAAACAAATCACAGCCTCCCAATCTATCGTATATTGCATCTACTATTTCCCATATGAATCTTCACTACTCTTCACTCTATCTTCACTCTTTTGTTTTGCTCTCGATGATCTATTTCGATCTCTTGCTGCTCTAATCTCCTCACATGCCATCCGATCGATCTCATTGGTCTCCAAGGTTGTCGATCGATCATTAACTTAAGGATACGTCTCAACTTGCAGATCAAACACAACTAGCTATATCTTAATATTAATATTTCCAGTTGCAAATTAAAGTTTAGTTAGTAATTAATTCATAACATTCAATATTCATATCTCTGCTGGGAAATTAATTATTCAATTTTCAATTTATACGACCCACCAAGCAAATATCTCACTGCTCCATCTCCACCTCTCATTTGATATATAATATTGTTTTTCTTCCTTGTTTGGGACACAACTACGTGAGTGCAGGTAGCATCCTTTGATTGTCAAATGCCCAAATCACATGCCATTTCCCTAGAGCGCACGACATGACACGTGGCCAGTCTTAAGTTCTGGACCTCCTGGTACTATATGCTATAATATATGGCCGGAGAGGAAGAGGGTACCCGAAAACAGCATTAGATATATGAAATTCGATGACCCCACCTCTTTTTCCTCTCTCTCTCTCCCCCGTGGTTGATCGATCTATTACTAAACAAAATTCAATTTTTGCCAACAACCAGCAAGTTGTTCAAACAAAGACTCTTTTTTTAAAAAAAAAATTTTTGCCTAAATTTAAAACAAATTCAAAAACCCACATACATTATAAAGTTGCACTGTAATTTGCACGGTAAGAATGGTATTGGAACAAGATGATCGAAGGAAATTTTTTCATGTATATATATTATATATGATTTTCCGTTAAATTGGCCTGAAAGGGCCATATATAATTTGTGAAGTCAATTCTATTCATATGGCGTGATGTGATCGTGTCCAACAAGTCCATTTGGATTGAGACGGCTCATAACCTAGGCTCTTATTAGAAAGAAAATTGACTACAGCTTAGCCAAGAAAAATAAATCGACATCATATATAATCTCATTGATTGCACTATTGTCCATATACATGTGAATTTGACTATATGATCAACTGCGTTTCAATTAAAAGCACATGACCCTTGAATGTGACAATAGGTTCTAGGTAAATACAACTAACGACATCCAGATTTATTACTCTTCCCTTCACTTTTCCTTTCACATCGATCGATCTTACTCATGATATAATCCCATTTGATTTAAATATCATAAAAATTATAAACTCTCTCTCAGTCTCTCTCTCTTTCTCTCTCTTTTCTTGTGTGTGTATGTAATATGTATATATGTGCATGAACACATGCATGTAAGATCGATCATGACACCCATTCTCCCACCAGTTTGGGAGGAGGAGAGAGGGTGTTGGGTGGTTGGGTGTTTCCTAAATCCATATTCAAATATTGTTTTAATTATTTTGGGGTCCGCAGGGAACAGATCGATGCCCCTCTAGCTATTTCTATTTAATTTACAAATATTTAACCAGGCTTTTTCTTCCCTTTTGTTTATTAATATTTTTCCTTTTTTGCTTGTCACTTTTTCTTTGACGATCAGTCGTTGAACAGTGACTGAATACAGATCGAGTGCATGCAACAGCCGACTTATGTGAATCTTTGTAGAAGCATCTGCCGGAAGTTGGGAGTTGGGGGTCGGTTGGAAGGTAGCTAATGATGAAAAAGGATAAAAATGATGGGTTCCGTAGCATTTATCTTTTGCTCCATCCTCATGCAGTTTTCCCAGTGCATGCGTAACCCAATTAATTAAGCTTTATTTGATTACCTATTTTCCTCTTTTTGAATTTTTGAATGTTGAAAGTGATCATCATTATCTATCAGTCTCCGACAATTAATCCATATTTCCCGATCGATCAGTTTGATTTGCTAGATTTATGCTAAAGAAATAATTAATATGGTTGCCCTCAATTACCCACAAAGATTAAAAAAAAATAAAACCTTTAAGATTGTTGTTAATTAATTAACTTTGTTTTAAAATAAATACAATCCCAAGTGATTTTGAATCTCCGACATATAATTAGTGGTGTCTTACTTTTTTTTTTTTTTTCTAGATAGTGGTAATAAAGATGCATTAACTAGTGGTGTCTTACTTTCTTCATCGCAAGTTAATGCATCTTTATTACCACTAATTGCTTACCCCCAATGCGTAAATATAAATACTTCTATTAATTAAAATTCTCTTCTTTAATACTTAATTAAGACTGCTTCGTAGATAATTAAGATGCCATGCCAATTAGATCCCATGCATCAATCATTGGCTTCTTTGACCTTGGAGGTCGTGATTTTCCATCAATTACTCTTCTCGGTAGATTTTGCAACATGAGAAAAGTTGTAGAAACTTGCTTTGGAGGGGGGGAAAGGGTTAATTGTCTTTTTCCCGTAATGCCTCCCTTCAAAGTTCACCGCTTGAAAAGACCTTTTTATTTTTATTATTATTTTCTATTGAGTCGGCAAAACTTCTAGATGTCCATAATACTTTCATATCTAAATGAAAAGTTACCCTTCATAATTCATATACCCTCCCTCTACACATAAATTCTACAACAAGGATTAGCGGTTTTCAAAACGTCCGATTTGAAGAAAAATTAATAACGATGCTAAGAATATAATCCTCTCCATTAATTTACAAATTAAATTTTATAATTTCTAAAAAGTAGCTTAATCGGTTAGGATCACGCCGAATAAAGCGGAAGTTACTAGTTCAAATTTCTCTCCCCCTTTTGTGTAAACATGTCAAAAATTAAAAAAATAATAATAATAAAAAATCAAATTTTGTATATAATGTTATGTCATTTAAAAATTTCAATTGACGTGGCAACAAATTGATCACCATGTGACAACAAACATACCACTAGACATGTGAAATATAATTTGAACATGATATTCAAAGTCTAATGGAGAGGATCATGATCCTTAAAATCAAAAATGAACACGGAGTGTATGCTGCCAGGTCATTTAGAATTTTAAATAACATGACATGACATTACATCATGCACACATCATGATATTCAAAGTCTAAGCCAGAGGATCGGATCCTTATCCTTAAAGTCAAATATGAATATATAGTAATATTGATCAAGTTATATTCAAACCTAAGTTTTTTTTTTACGTCGGCTTATGAAATTATTAGGAGTGAAGAGACTTTAATACTTTAATTACAAAGCATAATACGCTTCGTAATTATTTTGCTTGCTGGGTACGGTGTTCAGTTTTCTAAAGGTATTGTGATCTCAGTGGTCAATATTTATTTAAAAAGTCTCTTAAATACCATCATAATCGTGTTCTTAATTGTTTCATTTAGTCTTACCGCTTGCTTATACGTAGTAATTAATTTGTTGTGGTTTCAATTTTGTCATGCTTTGTTTCTCGTTATCGCTATGCACAGGTGACGTACTTTTGGTTTTTTTTTTTTTTTTTTTTTAAAAAAAAAAAAAAAGGGGAAAAAAAAAAAAGAGGAAAGGAAGCAATACTGGAATTCAAAAGAAGAAAACAGACAATTGGGGGACAGCATGCAACCTTTCATCATTTCACTAATAAAAAAAAAGTTCACGTTTTTTTCAAGGATTTTAGGCTTGGCTTATAATAATAATCTTTTGAAAATTTAGATTACAAGATGGACCATAAAACCCTTCTATATATGCTGCTACTTTTTTTTTTTTTTTTTGACATGTTTACACAAGGGAATGAGAATTAAAACTAGTGACCTCTACTTCATAAGACGTAATTATTAGAAATAAAGAATCTTCACAACAACGCAATCCAGAATTTGAATCTTCAGATATCTTATCTTCAAGATATTTGAGTTTAAATTCTGGATTGAGTATTATTATTTTGTTTTACAGTAGTCAACAGCCGATTGAGCTATCTCTTAGGAACAATCGTAAAATTTACTCATTCCACACACTTCTAAGGTTTGATAATTAATAATTGAACTAATAACCTCCACGTTCATCATTCTATGCTACTTCTTAGGTTTGAATATTTTTTTCATACAAATAATTGGAAGTACTGATCATATCTGTTTGTCATTTATTACTTGATTTATGTATGGAAAAGTTAGCGCTTGTGGTTTCAAATCAATAAGTCGGTCAGATTGTAATGTAAAAGTTGGGGACACTAGCTCAGATGTGATTCTGGTTTTTTTTCTTTTTTTCTTTTTTTTGCCTTTTTAAGCCCTTTTAGCCTTAGGCCATAAATGATATTTGACCAAATAATAAAAACGCCCTAAATCAACAAGTTGCCATAGTCTTATTTCTACTTATTCCACGCACTTCAATCCAATGTTTCTTTTATTCGTTACATCAAAGTTTATAATGAAGCATTTATGGAGAGAATTGCCTGATAAACAGCAATCTTAGAGGTCTTTTTGGTTATAAGTGACGTTAAATGGTTAAAAAAACATGTTACACATTCTAGCTTTTACTTTTTAAAATTATCATTGAATTTGTGTCGGTTCTACATATGTGTTTTCACGCTCTAATTTTGATAAGAGATACCTTTTTTGGTTTTTTCTTTTGTTTTATTAATTGAATAAAGAGCTAGAAAGATTACGTGAAAGGATCTTTCCCATTTTTTAATCCGAGTGAAAGAGAGAACAGATTAAAAGAGAGAAAATGGGCATGTGAGTGTACAGTTCCTCCGTCCTTCCCTCAACTCTCTTTCTCCCCCTCAGCTTTCTTTATTGGCTGTAACTTCCAAATGATCTTCTCCCTCCTCATTCGTTTTTTTGGCCTCTTCTCCAAATAAAAATTATAAAGGAGTCAAAATCTTGCAAACAAGTCAAGGTAAGCATGCTTTGCCAAAAGTTATTTAAGCACTAAACAAGTGGTTGTAGTTACACTCGCAGACGCAATGGGAGGCTTCTTCTTTTGTATCGAGGTGTACGTATTCTCCCAGCTGGTCGCCCTCCACCCTGCACGATTCCCGTGTTTCTTGCTCTCATCCTCTCCTTGGTCTGTTGGCTGCTTTGGATCGATCATTTGTGCATGGGGATATATAAAACAATGCACATACATATCCACTGCACACATAAATATTAAAATAACAGCATGCGATAAAACAGAGTTTGAATGTAAAAATCTAGAGCTGTAGCCTATAAGTATGTCACAACTCATGTGAGTGGTTAGGTTAATAAGTTGGATTCAAACTTGGGTTAAGTTTTTAGGTTAATCACATGGTGTCCATCCCAATATGTTATAGTATGATCTTACTAAAAGACTCTCCAATATATCATTCTCTTTTACACGTGATATTAGAGTCAATAATGATGTGTGATCTAGTGGCTAGAATGGTTTAGGCTCTGTTGGGTCACGAATCAACCCCACAAAACCATCCGGCCTGTACTAAGCCCAAGGAAGGCCCATATACAAAGCCCAAGAGCGTCTCGAGCCTCGAGAGCCAGGCAAGCCTCGAGCACCCGGGAACGCCTCGAACAGGCGAGAAGGCCTCAGGCCTCGATCACCCGAGAACCGCCTCGGGCCTCGATCACAATATATCACCGATACTTTGAGCACAAGGCTTCCGAAGCCCGAAAAGCTAGGGATCAAGAGATTAAATTCAAGGATCCTATCCTATCTGTTCCATTCAAATACCAAGTATTCAAAAGTGCAAGATCAGATATATTATCTACGAGCATTCAAAGTTTAAGGTGCCATAACCACAAAATCCTATCTCGATCCCATCAGGTCGTGATACGGATAACTACCCAAATCCCTGATAACAAACTGCCTCGCAGAAAATCAGGGAAGAGTCAGTCATTGACAAGGGGACAATCACTCCATGCCTATATAATGCAAGTCACCTCCACAAGTTCTGGTAACACAACTCTAGCACTCTAAAAGCTTTTGTTGTTTCCTCATTATCTCAAAAGCATACACTGACTTAGGCATCGGAGTATCCCCGCTGGCTCACCCCCGGTCTCTTCGATCCTATTCTTTTCTCTACTGTGCAGGAAAGGTCAAGCCTGAATCATTCGTCAAGAAGTCAACAAGCGTGCCACGTCACCAATCAGGAAACTGTGTATCAACAGGCTCGAACAAGGGTTTTTAGCGTAAAGGGCAAAGATTTATGGCACGGTCACAAATGAGTGTCCCTAGAGGTTGGGTAAAGGTGCAGAGTGTGGGCAAACCCATGTAATATTACAAGTAATCATGAAGATGGCTAGCTCATGAGATTGATATTAAAAAACAAAAAAAACAAAAAGTTTTGTTTGAAGGAGAGAAGAGTGTAGCAATGTTAGAAAGAGATTGTTGAATATATCCTCGTGAGTGTAGAAAAGTGTAGGCCCAACTATTATTATTATTTTACATGTCTACACAAGTGGGGAAAAAGGGGATTCGAACTAGTGACATTTGTTTCATGAGATGTGGTCCACAGCCGATTGAGCTACCCTTTGGAGACGTAGGCCCAACTATTATATATATCATATTAAGCACTCAAATTTGTGACATTTTTTCAATATGAAACTATATATATACTCAAAAATATATATAAGGTTAAAATTTAAAAGAGAAACACCCAAAATAAGGATCAGAACAGAAAAAGACCTTTCCAACCCGGAAAAAATGGATTCGTTGCTCAAATTAGGGAAGGTAATAAAAGGCAAGAAAAGAAGGGTTAAAACATTAATAAAAAAACAAAAACAGGCCAGTACTTTTGATCGAATGACACAGTAAATGCTCCTTAATTTCCTCGATCGATCCATGTAAATCAAAGTCATGCAACTAACGGAGACCAAAAAAGGAGTTAAGGTTTTGAAATCGCTGTCGTTTTAACTCCGAATTTCCTCAGTTAGCTGCATGCGAAAGCATAAAGTAGACGTGTTCTACCTTTCTTTTTCACCCCCTTTTGCTTCCTTTGACCATTACTTGAGAGACCACGCTTCCACTATAGTCTATAGTTAGCTACTCCGGCCAACTTGTTTTTATTTTCTACAAATTAACTAACTTGCATTTCACGCATTTTCCTTCTAGAATTAAAGCGCACGAAGGTCTTTTTTGTTTCTAACTTCAAAATAATCAATTTAATAAATCAATGGAAATTTGGAAGTTAATTATTTAACCTTCTTTTTTTTTTGTGAAAATAAGGTTTTTTTTTTTTTTTTAACATGTCCACGTAAGAGGGGAGGGGGGGATTCGAACTAGTGATCTCCACTTTATGAAGCTTGGCCCCAGCCAATTGAACTACCCCTTGGGGACGTAAAAATAAGTTATTATGTACACTGACTTTGTGCATCTAAGATAAATAAATTAAAATAAATTAAAAAATAATAAAAAAAACCCAATAATTCAGAACACTCAAAACTCCTATGAAGTAAATGGAAATTTCATCCATCCCAATTTGAAGGATTAGTAACTCATAAATAAAATAAAAGATGCATATTAAGAAATTAAATTCAATGTGCTAGTAGTATTAAGTAATCTAGAATTATTTGGAACTTTAAAGTAGATTTTTTTAAAAAAAAAATTTAGGAAGAGTTAATTTGAATTTTATGCATTTCATAATTGATGGTCACAAACGAATGCGGTTAGTTGAAGAAACAAGGGAGAAATGTTGTTGTAGTGGGGTTGGGCACAATGGGCAATGGGCAGGGTCCACAGTGCCTGGAATTGAATAAAGCAACCATATAAAGGTGGTTGACCCATTGGGCCACTAACCCTGTCTAGTGACTAGACCCAAAGGCTCCCCATCATACGGAGTCAGGAGTGGTCCACCGGCTCACGATCCATGGGCCAGGCCTAAAGAAAGGTAGATTGATAGCAGTCCCAAATTTGAACCAACTCTATAAGTTTATAACCAAACATGAGCCTTTTTTTTTTTTTTTTAACAGGTCAGCACAAAAGGGGAGGAAGATTCGAACTAATGACCTCTGTTTTATTAGGCGTAATCTTAGCCCATTGAGCTACCTTTTAGGAATCAGCCAGTTAAATACTACACATCAACAAACTTCCATATTAGGTACGTCCGCTAGTCTAAGAGCCCGTTTGAAATTACATTAATTAGAACAAAAAAAAAAAAGTAACTTTTGTACCTTAAATGTTGTACCAAATAAAAAGCTGGTTTTTTTAATAAAAATATTTAAAAATTATCAAAACGTACATTGAGAAAAAGCTTAAAAAAATTCTAAAAAACTCTTTTTAGCTTTAAAATTTTTGTTTTTCAACGCAATCTCAAACATATTCTAAGTCAATGAGGAAAGTAATGCTACACACACTCCTACTTTCTCACACACATTTTTTGTATTATAGATGGTTTTTAAAACCGGCATTGGATTAAAATCCAAACAAATATCCATCACAAATTCAATTGTGGTTTTTAAAACCACCTAAAAGGGTAGAAAAATAGGTGTGGAGAAGTGGAATTGTAGGTAGCATTAATCCAATGAGAAACATTCTACTACTGCAAGTCATGGTTTGCAATTGGAATTTGGCCTTAGTCCATCAAAATGATAAAGTTTTCTTTCAAATTACATGATTTAAGAATAGATGTCATATACTATGTCAATCTTTATTGAAAACGCATGTAAAATCACATGCTTTTAAGAACATATGTCAGTTTAATAGACTGAATTAAATAATAGGTTGAATTAAATAAATTTCTTTTGACCTAATTTTTTGTTAAAAAAAAATAAATAAATAAAAAGCACTTGGTCCAAAATAGAATTTGTGAAGTGGGTTGTGCATCGTTCATTATTACTACTTATTTCTTTCTTTCTTTCTTTCTTTCTTT
>CM017323.1:3998359-4289627 GCA_006937295.1 Carpinus fangiana
AAAAAAAAAAAAAAAAAAAAAAAAAATTTACTGTTCCTTACTTGGGTTGATTCATCCTTTCGAAACTCTTTGAATTTCCATAGTCTTCCAGACAAGGAAATTGGGGGGTAACTGTTGGGTCACGAATCAACCCCACAAAACCATCCGGCCTGTACTAAGCCCAAGGAAGGCCCATATACAAAGCCCAAGAGCGTCTCGAGCCTCGAGAGCCCAAGAGCGTCTCGAGCCTCGAGAGCCCAAGAGCGTCTCGAGCCTCGAGAGCCAGGCAAGCCTCGAGCACCCGGGAACGCCTCGAACAGGCGAGAAGGCCTCAGGCCTCGATCACCCGAGAACCGCCTCGGGCCTCGATCACAATATATCACCGATACTTTGAGCACAAGGCTTCCGAAGCCCGAAAAGCTAGGGATCAAGAGATTAAATTCAAGGATCCTATCCTATCTGTTCCATTCAAATACCAAGTATTCAAAAGTGCAAGATCAGATATATTATCTACGAGCATTCAAAGTTTAAGGTGCCATAACCACAAAATCCTATCTCGATCCCATCAGGTCGTGATACGGATAACTACCCAAATCCCTGATAACAAACTGCCTCGCAGAAAATCAGGGAAGAGTCAGTCATTGACAAGGGGACAATCACTCCATGCCTATATAATGCAAGTCACCTCCACATGTTCTGGTAACACAACTCTAGCACTCTAAAAGCTTTTGTTGTTTCCTCATTATCTCAAAAGCATACACTGACTTAGGCATCGGAGTATCCCCGCTGGCTCACCCCCGGTCTCTTCGATCCTATTCTTTTCTCTACTGTGCAGGAAAGGTCAAGCCTGAATCATTCGTCAAGAAGTCAACAAGCGTGCCACGTCACCAATCAGGAAACTGTGTATCAACAGGCTCGAACAAGGGTTTTTAGCGTAAAGGGCAAAGATTTATGGCACGGTCACAAATGAGTGTCCCTAGAGGTTGGGTAAAGGTGCAGAGTGTGGGCAAACCCATGTAATATTACAAGTAATCATGAAGATGGCTAGCTCATGAGATTGATATTAAAAAACAAAAAAAACAAAAAGTTTTGTTTGAAGGAGAGAAGAGTGTAGCAATGTTAGAAAGAGATTGTTGAATATATCCTCGTGAGTGTAGAAAAGTGTAGGCCCAACTATTATTATTATTTTACATGTCTACACAAGTGGGGAAAAAGGGGATTCGAACTAGTGACATTTGTTTCATGAGATGTGGTCCACAGCCGATTGAGCTACCCTTTGGAGACGTAGGCCCAACTATTATATATATCATATTAAGCACTCAAATTTGTGACATTTTTTCAATATGAAACTATATATATACTCAAAAATATATATAAGGTTAAAATTTAAAAGAGAAACACCCAAAATAAGGATCAGAACAGAAAAAGACCTTTCCAACCCGGAAAAAATGGATTCGTTGCTCAAATTAGGGAAGGTAATAAAAGGCAAGAAAAGAAGGGTTAAAACATTAATAAAAAAACAAAAACAGGCCAGTACTTTTGATCGAATGACACAGTAAATGCTCCTTAATTTCCTCGATCGATCCATGTAAATCAAAGTCATGCAACTAACGGAGACCAAAAAAGGAGTTAAGGTTTTGAAATCGCTGTCGTTTTAACTCCGAATTTCCTCAGTTAGCTGCATGCGAAAGCATAAAGTAGACGTGTTCTACCTTTCTTTTTCACCCCCTTTTGCTTCCTTTGACCATTACTTGAGAGACCACGCTTCCACTATAGTCTATAGTTAGCTACTCCGGCCAACTTGTTTTTATTTTCTACAAATTAACTAACTTGCATTTCACGCATTTTCCTTCTAGAATTAAAGCGCACGAAGGTCTTTTTTGTTTCTAACTTCAAAATAATCAATTTAATAAATCAATGGAAATTTGGAAGTTAATTATTTAACCTTCTTTTTTTTTTGTGAAAATAAGGTTTTTTTTTTTTTTTTAACATGTCCACGTAAGAGGGGAGGGGGGGATTCGAACTAGTGATCTCCACTTTATGAAGCTTGGCCCCAGCCAATTGAACTACCCCTTGGGGACGTAAAAATAAGTTATTATGTACACTGACTTTGTGCATCTAAGATAAATAAATTAAAATAAATTAAAAAATAATAAAAAAAACCCAATAATTCAGAACACTCAAAACTCCTATGAAGTAAATGG
Source organism: Carpinus fangiana (assembly GCA_006937295.1). Classification (NCBI taxonomy): domain Eukaryota; kingdom Viridiplantae; phylum Streptophyta; class Magnoliopsida; order Fagales; family Betulaceae; genus Carpinus; species Carpinus fangiana. Next base: position 4,000,543 of record CM017323.1, read on the forward strand.
AAATTTCATCCATCCCAATTTGAAGGATTAGTAACTCATAAATAAAATAAAAGATGCATATTAAGAAATTAAATTCAATGTGCTAGTAGTATTAAGTAATCTAGAATTATTTGGAACTTTAAAGTAGATTTTTTTAAAAAAAAAATTTAGGAAGAGTTAATTTGAATTTTATGCATTTCATAATTGATGGTCACAAACGAATGCGGTTAGTTGAAGAAACAAGGGAGAAATGTTGTTGTAGTGGGGTTGGGCACAATGGGCAATGGGCAGGGTCCACAGTGCCTGGAATTGAATAAAGCAACCATATAAAGGTGGTTGACCCATTGGGCCACTAACCCTGTCTAGTGACTAGACCCAAAGGCTCCCCATCATACGGAGTCAGGAGTGGTCCACCGGCTCACGATCCATGGGCCAGGCCTAAAGAAAGGTAGATTGATAGCAGTCCCAAATTTGAACCAACTCTATAAGTTTATAACCAAACATGAGCCTTTTTTTTTTTTTTTTAACAGGTCAGCACAAAAGGGGAGGAAGATTCGAACTAATGACCTCTGTTTTATTAGGCGTAATCTTAGCCCATTGAGCTACCTTTTAGGAATCAGCCAGTTAAATACTACACATCAACAAACTTCCATATTAGGTACGTCCGCTAGTCTAAGAGCCCGTTTGAAATTACATTAATTAGAACAAAAAAAAAAAAGTAACTTTTGTACCTTAAATGTTGTACCAAATAAAAAGCTGGTTTTTTTAATAAAAATATTTAAAAATTATCAAAACGTACATTGAGAAAAAGCTTAAAAAAATTCTAAAAAACTCTTTTTAGCTTTAAAATTTTTGTTTTTCAACGCAATCTCAAACATATTCTAAGTCAATGAGGAAAGTAATGCTACACACACTCCTACTTTCTCACACACATTTTTTGTATTATAGATGGTTTTTAAAACCGGCATTGGATTAAAATCCAAACAAATATCCATCACAAATTCAATTGTGGTTTTTAAAACCACCTAAAAGGGTAGAAAAATAGGTGTGGAGAAGTGGAATTGTAGGTAGCATTAATCCAATGAGAAACATTCTACTACTGCAAGTCATGGTTTGCAATTGGAATTTGGCCTTAGTCCATCAAAATGATAAAGTTTTCTTTCAAATTACATGATTTAAGAATAGATGTCATATACTATGTCAATCTTTATTGAAAACGCATGTAAAATCACATGCTTTTAAGAACATATGTCAGTTTAATAGACTGAATTAAATAATAGGTTGAATTAAATAAATTTCTTTTGACCTAATTTTTTGTTAAAAAAAAATAAATAAATAAAAAACACTTGGTCCAAAATAGAATTTGTGAAGTGGGTTGTGCATCGTTCATTATTACTACTTATTTCTTTCTTTCTTTCTTTCTTTCTTTTTTTCTTTTTTTTTGACATGTCCACATAAGGAAAGAAGAAGATGAATTCGAACTAATAACCTTCACCTCATGAGGCGTGATCCACAATCATTAAACTAAGTGCGCCAAACTGGCACTCATTGTATTTTTGTATTCAGGGTTGGTTTCATTTAAGTGGTATTACCAAAAACGTGATTTGAATACAAATTTTTCTCTTTTTTTTTTTTTTGTGAGTAGCAATTTTATCTTTAATTATTGTATAAAGTGACTGCTTTCACAATGATTAGATTTACACAACAACAAATTGTCATCACACAAAAATATTTTTTAAAAAAAAAAAAAAAAATTGGTATGATGAATTCTAACCGCTAATTTGACACACTACTTTATCGTGGGACTTTAGTGCATGTACAGCTTCACTTTAATTTTAATTTTATTTTTCCTTTTGGCCTTATTATCTAACCTAATTACATATAAAAATCTTTTAAGGATTCTATTTCAAACACCCCCTTGTGTCAATGGAGACAACACCTGCATCCCCTGAGCATGTAGACAAAACTCGATTTCTATCAAAATTGGCCTTACTCTTTGGTTTTAATCGAGTAACAACATGTTCCATTATTATTATTATTATTTTTTTTTTTTTTTTTTTTTTTGTGTGTTCAATGTTTATCCTTAACTTAAGGCCCAACTTTCTTCTAACCACTGCTTGTTATAATTATTATAAGGTCGGTCGGCATTTATGGACAGCACACGTTACTATCTTCTACATTTATTCATGGAGTGATTGATTCCCATTTGAACTCCTTTAGTATCTCAATTATTGATCCTAGTTACCCCTCTTTAAATATTCCTTTTTACTTTTTATTCACCACATGAAGACAGTAGTAATAATATAATAATGTTAAATAGTTGGATGTCCTAAGGGGTAATTCAATCAGCTGTGGATTACGCTTCACGAAGCAGAAGTCACTAGTTCAAATCCCCTTCCTTCTTCCCTTGCGTAGACATGTCAAAAAAAGAAAAAAACCTTTAATATTTGGACTGTTATATGAGCATTATCAAGACACATATTTTCACTCTTTAACGTGTCAATGAAAAATCACCATTAAAGTAAAAATTTAATGATAAAATTCAGAGCGTATACACTTGAAAATGTGAGAGTGAAAGCCCGTCGAAATGGACCGACCACCGCACAATGACAAGCAATGCATTGTTTGATGTAATTGAATTTTGATGATTGAGATTTGAGTGCATGGGTGCCTCATCAGAACCCCATATGGCTGGAAACAACAAAATGGTACGGCCTGAAGAATTGGTCGTTGGAGCTTTCAAGTTGAGAGGCTAGCTCCGATGAGGACAATGAGCAATAGTCAACATTTGTGGACTCTCACCTTCCAAGAACAGAAACAAAACAATGGTAAAAGGGACCCTCCTCCTCTCCAGTCTCCAGAGTCAAGAATCTAACGGGAAGAGAGCCTACGCAAACAGCCAAATCTTTTTTCTGCCATCATCTCTTGCATCTTCTCCCCATCATGATATGTCCTTTTCCCATTTCTAGTTTGAATCTTTTAAATCCGAGATATATGAAATTTCCCAAAACATTTTACATGTGAAGTCGATTTTAATTGAAATTTTTTACCCCTTTTACCACTCTAACAATTATGGTAAAAGTAAAAAAAGAAAAAGAGAGAGATAAAGAGAGGGAAATGGAGTAAACATAATTCGAATGATGGCTCAAAAAAAATATCATTCAAATGATAATTCTTTCAAGAACTTTGTCATTTAAAGGGGCTTGATTACATGAACACTTGCAGGCCCAACATTAATCATAGAGACACTATTTATGAACATCATATGATCATTTATGTTGGGGCTTCATATTATCCATTTACCATTTGATTCAAATGTTGTCATGATGTATTGAGCATCCTTCAATAGGAAGAAGCCATAATTAGATTGCGGTTTTATCCGGATGTCTTTGAACGGATGATAAATACGTCAAACATATAATTTATGAAGATTCAATAATTGAATGAGATATATATTGTTCCATATCCACCAATATCAGCACCTAACATGCAATTATAATTGACGTTGATGTGATGCATTTTCTCTGTCAAGTTACTTTTGAATTATTTTTTACCTATTTGGATCCCAATTTTACTGGGTACTCACTATAATTAAAATTGTCTACCCTGTAATCAAACAAGCAATTGTAAAAGTTCTGATAGGGTCTACTTGTTCGAGCAAGTGCTTTAGTAGTCCATACGCTTGTTTGGACATGTGAATAGGGGTATTTCACAATTGGAGTAGATAATCTTATCACCCATCTCTCTCTTCCCATTCCTCTGCACCTCCAGTTCTTTGGCTTTTTCATTGCCATACATAGTTTTCCCCATTATCTCACTGGCCATCTATCAGTGAATGGAACTGAGAAAGTGGCAAGGGGGCAACCTTTTTCCAGTAGCCTCCTCGTTTATCTTTGTCAGATCAAGTACACATAAAGAACACTCTTTTAGTGCTTTTAGTGAACATGATAAGTGTGATAGTAGAGGAAGCTGCCCTGACTTGCAAATGTTTCAGTTAGGGCTGGAAAATTTTCAGAAAGCGAATGATTTCAAAGACAAAAGGAAGAGGAGACCAATATTTTACAGGCGCACTCATGAAATGTATAAAGTAGGGCTTCCATAATGTGCATTTAAGTGGGTCATGATCTCATTTGCACTACATTAAGCTTTCACAGAGCTCTTGCTTTGTAATAATTCACTCCATCTGCTACAAATCAATGCGTCTCCATTTTATTAACCAGATAAGTTTGCCTTTTGCTTTGCTGGTGTTTAAGCATGTGGGCCTTTTAAATCCTCAAAAAGATGCCCTTCTCTAAAACTGAAAAAGATTGTATTGGCAAACACATGGCAAGGGGAAAAAAGCAAGAGCAGGAAAAAGTTTCTCACAGGGGCAGGAAAAGGTGGTCTTGGGATCTACTTTTTAAGCATTATAGGACTTACAAAAGGAGAAGGGAAAGCTAACAATCACTCAAACCATCCAGATGAATAACATGCTTCTGCACCATAGATATTGATAATATATAATACTTGTTACATGCTTACTCCATTGGGAAAGGAGCAGTAGACCCCCAGGATACAATACCCCTCCCCCACCCCCCCCCCCCCCATATCTACAACTAAAACGAAAGCATAATGCATGGGACCCCAAACATAATTACCAACCAACAATACCATGTTCCTTCAATCAAAACTCTCTCATATGTGATGGTGCTGCAGCTGCAAGAGTCTAGAATATGCCCCATCGGCTCGGCTTAGCAGTTCGGCGTGGCTGCCTTGTTCTACAATGCGCCCATCTTGCACTACTCCAATGTTGTCCACTCCTCTGATTGTTGACAAACGGTGAGCCACAAGCACAGTGGTGCGGCCCCTCATTAGCCTCTCAAGTGCTTCTTGAAGGACACACTCTGATTCAGCATCAAGCGCGCTGGTGGCTTCATCTAGTAGAAGAATTGTGGGGTCCTTGAGAACCGCTCTGGCAATTGCAATTCTTTGTTTCTGTCCACCAGAGAGCTGAACTCCTCTCTCACCAACTGGAGTTTTGTAGCCATCAGGCAAGCCACTAACAAAACCATGAACATTGGCAGCACGGGCAGCTTCAATTACCTCTGCCTCTGTTACCCCTTCTTTTCCATAAGCAATGTTTTCAAAAATGCTAGATGCAAACAGGATTGGTTCTTGTTGTACCAATCCAATTTTAAGCCTAAGGGACTTCAAGTTCAACCGTCTGATGTCCTTCCCATCAATCATAACTTTCCCAGCCACTGGATCATAGAAACGTTCGATCAATGCAATCACAGAACTCTTGCCAGACCCACTAGCCCCAACAAGAGCTTGGCTCTGGCCAGCACGGATTCTAAGGTTGAGGTCTTTGAACACCATGATATCAGGCCTTGAAGGATATGCAAAATCAACATGTCTAAGTTCAATCTCCCCACGAATTGATTCAACCGGCTCAGCCTCAGGATCGTCCGGGTCTATCCTGGTTTGCCGGTCAAGAATTGAAAAGACTGAACCAACAGCTTCACCACCCCTAATTATCTCAGGAGCAAGACTAACGGTCTCTGCAACTGAATTGGCTGTAACGACCAGGACTACAAACACCTTAATAACCTTTGAGAAGGTGGAGACGCCTTTGCTGACAAGGTGGGCACCATACCACAGAATGAGGGCTTCGGATGCATAAAGAGCAAGCTGGGAGAGGCCAAAGAGAAGGCCAGCACTTTGGCTGCGGCCTAGGCTTCTCTGCTGAGGGACCTGGAGCTCGTGGGAGAACAGGGAGATTATCTTGTTTTGAGCATTGAAGGCTGCAACAGTTCGGATATTGCTCACCCCCTCCCCTGCAATCATGCTGGTCTTGGCATGGGCTTTTGCAGTGTCTCCAGCAAATCCTTTGAGAGACAGTTGCTGTGCATGGCAGAATAGAACCAACTGTCAGGAAACTGTATCTATCCATTGCCCAATGAGTAATGACATTTAAAAGGTTTGCTTATATGAGTCCATTTCAAATGATCATGTAATTGAACTTTTAACACCATGCAATAAGGTTTGGAATTAATCTTCGAGGTAGCTAAATCTGAAAAGGTCATAGGAGATTCTGTTTCTTTTTATTTTTTTCATTTTTTCAAAAGAAAAATATATCTTATGCCTAATGCCATCGAGAGTAACAGTTACTTCATGCGAACACTTCAGTAAAAGCTTCAACAGTGGGATGTAAACTCACTGTAACAGACCCCACGAAAAAGACCTAAAGGGTAATTTGACGCCCAGAATATCAGGTACCTCCCATATCAACATGAACACGACAATGAAAAATATTGGCTTGGTGCGTCACAACAAATGAATCTATTTTACTGTGCGTGCAGCATCCGCAAATTTAAAGAACTGCTCCATACAGGACAAAACGTCAGAGGATTCAGGTCTACAGTATGTAAACGAACCCGATTTCTGAAACCCTCATTAGATTGAGAGCTTGAAACGCCAAAACACGACAATAATACAAAGGGCACGCAGCGCAACTTCTGAAACCCCCCACCACCATGCCTGTCACTCCTGACACCCTCTATGAATATATAAATGACCCCAGTAAAAGGAAGAAGATAAATATTTGCCTGGAGAAATTCTTAAAATAATATGATCACGGGCATAGAATTTCTTGGAAGTCTCACATAGCCGTCTAGCATATACGGTGAACAAATTAAAGCACTCAGAAATCATGTGCCTATTAGAGGTTCTTGGGCCTCTAAATTCAGACACAGAACTGATATATACTGCAAAGTGCAGTGTCGGTGCAGAGTGAAAAGGATTAAAAAAAAAAAAAAAAAAAAAACTAATGGGATGGGAAAGAAACAGAGAGAAATTAGACCAGATCAAATTTGACAAGGATGACAAGAAAAACCAAGAAAAATGGTAATAGCCTCGAGAAATAAGCTACAAGAACAAATACCCAAAAAAAAAAGAGGCAAGAGAATCACTTCCAAGTGGAAAGTGGCACGGTCTTTTTTCTTCTTTTTTTTTGTCCCTTTTTTAATGGAAATTGATGGGTAGTTCATGGAATCATAGGTAATATTATATACACCGTTATCTATGACCTTATATTATATTTGTCAATGTGATTTCCGAAGAGCTAATACACCGGACTTGGAGGAAGCACGTGCAGTGCAGTAATGAGGTGACACGTTGGATTTTAGCTTTTGTCGTTTAATATTTAGGTTGTGGTGAAAGATAGATTCCAGGGAAGTAAATTTAGCTGCAGACGCAGACATCTGACACTGTAAAAAGCGACACTGTAAAAAGTAACACCGAAAAGCCAAGAGTTACCCAGACTGCCCTTATTGGACTCTGGTCAACCAAAAGAAGAAAAGAGTGACTATTTTTAATGTTGCAGTTGGACCAGTGACTTGCGACAAATACGTTTGCATTTTGGTTGTTGGGTGTGTTAAATTAATTGAAACAAAAAGCTTAAATGCAGAGCAAATGACAAATTTAATTATAGAAGATAGCGGAATTAGAAGATAATGGAAGAGGGGAGTAATTGGAGCTAACCTGAGCAAAGTTTGCCAGGACTAGAAGAGGGAAGGTTGCTAGGATGAGAAGGGAGACCCTCCATTCCACTATGAAAGCAACTATGAATGAAGTGAGGAGTGAAGTCATGTTCTGGAGTATGACAGAAATCCTCTCAGCAATTGCGGATTTCACATCAGCAGCATCCGTGGCCAGGCGTGATGCAAGAAGGCTTGAATTGTGCTCCTCCTCATCAAACCACCCCACTTCATTCCTTAGGATTGCTGAAGAAAAGAAACATAATTAGAATCAAAAACTCCAAAAAAAAAAAAAAAAAGATTTTAAGTTCACATGCATGCATTACAGAACAAATGTGGGAATTTGAATTATTAAGTCCAGAAGGATGATCAAATTGGCATGCAAGACGATGGCTACCATAACTTGTAACTAAAATTACAAGAAAAAGGGAATACTATAGACCCATACCTGCAAGCATCATCCTCCTAACTCTTGTCGTGAGGTTCTCCCCCATGATACTAAAGAAGTAATGCTGTATCAAATATGCCACCACAGCGTAGAGACCAGCTCCAATGTAAATGAAAACATATTCCTTTGTCTTCCTTTCCATCGAAGCAGGATTTCTGTAGTAAAAGACCTCAATCATATTGCTCATCACGATAGCAAATGTTGGACCAATAAAACCAGAAAGAACAGATCCTACAGCACCCATAATCGAATAGGGCCACTCGGGGGCATTCAGCTTGAGAAGCCGGAAGAAGTAGCCATCAGGGGCTGGATTTTTCCGGTCTGTTTCAGCATTTGAGATCATCTCTATGCGGCCATCAGCCCCAGTACTATATGAATAGCTCAGGTTTCTTAAACTGCCAGAACGCAGGCTTAAAGACTTTGTTGACAGTGAATGGCTTAGACGTGATGAGCGTGACCGACGGGTTGATGGGTTTGAGAAGCCTCTGTTCCTAACCATTTCTTGGAATCGAATTAATGAAGCATAAGCCCCCGCTTTAGCAATCAGTTCTTCATGGGTCCCTGTCTCAACAACTTGGCCTTGCTGTATAACTGCAATTGAATCGACATTTCTAATGGTGGAGAGGCGATGGGCAACAACTACAGTAGTTCTACCAACCATGAGACGGTCTAAAGCTTCTTGAACAATGCTCTCCGAACCTGCATCAAGAGCACTAGTTGCTTCATCAAGGAGGAGGATCTTCGGGTTCTTCAGCATAGCTCGAGCAATTGCGATCCTCTGTTTTTGGCCCCCAGAGAGTTGCACTCCTCGCTCTCCCACCTGGTTTGATATTAGAAGTACATATTATAAAAGGGAATAGTAAATGCCTAGAGAATGTGAACCTTGCTTCAGAAAATTTTTTGCAGTAAAAACTACTTGGATAAAATGCACTAACCTGAGTATTATACCCATGAGGAAGCAAGGTAATGAAGCTGTGAGCATTTGCAGCAGAAGCAGCAGCTTCCACTTCAGCCATTGTTGCATCAGGCTTCCCGTAGAGTATGTTCTCAAGTATGGTGGTAGCAAAGAGTGCAGGTTCTTGGTTCACCAGCCCAATCTGGTCACGCAACCATTTCAATTGCAGTGTCTTTATGTCAACATTGTCCAACAAAACTTGGCCTGTCAAACCAACAAAAAGTATCAGTAGGAGCTCATCAAGGACCACAGATTTTCATTCTTCTAGCTAATGAGAGTTTCCTCAATTACCTTGATTAGGATCATAGAACCTTTCTATCAGAGACACAACAGTGCTTTTTCCCGACCCACTACCACCAACAACAGCAACAGTCTTTCCAGCGGGGAAGAATATTGAGAAATTTCGAAAGATAATAACATCTGGTCTCGATGGGTAGCTGAAAGTAACATCCTTGAATTCTATATTGCCATTAACCTCAGGCAAGCACTTTCCATCTAAGGGGTCTTGGATTATGGAGGGCTTCTGCTTGATGATCTCCATCAACTTGTATCCAGCGGCTTTGCCTTTGCTGAATGCCCCTAGATTTGAAAATGACTGACCCAAACTCCTGTAATGACCAATTATTACGTTATGATTGTAACCAAAGCAGCTTTCTGCAATTGTTAAAAAACAGCATTATAGTTTTGGTCTTACATTCCCCCAACAATTGCAGAGAAAATTGCCGTGAATGCCTTCCCTCCATCAGTCTGTCCATTCCTGATAAATACACCAGCATACCAGAAAACAAGTGCCCATGACATGCAGGCTATGCCATAGGTACATCCTAGCCCCAGACCTTTGGCCATTCCAGCTTTGTACCCAAGCTTCAATGTGTTCTGTATTGCATCTGAGTATGAATTTAGGGCCTTGCTCTCACCAACATATGAGTAAACCGTCCGAACTTGTGCAATGCCCTATGCAGAGAGTTAAAAAAAATTTAGAAGGCCAAATATGAATGATAATCAAGATTCAACCACCTTGTAAGCCTATAACTACGGACCAATATTTAAAATTATTACGTTCTTCCATTCATGGTAGATTTTCTCAACAATTAATCTTGGAGCATCCAAATCCGTGGCATAGATTGCAATTTGCATTAAATTTAGTGGGTTGGGATAAAAAGAACTTTAAAAAAGTTCAACCAGTTTGTGAATTATTAAAAAGAAAAAGCAAATAGTAACATTTATGAGTGAAGCACATGTTAAAACATCATTTCACATGTAAAAAGTACACCAAAGTCCTCCAAAAAAATGAGACAAAAAAAAAAAATTTGTGAAGCCTCACCTGCTCTGCAATGATACCAGCATTTGCGTAGGACTCACGACTCTTGGATGTAAGGCCTGTGAGCGTATACGCGTATAAGCCCCCAGCAAAAGCAATTCCCGGTATCACCGCCACACTTAGCAACGCTAGCCTCCATGCTGACACAAAACCAACCACCAGTCCCGCCAGAAACGTTGATAGATAGTGTATGAAGTTCCCCACCTGAAATAACAAAGGAGTTATAAAACTCGATCCAAAAAAAAAAAAATTATATTAAAAGGTAGCATATTACCATAAATTGGTTCTAATCACACCGTTAAAAAAAAATTTATGTCTATCGACGCTTTACTTTAGATAATGAAAAAATGGTTTAAGGAAATTAAAACCCAGAAATCACAAACGTCCAAGATAGAGGTTGGCGCTGGATAACCAAGACTTGTCAATTATCGCGCGCCATCAATATGCAAGCATAAGCAAAGGGGCCCCCATTAATGGATACACAACAACCCAGACATGCACATGGCAATACAACGCTAACCAATACTAGATTTCTTCCAATGAGTATAAAGGGGGAAAAAAAATATTTAAAACTGTTACACAAAACAGTAAATAGAAAAAGAAAGACAGAGAGTGTGGTGTCTGTATATCAAATTGGTAAAGAACCTTCTCGCTAATGGCATCTTGGACTAGAAGGGTGTCTGTGGAGACACTGAAAACTATATCCCCTGTTCTAGCATCCGTGTCAAAGAACCCAACGTCTTGTTTTAGCACTGCCTCCAAATACTTCTTTCTCAGCGTGCTCACTTGCCTCTCCCCAGTGTACATCCAGCATGCAATCTCTGGTAAAACCACACGAAATTTTACAGTTGAATGGTAAAATCTAGGTTAGATGAATATGTAGAAACAGTGAGTGAGATGTATGTGTATGAAAGTGGCTGATAACGTTAAATATAGTGAGATTGACAAGTGAGAGAAGAAATAGACGAGGGGGCCAGTCCACGGACCACGTGTGTTTGCACACAGCGGTTCGATGTGATCTGGCTACACGAGTCATGTGGACTGGACAATAGACCAACAATGTGAGCTATCCCCTTCAACACCCACATAATCCAAATAAAATGGTATGCACTGAAATGGCAATAATACATACCTGCATAGGATGACAAGCAAACAACGAGACCAAGGTATACAAAATAGAGAGCATACTGCAAAGAAACAACAACAACCAAAAGATTACACTTAAATAACAGATCTCAGATCTGGGATGATTAAGAAAAGTGTTTGATATATTTGAAAGGCCTGATGAATTGGGTTGCAAACCTTTGAAACTTCTTCGGTCATTTTCTTCAAATCGGATTGATTTTTGCCGAACCCATTAACCATTTCACCGAATAGAAGAAAGAAAACAGGCATGGAAGAGCCATGGATAATGGCTCCCAAGCTCCCAGAGACCATGAGCAACCAGTCATACTTGTCTGCAAAAGAGAAGAGTTGGTAAAAGGGCAGGCTCTGCTCCTTCTTCTTCTCAGCCTCAGGCAGTGTTTTTGCCTCTGTAGCCTCGGCCATTGCAGCCCCAAACCAAGTTCTTGAAACGGGAAGAGTGGGTGAGAGGAAAAAAGGAATTCGAAGTGACTAATGGTCTGTTGCCATTGATCGGGAAAAGATCTGAGCTGAGCTTGAGGGAGTCAAAGAAGTATAGCTTTTCTGGGCATTAAAGAGAGAAAGAGATCTGAGAGACCCTTTTTTTCTCTCTTTTCTGTCTCGAAGAACTGTCAACGTCGTTTTGGTTTTATCGGCGGAAGACTCTGTAGCATCGATTGCCGGAGAGGAAAAGCAGTGAGAAAGATAGTTAATAAAAAGAGAGTGTGAGAGTACGAGTATCTCTGCACTGCGTCTGCGTGTGTGTGTGTATGTGTGTTGGTTGGACCAGCGGTCAAAGAAAGCGGAGAAAAACGAGCTTGGAATAGAGAGAGGTTTTTCGTTACTTTATAGTGCAAGGCTCGACTGTCGCCGTAAAAACCAACGTAAAAACTGTGTGGGTGTGGGGGTACTACTTGTATTGCATTGATTTTCGTGCACTCACTCATTTTTATTTTTGGAAGAATTATAATAATATTATTGTTTACTTTCCAGTGACTGGATTTTCTGTATAAACAAAAATGGGAAGCCATTAATTTGGCCTGGTTTGTTAAGCAACTTATCGTTATAACACATTTTTTTATATTTTATTACATTATTTACATTATTTTTTTAAAAAAAATATATCGAATAATTCATTTTTATATCACATTATTTATTATTCAAATAAAAAAATCACTATAAAATAAATTTTTTTTTTTCAATACTACTTTTCATTTTTGCATATCAATCTTTTTTTTTTTTTTTAATATGTGAACAATATAAAACAGTGCAGTGTAATGACTCTAATGAGATTTGGGGGAATGTACTTATCTTCAACAAACACCCTCTTTACAAATTCAATGAGGAGTAGAAGGTCTTTTCATTTTTCTTTTTTGCTTTTTTTAACGAGTAAGACCAAAAAATAAACTACAAACAACACAAAGCCAATTAGCCAAATACAACAATTACTACATAGTGCAAATACAAACAAACACTAACAAAAATTGGAGTGTTCCAAATATTTTCCTTTTGATTTAGTCGTTTTTTTTCTTTCTTTTGAGTATTTCAATGTTACCTGGGACTTCATGGAAATGGACGGGAAACAATTTAGGCAAAAATGTGCGACATAATTGTCTTTCTTTTAAAAGATAAAAATAATTTTTTATCCCAACTTTTACACATTTTTCAGTAAACGGCTCCTCTCCATTTCATCTCCAGTATCCATTTCGGGACTTTTCATAGCTCGCCTGAATTTGGATTTTGCCTTTTAAGACTAATTACTTTTTGAATTTGTAGTTTTGTTCGCTTCTCTGTAAATCATTTGCTGGAATACCCTTCGACTGACATTTCCATCATGTGATATTGCATCCTCTTTTTTTGTATATCTGCTTTGACATCCTAATAATTTCCTTACTTTTTTTTGTTGTCTAAGCTAATAATAGAAATAATACCTTCTTTTTGTCACTTTAAATCGACAAGGTATTGGGAGAAGGGAGTGGGAACCAAAAGAAGCAAATAGTATTGCCACCATTAGAGGAACAAAATCATAGAAATACAATTTGGGACATAAAACAAAGAACTTTAATCAGAATGTATTCTGCTGGGTTGGGTTTTAATAACCCATACGCTGCTGGGTCCCAATCCTGGCATCCTGCAATGCCATTACCCATTAAAACCTTACCCAGAATCAGAAAATAAATAATAATAATAAAAAATTACCTACAATTTTTTTTCTTTCTTTGTTATTTCCTCTTGTATGTAAAGAAAAAGAACAAAAAAAAGAAATAAATTAAATTCCAACAATTGCTGCAATGCAGTCACCTTCTGACATTAGTCATAGCCTTCCAATAATGGTGAGGAAATTATGTCTATTAGGGTTTTCAAATCATTTGAAAAAGACCAACTCTGTTGTATGGGACAATGTTATAATTCTTACGATATATATACATATTTATATAAGCTATGATATGTATCATATAATATAATTATATAACCAAGTCATTTAATAAATATGTGATCTTATCGAATCTTTTCAAGGAGTGGTCATAAGTCTCTGAAGCTAAACCATTCCAAATTTTTGTGTTAAAATTTAGTGTCATGTTTTAACTTATTGTAACAAGTGACTCATATTTTCTTAGACATAGAGAGTAATATTGAAATACTAGTCGGAATAATAGAATGAACGAAGTAAAAGCACTTTTTAGAATCATGTAAATCTGTGTCTCAATTTCTTTCTTGCTCTCTCCTTTTTCGATATCATATTATTTATTATTATGGTACACGGTAACTAGGCAACTTAAATCATAATTGTGGAAGGGGGTGCCCCAAGAAGGACCTTGTAGTCCTGTGCATGTATGTGCACAACACATGAACCAATGGTCCCATGTATTTGGTATTATCTGAAATCATGTTGTCTGGTCTTAATAAGAAATGGAAATAGAACCCCTTTCATCTCTTTGTCACTTTGTGCACGTACGATGGCAAACTTAACCATGTTAGGTGAAGCTTTGTACATCAACATCACAGGGTTGCATGTGTAAATTATACCATTTGTCTAAGAATAAGCCTTCAAGTCACATCCAAATTCCAATCAATTTTCTAGGCTCTATCAAAGCAGACCTACAACTTAGCCTTACTATTGGGTGGGCTGCTGGGGTGGACCATTCTATATTAGGTTTTAAATTGGAATTTGTGTGGCCTTTTAGGGCTTTGGAATTTGAGTTAGCCCAAGGTGTTGGACCAAGGCCCAAATCACTATTTAGAGTCAGCCCAGCTCTTGGGTTGAGTCATTGACCTGATTTTCTCATGGTACACCCGATACACGTAGTTTTTATTTTAGTTTTTTTTTATCTGCTTTTTTTTTTACTTCTTTTTATTATTAGTTTAGCTTTTATTATTATTATTTTATCATTTTTTGTTGGCTTTAAATAAAAAAAAAGGGTATATTTAGGAAGAAAAACATACAAATAGTATTGTGCAAAAACATATTTGGTTTAAGCCATAGTTATCGTCTAAGAATGCGAGTCTAGTCCCACCAAAGTGTAATTTGGTAAAAAAATTTATTGATAGCGTCTAGTTCGCGAACTATTACAGCAAGTGAGTCCGAACCCATGACCACTAGAAAGAAAAGAGGAGGAGAATTGAACCATATTCCATGCTCTTTACTAACTCCACTACCACCTTAATGGTTCTTTTCCTTATCTTTAATTATGACAAGTATCATTTGTAGAAAATGCTTCGATGCAGTAGTAAGATTATCGAAATTGAGTGCAATTAGCTAGTGGAATTTGCTGAGGACCATGTGAGAACGGATTCTACCGAACGATTATCTTAGCATTTCTCATACTAACCCGTCAAAGAAAAAGATTAGTGGCCCAATCCCATGTTTTCCTTTACAGTTCTTGATATAATTAAAGGTTTAAGACCATCGTCACCATCCGATCAAAATTATACTAAAAAAATGATATGTCGTCCTCCAATCCTCAGGTTAATGCCATCAAAGTGACAGCGCCGAAGGAATGCTACGGACGGCGACAAATCCTAGCCGTTGAATTAACTGAAGTATAATTAAACAATGAAACGTAATTATAAAACTAATTAATAAGATGCTTAGGGTTGAAAGTCATGTCAAAGTCACAAAGGGGAAGGAGACGGTCGGCTAATCCTTTGACAACCAGGTGTACTTGTGTGGTCCTTTTGGCTCCCTATTGGCTCTAAAGTTGGGGTTAAATGTTGATAGGAGGATAAATATTATATTTTTTTGTTAAGGCGAAAGGATTTGTAAATCAAATGAAGTGGCTTCGGTTGTATTGTAGCCCCTTTTGGGGACATTAGATCCGTTTTGGTGACCTAATTTTGGCCTAGTTTATGTTTCACTATGTTGCTATTGAGGCATGTGATATGCTGCTAGAGATTAGAGTTCTAATTATTCGGGTGTTCATATAATATATGAGTGCATGCTCGGGTGCCTAACATTGCTTTGTCTACCATCACAAATCACAATAATTTATGAGTCCATTCCGCTTTTTTGCTTGTTAAAAACGCTATTTAAAGCAAAATCGCGAAAAAACTGTATCATTTGCGAGTAGAGTTGTAGAAAGTTAGGATTTGAAAACATTAAAAAATAAAAAAATAAACCTCAACTTTATTTTTAAAATAACATGTTTTAATTCCGAAAATCTAAACGGACTTACATGAAGGAAAATATATAAGTTGCCAATCTAATGGTTTGGGATTCTAAGATAGAATAATGCTACTTATTACACCTATTTTACGCAAGTTAATTTGGCGTATTTACATACATTTCTATAAGGTCAATTTAGGATAAATTTTTCCCTTGAATTGAGTTGGAAATATTTTTTCTAAATAAATTTATTAAATTAGCATTTGCTATCTAGGTTTGAGAAAATTGATTCATCTGGTTTAAAAATGACAAAAATTTCTAGTTTGGAAGAAATATCCTTCGACCCATTTAAAATTGTGACAAATGTCTAAACATTTAAAACGTTAGTCTAAGTTAGTAAACTATTATTAATAATTTTAAGAATTTAATGTATTTTTTAAATATTTATAGATATTTGACACTATTTTAAATGGAAAATGCTAGGGGTTCTCCCCGTAGGTTCTCCTGGTGTTCTCCCAGCCACACGTAAAACATGATTTAAGAAAAAATAAAATTGTAGTGGCCTCTACCACCGTTTTTTTAGGCATTAGCATCAAATTTGAGGCATTAGCACCAAATTTGTGAGGCATTAGCACCAAAATTGAGGCATTAGCATCAAATTTAGGATGATCAAATTCATTTTGGGTGATACCATCCCTAAAGGGTTAACCTTTCACCTTTAGGTTTTAGTTTTGAATCCAAAAATAAGTTTTAAAGTATTAGAACTTAAATATTAACTAATAAAAATTAATCTATTAGCAAAAAAACGGTATTACAATTTTATTTTTTCTTAAATCATGTTCTACGTAAGACTGGGAGAACGCCAGGAGAACACTATGGGGAGAACCCCTAGCAAACCTCATTTTAAATAGATTGAAAGATATTTCCTTCAAACCAGTTTGAAAGATATTTTTATCCGTTTAAAAATATATAGCTGTGTAACATATTCGATTTGAGTAATTTATTTTGCCCGTTTATTACAATAGGATTTCATACCGTTATAGCTAGAAATGGTTGTTGTTAATCATTACTCGCATGCAATTAAGAATGAGTAAAGAAAAGAAAGAAAGAATGAGTAAATAAAGAAGAAAGAGGAAAGGCAACAAATATATATTAGGGGTGAAGCTGGGAGTAGGGTGGGGTGCAAGAGGAAGAAAGTGATGGACAGGAGTCGGAAGTCAATGGTCTATAAGTGATGGACCCATGCCCTAGTCTTCTGGCTACTCATAGTTTAACTCTTTAACTTTATTTGAGATTAATTTATTAAAAGAAATGAATCTTGATTACGCCAAGCATTCCACCTAATACACTATCATTTTCCTTGATCCAGCTTGATTATGGAGATCCCTAAGCCGAAATTTTTGATTCAACAGCTCAGCACTTAACATGAAATGATTTGGTATGGTCGGACTGTGTTAATACCTCATGCAAATTCATCGCTCCTCTCAGCTTAGAAATTAGACTTAAACATTTGTTTTTAGAACATCTGATTTACGTACATTTATAATAGAATTAACAAAGCATGTGATTGTTACATATAAATACGTATGTGCTTGTGCTCTATTAAGTTTTTTCCTAGCAAGAAAAAAGTAAATGAATGGGTAAATTAAATGAGTGCACAGATTAAATACTAATGAAACTTTTTTCTTTTTTTCTTTTTCCATTAAAGATAACAGGGCCTAAATACAGGGGGGGGTATAGTAATGGGTCAGGTCCTTCGGAAGCAAGACCCCCAACCCACAGGCCGAACACCTGTTTGAGGGGCCTCAAACATGTCAAAATCATAATCATACAGCCGCATAAGCCTTATTTTTATTCCAACTTTATGAACATTGTTTATAATTTCTTCCCTAATGAATTATTTAGAGCATAACGACCTATAGTGTGAAGAAAGCAGAAAATGAGATAGCTTTAGACATGTGGGCACCCAAGTGCAACTTTAATGAGTGACTCCTCCATCCTTTTGGGCTTGTTCAAACATACCCTTCCTTTCTTAAGGGATGTTTGGTAGGGGTTAAAAAGAAAAACCCACCAAGTTTCCTACTTTCTTAGAATCTTAGGACAACTTTTTTTAATGAAACGTTCCATAAATCAAGTGTGGAAATCCTACTTTTTTCCCAAAGTCTCCGAGTCTTTAAGGCACATCACCATCTTTGTCACTCATGGAAATCATAATTATAACATGAATATTGGTCAGCCGCTTTTGTACTAGCCTAAGTTTTAGGCCCATTACACTTGATAATAGATCTGGGTTGATTTAGCCACCCACCGCTGGCCTTACCAGATTTTCTCCATCTTTTCCAGCATGATTGGGGCTTAAGATACCAGGAATTTTGTTTGGCAATGTGGGGGCTTAAGAAACATGATGGGAGTACAGTGTTTGTTTTAAAAAGTACAAGAGTCAGTAGGCCTGAAACGTGATGGAGGCCTGACATGGTAGCCATACCTAATCAGGGTTTTAGTCTACACGATTGGATCCATTTGAACCGGAGAGGAGGGGGTTCCTTAAAAAATATGAATAAAATTGTCATTTCACACAATTTTAATGATTTCCTGTTTAGTGGCCTTTTTAGCAACGTAGCAAAATCATTTGTCGCATATATGGGAATGGGATTGTGTGTTTGGCAAAAGAATTAAAAATGAGATTGGATTGAAACTATAGCATATTTGATTGACGTGAGAAAAAAGAAAGTAAAAATGTAAAATGTGAAAGAAAAAAAATATATTTTGTAGTAATTTTTTTATTTAAATAGTAATAAAAAGTAATTGATGTGATGTAAAAAATAAGAATATTTAAGTGAAATTTTTGGATCTTTGGGTCTGGTCCAATCCAATTATTTGGCAAACATGGTATAATGAATTGTTTATTGGGGAACCTTTTTTCGTATTGGTTTATCTTATTTGGTTCAAAAATAAGTTTATTAGAGTATTCACATCCTCCTCGGCAAAAGTTAAGCTAAATTTAGCAAAAATATCACTATTTTCTATTTTAGTTATTAAATTTTTTAAAAGTACCTACATTCGGCTCAATATTTTAAATATCAGCTTTTAATATTTTATATTTTATTTAAAATTTATTATTTTTTATTCTATATGTATACAGTGTTAGGCTACAGTGTTCAACAAAGTTATTAAGCACCGTAGCTCTTTAGCAAACTCTTGGCAAGTTTGCTAAGTCGAATAGGGAGTGATTTTAACACAGACTAGGGTGGGCAAAAACCTACCCAACCTGATCCGCCTAAAACCACCGGATTTTAGTGTTTTTTTAATTGTTACGGATTGGAAAACACCAAATCCATACAAGTCGGATCGGTCTGCGGGTTTAGATTTTTAAAAGGTGCGAGTAACCGACCCAATCCGACCTGCTTATAATGCTTAAAAGTTTAAAACCCTAAATTCCTAATATCCTCATTCCTCTCATCACGCAGCCGTCATTTTCCTCAAACTCTCACGCCTCCATCTCCCTCATCTCCCTTAAACTCTCACGCAGTCACGCCTCCATCTCCCTCATCTCCCACACCTCCCTCTCCTAAACTCCCTCAGTTCCTTCGTTCCCTTTCTCTCTCGCACTGCCTCCTCAGTCCTCAATCCTCTCTCTCTCTCTCACGAGTCTCGCCAATGGCCGCCGAGTCATCGACGAAAGCTTCTGAGATGAAGATGAAGTTGTGATGGGTGAGAAAAAGAAGAAGAAGAAAGCTTCAGAGAAGTGGGTTGAGTTTGATGGTTTAAATACGGGTAGTGGGTTGAGTTTTTCAAACCCAATGGGCTCGGGTCAGGCGGCCGAAAAAGCCAAAACCTGTCCAAACCGACCTATGCCCAGCCCTAACTATGACTCAACGGAAGGCTATTTTGTTGAACCGAATGTACTATTACACTTGGCCAAATCACTTCAAAATTGTGGTCAGCAAATCCCAGATTCCAACTTCTTTTTTCTTTTTTTAAGAGATATGACTACGCAAATTGTTTCTTGATGATGACTATTTGTTCTGGATGGGACTGAACCGTTGAGGCAACAAGATGGATTTTGTGGGCTTCGACGTATTTATTGGGCCCGTGTCATCCCTGCCCACAGGCATCTGTCGGCGAAACCACTGTTCTTTGTCGAATATTATACACCCTGCTTATCCCCCATTTTTCACTCCTTTATTTTCTTTTCGCACAACTTTAAAATAATATATGGGTCGGTGGGGAGTGGAACTTCCATACTTCACCTTCCACAGCCACACTGAACCAATCAGGCATTGCCGAATCAACTTGTAGAGTAACATAGCGACAGCCGACAGCTACTACATTCCTTTCGCTTCAGATCCAGGTATAAATTTCCAAGCAGCAGCAGCAGGGCAGCTTTAATTTTGATCAACTTTTATAGACCAAGATTCAATGGAAAATGACTTTAAACGGAGAAGAAAACATATTTATATGTTATTGAGAACATTGTAACCTTATAAAATTGGTGCAGCATAAAGTAAAAGAGTACTAACAACAATTGAATTGGATTAACTAAGTAAAATGAATTGCTCTCCAAAAATTTAGATAGTTCTAATGCTGTTCTATCTCTAATACCCGTCAACTTCATTTTGCTTTAACAACTGCCAAACCTATCTCGATGGAGGCAATTATATGCAGCCCAGTGTGTGAATGTGTTTGAATGTTCTTGGGGCTGGACCCATGGCGACAATCGCACATGCTACTATGCTAGTGCGATCACCTTGGAATGGGCAATTGAGCCCCATGGAAGTAAAACCATAGTCCAAGTAGGCCTGTCGCCAATGAAACCACCAAGGCCAAACAATTATGATTTTTTTATATTTGAAATCAAGTAGGAAAAAAAAAACATTTGAAACTAATTCTACTGCACTTGGGAATATTAATTTAGCGCCATATGGCTTTCGAGTTGAATTTGTGAACGAAAAAAGATGGGTAGGCCTCAGATTGGGGTGGTTTTATTAAAAATTCACATGGCGCTAAATCTAATGCTATTAAGAATTAATTGAAGCAACCCAATGTCAGAGTTTAATGAAACCAGAATTAATGTACAAAAGCAGACGAGAATTAGTTTCATTTTTTTTATTCGAGTAAGATCAAAGTTCATTTTAAAGAGTGGGAGCTAAAACAGAACGAGGCCAAGGAAACGTCTCAATCGACAGCCAACAGTGTGATGGTTTTCTAGAAGAATCAAATGGGATTGCTGGGTGATCCAGCCCAATTTTATTTTTTACTTTGGCAAATTGTAAAATAAGATCTAAACCCAGAAATCGCCCTGTTTCTATACGTCCTGTTATTATTGTCTCTATGGTGAGATGATGGCCTCAGACATCCAAGGAAGGATAAAAGCAGCACTAGCTCTCAAGCCTGGCGAAGGCGAAAGCTCTTAGGCGGCCACTGCGAATGTTTTGAGAAACAAGCCTTCGGATTATCATCATTGGACCTCTTGAATATCAATAACAATGTCAAAACAACAAAAATTCAAGCTTGAACGACGTTTGGAAGTTTCAGAAAAAACATTTCAGAAGGCAAACAACTATACAACATAAACAAAAGACCTTCATAACTATGAAATATGTTCAAAATATTTTGCTGCCAATAACTTTTGTACGAGGTAAAGAGGGGAAACAAGTTTCAGACATCCAAGGAAGGATTAAGCAGCATCAGCTCTCAAGCCCGGCAAAGGCGAAAGCTCTTAGGCGGCCACTGCGAATGTTTTGAGAAACAAGCCTTAGGATTTATCATCATCAACATTTTCCAGGTAATGACAAAAATTTCAACAACAAATACAGAATTAATCAGAGAAATAATTAGATGCGATTCAAGCAAAAAAAAAAAAATCTTTCCACGAAATCCATGGGGTTCAATCAAAACTGCAGTGATCAAAACATGAGGTGTGAGCCTCAGACATCCAAGGAAGGATTAAAAGCAGCACGAGCTCTCAAGCCCGGCGAAAGGCGAAAGCTCTCAGGCGGCCACTGCGAATGTTCTTGAGAAACAAGCCTTTGGATTTATCATCACAGACAACAACAATAACCCCCTCGACGAATGAAAAAGCAAAGAACAGAAAACAGAGAGATAATCCTATATATTGAGAAACAGAGATTAGCGCAATTACAACAAACAATGAAAAGCGATCTGAGCGCTCAGAGAGAAAAGGAAGAAGAAGGGTCTCGTACCGGCGAAGAGCGTGGTGTAGCGCGGTTTATATAGCGTGGGTGTTAGGGTTAAGAATTCATGAGGGTTCTGCCATTGGATTACTAGAACCGTCCGATCTCAAATGGAACGGACGGTTTCAGATTGTTTCGATTTTATGGTTTCATTCTTTTTTATCAATTTCTTAATAGAATTTATGTAAAATCTTAAGTTTTTGAATTTGACACTTACATATATATATATATATGAGTATTAGTTATTTGACAAATAGCCATTCCAGCCATTTTTTACTAAAATGGAAGTTGCATATGTTCCCTTTTCCACGTATATCCAATAAATTTATATGACTTATACTTAGAGGTGTTTCATGTCTTTAGAGCATCCACAGCAGCCTCTTTAAATTTTACTTTTCAAAATAACAAAAAGTACACTTTTGGTTATTTTAACCGTCTACATTTTTAGAGCACACTTTTCAGCCTCTCTACTTTAACAATTCACTTTCACTATTTTATTAAAATATTATTTTTCAAATATTTGTTTATTATTTATCTAACTTTTGAGTGTTAAGAGAAATGAAAAGGAAAAAGGAGGAGAGAGAAAAGATAGTTGTTTAAAGAATGAAGAGGGAATAATAATTGTTAAGTTTAAAGTTTTACTATTCATAATGTTAACTTTTTTGTTAAAATAAAGAGGCTGAAAATTGAGGTTTTTAGCTTTTTTCGTTAAATTGGCTCTTCAAACTAACAAAAAAATGAGTTTGAAGAGCCTACAGTGAGTACTCTTATAGGTGAATTTTTATCCAAATAATTTAATAATAATTTTAAAAATCAGTTAATTTTAATTTGACCCTTTGTAATGTTCTCACTTTCAAGTAAAACTATGAAAATACTTTAATGAGTAATTTTATATTTATAGTCCCTGTTTCTCCCACCAGTGAGCCCATCACCCCTCATATCTTTGGGAGATAACGATGGTGGTATTGTCTATGACTCCCATTGCCTAGTAGTGGCAGTGATGATGTGGTCTGCCTAGTATTTAATGAATGAATTTATATTAACAAAACAAATATTTATAAACTCACTGGTAATATGCTGCACTACTAAACAAATATCTATCACCAATCTCATTTGCCGAGTTGATGTATATTGTGCTTGTTGCGATTTCCTAATTCTGCGTCATCTGTGACCACATAATAGACATACACATTCTATATGTTGCTAGCCAATGAAGAAACATACTCGGTCACATTTTTTATGAACGAAGGACACCGGTGAAAGAGCTGCTCAGGCACATTTTTTACGAATGAAGGACAACGTGAAAGAATTACGGGAGTGATGTGTGGGAAAGCAAGTTTGATACGATAACAATTTAAGATGCCTCGTGGCACACGGAAAACTTTCATGCTCTCTTTTTTCTTTTTTAGATCAGCTTTCATGGTCTCTTCATCTTCTGGGTGTTTCGATTTCACCTCAAGCATGTTGACCAACAAATCATCATATGCAAACAAAGGGGAGTCATGGATGTTGTTTACCATCTAGTTTTGAAAAGAATGGGAAGAAGAATAAGAAGATTAGAGCATTATATATTGAGGGCTGCTAGGTGTCCCGAGAGTTTTTCCCGAAAACCTATCCCAAATGACGTGGCAGCCCTCATTTCCTTTAAAAAATTCCATTATCTCTCTCTCATGTCTCTCCTTATCCGGCCATACCCAATCCATGAGTTTCCACCAAAAACCAGAACCTTCCAAGCCCTTCCTTGTCTTCTCCCTTACCTTTGCCGGCGACGATATCCTCACTGGAAAATGAATATTCCGGCGACCATCTCATCCCTACAAATACCCCCTGTAGATATTTCCGATCATCGCCGTCACGTTTTCCACGAGACCGACCCAGCCTCTCCGGCGGCCTAGCCTAAGTTCACTGGCGCTGGTGCCGTGGTGTTCATAGCCGCCATTGCAAGGACCCAGATGAAAAGAAACGCAAAAGCAGGGGTCTTTCTTGTGGATTCCGAATTCTGAAAGGCCCCTTTTTTAGTTGAGCAGAAGTAGTAGTATCTTCGTCGACATCATCATCGTCGTCGTCGTCATTTTTGTAGTTGGGTTGGAGGAAATAACGGTGGCATTTTGGTCGCATTTAGTCGGGGAACGAAGCAGGGAGTTGCCGCTTCCAGTTTCCGGCGGAGTGCCATGCGGAGCCAGTTGATCTACGGAGATTTTTGGGAGAGAAGAGTTGTGGTTTTTGTTTTACTGATGGGGTCACTTCAGCTATTTATGAGACCAAGAGTGATTCTGTTGAGAGCGAATTTTTTTAACGAAATGAGGGCTGCCACCTCATTTGGGATGGATTTTCGGGAAAAACTTTCGGGATACTAAGCATTACCCTTATATATTTATAGATATGTGTAACTGATCATGTTGATTTTGGACACTGTAAATAGTAATGGTAATGGTAGATGGGAAGGAAGAGAGATCTGAACCTCTATTTTTGTACTTCTTTGTGTACTTTTGGTAGACAATAAAATATTGCAACTTTTTTGTATAGACTAAGAAGGATTTCTCAGGCTGCCGAAGAATGGGGTAGCAGATGGTTGGTTTGTTGAATTTATCCATGATTTGTATTAACTAAACGAGGATGATCTTGGTTTGACAAAGGAACAAGAGCACCAATGCAAGTGCGGAATTGAGAAGCCAATTCAAGAGTGGAATCAAGAACAACATTATCCCTCAATCGAGGATGATCTTGTTCCAGAGAATTATGAGGGACAAAGGAAATCAAGAGCACCAATTCAAGAGTGGAATTGAGAAGCCAAGACAACTCCATGTTGTTACTTCTTGTACAGGTAGATGTCTCCATTGAAGATCTGAGACACCAATCTTCAAGGCTTCCAAGACTTTTTGCGTTGCAGAGACAATACAGACTTGAAGACTCAAACCATGAGAGGAAAAGATGGTAGGCGGATAACAAAAATGGATGAGAAGCATGTCACCTCACAACATAACAAACAGATAAATAATTGGTTTCCTCCAACATTTCATCAAAATAGCTTCTTTTCTTTTTTTTTTTAAGTTCATTAATGATTGATATCAATCATTAATGAAGCATATATTAATATGAAAGATTCATTCTAAAAGCATGCTCAATTTCATTCTTTGAGCATTTGAAAGGCACCTTGCACATGACATGAGTCTTGCAGACTTGCACAAACTCGTGAATACAAGTCTCCTCCTCACAAGCTTTCGGCAAAAAAAGAAAAATAAAAAAGAGATGTTCTAATTAGATTTATAATATGAATACACTTGTTATCAAATGGTAGCTCAGTCGATTATAGATCACGTTTTATGAAGTAAAAGTCACTAGTTCGAATCTCCCTCATGTACATATGTCAATATATATATACACACTTTTATGCCTAGAAGAGTTACTAGAATGATGACCAAATCAAACTCCTATATATTTCCATCATCTCTTCCAAATTGATGATTCCAAATTTATTGTTATTTCTCTCCCAGTGCTTTGAAATAAAAAAAAAAAAAATCAAATTATTTATTTATGTAAAAATAATTAAACTACTAACTACTGAATATACCGAAAAATAACCCTTGCATGCCAACTATAGAAGATTTCAACCGAATCAACTATCGAGTCTGATTGTACATGTAATAGCATCTATTATACCAAGAATACCAATGAACAGTGTGAACTAAGGCTATGTTTGTAAAGAGAATGGACGTAAAAGGTTGCTGAACCCACCTCATTTTCAAATTTTTTCTTTTTAAAATCAATCATAACATTCTTAATTTTTACGTCAAATCAATCAATTTTTATCACTATTCAAATAAAAAAATAACTACAAAACAAATTTTTTCACTTTTTTATTTAAAACATTATTTCTTTTATCTCTTATATCAATCAAATCTACTATAATACCGTTCCACTTCCAAATCTCATTCCATTGCCAAACATATCCTAAATGACCGAAATCGCTCGTGATACTTTTTTTTGGCTTCTAGTGTATCTATTGAAATTTGAAAAACTACAATACTAAAAGAGATCAAATTAGATCAATATTAAAAATGTACTCATTTTCGTTTCATAAATCACAATGAAAAAAAAGGAAATACTAGTTTTTTTAGTATTTTTTCAGTTGTAATATAATTTTTAAAATTACCTTTGAATTTAAGATTATTATTGACTTTTAATCTATTAGTGATTTTAAAAGCTACATCATAATTGAAATAATACAAAAAAAAAACACTAGAAGAACACTTAACTTTTTTATAAAAAAAATACATNAAAAAAAAAAAAAATCAAATTATTTATTTATGTAAAAATAATTAAACTACTAACTAATGAATATACCGAAAAATAACCCTTGCATGCCAACTATAGAAGATTTCAACCGAATCAACTATCGAGTCTGATTGTACATGTAATAGCATCTATTATACCAAGAATACCAATGAACAGTGTGAACTAAGGCTATGTTTGTAAATATAATGGACGTAAAAGGTTGCTGAACCCACCTCATTTTCAAATTTTTTTTTTTTAAATCAATCATAACATTCTTACTTTTTACGTCAAATCGATCAATTTTTATCACTATTTAAATAAAAAAATAACTACAAAACAAAATTTTTCACTTTTTTATATAAAACATTATTTCTTTTATCTCTTATATCAATCAAATCTACTATAATACCGTTCCACTTCCAAATCTCATTCCATTGCCAAACATACCCTAAATGACCGAAATCGCTCGTGATACTTTTTTTGGCTTCTAGTGTATCTATTGAAATTTGAAAAACTACAATACTAAAAGAGATCAAATTAAATCAATATTAAAAATGTACTCATTTTCGTTTCATAAATCACAATGAAAAAAAAGGAAATGCTAGTTATTTTTTTAGTGTTTTTTCAGTATTCTTCCAGTTGTAATATAATTTTTAAAATTACCGTTGAATTTAAGATTATTATTATTGACTTTTAATCTATTGGTGATTTTAAAAGTTACATTATAATTGAAATAATACCAAAAAAACACTAGAAGAACACCTAACTTTTTTATAAAAAAATACATATTAAACAAAAACATTTAATTAAAATAAAGGGTTAAATACTTAATTAGTCCATAGGGTTTGAAAACTTTATTTTTTCCTCCCTAGGGTTTGGAAAGTGACCAAATTAATCATTGTGATTTTGAAAAGTGACCAAGTTAGTCCATCCGTCAGTTGACCGTTAATTAACTTAATGGACTGACACGTGGACCAATTAGAAGTTGACACGTGGCTACCTAATTAAATATTTTATTTTTTTAAAAAAATATTTTTCAAAAAAAAAAGAAAGAAAAAAAAAACCTGGAAGCCACCCCCTTGGGCACCAAGGCCATGGGCCCAAGGGAGTGGCCAAAACCACCCCCAATGGTGGTTTGGGAAGACCCTATGCCAGAAACAGGCGAGAGGCATCTAGCGCAGGAGCTCAGGGGTATTGGTTTATCAGCATATGACATACCGGAGTGGAAGAAGAATGCTTATGGAAAATCCATCAGTTTTGGGCCGAGGTAGAAGCTCTCCATTCAAGAACAAAAGCAGAGCTTGCCAATCTACAAGTTAAAGAAGGAACTCATCCAGGCTGTGCATGACAATCAGGTCCTGGTTGTAATTGGTGAGGCTGGTTCGGGTAAGACAACTCATGTGACTCAATACCTTGCAGAAGCTGGATACACAACCAGGGGAAAAATTGGTTGTACTCAGCCTCGCAAGGTGGCTGCCATGTCTGTGGCAAGAGGGTTGCTGAAGAGTCGGGTTGTCGGTTGGGCGAGGAAGTTGGATTTGATTTGAGGATAGTACTGAGGGACCCTATGCTGGAGACCATTGGGGGTGGTTTCGGCACCCCCTTGGCTCCATGGGAGTGGCCGTAACCATCTCACGTTTTTTTTTTAAAAAATATATATATATTTTTTGAATTTTTTTTAAAAAATTAAAAAATTTAATTAGGTGATCACTTGTCAACTTCTAATTGGTTCACGTGTCAGCCTGTTAAGTCAACTAACGGTCAACTAACGGATGGATTAACTTGGTCACTTTTCAAAATCACAATGACTAATTTGATTAATTTCCAAACCTTAAGAAGAAAAAAATAAAATTTTTAAACCTTAAAGACTAATTAAGTATTTAACCCTAAATAAAACTTTTCTCAAACGAACTTGACTACAAAATCTGAATCTTAAAATATTTCCCTTCCTCTACGGTCGAGGATTCTTGAAAGAGAATCGCATTGAATAGATTTTACTAGTATTTGGACTTGCCTCTCTCGCACTTGAAGGTTCAAATTTCAAATTTTGAATGTTTGAAGCGCCTGAACGGTCAGAACCAGCTGGATCCCACCAAGGCGCTTCTTTCGAAAAGCCTCTGTCCACTTTCGAACGGCTCTTGCCATCGAATATCTCTTTATTTATACTCCATTCTACTTTCAGTTTCATATTACCATTTCCACACCAGGCCCAGGCGTCTTTGTATACGTCTCTGCCTACCTTCTCTTTTTCCCTCTTCTCACTCT
Source organism: Carpinus fangiana (assembly GCA_006937295.1). Lineage (NCBI taxonomy): Eukaryota > Viridiplantae > Streptophyta > Magnoliopsida > Fagales > Betulaceae > Carpinus > Carpinus fangiana. Next base: position 4,029,222 of record CM017323.1, read on the forward strand.
TCTCCCACACAAGAGAAGCAACCGAAAATGAGAGAGTGCATCTCAATCCACATTGGGCAGGCTGGTATCCAAGTGGGTAACGCCTGTTGGGAGCTCTACTGCCTTGAACATGGAATTCAGGTAAAGTCTTTTCTCAACAGATCTACCAGATCCGCCTAATAGACCCATCTGTTTTCCGATTTGGGCTGTGCCGCTGTGGGTGTACTAATTTTAGGGTTTTTTGTTTCTCGTTTTTTTGTAGCCTGATGGACAAATGCCAAGCGACAAAACAGTTGGTGGCGGAGACGACGCCTTCAACACGTTTTTCAGTGAGACTGGGGCTGGAAAGCACGTCCCACGCGCCGTGTTCTTGGATCTGGAACCGACCGTCATCGATGAGGTCAGGACCGGGACTTACCGCCAGCTGTTCCACCCCGAACAACTCATCAGCGGCAAAGAAGACGCAGCAAACAACTTTGCAAGAGGCCACTACACAAGTAAAGCACAAAACCCATAACTTAAATCTCTGACCAAGGCTTTGTTATTACATTTTCTGACACAGCCTTGGCCCAAGAACCAGATCTCATCTTAATCCGTATTTGAAACGAATGTTTTATTTTCGTTGTAAATTAACAATTTGGGGTTTCTGTTTTTGCAGTTGGGAAAGAGATAGTGGATCTGTGCCTTGACAGGATCAGGAAGCTTGCTGATAACTGTACTGGGCTTCAGGGGTTTTTGGTGTTCCATGCAGTGGGTGGAGGAACAGGTTCTGGGCTTGGATCTCTGCTTCTGGAGAGGCTCTCTGTGGACTACGGAAAGAAATCCAAGCTCGGATTTACCGTCTATCCGTCCCCTCAGGTCTCCACCTCCGTCGTCGAGCCTTATAACAGTGTGTTGTCCACCCACTCCCTTCTGGAGCACACCGACGTGTCGGTGCTACTCGACAACGAAGCCATCTACGACATCTGCCGCAAATCGCTTGACATTGAGAGACCCACTTACACCAATCTCAACAGGCTCGTCTCCCAGGTACAGAATAGAATCAATCAATCAAACATTGCTCATCTCATTTTTCAGATCTGTATAATCACATTGCTAATAGTGGATTTTGTGTTTGTGAGCAGGTGATTTCTTCACTGACTGCATCTCTGCGTTTCGATGGTGCTCTGAACGTGGACGTGACAGAGTTCCAGACCAATTTGGTCCCTTACCCGAGAATTCACTTCATGCTTTCGTCGTATGCCCCGGTTATCTCCGCCGAGAAGGCTTACCACGAGCAACTCTCGGTTGCTGAGATCACAAACAGCGCTTTCGAGCCGTCGTCTATGATGGCAAAATGCGACCCACGACACGGGAAGTACATGGCGTGCTGTCTGATGTACAGGGGGGACGTGGTGCCGAAGGACGTGAACGCGGCGGTAGCTACCATCAAGACGAAGAGGACCATTCAGTTTGTGGACTGGTGCCCCACTGGGTTCAAGTGCGGGATCAACTACCAGGCTCCGACTGTGGTTCCTGGGGGCGACTTGGCCAAGGTTCAGAGGGCTGTATGCATGATCTCCAACTCGACGAGTGTGGCGGAGGTGTTTTCGAGGATTGATCATAAGTTTGATTTGATGTATGCGAAGAGGGCTTTTGTGCATTGGTATGTTGGTGAGGGTATGGAGGAAGGTGAGTTCTCGGAGGCTAGGGAGGATTTGGCTGCGCTGGAGAAGGACTACGAGGAAGTTGGGGCAGAGTCCGCTGAAGGGGAGGATGATGAAGGCGATGAGTACTAGGCACTAGGCCGGTGCTGGTTGTTCTGCCAATGGACTCATTGGTTTGACATGGGTGATTCGTGTTTCTAAGTTTCTTTTGTTATAATGGCTGGATGTTTGTCAGCTCTGTTCAACAACTAGTTCCATCATTTCTCTTATGTTTTCTTTGGCTTTTATTTGAGATGGTTATTCTTCTAAATTTCTGTCTAAAATAGCTAATCAAAACACTTTTTTTCTCTACTTTTTATTTTAGTTATAATCACTTTTCGAATGTATATCCACTACTCCTTCAATCGAACAAATGCACCTCCAATTCCAGGTGCAAAATGTTGAGCAATTACGAAAGCTCCCAACTGGTCAAGGCCGCTGTGAGTCTGTGACCACCTCCATGCTGCAAGCACCCATTCAATTTTCTTCCTCAGGCAACAGATAAAAAAAACCATAATAAAAAAAAAAAAAGTTTATAAAGTAATTGAAATCGTTAGCCGGAGGGGGGGAGGCGCCGGGGAGGGCCTTCAGGGGGAGATGGGGAGCCGAGTGGGGGTGGTTTGCTGGAAAGAGAGGGAGATAGAGACAAATATCGATAAATTATATTATTAACAGACAAATTTATGTGAGAAATGCTAACACTTTATTATGAATAAACTAATATTTTTTTAAGTTTTGCTAATTATTTAAAGCAAATTTATACTAACTTTTGTCTTCACCCCCCCTCTGTTTTATGAAAGTTAGTGTTTTTTTTTTATTTTTTTTTTGTTTTTTAATTTTTTATTTTATACTGCCGCATGTAGATTCATTTCTATTGATTTCAAATGCCTCTTCACAATTTGTAAGATTAAAGGCCTAACAAAGTCTCAACTTTTCGGCTTAGAAAAAAAAAAAAGCTTAGAAAAAAAAAAAGACCCAACTTTTCTTTTTAAGTGCTAGCTATTAAAAAAAAAAAAAAATTGCTAGTGAAGGAGAGAGAGTGTTTTAAACTAAAAATTAAGTCTAAAATATGTGAGAAGTTGGGTCTTTGTTAGGTGTTTGTTGTAGCTGTATCACATCTCTTTGAATAATTGTTACTTCCACTTACAATTTTCACCATTTATTTTCCTCTTGCATAAATGAATAATGTGATTATTTAAACTCTATACACTCCAATATTATTGCTTATAACTTCTTTAAAAATTATACTTAATTGGAAACTATGATCTAATGTGTTGTGAATATTTGATAATACCTTTTCGCTTGTGGTTTATAATTGCAAAGTGATTTGATTGCTGGCTTTGTTTATTTATTTCTTGGGTTATAAAAAGAAAAATGCTAGGGATTCTCCCCATAGTGTTCTCCTAGCGTAAAACATAATTTAAGAAAAAATAAAATTATAGTGGCCTCCACCACCGGTTTTTTAGGCCTTAACATCAAAATTGAGGTATTAGCACTAAATTTATGATGATCAATCCATTTTGGGTGATACCACCATCCCTAAAGGATTAACCTTCCACCCTTAAGTTTTAGTTTTGAATCAAAAAACAAGTTTTAAAACATTAGAACCAAAATATTAACTCATAAAAATTAATATGATGACAAAAAAATGTATTACAATTTTATTTTTTCTTAAATCATGTTTTATATAAGACTGTGAGAATGCCATGAGAACACTACGGGGAGAACTCCTAGCAAACCCCTTATAAAAATGTGCAGATGTAGCCCCAAGAGGTTGGCTCAAGTGGTGGAGGCCAATGGCCATAGTCCTAAGGTTTCATCACACCTTTAAGGTCTAAAGTTCAACACCTCATGGGTGTAAACAATTTTTTGAGGCCACACATCATAGCTTGGTGAAAAGCCTACAACTTAATCAGTTTCGTGTAGAAAAACTTTTGAGGATGCAATACACAGGACCGGAGTTTATTCTACATGGATGAGTCCAAAGGGCCTTGCCTTGGAAAGTTTTCCCGACATAAACAAAAAAAAAACAAAAAAAGTGTAGATGTAAATATACTTTTTAATTGATTTATATTTGTACTATGGTTGTTGACATGATCTTTGCCATAAAACTCTATTTTTTATGACATTTTGGTTATTAATAAAGTTTTTTATTTTATGAGAATTACAAGAACATCAAACATTGTTTAGAATAGAAGATCTAAATCACAATTCCTTGTGACTTTATAAACTTTTGTTCATAGTTGCCTAGTCGGTGACCAAATTAGAAATTTCATTTAAAAAAATTATAACATATCAAACATTGTTTATTTCTTTAGCTCTATTTCCTAATGCAATTTCAAACCGCCTCTAACTTGTATTATTTTTTATAAAAAAAAGTTAAATTTATGTTTTTTTAAAAATAAAAATAAAAATGACAGTTATAGGAGGATCCAATTTGGAGGAAATGACAAACATGCCATGAAGTCATGACCTTCCTTTTTGCCTAGCCAAACCAACCACTTCATTTCATTACATATGGACGTCTAAAGCCTACGGCTAATACGTCAAAGGAGGCACATCATTTTGTTCACACTAAGCTTCTCCTTGCTTCTTCTTCTTCTTCACTGTACACAGAAGACTCTCTCTCTCTCTCTCTCTAAGAAAGATTAAAACTGAAAGGTGACCAGAAATCAAACTTGATTTGATCAACTTCACGCTCTTCCTACCAGCTTAACGAAATCTTTCATCTACTCCTGCCAAAACAAAACAATCAAACTCAGTACAAATTTCAATACCCTTAACAAAATAATTAATTCTAAAAATCTATTTATTAATTCAGATTAAAAACTCTTACTTTAATAACATGGTAAATACTAATTAGTCACTAGTCAGTTCTTAAAATGATAAATTTAAAATTCATGTGCGTTACAGTAAAAATAAATAAATCAGCCAATTAGTAGTAAATGGTGTTTGGCCGGATCTTCATGATATTGTTTTTGCCTTGACCCAAACGGCTGATTGACTGATTATTATTATATATATAAAAATATATATATTTTAAAAAAAGAAAACCAAAAGAAAATTACCGATTTACCGGCCACGGTAACTTGCCAGAGATTCTGTTATGTAGAAATTTTGAAAGATAGGAGCGTGGAATTATTTAAGTCTCGTGCTCTATCGGCGAGGAAAGAACGGAAAAGGAAAAAAAAAATTTTGATTTTACTTGAGGTGTGATTGGAATTTTTTACATTTCTGCCCTTTTCCCTCCGTTTTTCTGAGTGTCCAAACGGAGAACACCAGCCAAAAGGAAGGAAAGAAAAAGAAAGCTTTAGGAAGAAAAGAAAATACAGAAATTCAAGAACTTAGATATCAAGATTGAGAAACTGGATTGATTCAATTCAACAAAAAAGAAGCTAATTACCTTGATAGCACCACGTTCGGTTTGATTCAATGTAACGCCTCGACGTTGGTGGTCTTCCGGCTGAGAGGCGAGTTCGGCAAGATCGGTTTCGAGAATATCAGAACGTCCATCGGCGCCGCATCCACGTGATCGTGATGATGATGATGATGATGATGATGATAAAGAACAGAAAGGTGGCCGTTCTCTTTGACGCCGAGACTGAAATCCTCTCCTAGGTGCGAGTCCTCCTCTCTGATCCTCAGGATCTGGCTGTGCACGTACTTTCCCCATTTACCCACCGACTTCGGCGACTCCTCCGTCTCCTCCAACTTCCGTTCATCCTTCGAGACCTTCCCGGCAAGATCACCGGACTCCACGCCTAGCCCCGGCGTCGAGAGCTCCTTGGGTTTCTGAAGCTCAGAAACGGAGAAAGAGACTCGTTCTTGCGACTCGTTCGCGGGCTTCAACACCGTCATATTTAATTTCGTCTCCAATATCTCCAATACGCTACGTCTTATGGGGAGGGGAGGGGAGCAGCGAATCAAGAAGAAAACCCTTTTTTCTCTCTCGTGTTGTGGCGTGGGTTTCAGGTACTTATAATTATAAAGGAGCGATACGGGGCATTTCGTGCGTGAGAGAGGCTCTATTGGCGACACGTGTCTATCGATAGGACATATGGAGTTTCAATTGGAACTGGAATTATGGGGGACGAGTCCAGATCGTTGCCGTTTTGTTAGGAACAGGTCTTTGCGATCACTGGATGAATGCCACGTCACTACGACCTGTAGTCTCACGCACCTGGGGGATTGTGGGGTTTTCAAATAGATTTTTATTTATTTATTTATAATCGGGATAAGAATATTTGCTTACGAGATAATCACGAACGCACGAGTCGAGTTTCTGTTATGAAGTGTAAGAAGGAGATTGGGTTTGGGTCACGATCAGATCTGGTTAACAAGGATGATTTGTGGCATAATCGCTTTTCAATGTATTTTACTATTTCACTTGAGATTCAATAGTCTCCACGTGGCACAGATTGTTGAGGTGACTCTACGTGATTTTTGGGAGCCGCAACGTACATGCTAGTGACGCGTGGCATGCATATATGCATGTGATTGAGGCGGGTCAAAATATCTTTTTGGATGTCTTTGCAATTTGCATGGGTGGCATAAATTAAGCTTAATTATGATGCGGGAAATTGTTTATTATATAAACGTGGTTAAGGCTCATTTGGTTTCCAAAGGGGAAGGGACCCATGTGGACAGGTGGAGTCCGGTGGGAGAAGCCTTACCAAAATTGACTCAGTTTTTCACATGAAACTCGTGACGTGGTGATATCTTCGAAGCGTGCACGAGAGCGAGTTAGCTAGGTGCCAATGACGCGTGTTTCGATTGGCGCAGTCGAACAGGAGCAGAAAATAATGGATCGGATCTCTGGCTTCTCAAGTTACACTGCTTTTAGACATACAAGAGATAGGTGAACCATGCGACTGGTCGCCCTGCATGAAGTAATTTTAGACGTGGCATGCTTGGTTCCAAGAAAAAAACATTAAAGCTTGGTGGAGTCTACGGATCTACAAAGCCGAATAAAATATATGGAGAAGGCATCACTTGCAAAATAATTTCATTCAAACAAAATCCTGGTGATTCAGTAGAGTTGCATATTAAGGTTCTATTCCAAATAAATCAAAACGAAACACGTACCAAAATCCACTACAATAAAGATTTGGAGAAAAAAGAGTCGGGTAAGAAAACATGAAACAGAAGAGTGACACGGGCACAAAACAAGAAAAAAATTCAAATAGTTCCTAGGGATGGAGCTAGCCTAAGCTTTCATTCTTCATCCTCCTCATCTCCATCCCCACCACCAGCCTTCTTGGCAGCTGCCTTCTGGTTCTTTCGCTTCACTCTACCAGGGCGTCCACCTCCGAAGGGACTAGTGAGAGAGAAATCAATATGCTTCTGGGAATCAACTCTCACCATGAAGGATGCTATGTTAACCACCTGCCTCCCAACCCTGAAAAGGGAAGAAGCGAATAAAATGTGAGATGTTTTCAGCATTTCCGAAAAAAGTGTTCGTGCACGAACATTAATATGATAAGCAAGAAAATTATCATATGAAAATCATAATAGCTTAAGACACTAACTAAACATGACACAAGGCACAAAACAATGGCACAAGCCGAACATGGACAGTGTTACAAAGAACTAGTAACTATTTTTTTTTTATAAGTAAAATTGTATATATCAAAAACCCAAAATGGGGCGCAACACAATTACACAGGGGGTACACCACTTAAAGTACCCCCTTAAAGAAAGGATGCACATCACAGTATAAAATAAAAGTGCGTCTAGACATCAAGGCTCACAAGGAGCACCCAAAAACAAACACCCTAAGCTCACAAGGAACACCCAAAACAAACACCCTCACATAATCACTCCTGGGCCTGCAGACTGAGCCAAGAAGTAGCCATAGCTTGCCTACTCTCAACATCCATAGACGCAAGCTTCTCCTGCATCCGCAGCATCTCCGTAGAACGATCCGGAGAGAGAGCATCCAGTTTAGCGCGACTCGTTCTCTCTACAATAACGTCCAATTTGGTGAGAAGTTTCTCATCATGCTGCACGCCAGCCCTCAACCACCCAAAGAACCAGGCCTGCGAATCTTTCCTAGCAGAGATGGCAAGCGGCTTCGCCACTGTGACATCTCCAATTACATGGCTTGATTATGCTTAGGCAGGAATAGTTGCATACTAATGCAACAAAGAGGTTAACCAACTCATAATCTGAAAAAAAAGCCTGTTATTAAAGCTTTAAAGCAAGCTGCTAGAAGTAGCACACTAGTGCTTTACTAATATATTAGAATGTAAAGGACGTCAATTCTTTTCAGTAACAAAAGAAAATCAACATTTGATAGCTCTTCTAACTTTCCATAACTCAATTCATGAAAGATCAAATTACTACGACAAAATAGAGTACTAGTCATGATAAAATGAATTGACTGACTAAGCCTGGTGTTAGACATACCCTAGTCCCACCACACAACTACTAAAGGAGAGCTTGAAAGCAGCACTTTTTAGCAAGATTGTGCTGAAGTAAAAAAAAGACTCAAAACAACAAATAAAGTATTTATTCAATGCCATTTCTTTTTTCAATCAACTGGAAACAAATCCAAGTTATCAGCAAGTATTAAAGAGCATCCACATCAAGGTCCCCCAGTTTTCATGCTGATACAAAAAGAGGCCAGAAGCCAAATTGAGAAATCTATCAAGTCAAAAGTACTTGTTTCCAGGAGTACCTGCTCAAATAAAATCAATAAATTCTGTGCACACCAAAAATTCCCTGAAAAGGTACTTTAAACGAAAAATCGCAAAAAAATTGTGTCAAGTTGAGCAATCAAGGAAAATGTACGCGTGCATGTATTTTTCCAGAGAAATCCCTTATTTTTGGGAAAAAGAAGTGTCGATGGTGGAGGGAGATTGCAACCACAGTCGGTGCTTCCAGTTTGGGTGGCCCATGAAGAGAAGATTTTTTTTTTTTTTTTTTTTCAGAAAATTAATTAATTTTTTTAAAAGGATGGTTTTTTGGGGAAAAAAATTCTGGGATATTCCATTCATGGGAGAGTAGCTATTCCTCAATTCAGTGACTATTCCCAAGAATAATATACAAACCAAACAACAGGGATAGTTATTCCATTCCTAAACCTATTCCTGTCCATCAAACGTGTCTTAGTCTAGAACATCACTCCAAACGTTCTAGTAAACAAGAGGAATAATGGTATCAAAAAAATTCAACAAACCAGAACTTTTTAAATTAAAAGCACATACTAACTTTGGTCATATGAGACCTCACGTTCATACCACCAAAAAACACATTTCAACACCCTAATGTAATTCAAAACAGTCATACATGCAATTTACATGCGTCCATCCAAGAAGATTCAAAATCTAGAATGTGTTCAAAGATTCGTTGCAGCCTAGCATTCAGCATTTCAACAATCAATGGTCATACATTTCATGCACAAAGACGACGACTTCCATCCTTACTAGTTCATAAAGGAACAACTCGATACAACAAAAAACTCAATTATTCAGTTTTGAAGTCCATAAATACACTACAACTACAAATTACACTATCATGTACTCTTTAGCACAATACAACTAGCAGGGGAACTACTTTTACAGTGTGCATGTAAACATAAAAGGATAAAACAAACAGATTGAAGAAATGCTTTAGCCATTTTGTTAGGAACAACTAGTGTTTATACCTGATATGCCTCTGTCTAATAAGCACACGAGCATGATGAATCGACTTGGCCATACCCGACTTGAACACAAGGGTTTGCAGCCGGCGCTCAAGGAAGTTCTCCACAGTCAGAGCAAGGACATAATCAAGCTTGTTTTGGCTCTCATCCAAAAGCCCATACCTATTCATTCTTCGCAGAAGGGCCTCACCCTCAAATATCCTGCGAGGATTCTTCTCATCCAAAGTGAGAAGTTCCCTGGCAGCATTACGGATGCGGCTCAAAGCATATTGAACCCTCCACAACTCCCTCTTACATCGGAGCCCATACTCTCCCACAAGCCTCAGCTCATGGTCCAATCGCTCCTTCTCATATGGACGTCGAGGCTTTTTGAATGTCTTCCCATCTGAAACCACCCAACATTGCACATTAACAGTTAATACTCATTAAGAGCATAATCTAAGGTTTCAAACAAGCTTAGCTTCGATTTAGCATAAAAAAAGTTGCAGATAATTAAGGTTACAATTGGGTTAATAAGACGAGAGAAATTTCATAAAAAAATCCATTTCTAAGGTAATTACGAAATAAAATCTTCCATAAAACATAGTTAGAATAACAAAAATGAGGAAAGAAATTGAAACCAAACTAGTTTTGGGTATCATATTTTCCATTAGCTGTCTTCGAAAACGAGAAAAAAAAAATGAAAATCTTCTTTCGACCATCCAGGTTATCGAAATAAGCACAGTTTAGAAGATTTTTCTTTCAAATGTCCTTTCGTTTTTCCAGCGTTTTCTCGGCAAACAAACAAAGCACAGAGCCAGAAAAGACAATAAGTAACAATGGCGAACTTGAAACATGGATTCAGTGAATCAAACGGTACTAATCAAAAGAAAACTATCAACCAAATTACCAAAAGGAAAACATCACGTACAATTCCTAAACCAATCAAAACAGCATTGCACAACCAGTTAGCTCATAGAAAACCCTAAGCTACACCAGATCTGAAAAACATACAAACAGATATGAAAACAAACGTATACTTCAGTGAGAGAGCGTACAGTTGCGGTAGAAACTGACGTGGACCATGGCTCCGTCGGCTTCCGATCTGGCGCCGAGGGTGCTGAGTGTAAAGGGAGGGACGAGAAGAGCGAAAATGCGAGAGCGGTTCTCTTAAATACGCAAACCCAAAACCCTAATTCCTTGATGCGAAATTACCAATTTGCCACTTAATTAGGCTGTGTTGTAGATGGGATTATGGGAAGGCCATTCGCCCATATCGTTGGATCGGGTTTTGGGCTTATTTAGGCTGCTTGGCCCTATCTAGATTTAGGTCCGACTCTCGCCCCTTTGAAATTCAAAACTAAAAAAACACAATTTTTTCAAATATCATCCCCAGTTACCCCACCAACCAACAAAAAAAAACTTTTTACTTTTATCACATCAAAATACTTTTTTAAACCAAAATTAAACAATTTTCAAAATTGAAGCATTTACAAAGACATGTAATATATGTACATTTGACGTAGTTAAAAAAGCTTTATCATTGCCAATCAACGCAACGATTACAAACCTCTCCAACAATATCGGGGAGGAGCTTCTTTTAGGGCCAAATTTATGAAGTGTCCGAGCTAGTATTATTCGAATTTGATGACCAACTTATATTACTATACCGTTCGTAAGAGAGATATTGTTTCGAGATTTCTCTTTTTTTTTTTTAAAAAAAAAAAAAAATTAAATCGACCATGTAAGTTATACAGAAGTTATACAGTTTTAATGATTGATTTAAAAAACAAAAATAAAGGAAAATGGACCAGAAATATACCAAAAATGGAAAAAAAATTAAAATAAAAAATCATCTGCACTCATTTAGATTTGTTATGTTTACCACACGGTGGGCCCGCTTTCGGTCGGACGCACACCGCTTTCGGAGATGCACAGCAGCACAAGGCAGAAAATACCAAATGTCAACTACAAAAGACTTTCACGTATAAGATAACGACAAAGGCAAAATCATAAATCAACAACTACTAATTACCAACTTCTATATCTCTTGTTAATTCATTTGAAAAAAAATATGTAACATCAAATTTTAATGTTTTCTGAATCGTCTTCTTCATTATTATTATTATATATATTTTTTCCTTTGACAAATACAAGGAAAAAAAAATAAGGATTAGGGTGATTCAAGATTAAAAAAAAAAATCTCACACACACAAAACAAATAAAACTTATAAATAGTGCTATTATAAAATTAGATACCATTCAATTATGGATGTTATAAACATCATATTAAAAGCCTGTTTGAGATTACGTTTGAGAAATAGAGTTTGTAAGTAAAAAAAAAAAAAATTGTCAAAAGTACGTTTTAACCATTTTTAAGTTTTTTTTTTACTTTTAAAAGTGCTTTTAATTTTGTTACTAAACGGGTAATTTTTTGTTTAAACATAATTTTTGAGTGTTAAAAGCACTTTTAAGCCCCTCAAATACAATTCTAAACAGGCTCTAAAAAATAGATAAAAATTAAGGATACATTATGATATCTAAATATACCATTAGAATGAAATGGTTTTTCTTATAGAATAATAATTTTTTTGTTTGTTTGATTTAACATAATATCTTACTAATGTTATAAACAACTTATTAAAACAAGATAACAAAATTAGAAGTAATATTGAGAGAACAATTTTAGTAAGTGTCAAAATTGCCTTATTGACTGAATGTATGATATAGACATATAGTTATAAGAGAAATGTTAGAAGTCCAAATTTTTTCTTATATTTAGTTATTTTTATATTACAAATTAACTATTAGATTTATAGACATATATAAATTTCACACGAGTCAATGGTAAATCTCACAAATTTAATAGTTGATTTATTAAATTTGTAAAAAAATGTGTAAAATATTGAGAACTTATTGACCATAATATATTTATAATTATAATATGTAGTATTTCTCAATTTTAAAACATGTGTGAGTAATAATTTGATAAAAGTTGAAGACCTCTAGAGAGTAAAGTGTGTATCTATCTATATATATATATATATATATATTTTATGTGTGGAGTCTTTCTCCAAATGCGACCGCTTTTGTAACTTTAGACTCAACTCTAGAGGATTTTCATTTTCGTCTCAAATTTCGTACTGCTCTAGTAAACCTAACCCTAATATTCCATCTCTTAACCTCAGAAACACTATTCTCAACGTGATTCGAGCCAAAAGAAGGGTTTTCTCGTACGATCCAATTTCCGTGTTAATCGGGTTTTATGGGTTCGAATTGACGCTTCGGGGGGCTAATTCGGGTTCGGTTCGGATTGATACCGAGAATCGGAATCTCTGTGGTGGTAGTATAGTTTGTGAGAGAGCTGTAATCGGAGAAGATGAGCGCTCCGAAGAAGAAGAATTTCCAGATAGAGGCGTTCAAGCACCGGGTCGTGGTGGATCCGAAGTACCCAGAGAAGACGTGGAGGATTCTGGAGCATGCGATCCACGAGATTTACAATCATAATGCTAGCGGGCTCAGCTTCGAAGAGCTTTATAGGTTTTGCCCGTTTTGCCCCTTTGTTTTGCATAATTGCAGTTTTTTTTGTTTGTACTTTTTTAATATTATTATTTTTTTGGGCGATGATCAATAACATATTTAATGAATTTTAGGGCTTCGATTATTATGCTATGTTTGTCTTACAAAATTGACCTGGATAATGTTTGATTATGCATGGGTCTTTTCGCCCCTGGCTTTGTTTTGTTTTGTTAAAAGCTTGGAGTGATTCACAAAGAAAAAAAGAAAAGAAAAGAAAAGCTTGGACATGGATGAGAAGTGCATTAATAATGTAGTATTCATAAGGTCCGAAGTATGTAAGACAGCAAATCGAAATTTGGTTTATGCATCTGGAAACAAAAGAAAAAAGATTGAAAATGATGCAGAAAATGTTGCTTGCTGTGGCGTGCGTAAATTTGAAACTGTTGGAAGCATGCCATTTTCAATTCAATATCCCATATCAGTTTGGTGTTACTTTATATCTGATTTATTCCCAGAATAGTCGAAGACAGTTTCAATTTCAGGAGACTTCAGTGGTATCTCTTGTGTGCTACTAGTTGTATTTCAGTGTGCTTTATTTCCTCTGATGCAGTGTCCCTTATGAGGTCTCTCACATGTTGTACTTTCTTTTTATTTTAGCTATATGTTTTACAGATATACGTTTTAATGCTTTGATTCAAGCGCAATAGGTGGTTTTCCTGTGATATACTGGTGGACTCTCTCTCTGTCCATCCCCTTTCCACCTATTTTCCTACATGATACTGTGTCCGTAGAGATATTCTTTCTTTTATTTTATTATTTTTTTTCACTTAATTTCCTCCCTCATATTTTATCCTTGTTTTTTTTTTTTGCCACTTATAAGATGAGCGGCTGATATCTTTCTCTCCCACCCAATTTTGCGTTTTCTAATGTTTAAGATTCTGAATACATTCAGGAATGCTTACAACATGGTGCTGCACAAATTTGGAGAAAAACTCTACTCTGGACTTGTGGCAACTATGACTTCGCATCTAAGTGAAATATCTAAATCGATTGAAGCTGCCCAGGGGGAGTTATTTTTGGAAGAGCTGAACAGGAAATGGGCAGATCATAACAAGGCATTGCAAATGATTCGAGATATATTGATGTACATGGATAGGACTTTCATCCCAAGCACACACAAAACCCCAGTTCATGAGCTTGGGTTGAATTTGTGGAGAGATGTTGTTATCCACTCCAGCAAAACCCAGACTAGGCTTCGGGATACACTTCTTGAGCTTGTGCGTAGAGAAAGGAATGGAGAAGTTATAAATAGGGGTTTGATGAGGAATATTATCAAGATGCTAATGGATTTAGGTTCTACTGTTTACCAAGAAGACTTTGAGCACCATTTTCTTGAAGTTTCAGCTGATTTTTACCGTCTTGAGTCTCAACAATTTATTGAGTGTTGTGATTGTGGGGATTATCTAAAAAAGGCTGAGAGACGTCTAAATGAAGAAATGGAGAGAGTGTCCCATTATTTGGACACAAGAAGTTTAGACAAGATAACTAATGTGGTTGAGAAGGAGATGATTGAAAGTCACATGCAGAGACTTGTCCATATGGAGAACTCGGGCATAGTTAATATGCTTGTGAATGACAAATATGAGGACTTGGGAAGGATGTATAACTTGTTTCGCAGAGTGCCCACAGGACTCTCAATAGTTAGGGATGTCATGACTTCATACATTCGGGATACTGGTAAGCAACTAGTTACTGATCCGGAAAGGTTGAGGGATCCTGTAGACTTTGTGCAGCGGCTCTTGGATTTAAAGGATAAATATGACAAAATCATCAGTTTGGCATTTAGCAATGACAAAACATTTCAGAATGCTTTGAATTCCTCTTTTGAGTACTTCATTAATTTGAACACTCGGTCTCCAGAGTTTATCTCTTTGTTTGTGGATGACAAGCTCCGTAAAGGACTGAGAGGAGTTAGTGAGGAGGATGTGGAGGTTGTACTGGACAAGGTCATGATGCTTTTCCGTTACCTCCAAGAGAAAGACGTATTTGAGAAGTATTACAAGCAACATTTGGCCAAGAGGCTTCTTGCAGGGAAAACTGTCTCTGATGATGCAGAAAGAAGTTTGATTGTTAAGCTTAAAACAGAATGTGGATATCAGTTTACATCTAAACTGGAAGGTATGTTCACTGATATGAAGACCTCTCAGGATACAATGCAGGGCTTCTATGTGAGCAATGGCCCTGAGTTAGGGGATAGCCCCACTTTAGCCGTCCAAGTGCTCACTACAGGTTCGTGGCCAACTCAACCAAGTGCTACGTGCAACCTTCCAGCAGAAATCCTGGGGGTATGTGAGAAGTTCAGGAGTTATTATCTTGGGACTCATACTGGGCGTAGGCTGTCTTGGCAAACAAATATGGGCACTGCTGATTTGAAAGCAACCTTTGGGAAGGGCCAGAAGCATGAGCTGAATGTCTCCACCTACCAGATGTGTGTACTGATGCTTTTCAATAATGCCGATCGCTTGACTTATAAAGAGATTGAGCAAGCCACGGAGATACCTGCCTCAGACTTGAAGAGATGTCTACAGTCTCTGGCCTGTGTCAAGGGGAAGAATGTTCTGCGGAAGGAGCCTATGAGCAAGGACATAGCGGAGGATGATGCCTTCTTCTTTAACGAAAAGTTCACAAGCAAGCTCTACAAGGTAAAAATAGGTACTGTCGTTGCACAGAGGGAGTCTGAACCTGAAAATCAAGAAACACGGCAGAGAGTGGAGGAAGATAGGAAGCCTCAGATTGAGGCAGCGATCGTGAGGATCATGAAGTCAAGGCGGATGCTAGATCATAATAACATTATTGCTGAAGTCACGAAGCAGCTGCAGGCGCGGTTCTTGCCCAACCCTGTTATTATCAAAAAACGAATTGAATCCCTCATTGAGAGAGAGTTTTTGGAGAGGGATAAAAATGATAGGAAAATGTATCGTTACCTTGCTTGAAGAAAACTCTATGATTGTCTCATTTTGTCAATGTCAAGCTATTGGATAAGGCCCGTGTGGTTGTACCTCCATTTATTTTAAATTGAGGATTGTCCTCGAATTACTCAAGGCTTGGATGGGTTTCAAGTCAATGAATTCGATTTAGTGCATCTTTGCTGCGTACAATCTATGATTGAACTCTTTGAGGGCTAGGTTGGAAGATGGGATTTACCGAGTGCTTTCCTACTTCTGCCTCCAATTTCTGATCCTGGCCGGGCGGTCCTTGTTATTTTCGCAGCAGAAGGTTGCTATGAACTCTTGGAACACGTTTGAGTACCCCTCAGGCAAACTTCTGGGCAGAATGGGGTAGCTCTACTTGTTTGAAGCTCTGAATTGTCTAAAAGTTACTCTATCAATCTTTCTTTCTTTTTTTTTTCTTTTTTTTTTTTTTATATATAATCTTCATATTGTTCCATTTGCTCGTGGAATTATCAATGTTTGTTTCTGTGTAAAAACCTTGTTAAATGAGCAGAAGGAAACGTTGCCTTGCTAACTTGTACGCATAAAAAAGTGGAGACCTTGTACAGCTTACCTAGGTTCCGTGGACGAAAACATGGGTAGCTCTCCAATTTGATTTAGGTCCTTGCTATCATTTAATTCCACCTAAAATTTGGTTTTGCACCACGTTATGATTTTGAAAAGGAAAAAGTTTGGCATAATCAATAAACTAGTTTTTTGGGTTCTTCATAGTAAAAAACTTTTTTGGCATAATCATTTGAATAATAACTTGTGTCTTCTGCGGTTCTGCCAGCCGATTCTGAACAAAAACCAAAGTAAATACTTGGTGAAAAAAGGCCGGCCGGGAGTTGGGTTGAGGAAGGAGGTGTTCAGCCCATGTCGTGGCATAGCAACCTCAAAAATTGTTAAATGGGCTTGAAACTGCGAGTGGCTAAACGGTCTGGAAGAGCTGGCTGCGGTCTTCAGCTTCCATGGGCCTCAAAGCAGAAAAGGGCCCTCAAATCCTCCATACTCAAGCCCAATAAAAATCCTAGCAGAGCTTTTCTCCGACTCTCTGTTCTTTCTTCGCCCTACCGTTCCTCCCACGTTAAGACTTAAGTTAAACTACCTGTTCTAGCCGCCACCGGCACTCTCGGAACTCGGAAGTCTAATTCTCATCCCCGTGATTCTCACTCCAATTCGCTCGGAAGCATGTCCGCGAAATGGCGTGCTCTACAGCATCGCCATCGCTACACTTACAACGCCGCCGTTTTCCCCTGCTCGTACACCGAGTCCTTGGCCCTCAAACTCCAATCAACCTCTTCAAAATTCTACGAGGAGTTGCAAAAACTAGTCTCTCTCAATTCCATTTACGCCCAAGTCGACCACGCGAAGAGAGTCGCGGCCTCATTCAGCGACTTATTGTCCAACGCCGAAGATGAGGCTTCGGTCTCCGAGGCCGCCCGCTTCTACTTGGAGGTGTTGTTCCTCCAGAACTCTCTGCCACTGCACCGAACCCTAGTCTCTGCCTTGGCCAAGACGCGGCACCACCACGCTCTCATAGGCGCCTGCCTCCATGCGCTTTGCGGCGAGTACGGGGGAGGTAAGCGGACGCGCTTTTGCGCGTCGCGCGTGGCGTTGTCCGTCCTGGGAATGCCCAAGTTGGGGTATTTGGCGAACGTCGTTGAGGACTGCGCTATTTTGGTGGCTCGAGACGCCGTTTCGAGCCTGGACGGCGTCGTTTCGGAGACGGAGGACTGGGCTCGGCCGTCCCCGATCGTCATGGAACAGTGCCAGGAGGCTCTCTCGTGCTTGTACTACCTGCTCCAACGGTTCCCGTCAAAGTTCACGGACTGTCACGACGCTGAGAATGTTCTGGGAACGGTCGTGACGGTCATTTTGAACGTCCTAAACTCAACGGCGTTCTCGAGGGACTGTTTCGTGGCGGCAGGGGTCAGCTTTTGCGCGGCGTTGCAAGCGCGTTTAAACGCTCAAGAGCTTGGTTTGTTCATCATTGAAGGTATATTCTATCAAACTACTCGTGGTTTGATTGAGCTTAGAGATGTGATTGCAAAGGTTCCTTACAAGGGTGATTTATATAGTGAAGTACGAAACTTTTCGGTTTTGAGTAGACTTTGCTTGATTAGAGGGATTCTTACTGCGGTTTCACGAAATGTGCTTAATACCCAGTTTGATGTATTGGGGGATGGTTTGAATGGCAATGAAGTTGGTGAGAGTGGTGGTAATTCTGTTAAGACTATACTGTATGATGGGATTTTGCCTGAGCTCTGCAACTATTGTGAGAACCCAAGCGACAGCCATTTTAATTTTCATGCGTTAACCGTGTTGCAGATTTGTTTGCAACAGATAAAAACCTCAATGTTAGCGAATATTAGTAACTTGTCAGGAGGTTATGATTTGATTCCAGAGGAAATGGGAGCCCGGGTGTTGAGAATTATATGGAATAACTTAGAAGACCCCTTGAGTCAAACGGTGAAGCAGGTTCATCTCATTTTTGATCTCTTTTTAGACGTTCAATCTTCCCTTCGATGGTCGGAGGGTAGTGAGAGAATGAAGTCGTTCTTGCGAAAGATTGCTTCGGATCTTCTCCGCCTGGGGCCACGTTGTAAGGGGAGATACGTTCCTTTAGCTTCGCTGACCAAGAGGCTGGGGGCAAAGACTATGTTAGATATGAATCTTGACTTGCTTTTTGAAACGATACAGGCGTACATTGATGATGATGTGTGCTGTGCTGCCACTTCGTTTTTGAAGTGTTTTGTTGAGCACTTGCGTGATGAGTGCTGGAGCAGTGAGGGTATTGAAAATGGGTATGCAGCTTTTAGAGGGCATTGTTTGCCCCCCTTTATGTATGGGCTTGCTTCTGGAATTTCAAAGCTTCGCTCAAATTTGAACACTTATGCTCTACCTGTCTTACTTGAAGTAGACGTGGATAGTATATTTTCTATGCTTGCTTTTATCTCTGTTGGACCAAATGGGCGTGAGAATGGACAGTTACATCCTGAGTTTGGTCCTGGGAACATGGAACTTAAAGTTGAACAGCAAGTGGCCATTTTAGTGTCATTGCTGAAGGTATCTCGTTCATTGGCTTTAATTGAAGGGGACATTGATTGTGTCAAAAACAACATGGTTCACCAGAAAGAGTGTGGTCTAGAGACAGATTGCCTTTGCCATCATGCTATTGTCTGCATAAAGGGGATGGAGATTGAAGTCCCAGTTGAGTGGCTAGTACTGGCATTGACTCATGTTGATGAGTCACTCCGTGTAGATGCTGCTGAGACTCTTTTCTTAAACCCAAAAACATCTAGCCTGCCTTCCCATTTAGAGCTCACTTTGATGAAGGAAGCAGTGCCATTAAACATGAGGTGTTGCTCTACTTCTTTTCAGATGAAGTGGACCAGCTTATTCAGAAAGTTCTTTTCTCGGGTTCGGACAGCCTTGGAGAGACAATTCAAGCAGGGGAGCTGGAAACCACTTGTATATCACGATGATAATGAAGCACATCTTTCCAATGGAAGCAAGGAAACAGTAGTTCATAGAGCAGATGATCTTTTTCATTTTATGAGGTGGTTTAGTTGTTTTGTATTTTTCTCATGCTATCCGTCTGCTCCTTACAAGAGAAAAATAATGGCCATGGAACTCATTCAGATAATGCTTAACGTTTGGTCTATTGTGCCTTCTTTCCAGGAAGACCGTAGATCTCTTTTTCCTGAAAGCTGTCTTAATCCGTACAATAAAGGAATTCTATTACCTGATTCAACTTTGTTGTTAGTTGGCTCGATAGTAGATAGTTGGGACAGGCTGAGAGAAAGTTCTTTTCGTATATTGCTACATTTTCCTACTCCACTCCCTGGAATTTCAAGTGAAGACATGGTCCAGAAAGTAATTGCCTGGGCTAAGAAATTAGTCTGCAGTCCACGTGTGAGAGAAAGTGATGCTGGAGCTCTGACCTTACGCCTTATATTTAGAAAGTATGTATTGGAGCTAGGGTGGATCGTCAAAGCTTCAGTTAATATTGCCTGTTTTCGTCCACAGCCCG
Source organism: Carpinus fangiana (assembly GCA_006937295.1). Classification (NCBI taxonomy): domain Eukaryota; kingdom Viridiplantae; phylum Streptophyta; class Magnoliopsida; order Fagales; family Betulaceae; genus Carpinus; species Carpinus fangiana. The sequence goes on from CM017323.1 coordinate 4,049,055, forward strand.
GATTAGTAAATGGCAATTGTCAGACTGGTAAACCTAGGCATCCTGTCATAGAATATATGAAATCACTTGTAGATTGGTTAAATGTTGCTGTGGAGGACGGGGAGAGGGATCTTTCTGAAGCATGCAAGAACAGCTTTGTTCATGGTGTATTACTTGCTCTACGGTATACTTTCGAGGAATTGGATTGGAATTCTGACATAGTCTTGGCCAGCATCGTAGAGATGAGACATTTATTAGAGAAGCTCTTGGAGCTCATTTTGCAAATTACTTCTTTAGCGCTTTGGGTGGTTTCTGCCGATGCTTGGTATCTGCCTGAGGACATGGATGACATGGTTGATGACGATAATTTCTTGTCTGAGGCTTCAGATGAGGTGAGTGTGCCTGCACATTCTTCAGTCCATGGAGACACGAAGTCAAAAAATGTCCAGGATGTTAGACCGGAACAAGTAGTTATGGTTGGTTGCTGGCTTGCTATGAAAGAGGTACTCATTTTTTTCCAGTTCCTTTTTTTCTGTTTGTTCATTGAAGTGAGCTAATTATGCGCATATTGTCATTCATTTCTCTCATGGTAATCAGTTGTGTTCAAATCACAATGGATAGAATATGCCCATGAACTGCCTGGGCATTCAATATATGTGCTCAGTTTTGTTAGATTTCTTGAGTTATATTAATTACTGTTAATGGTAATATATGTTTTTTGTCAGGTGAGTCTTCTTTTGGGAACCATCACAAGAAAGATTCCTTTACCAAGTAGCAGTAACTTAGATTCATTAGTGTCTGGGGTTGCCTTTTCTGATGCTGCTGATTCTTCGGTGATGGCAATATCTGATGCTATGCTTGATGTGAAACAACTTGAAACAATTGGGAACCACTTTCTAGAAGTCCTTCTGAAGATGAAGCATAATGGTGCAATTGATAAGACGAGGGCTGGATTCACAGCTCTTTGCAATCGTCTACTTTGTTCAAATGATCCGAGGTATGTTTCCATTTGATCTTTTTACAGTAGTTGCTTTATGATCTTCTATTTTATTTCATACCTTTGACTTAGTTTGAAGAGGAATCACAATGTATATTACAGCTCTTGTATGTCATTAGAGCCGACAAACTTGTTTCTTTTTAAGACAGCAAGCAGCAATGCAGATTTCAATAGAAAAAAAATATATATTATATTGCCAACCAACTGCTCCATTCTTGAAAAATAACAAAATTTCTGTAATAATGTCCACATTTTTTTGAGATGAAAAGGACCATTTATGAGCACTGATGGTCAGACTGGCAAGTTAAGCTTGGCTATTGTAGCATAATCTTCAATTTATGATTTGTCAAAATTTGAGCAACTGTACTTGCAGATGTTACATTTCCTCATTTACTTTGTCTCAGAACTGAGTAATGTTTAATAAAGAATATTAAACTGGAAATATATGTTGTTTCTATGAGAACTTGGGCCAAATAGATTAGAAATAAACAAGAATGTTGAAGAAACACAAATTGCAGTATTCAGTGATGGAATGGAATCAATTCCCTTCCCATTGATTCACCCAGAGAAACTGGAAATACATGACTATAAATTGCTGAATTCATGGTGAAAATTATATTTTAGTTGGATTACAAAAACATCAAATATTAATTCTTTCTGAAACCTCAGAGATATATTTAGATTCTGGATGTTGAGAAGGAAATTCAAATCAAGTCAACTACGCTGTAATTGTAACAAATAGGAATCAACTATTCCGCATATTACTTCCAAGCCTTTGCACTGTGTTGAAGAGTCTGGAGTCTACAAACAATGTTATTTTTTATACTATATAAGTATCCCATGGTCAAATCTTGGATTTCATGTTTGTGGGTTTGAATCTGCTCATAGGTTTTCGATGGTTTCTCTTTTCAATATTGTAAATATATTTTCTAAAATGGTGTGTCCCTTCTCAGACTCTGTAAGTTGACAGAATCCTGGATGGAGCAACTTATGGAAAGAACTGTGGCCAAGGGACAAATAGTGGATGATTTATTAAGGAGAAGTGCAGGCATTCCTGCTGCATTTACTGCTCTATTTCTCTCGGAGCCAGAAGGTGCACCAAAGAAGCTCCTCCCTCGGGCACTACGGTGGCTAATAGATGTAGCTAATGGGTCTATGCTGAACCAAATGGAAACCAGTAGCACAAAAGGCGACTCATGCAAAATTTTGTCAACAAAATCAAACCAAGAAACCAAGTATGAATTGCAACCTCAAATAAATGAGAGTGAAAACACCTCAAAGATGCGCGATGAGGGTGTCATTCCTACAGTACACTCATTCAACGTCCTTAAAGCTGCTTTCAATGACACCAACCTGGCTACTGATGTATCAGGCTTCTCTGCTGAGGCTTTGATTGTTTCTATTCGCTCTTTCTCTTCGCCATACTGGGAGGTACGAAACAGTGCTTGTCTGGCATACACTGCTTTGGTACGTCGCATGATTGGATTCCTTAATGTTCAAAAGCGAGAATCAGCTAGACGTGCATTAACTGGGCTTGAATTTTTTCATAGGTATGGTTTCTTTGACTAGCAAGTTTGATTAAATATTTCTTTGTTTACTTTTGGTGCACGTAGTACTTGTTTATACAATTTCCATTTGCCTGTAAATTTTTTATTAGAAAGTCATCAATATAGAACTCTATATGAACCTGTGGTGGAATGATTCCCTTTTGGGGGTAACTACACTACAAGTTCTAGTCAATGGACCCCTATATTCTACTTGTTGGAGTTTGATCTATCTTGAGTAGAATTTTAGCCGCTGTAGATTGGTGTAGGACTAAAATATACTACAATCAATGCTGAAAAATTGCACTTTGATGCGGAGGAGAAAATTTGGTTGGAAAGAGACTTTGTGGAGAGTGAAGTGTTAAGGGTGGTAAGAGAATTCAGTGAAGAGTAGAGTGAAGTGAAGTGTTGGGAGGTATTAAAAGAGGACATCATGGAAGTTTTTAAGGAGTTTCATAGCCGAGGGAAGTTTGAGAAGAGCTTTAATTCGACTACTTTTGTGTCCCTCATCCATGGTGTGTACAAAATTATTTCTATTAGTTTAGTGGGTGGTGTGTACAAAATTATTTCTAAGGTCCTGGCAAACATGTTGAAATCAGTATTGAGACAGATTGTTTCAAGTTCACATAATGAGTTCTTCAGGGTTAGACAATTGAAGTAATAGGTAGAAATCAAAAGAACTTGATGGAGAAAGGAATCCTTCAGATTTGTTATTTTTACTTTGAAAATTTCTTTATTACATGGCTCTTTAGTGCATGACGATCCAATTTTCGAGGTTACAAGCTAATCCTTAATCATTATCACAATTGGAGTTGTTCTTAGCACATGGGGAAAACCTTGGAGGGGGAGGGGGGGAAGGATTACATTGTCTCGGTGTGCTTCTTCTTGTTTAATATGTAATTCGCTGTTATCTGAATTGTTTTATTGTCAGAAAAGTGGAAGAATGGGAAAAAAGAAAATTTAGGATTACAACAAATGTTTTGCACTCATTTTTACTGAGTGCAATGTATTCCTAAGCATTTGTATTAGTTATAAAAAAATAAAAATAAAAAAGAAAAAGAAACAATATTGGATTACAAAAAAATATATTGTTCTATTGGACTCTGTTTGGTTGTGAGGTTATGAGGGAAACGGAGATGTTGACAAGAATAGGTTGTTTTATATGTTTATTTATCTATTTTACAAGTTCTGAACATTTTTGAGCTGCTTCAGTCTTTCCTCTTTTCTCTCTTTGTACATACTGAGTACCTATTGAAGGGGACTCAGGGCAGCTTTTCCTTATTGTTTGATTAAACGAAGGACACTTTCCCTGGGAAGTTCACTTGCCAACATGGTTGTCTTCCGTGAATTTGTAAATTTTATTCAAAGCAGTTAGCCTGCAATTTTAAACCAAGAACTTTAACCCTGCAGAAAGATGTCTAGTTGGTTATCTGTGTCAATTTTTAAAACCATTTAGTACTTGATTTGAGAATTGAGACAAAATAATAAAATTCTAGGGTGGGGGTGGATTTTTTGAATTTGGCTGACGAGTTATGGTGATTGGGTAGGAAAAAGAAACACAAATGCTAGGTTAAGGAATTACAAAAAGTATTGCAAAATTTGTTTCTATATTTCTGGTTTGGTCCCTGTAATTAATTCATATTGACACACCTTTGTCCTTTTTACTGTGGCTTCCAACCTCTATCTGATGATAACAATTTAGTTGGCAGTTTTAATTTTTATACTTTCATGTCTGACATACACGAGTCTTTTGACCCAAAGAAGTTTGATTTTTTTTTTTTTTTTTCCTTTTTCATATTTTGTTTCTGGGTTAAAATTTGCATCTTTCTGATTAGCTTGAATTCTTAATGATTTGTTTTTGTAAAATTATATCTTTTATTAAACAATAAATTCGTTTTACTTTTTGTGTGAAGGTACCCCTCATTGCATCCATTTGTTTTCAATGAACTAAAAGTTGCAACTGAGTTGCTTGGTGATATGCCCTCTGGACATTCAGAATCTGACCTGGCAAATGTTGTGCACCCAAGCTTGTGCCCTTTACTCATACTTTTGTCCAGGCTCAAGCCTTCAACAATTGCAAGTGAGACTGGAGATGACCTTGACCCTTTCCTGTTCATGCCATTCATCAGGAGGTGTTCAACCCAAAGCAATCTACGAGTCCGTGTTCTTGCATCTAGAGCTTTAACTGGTATTGTATCTAATGAAAAATTGCCAATTGTCCTTCTCAATATAGCCTCTGAGTTGCCTTGTGTGGAAAACCAACACACAGCATCCCCTGTTTCATTGGATGTGACCCAAGGTTCTCGCCATTTTTCTTTAAACTCAGTACATGGACTACTATTGCAGTTAAGTTCTCTTCTAGATTTGAATTGTAGAGATCTTGCTGATTTCTCAAAGAAAGATCAGATTCTTGGTGAGTTGATCCAAGTTCTGGTGATGCGTTCATGGATTGCAAGCCCCAGAATGTGCCCTTGCCCCATTCTCAATGCCTCTTTCTTGAGGGTTTTGGATCACATGCTTAGTATTGCACGAACATGCGGTATGAGCAAAAATTTATATGCCATCAGGAACCTATTATTAGAGTCATCTAGAGAATGCTTGGATATTGAAGCTTCTTATGGACTGTCGTATTATGATCCCACCATAGCGGAACTTCGTGAACATTCAGCTTTTTCGTATTTTAGTTGTGTATTTCAAGCATCTAAGGAAGTGTCTGAAGAGTTTCTTCAGATACCACAAAGATGTCCTCAACTTGATTCAAAATTGTCGAAGTTACCTGAAATAGAGAATACTTTTGCTGGACTCCAGGAAAGGCTGATATGCTCCTTGTCAGATACATCATATGAAGTTCGACTTGCAACATTGAAGTGGTTGCTTAAGTTCTTGAAAGCAACAGAACCAGGTTGTGAGGTCCATGATCTGTCTAGCAGTGAGATTAGGCTAATTCAGAATTGGACCAAAACCAACCTCCAGGCAACAATGATGAAGCTCTTAGACTTGGAAAAGAATAATAGATGCACATATTACATTCTCAGGATTCTTTTTGCTTGGAACTTGCTTCAGGTTCAGAAACTTAGTGATGAAAAAGGGACTCAAACATTTTACATTGGTGTGATGGAATGTGATTCTTTGTTTCAGTTTTGGGACAAGCTAATTTCCTTGTACAAACTAACAAGACAATCAAAGACTCGAGAAACACTCATCTGCTGCATGGGAATATGTGTAAAGCGGTTTGCCAGTTTATTCTTAAGCATTCTAGAGTTGAGGAAATCCGCTGACCATTGCAAATCTGATCAATTGGAAATATCAGCCCGCTTGTATGATTGCATCAGCTTTTTCACTAGCCTAATTAAACAACATAGTGCCTCTTCTGAGCCAATAAACATGCGCAAGGCTGCAGCAGAATCTGTGATAGCATCTGGATTATTGGAACAAGCTGTGCTTATTTGTTCTTCTGTGCTCAATGACCAAATGCCAGATAAGGATTTATGCTCTAATTTTGAACCAAATGAAGCTCTCAACAAGTATGCTCGTCAAATACTGGATATATGGTTCACTTGTATCCAGCTGCTGGAGGATGAGGATGACGGGATCAGGCAGAGGCTTGCCTTGGATGTTCAAAAGTGTTTTTTATTGGAAGGATGTGGAAGTGCTGGAAAGGTTCCAACCCAAGTGGAGAAAGTAATAGTGTTGTGTTTTGACCATCTGTCTTCTATCTTTGCTCACTGGATTGAGTACTTTGATTACCTTTTGCAGTGGGTACTGAATGCAACTGGTTATGCAGTATGTACAGGAGATCTTGTGAGACGGGTCTTTGACAAGGAAATTGATAATCATCACGAAGAGAAGCTTTTGATCTGTCAACTTTGCTGTTTTCATTTAGAGATGCTGCCAGTTTCAAAATCCTGGGCAGTTAAAGTCTCAGACAAAGAGGGATTCAGAAATTCTTTGTACGGCTGGAGGCACAAATTTTGCCATCAGTTGATGGTGTTTGCTAAGGACTATGTCGAGAAACAGGAAGGAGTTGATTGGATAGGAGGTGTGGGCAACCACAAGGATGCTTTCTTACCGCTGTATGCAAATTTGCTTGCTTTTTATACCCTCTCGAAGTGCATTTTCAATGGAAACACAGAGGACGGTGCACCTCTGCTATCTGATGTTGTTGAACTTGGTAGAACTATTAATCCATTTCTTAGGAACCCTTTGATTTTTAACCTGTATTTGTTAGTTGTTAGATTACATCAGAATAATGTTGGTACGACTGCTGACCACTTGATCCCTGAGTTTAGAGATGACTGTATTTGGGATGGTTTTGATCCTTATTTTCTTCTTAGGTAAGATCGAGTATGTACAATAGATGCAAGAGTCATATTCGGGCCCTTAATTTGGGGCCCTTGGAATTTTTGAGAAGTGTACTATTTCTGTGCTACGGTCTTCAAAACTTGCTTGTTTTAAAAGCTAAAGTTATATGAATGCTGTATGAGATTATGTTTTATCATTTTTATCCTCCCTTGGTTGTTCTCAATGTGGTAGCCCCGTCTTTCTCTCAAAGTGGTTTGATATATAGCATGGCATAAATCTGAGTCTTGGGATTCTGATGTCTTTTTGGCTTCTGCATAACCTAAGAAATTAAATCGGTTTGTTTTGTTCCTCAGTTGGCAAGCACGTTAATCCTCTACAATATGGTCACCACTTTTTTGAAAATGACAAAGAGTCGAATGAAAAGGAAATTTACATTAACCTGTGTAGCTAGAGGATGTTGTCATTCCAACTAGAAACACGTTAAGATGGACCAATAATTTCCTTGGATAAGGTGACAGGATGTTGTCAATTGGACAGCTCGAGAACATATTTCCTTCATTAAAACAGCCTAAGGTTTGGCTGTTTTTTTCTTCTTCTTATTTATTTAGTTAGTCATATATTAATGCTAACGTTAACGGCTTTTGGCAGAACCGATCTTAAAACAGCTATATTGGACTTCTGTAATCTAATGTAATGGCTATATTTGAGAGCCATTAAAACGCTTCTTGCACATGGGGATTCAACTGGTGAAAATAAAAATCTGCTGGAGTGCAGCAAAGCAAAAAGACTAGTAAATAACATGACAATCTGTTACAAAGTGTGACCAGCACAATAAATCCTGTGTAACCACAAATGTTTGTACTAACTAGAGATTGCACTTCTCGTTGCCACGAACCATAAGACAAAAAGAAAAATACAATGGCAAGTATGCCAGAAAGAGCTTAGCTGGCTCCCTTGGTTTCATCTCCATCATCTTCGTTATCGTCTTGTTCTTCATCATCATCAATATTTTCCTGCACAAGAATTGTCCAGCGGTCAGGACATGTGAATAATAATAGTTACATACAAGGCACTAACGAATACGAAGGGTATCATCTAAAAAGGTTCATGTAGTTGACAGCATTTGACAGAAGCACAATTAAATATGATTTAGCAGCTCTCTACAACGTATTGTAATGCCCTTGCCTTTTAAAAAAAATAAAAATCTAGGCTTTTCAATCCGCTTGAATAACAGAAAAGCCCCAAAAGATTAGCTGGGAGAAAAGAATGCTAACCAGTCCATTAATTAAGCTGGTTACAATGCTAAAGCTAGTCACAAATTTTTAATTGCTAACAGACTTAAGTAATGGGAAATAGGCATGTATATTGCTGCACCAGCTAAGTGTTAATGCACACTTGTAAACCCAACCAACAATAAACCACATCGTGCTGGAAAGGAAATGGGGGAATAGGAGAGGTAGAAGAACAGTGGCGGACACTTGATTCATAATATTCTATCAAACTAAATAACTAATCCAGGAAGAAAGCACTCTTCCATATGGAAAGAGCAGCAGTAAGATAGTGGATCACCTTCTCTTCACCTCTCTTGTCTGAGATTTGTGGTCTTTAGTTTTTTTTCTTTGTTTGGAATTTCTTAGGTAATGTCTAGAATCAAAATTGCTTGTTAATTAGAATAGGAGATTTGGGAGTTGAAAGTGTAGTAGGGACTGCAAATGAGCCCTGCCATGTCTTACGGATGCTATTTGTGTGATGGGAAAAGCTGAACCTCCGATGTAGCTGAGCTACTGTTGTTGCATAGTTAGATGTCTGTTTCATCTAATATCTGCATGTTTCCAATTTTTAATTTTTTGGATTGATTATACTTTTGAAGCAGATTTCTTTTGGGAGGTTATTATCCTGTGTGCTGGGGCACCCCTATGTCTTTCTAAATAAGATTCATTACTTATGTCATCTATCATGGGAGAGAGAAAATAACTGCAAACTATATGTCATCATGAGGTTATGCGACACATGAGACATTGGAAGGTGCAAGTGAAAAACACAATTCCCAACAATAACATAGCATGCTGACCACACAACAGCAAACGTCTGTGTGTTCGTGTAGTTATTCAAATAAATAACAGTGTAATACCTCTTCATCATCTCCATCAGTATTAGAATCCTCTTCATCAGCCTCCTGATACGGTGAAATCAAAGATTTACTCTTTAAACAAAGTTGAGACAAAAAAGAAAACAATAATTTAAGAAATATTTTTTGGGTTACTACACAGACAAGAAATAAAATTCTACAGAACATAAAAAGGAACAGATGATGATGAATAAAATTACATTGTTAAAATACTTAAGAGGATTGGGCCACAAGTCCTCCTTTATTATCTCTGCAATCTGCAAATTCATGGGGAAAACTAAGTAATTTAGTAGGAGAAACGTCATCCTTAATTACTTTCACATAAGGAACCAAAGTTTGAAACTTAAGAATAAACCCCACAACAACCTGATAATTAAAATAACAGAGCAAAACTTACCTCATCATGGAGCTCTGCAATATCTTTCTGTTGGGTTTCACCAAACCAACTAAAGAAGCTGCATTCTTAATAATATCGATGAGTAAGTCAGGGAACATGCCTACGAAGATGAAAAGTAAAACAAGAACAAAACAGGAAAAAAAATTCTCTATGGAGGTGGCTCAGAAATCAATTTATTCTTCGTATTTAACATGAGCTATAAAGCAAAATAAAAATACCGCCACAAAAAAGCAACAATGCCAAAGGTTATTAGAGGAAGAATTCAACTCACATGTCTATCTATTGGTCATGTAATGCTAATCTAAACCTGCCTTTCTCGTTGTTAAGTAATTTATTTATCGTAAACTAAAATGAAAGAAATGAAATATTGTCATGCATAAAAAATATAACGAAAGCAAGATTTCTTTTGTGACAGAAAACAAAATCAAGAAAAGTCTTGAGGGAATATAATGATCTAATCTGTGAAAAGGGTGCACTATTAGAATGAGCATGAAGTAATTTAACACCCCTCATAAACCCAACCCCAACAGGCTTGAGCCTAATTCAACCCCCTTCCAACAATAGGTCTGCCATCCCTTTCTAAGATGACAATATAGCTCATTTGAGATTCTTCGGAAACAAATTTAAAATGATACAATTTAAGATAAGAAGTATATGATAAATACGTAAGAATAACAGTCAAATTTTTTCCAACATGTTTTTGCCCAAAGAAACTACCATCTGAACTCATACCATATGCACACATTATCAATAACTATGTGGCCCGTTCCATGACTTCTCAATCTTAGGTATAGTTCTACTCAGCGCCTACAGGTTTAAAATATGCTGCATTTGAATGCAAAGTGTGGCTAGATAAACCACCTCTCATCAGCATGCGGCCGCTTGTTCCCTTTTTTCTCATGATCAACTCCATTAGAAGCAACCTTCACAATCATTACCAAATCTTAAGTAAAAAAGGAGGGGATTGCAATTAAATAAAGTAAAAATTGCCAAAGGTGTAACCATTACCGTTCCCTCCTTCCACTTGATGTTCGTACCAGTTATCTTGGTTGTTCCTTCATCATAGAATGTGAAGGTTTTCGTCAGCTTTGTGTCTTCAAAATAAGGATTCTCATTCATGTTCTGAAAATTAGGAGTTGGTTACACAGAGACACATTAGCAATTCTCATTAAGACACCATTAGACTGCATAAGAAAGCTATATAATAAACAAAATCAGCATAAGAATAAATAACAGAGGCCAACTAAGCAAGCATGGATGAAGAAGCTTACAAATGTAATGGAGTAGCCCGACTTCACATCTTTAAAATCCTCCACATCTAGAGAGTCCAAGTAATTGAAGATCTATGTCAAGAGTAAAGGAAAGGAAATCGGTTAAATTGAGGATCATTTATTCCCAGTCTGCTGAAACTTCAGAATTACAATACAATATTGGTCTTCAGTAATTTACACAAACAAAAATTGGAATCCAGTAAATTGTAGAAAAAGGAAAGTTAAAAAAATGTGTACATCTAAAGACTGAGTTGATGTCAGAAGGAACATTTGATTAACTAATTTTCAGTTTATGCACCATACCTTCTGGTCTTCCTCACTCAAAAGATCACAAAGTGCAGGATGGCTCAGGAACTGCATAGAGAAAAACATACATAAGTCAAACAGCTGTAAATGTAGTACAGATAGACATGCATTCTTACACATCTGAAACTTCATTAAGTTAATTAGAAATAAAACACTTTGAGGATGTATAAATCACTAACAGCAGTTAACCAGAAGTCGGGAATAGCTTTGATGATCTCATTCCGTTTGACATAGACAGGTCTGCGTATCTCATTATACTTCTGCTCAACTTCCAACACCTTGTCGCTGGCCTCTTCATTGACCTGTTGGGTGCCAATGCAGTTACTGAACTTCATCAAAATTACAATCCATTTAAAAATCTCTCAACAATTACAACTACCCCAGTTTCAAACTAGTTTGCAAATAAACTGTATTGGAAATAAGATTATCTAATTCAATAAAGAAAACTGTAAAAGGAAAATAAAATCAATGTATATGGGAGCAATTGCAAATCCCCAATAACAGTATTGCCCCATTACGATTTCAATCATACCCTTTTATTTTTGTTATGCAAGTTTACTGATTTGAATAAGCACATTGCACAACATTTCAATCACTAGCAACAATAACAGTAACAATCTAAAGAGAACATCATAAAACCAACCATAGCAATGGCTCACACTTTTCTTCCATACATGAATATGGGTTTGTAGCTTCAGTATCAGCACTATGTAAAGGAAATAGAGTAATTCAATTCCATGAGAATGAACAGAAACCTCAAGATTATAGGATTACAGGTACAGCATTTACAAACAACTCATTATTTATACAATTTAACACACCCTGGCCTAATGTTTCAGAATTGAGTTAAGGGTTCCTTTAGTTCCCGAACCTGAACAGTCCAAGGTTCAAATTTTTTTTAAAAAATATTTATTCCAGCTTTTAATGCTCGTTTTTCTTCAGAAAATTACTCTAATGAATCATCATTTACAACACCATTGCACACGTTATCGCAAAACAGTGTTTCCAACAAACAAGCTAAAGAACACTACTCGATGATACTCAATTATTGCAATCAACAAAAGCAAACCCACTCTCCATATCCCAGTTTAAACTCAACCAAACAAACCCAACATACAAAAAACCATATTAGCATAATCAAAAATGGACAAAAATGGGCCATCAAAACAATCACTGTGACAGAAACACACAGACATACATACACATGCATGATGCAGGTACACAAACAAACACACACGCACGAGAATAGAAAAGGGAGTTGAAAATATAACCTTCTCGAGTTCATCTTGAACCTCCTGCAAATTCTCGATAGACAGAACGAGCTCACCGTCAATGTGATCGGAATCCTCCGCGACCTTGGATTTTTTTCCCTTGTCCACCACCATTTCTCACCCTAAACTTTCTCGGGAAAGTGAGGGAAACGGCAAGCTCGGCGATGAGGCGCTTTATATGCAGCACAGACAGAGATCGGCTAAGGAGGGTTTTAAAGAAAAAGCAGGGTTGCTTTGGTTGTTATTTATAGCAGGGAAGTAGAGGAATTTCTTAAGCCTCTCTCTTTGCATTGTGTGACGTGTCTCTGTATCTCTGGGTGGTGTGGGTGGGATTGTGGGCCCCCCACTTCTTAGGGTTTAAGAAAAAGATATTTTGGGACACAGAGAAAGGTTCACTGGTCTCGGCGATACTCCTACAATCCTCTTTGGGCTTATTTATTTTTTATTTTTTGAAAGGAATTGAGCATATAAAATATTATTTTTTAAAAAAATGTTATGTGTTTTTTTTAGTATTCTCCTTACGTCTTTTTAATTGTAATGTAACTTTTAAAATTACTAATTGATTTTAAAATTAATAATATTAATCTCAAATTCAACGATGATTTTAAAAATCACATCACAGTTAAAAGAATACCAAAAAAATTTAAAAAATACCTAGCATTTACTTTATTTTTTTGGGGTTATTTATAGAATAAGATGTGAAGCCATAAATATTAATATACATCCTATATATATTATATATATATATAAGAAAAAGTATAAAATGACCTTCAAACTACAAGTATTTTGTGATTTAGTCTATTAAAATTTTAATTGGTATAAAGTAGTCTCTCAAACTATCAATATCTTATAAAATAACTCTATCCGTTAGTTGAAACCGTGAAAATGGATGAAAAACACAAAACGACGTCGTTTTGGGTATGAAAAGTTACGAAAATGCCCTTATTAGATTAAAAAAAAAAGACTGAAATGGCGTCGTTCAGTCAACCCCCCCTGTTCTTTCTGCAACCCACAGAACCCCAGTGAAAAATCCACAGAACTCTGGCGTCGGAGAATTCAACCTCAATATCACCGGAAAACCCTTCTCCCTCCCGGTTTGCGTTCTGGGTTGCGAATCCCTGAGCTCCCTCGTCGTCAACACCAACAATGGCATTCTTAGATTCCCCTCCACATTATCACTCTCTTATGCTTCTTCTTCTACGCTTCGGAAACTAATTCTAGAATCTGTTCGAATGGAAGACAACGGCTTCCAGCAATGGCTTCCGTCTTTGAAGTTCCTCAAGGTGTTGTCTCTTTCAAAAGTAAGCGGGATGAAGAGCATGAGAATCACCAGCTCGTCCATTGAAAAGCTGATAATAATACGCTTCGAGGATCTCTGCCATATTCAAATTCAGGAGGTGGAAAAACTCAACGAACTTTATATATTGTGGGGATTCAAGAACTGTGGAAGCAAATCCTTGGAGATCTCTGCTCCCAATCTGCAGAGATTTTTCGCTGGGGTTCTGTGCGTTGCAGAAAGAACACCGGGGGGAGAAGAAAGGCACCAAAACGACGCGGTTTCAGTTTTTTTTTTTTTAATCTAACAAGGGCATTTTTGTAACTTTTCATATCCAAAACGACGTCGTTTTGGGTTTTCCATACATTTTCACGGTTTCAACTAGCAAAGAGGACCATTTTATAAGAGGTTAATAGTTTGGAGGATTACTTTATACCAATTGAAATTTTAAAGGACTAAATTACAAAATGCTAATAGTTTGGGGGGGCATTTTATACTTTTCCCATATATATATATATATAAAATAAAAGACAAAATTATAGATTAATCATGACAAAAACTCAAACACCCTCTACATTAAAAACACATCCATCAACATTTGTTAGAACAATTGACCATGTGTCGAGGAAACAAATTGAAGTACTTTTAAGGAAGAATTGAATGTAGCTGTCTTATGCAGAATTATAATCTCATGCAGAATTATAAGGACGGTGACTAACATGTCAAAAGAGGAAATTTGATGTGGTATCATGTAGCTATTCTCATATTAGTTGATGGATGAACTGGGTATTAGATTCATGGACCCAACAAATATTATTTGTTCACCATCATTATTAACACTAAATTAATAGAATTTAAATTATTGTTAATGAAATAGTTTTGGTCAGTGGAGATTTGGGCTGCCAAAGGAGCGTTCCACGGCGATGTTTGGGCTACATTCATAATACTCTTAGGCCTTAGCCCAGTCTTCGCCGAGCCTTTAGTATTTTTGGCAAAATGTCAAATGTATATGACACTTAGAACCACGTATGACGTATGTGCAACTCGGCATGTAGGACTAATTAGGAATGGGCTCAATACACAAGATTTGTAGTCAATGAGTTACTAACCCAACCTAATGGAAAATGGGTCTGGTTTGCAATTTACTAGCTAGTGGATAAGTATCCGGCTAATAGATATAGGTTAAAAGNTTTATACTTTTCCCATATATATATAAAATAAAAGACAAAATTATAGATTAATCATGACAAAAACTCAAACACCCTCTACATTAAAAACACATCCATCAACATTTGTTAGAACAATTGACCATGTGTCGAGGAAACAAATTGAAGTACTTTTAAGGAAGAATTGAATGTAGCTGTATTATGCAGAATTATAATCTCATGCAGAATTATAAGGACGGTGACTAACATGTCAAAAGAGGAAATTTGATGTGGTATCATGTAGCTATTCTCATATTAGTTGATGGATGAACTGGGTATTAGATTCATGGACCCAACAAATATTATTTGTTCACCATCATTATTAACACTAAATTAATAGAATTTAAATTATTGTTAATGAACTAGTTTTGGTCAGTGGAGATTTGGGCTGCCAAAGGAGCGTTCCACGGCGATGTTTGGGCTACATTCATAATACTCTTAGGCCTTAGCCCAGTCTTCGCCGAGCCTTTTGTATTTTTGGCAAAATGTCAAATGTATATGACACTTAGAGCCACGTATGACGTATGTGCAACTCGGCATGTAGGACTAATTAGGAATGGGCTCAATACACAAGATTTGTAGTCAATGAGTTACTAACCCAACCTAGTGGAAAATGGGTCTGGTTTGCAATTTACTAGCTAGTGGATAAGTATCCGGCTAATAGATATAGGTTAAAAGCTCCAGGACTAATGGGACGCAACATCAGGCTGGTCCAATTTAACGTTTATAGTTTAAATTGAGCTCCACTAAGATCATAACATTCTACCACACTTTTGTGTCGATATTCATACCTATCTACTTTATAGTTATGCTTTTCACTCCAGATATGGTAGTTCGATCCTTCTCATTTTTTGTGGTATAGTGTTCTATATAAGTTGTCTCATTTGATATTTGAATACATTGCGTTGTGTCGTGCCTGCTTTGATACAAATGCTAGGCACTTAACCAATACGTCAAAAGCTTTAAAACAAATGGAACACATAAAGTTAGAATTACATACCACACAAACGTTTCACAAATATCCCACAAAGCTAATATGACAAGGTTTAGCTAGTAGCCATTGGATTTTTTTTTTTTTTTTTTTGGTCCAAGAAATTAATTTTAGAGGGTAAACATTTATAATTTTAAATTTTAGAGGAAATTTTAACCCATACACCTAGTTCCGCCCTTGTTTGTGTATCACGTAGCGTTACTATTAATATAATCCTCCAGAAATACATATTGCCATAATATTAACTCAAGTAAATGAATCATGTGATCAACCAGTTCATGTTTAGCATATATATGTAATCTCAAAATTTATTACATATGATATACTAATAAAAAATAATAATAAAATCTAGAGGGTTCCAACTTCCATCCATATTTAGGAATAGCCTATTGATAATCCTCCTCTCCTTCCGATCCATTACAAAATCAATGTCCGATTTAAACTGTTCATTAATAATTATTAGATTTGTGAGTGATCATGAATTCTGGCATTCCATTTTGCCGCTTTTGACGTCTCATTCACCTCTTCTCTTCCTCTCATTTTTCTTCCCTTATGCCTCTCCCCCCATCAATCTATAACACCACCATTTTGAGAGAAGAACAATGAAAAGTTGAGGGAGGAGATAAGGCAGAAACTCCAATTCCAAAAGCCAAGTATATATATAGGGATTGGAGTAAAATAATATATATATATTTTCTGATGTTTTCTTGTGGTAGATGGGCAATGGACTTTGGATCTTTTGGTATATCAGATGAATTATTGGGTACTGTTGTGCCTATATTGGTGTATTGGGCATACTCTGGAGTTTACGTCTTGTTTGGATCATCAGAAAATTATAGGCTACATTCAAGAAAAGAAGAAAATATGAAGAACCTGGTTTCCAAGCAGACCGTTGTTAAAGGCGTGCTTCTTCAACAAACAATTCAAGCTGCTGTTGCCATAATCTTGTTCAAGGTATATATCTATATATATGTTAAGTTTATGATTTCTTTGCATGCATGGTTTAATTTGACGTTAATTCTTCTCCTCCTCCTTGAGTATTATAGCTAGGGTTGATCGATCATTGATGATAATGGGAGAGAATATATTAGAAAACAAATTAAGGGAAGGAGATAGATAATATTGGGGAGCCTTGCTCAACCACTCTAATAATAATCCACAGATTAATACAAAATGACTTGATTTGGGTTCTTACCTTTCCACTACTATACATAGACTTAAAACTCAACAACCTTCATAAATACTAGGAATATGTCATTAATAGTCAAAATACATTTCACAAGACAAATACAATTAATCAATACTTACACATAATAAATACTCAACTTAAATTCAAGATAAGAAATATTGACTAAAACCATCTTTATAAACAACTCTTAAACCCTTTGAGGGACTGAGGGCCAAAATTTTTTTAAAGCTAGAGACCCATTGATAAAAAAATATCTTAAATTATTATTTTTTACTTGAAAATATATTTTTTTTTGCCTTAAATTTTTTTTCTTGTAATTTGGAGGGGGGACCATGGCCGCTACCGGTCATCCCCAGATCCATCTCTCCTTATGAAAAAGGATCTTCTCAATTTCAAATGAAGAGGATAAGTACTTAGGAGGATAAACTTGTCACAATTGTCAATTGAATGCTTTCTCAAAAAAGTAATGTTGTATATTAAATTTTTATCGTATATCATAAGAAAGTTCATATAAGATNCAACAACCTTCATAAATACTAGGAATATGTCATTAATAGTCAAAATACATTTCACAAGACAAATACAATTAATCAATACTTACACATAATAAATACTCAACTTAAATTCAAGATAAGAAATATTGACTAAAACCATCTTTGTAAACAACTCTTAAACCCTTTGAGGGACTGAGGGCCAAAAAATTTTTAAAGCTAGAGACTAATTGATAAAAAATATCTTAAATTATTATTTTTTACTTGAAAATATATATTTTTTTGCCTTAAATTTTTTTTCTTGTAATTTGGAGGAGAGACCATGGCCGCTACCGGTCATCCCCAGATCCATCTCTCCTTATGAAAAAGGATCTTCTCAATTTCAAATGAAGAGGATAAGTACTTAGAAGGATAAACTTGTCACAATTGTCAATTGAATGCTTTCTCGAAAAAGTAATGTTATATATTAAATTTTTATCGTGTAAGAAAGTTCATATAAGATCTATCTGTCCAAATAAGGCAGGTGAGTTTCGTATGGTCAGATTACTAACAAGGTGTAAATGCAGGTCACAGGAAATGATAGCGAAGCAACCAAAGATTCATGTCCTTCCCTCTTTGACCTGGGAACACAATTCTTCATTGCCATGCTGGTTTTAGACACATGGCAATATTTCATGCATAGATTTATGCACCACAACAAATTTTTATACAGACACATTCATTCTCAGCACCACAGGCTTGTAGTCCCTTATGCTTTTGGAGCTCTATACAACCATCCCTTGGAGGGGCTTGCTTTAGACACTGTTGGTGGGGCATTGTCCTTCCTCCTCTCCGGCATGTCCCCTCGAGCCTCCATCTTCTTCTTCTCGTTTGCGACCGTAAAGACGGTGGACGACCACTGCGGATTATGGATTCCGGGGAATCTCTTCCACATTGCTTTTAAAAATAACACTGCATACCACGATGTCCACCACCAGCTCTATGGCAGCAAATACAACTTCTCACAGCCCTTCTTTGTCTTGTGGGATAGAATCTTAGGAACTTACATGCCTTATTCACTTGAGAAGAGGGCAGGAGGGGGATTTGAAGCACGACCTACAAATGATTGTAAGAGGCAGTAGTGATTATTTGACAGATATCCAGTTGATTTCATCATTGGCCAAGAGTTTTTTGGACAATAATATTTGACTGGTTGCCGTACGTGCCAAATAATTTGTATATACATTAATAAAGTTTATTTTTATATGGATACATAATAATAGAGCTCAAAGTTTTGTATGCATGCACTCTTATCCGGATGGACTCAAGTACTCAACTCAAGCTATCCAGAATAGTTAAATTATGGTACGCCATAATTGATGACATTAATCTTGGTTTTAATACTAGTGATCATATGATAGCTAAATTATCCTTTAAAGGAGGAATTTTAGGGTTTGATTTAACAGGAGCGCCGGGTTGTCTGAAATTAATTAAGGCTTATGTAGGTATTATTACATCATTTCCCAATCTTTTTATGTTTGCACTAGGGTGTTTATGCTATAATTTAGAGAGTTCCTACTATCAGAATATGATGTAAACTCAGTGACTCACTTAATTTACATCATCCACCTCCTTTGCCAAACACCAAATTAACCTTTCGCAGCAGAGATTCACCAAAAGATGACGTTTTTAAATCAGATTTTTCCCGCATGATTTGTTTGATCAATTCGTATCAGCGTGTTCATAGATGGNTCACAGCCCTTCTTTGTCTTGTGGGATAGAATCTTAGGAACTTACATGCCTTATTCACTTGAGAAGAGGGCAGGAGGGGGATTTGAAGCACGACCTACAAATGATTGTAAGAGGCAGTAGTGATTATTTGACAGATATCCAGTTGATTTCATCATTGGCCAAGAGTTTTTTGGACAATAATATTTGACTGGTTGCCGTACGTGCCAAATAATTTGTATATACATTAATAAAGTTTATTTTTATATGGATACATAATAATAGAGCTCAAAGTTTTGTATGCATGCACTCTTATCCGGATGGACTCAAGTACTCAACTCAAGCTATCCAGAATAGTTAAATTATGGTACGCCATAATTGATGACATTAATCTTGGTTTTAATACTAGTGATCATATGATAGCTAAATTATCCTTTAAACGAGGAATTTTAGGGTTTGATTTAACAGGAGCGCGGGGTTGTCTGAAATTAATTAAGGCTTATGTAGGTATTATTACATCATTTCCCAATCTTTTTATGTTTGCACTAGGGTGTTTATGCTATAATTTAGAGAATTCCTACTATCAGAATATGATGTAAACTCACTTAATTTACATCATCCACCTCCTTCGCCAAACACCAAATTAACCTTTCGCAGCCGAGATTCACCAAAAGATGACGCTTTTAGATCAGATTTTCCCCGCATGATTTGTTTGATCAATTCGTATCAGCGTGTTCATAGATGGTGTGTTGTTTTGTAAATTGACAACATTTCACTCTAACATCACGTCTTGTTAGTCATTTTAGTTGGTTACTTAATTCTTCCTTCAATTGCTACCCGGGGGTAGCCAATCAACTCATTCCTGCACACAATCTTTAGGGGAAACTATATATAGAATTTGCCCCATATAACTATTGTCTTATTTGCAATGTCCTTCTAATATTTCAATTTTTTGTAATGTTTCTCTTTCGCACACAAAATGACACATATAACCATGATTAAAAAAAAATTAAGAAATTCTTTTTTTTTTTTTTTTTATTTTAAAAAAAGATAAAAAAAAATCCCATTAAATAAAAAGGCAAAAAATTATAAAATAAGAAAAAGGGGTAGAAAAATTATTTTTTAGGAATTTTCTTTTATCTTATGCAAAGTATTTTTGTCATTTTGAGTTGTGAAAGGGGGAACAATATTACAACTGCAATGGTAGATATTAGAGACCTTATACAAATTGAAAAATTGAGCCATATATATATTGAGGGACATTGCAAATAAGGTAATAGTTTTTTAAAAAATGTAGGTTTAGGCTCCCTAGTAAACGAGTTCAACAAAAGAATCTTTTTTGAGTAAATAAAACATAATTCGGGTTAGCTAAAGTAATAGGACATAAATTTTCTCCAAGTCGGTCCGGAGGAAATATCCTCCAACTCATTACAAAATAGTGTTAAGTATCTATAAACATTTAAAATACACATTAAATTTAGTCTAAGTTAATAAACTATTGTTAATAACATTAATAATTTAATATACATTTTAAATGTTTATAAACACTTAAATTGGTGTGGAGAAAATTTTTGTCCAAAGTAGTAAAGAAATATTGCGTAAAGACCCGCCTTCTATGTATCTTCCTTAACAATATATTGGGAAAGACCCACCCCCTTCCATGTGATTTCCTTTCCCTTTTTTCTTTAGAAAAAAGAAAAAAAAAAAAAAAAGAAAAAAAGAAAAAAGTTCTTTTATATATACTCCATGTACATCATACTACCCTGGAGGCTGGAGTGAAGTTTTGTTTCCGTGTTGTCTTTTTCTTCTTTCACTTGCCTCCAATCCCTAACCACAAAACAAGAATGTTACTTCACAATCGAGCCGAATATTAAACTCTCACAAGAATCTGGCAGTTGAATACAAATTTCCTATCCTTTTCTATGTAATTAGATTTGGATTTGGACCCATTTCTACCACAAAAGGAGAGGCTTGCTTTGTAGTCTTCCCTACGATCGCGAAATAAGTTGGCTTCTAATTAACGACGACGAAGGCGATCTTCAAAACTCGAACACCGAGAATTTCGAAATGACTGAGGTCAAACCGAGCCTAATCGAAGCGATCTATCAAGACGACAAGGCTCAACTCCTAACGCATACAAAGACGCTCTTCCAGAGCGGTTCGGAGCCCTTGGACCGGCGCGTCGTGTCGAAGCTCCTTCAGCTCTGCTGCGCGTCCGACTCGGTGGAGTGCGCCACCGCGTTGGTGAACGGAGAGTTCGGAACGGTGCCGTTGGTGAATGAGACGGACGAGGCGGGGTGGTCGCCGCTGCACACGGCGGCCAAGTCTCACGCGAAACGGTGTGTTGAAGTGCTGCTCAAGAAACGTGCTCGTACGGACCTGAAGACCAAGGACGGCCGCTCGCTGCTTCCTCTGCAGCTGTCTCTTTCTTGCAGTAGGTAAAGTCCAAAGAACACGTCGTTTTCGTTTTGCATGAAAATGGTAAAAGCTTAACCGTTCAGGGAGCACCACAGATGAACTACCTTAAAACAGAAATTTTTGCTTTTTCACTTTTCAGTTCTCTATTGATTATTTTTTATATTTTCTTCTGCTCTATCATTATTAAAAAAAATTAAGATATTCGCTTTTGATTTTTGAATGTCTCAGGATGGAGGTGATTTGGAATCCGGATGACTACTCCATTGAGGACTTGGTCGTTCTTCTCACTGAAAAGGTTGGAAAACCTTTTTCTAAGGCAGGCTGTTTGGTTCCTGAGAAAACTGAAGAAAAGGAAAGAAACTTAAAGATTTATTGTAAAAATAAATAATGAACTCTAGTCAAATATAGTTCTATAATTAGCTCTGTACGAGTCATAACATTCTGACATTACTCGCTCCTAATTTGTGAAACTTGTTTTCCTTCTTTTTCAATAAACAAACACAGAGTTTGAAAGATGATCAAAGTTGATTAACTCTTTGTTTGGACCTGTATTTACTTGTTCCTCTCCAGGATTTGACCACGGTAAGGCTTCTTAGTGTGAAAACGAAGGAAATAGCTGAGGTGGCGTACGCAAACGCCGTCCAAGGCCGCATAGTTCCGTTAGCAGCTCTGCTCATAGTTGCGCCGGAGAAGGTTAACGAAGGAGTTCTGGAGTTGCGAGACGCCGACTCGGGATCCAAAGAAAATACGACCATTTACGAAGGTGTGATAAGGGAGTCCTTGTCCTTGGGCCGCCAAACGACGACGTTCAGAGCGGCCAAACGGAGCTGCTCCCCGACCGAGGGCGAGAACGCCGAGAGGAGGAAGCTCTTGCTGCGCGAGATAGAGTTGCTCCAGCTCTTTGGAGCGGTGGCCTCGAGCGGTTCTACGGACAGGAAGGTGACGTCGCCACTGATCCGTGCATGCCAGGTGAGAATCGCGTTCCTTTGAATAAGACAAATAAATGTCTTTTGTGTTGAACAGCGATTTTGGCGTTGATTGATGCGATGAGTAAAACATGCGGAGATCCAATCAAATATAACCTATTAACCTACATATTATAGTTATACGTAACACACATTTTTACTCTAATATTTAAAAATATATATTATTTGATGTGGTAGTAAAATTTATCATTAGACTTTTGATAGATGATTAGGTTTTGATTTAAATGTAATTTTTACTCTCACATTAGGAAGTATGCATTTGTGAGTGTAAGAGTATAAGTGTGCAAGTGTAGTATTTCTTTAAAAAATAAGTTTAAGATCCCTTAAAATTATGTTGTCCGAGCTATAAAATCTGCTTTTAAATTCATTCAACCTAAAAAATAAGGGTTGTGAGACTCACCTGTTCTGAGCAAGTGAGTCTTGCATCTTAAACCATCGTCAAGTCCACAACACCCCTCTTTTAAAGATTTCACATGCCCAATTTTTGTATATTCTCATCTGACATGACTAGGGGCGGAACCACCCCTATCCGTAGTGTGCCAAAATTTTATAAATGCCTCTAAAATTTGAAAATTTCTTCTAAATGTTATGTGTTTTATTGTTAACAATGCGATCCTATATATCTATGGGTTTTTTTTTTGTTATTGTTGTTATTATTAGTCGTGATTTATCAACTTTGGGAATGGAGTTTATGCAGTTCACCTCTCATGCAGTCTGTTTTCTTGCAAATTTTAAAACCCATGGTTATAATACTTCAAAATTGTTGTAAGAACAAGGCATGACAAATATGTCCCATGTAAAGAAACAAAGGCCTCTAGAAACCTTGTCATTGTAATATTGGGAATGCATGTTATCTGGTGATGAACTCTATTGAATAGCAACTTTTAGCACTTATAGGCTGGAGATGTGACCATCATCGAGCTACTTTTGAAGACAAACATAGATATAAACGACACTGATGCTGAAGGAAACTCCGCTCTTCATTGGTCCCTTAAGGCGTCTCCTCAGCAGATGAAGTCTCTCTCTCTCTCTCTCTCACATACACACAAACACACGCACAAGAGCTTAAAACATATCATTGCCTTCTAGAATTTTGATCGCCTAGTTGTATACAGAATTGCATTTCTCCTTCTGAAGCATGGCGCCCGAGTAAGCCAAAAGAATAAATTGGGGTTGACTGCTCTTCATCTTGCTGCCGCTAATGGAAACTCACAGGCACTTCATGTATTAGTACAACTGCTCTTCAGTGAATTTCCTTCTTATCTTATTGGCAGCCAAAGTTGGAATTTTAATTTTACATCTGAAAGTTATTATTTTGACATTGACCCGACAGACCTTTCTATTGGAAGACCCAGATGCTATCAACTACAAAACAGAAACGAAAGAAACTCCACTGTTTTTTGCAGTGAAGAATGACCATATTGAGTGTGCTGAGCTTCTTTTGCGATGGGGAGCAAATAGCGAAGTCCTCAATTTGCGGTAAAAAGCAATTGATACCTTTTCGTAAAGTTCCTCATGTTATTTTCTTTCTATCAGTTGTGAGGCTGAATTCGTATATTAACATCTTTATGTGCACGAAATCCTATCATTACCAGTAGACAGAGACCTATAGACATGGCAAAGTCTCAAGATATGCGGTTCATGTTGAATCCAACTAATATTAGCCACAGTAAGTTGAGCCGTAGCATGCACATTCATCCATTTAAAACTGTAATATATGAATGCTATAGAGATAGTGACGAAGCAACTTTTTCTTATTAATGTGACTCCTATCATATGATCCCTTATTCACTGAGTTATAATGTGCAGTGAATCGTGCTTTGCCTGTTCAACAGAAACATAGTACTTGTTTTCAAGATGATGAGATGATTTCAGAAACCTGTGATGCACTTCTAAACATGACAGATGAAGACATCGATAGGTGACTCCCCTAGCTAGAGCATCAACCTCCCCACCCGCTCCCGGATTCTCTTGTGTATATTCTCTCATAATTCTTCTCTATTGCTTGTAGCACAAAGGCTGAGATATGTAAATACTTCAGATCCCCTCGTGGTTGCATTAGAGGGGATAAGTGCTTTTATGCACATAGTGAAAAGGAGCTTCGGCAGATGGAGCAGGGAACACATCTGACTAATTCTCCTGTTGCAAAGGAATTTAGGCAGAAAATCTTTGTTGGAGGTCTCCCTCTTACGGTGGACTCTGGTTAGCAATCTATGCAAAGCTTTATCAAGTACACTTTTTAAGTTGAATAGACTTTGAATAACCAAGCATTGGGATTCAAATAAAAAAATATTGAACTTTATTTTACTGTCGTATCTGGTCAGAATAACATACGTTCTTCTTTCACTGTTGTGAAGC
This sequence comes from Carpinus fangiana, assembly GCA_006937295.1. Taxonomy (NCBI): domain Eukaryota; kingdom Viridiplantae; phylum Streptophyta; class Magnoliopsida; order Fagales; family Betulaceae; genus Carpinus; species Carpinus fangiana. The sequence goes on from CM017323.1 coordinate 4,073,871, forward strand.
AGACTCGTTGGCTAAATTTTTTGAAGAAAAATTTGGTGCTGTAGAAGATGCTATTGTTATGGGAATTCAAGAAGGAGAAGAAATAAAATCTCGAGGATTTGGCTTCGTCACCTTTAAACAAGAGAAATCTGTTTCAAAGGCTGTTGAGACACACTTAGTTATTATTTTGGGCAAGCAAGTTGAGATTAAAAGCGTAATCCCAAAACGCTTACTCACTGAGTTCCAGAAACTGTCAGCACAACAACATCAACCAAAACAGATTTGCCAACACGAACCTCAAGCAAAAATACCCAGTGATGAGAAGATTACAGAAAAGATTGAAGTTGAACAAATGTCTTGGGTTGGTAGATTATTTCATGGCCAACCGAAGACATGTTCCAATGAACTTCAAGAACACATTAGCCCCAACTTTGACGAAAGTATGCCTGCATGGCTCAGGATTTTCAAGAAGTGGCTGCCGCGCCACTTATATGATCAATCAACACGTTTGAAGGAAGGAGAATATGCTCTCTCATCTCTTAAAGGTGATTTCAGGGCAATATTTGGCTTGGAATTAGATCATGTCTCTCTCGGCTACTCCAAGCTTAGTGACTTCATGAAATCTCTGCCTGAAATTTGTCGCATGGAGGTTGTCCCCATAGGCAAATGTGGACCTGCCACTCATTTGGTCCTGCTGCCCAACTTTCCCATGCCTCACACACTAGCAACGCCCTGCACGCCATCTAGTGATTCTGATTCTAATTCAAAATGCGTTCAGAACCTTCTTCGTGGGCATCAAAATGATAGCTTCATTGATAGCAGCACTGAGGAGGCAAAACCAGCCCATGAGTGCGCTGAAGAGAGTTCAGCTCAGAATGGTTATACAGTGCCTGTTGTGCATCTGAGGTCTCTTCAATTATTGAAGCCAGACCCTCTCTTCCATGGTCGACCATGGCTACAAAATGTAAGTGATTTTGATACAGGAGACACTCAAGGTGAAGGAAGAGGGTGTGTAGAGCAGTTTAAAAAGAAGAATCTCAGGCATCAAAAAAGACATTTGGTTTTGGAGGCCCTTTGCCGAAAAAGGAACAGCACATCGGTTTTCTTTCATCGTGACTTTGATTTTTACAAAGTGAGCAGTAAACTAATTTAACTTTTACTGATGAAGTGTGCATATGCAATGTTTATGATAATTTTGCATTTAAATAACAACTGTGCGGACCTGTGGGTGGTGTATATATGCAGGATTATAAGGCAAGCTTCATGAAGAGAAAGTGCTTTGCCTGCAACCAACGTGAGATGTCATGGGCCAACTTTCCATGCCAACACTTACTGTGGTGCGAAGATTGTAAACTACAGGCCATCTTGGCGTCTGGCGCTTCTGAGCACAGATGTGTGGTGTGTGATGTGAAAGTACAGAAAATACTCCCATCGCGTGAATTTTTTCAGCGTGCAAGTCAAGGTGTCCCCAATGTTGAGGAGTTCCCACCTTTCAATCCTAATCATATACAAAGGTATGGTTATGCTAAACTCTAATTCCTGAAAGCATATGCATGCTTCTCGTACGTACAATTAATTTTATCATCTCCCCTGAAAATTTTTTTCACCATAACTTTGTTACTTTTAGTATTCTTTAAGCTACCTAACGTTCTTTTTTTGCTTTTCCTCTTTGTAGTCCATACAGGAAACAGGATATGTCCATTGATTGGCAACTGATGGACTTGTTGCAATCAGAGTCTCTGCGTAGCAGAGATCATAGTTGAGGTAAATAGAAAATGCTTAAAACAGTATATGGGCATCTTTTGTGTGAAATACGCCCGGAAAAGAAAAAAAAAAGGGACAGGGGAGACTTGGAAATTATTGTTGCCATTAGGGTTGTACAAAGTTTGTACTACAAACTTGAATCCCCTCTCCAAAATATAATCATAGCTCTTTTGTGCTGAAAAATACTGACCTCACATTAATATAAATGCCCTTGCCTTTTGTTCAACCCTAGTACCCTACTACTCTTTTCACGGTTCTTTCTCTTTTGTAATTCTTTGTCAAGAGAATCAGAATATAGAAAGAGAATATAGTCCAAATCTGCTTCGTGTGTGTACAACATTTTTTCCCCCTCCACATGATAGTATTTCGTACGTGCACCCACTTGAAAGACTACTTGGACTGCTTCAGTCGATAGACTAAAGTGCAATACATATACAATTAAATCTGTGAATTGACAATGATATAACTCATTTTTATTTCACTTGAACTAAAGTGACCATCTTTATAAACACCAATGATACTCTAATTTATTTTCGTTCTGCCGTTATTCATAAATGGCAATGCTGTCTCTATAATTTTCTTTTCAGTATGTTCCAGAATTATCCATAACTTTCTTTCATAGTTTTACTTGACATATAAAGGAGGCATCTTACGTCTATGCTTAAAACGGCATCGTTTGCAAGCGCAACAGCGACCCAGTTCGAAACTCTGGATAGCTGATTCACCCAATATCAGACAATCGAGAAATGCGCCTAGTTAACCCAAATCCAGCTCAAATGATTGGGCTTTCATGTGAGTGTGTTGACTTTTCAACACCAACAAAAAAAAAAAAAAAAAAATTAAGACAGAGAGATGTTGGGGAGGTGATTTTGAGAATACGTTCAAGCATTTCTCTTCCTGTAATGTGAGAAAAGAGACGCCACGCACACAGATTAAGCACCGATTTGACCATTTCTCTCATTTTAATCTCTAAGTAGTAACCCAATTATACGCTGCCCATCTTAACCTATTACGAAAAACTTCTACCCATCTGAGCTCCTAAATCCCTATTTAGTCGGGGGGTAAAAGAGGCAAAAGCGAAGGTCTTCAACATAAAGAGTACAGCACAGCCGTCTTCTCGCTACAATTTCAATGACAAGACAGGAATTATCTAATTTTATAACTGTGTTTTATCATGAAGCGAGCAATTAATATAAACAACATAATCCTACAGATAGCAAAAGCTGGCTAATGATATGGCTACTCAATGAAGCACCTAAACAAAATCTTAAAAGGGTAGCACAAATTTGAATGCAGAAAACCATTAATAAATTTTTTGTTTTTGTTTTTATGAATATAATTTAGTTGTAAAATGCCGAGCTCAATTAAGTAGCCAGCCATGCTTAATTTTCTGTACCTTCCTAAACGCTACAAAATTTTTCAATTGACACAACCAGCAAACCAAGAGATGCCGATTGTTTTACTTCGCATACTCGGGTCTACCTACAGGGGTTCATATAATCGTTAAACATGGCAATTGTAAAAGCTATACGAGGAAATTGGCAGGCACCAAGCACAAGTAGATACCCAGTGAACGCAATAATAGTTCCCTCCATCAAAACCCAGAACTTCATCAGTAGATTTCAACGATTCCCACAAATCTGCCAGAGGAATGAAAACTTACATGAAAATAGTGAAAGATCATAACAAGACACTAATCCATACAATCAACTCAATTTTTAGAAAAATTATTCACCAACCAGCATCTATGGCAAAAGTGATTGTTATGAACAAGAAAAATGAATCAATGTATTTTCCTGAATCATATTTTAATCTAGTCTATAATGCAATTTTAAAGATTGTAACAGAAAAGAATGAAGCCAAAATCATTACAGGGAATCGTAGTATCTGGTGATGCTTAGGAAAGAATCAATACAAACAATAAGATCTCCATGAAAATTCTTTTTACAAAACATATTGCGAAGCATAGCAAGAAAGCTGCCACAAAGTCATAACATCGTGATGCGTAATTATGTGAGAATTGGAGCATCAGTCACATAGTTTCACCTAAGAGGGCACACTTAAGAGTGGTCATCCCCTAGCGTATTAATTCCACTTCATCCCCAACATCACCTTACAAATTAGTCTTACAATAGGAACAGAATTGAAAATATCAATATTGTTGTGATTCAATATATTCTAATTGAAATAATTGTTGTTCCCTAGATTACCGTCACATTATCTTTCACATAATTTTCCCTGAAAAATATCAAGAGAGGCCGTGGAAGCTCTCTAATTATACTAGATTTTGAGGTGGGTGATGTCTTCAAAAAAAATTTTGATAAGTAAAAACAAACCAATGATGTCTTCAAAATTAGACCCCGGCATAAAGCGTGGTGTGAGGATCAAGCCCTCAAGATAGCTTTTCCATCCTTACATTTGATAGGAGAGATGAAAAAGTGGAAGGAAAACAATTCAAAAAGAATTTGAGGGATCAAAGGGTCACAAACTTGTACAAAGCCAAGACAATCATCGCTCGCCCCTAGAATCCTCCCCACCTCCCCCCTGCCTCCCAAAACAATCTTCAGTGGGGAAACAAAATGAAGAGGAGAAAAAAGGTTTCCTTGGACGAAATGAATGACAAGTTGACAACTATGCTTTTTAGAAGGTGCATTTTGTTTTTTGTTTGAAAAAGTGTTTTGATATGACATAAAAGTGAAAGTAATTTTGAGTATTTAGTGTTTTTGTTTTCAAAAGAGAAAGCCAAAGGGAGATAAAAAAGAAAAAAAAAAAGAAAAGAAAAGAAAAAGAAGCTGTTATCAACCAAAGTCTAACCTCACAATAAACCATCCAAACCAGGGTACAATGGTAAAAAAAAAAAAAAAAAAAACCTTTTTTACCTGTGCTTCCTTTATCCTTTCACTCCTTTTCCCTCTTCCAGCTTCCCATCCTGCCAAACATAATGCAACATGTATTAGTATTAGAATAATAACAAACCTCTCGCTTATGTTACCTTCACAGGTTCATGTGAAAACTAAGCAGAAGAACCAGGTGTTAGAAATAATAAAAAATAAGGTGCACTTTTTAACAACCAAATAGATTGAGGAAAAAATATATAAAGAAAAGAAAGGAAAAAAAGGATCCCATGTTGGCAATGTATTTAAGCAGATAAGGAAGCCAAATAATGGAATGGGGCGACATAACAGCATCATTACCTGCAATTTAACTATGCAACTACCTTCTCTAAGCTCTTATGTTGTAAAGACTTTTCAAGTCTTTTCCTGCAAGGCAGAAAAGGAATTTGGCACTCAGATAAAACAATAAGCAAATAACTACATTTTTCTATTAATTCCATGCAGGGTAAAAATAAGAATGGGCATCAACATCTACACTTGTACATGGAGGAAGAGAAAGGCGAATCAGTTCATATACACATGCATTTTATAGTTAATACAAACATACATATGGCATGCCATGACAATATATACTATAGTACAGAAACCCTTTTTTTATCTGGGCATACATACAGACATTCATATGTACATAAATATGTGCACATTCTGGATATTATATGAATTTCATATTGTAGTCTTTAAGATAGCCTTTGTATGCATGCCATGTACATTAAGGGTGTTCCCCTTTCTAATAAAATCTCTTTCAATTTCAAACAGTGTACACGTGTATGTGCTTTTGAGACTAAAAATAATTGCATTCACCATCGGCTATCAGCAAATGGGGGCTACACACCTAATTCATCATGCAGCACCCAAGATGTCTAGAATTAAATCCATTTCAGGAAAACTTCACTTACCCCCCTAACCCCCCTAATGTTTCAGCATTTTTGCAATCACACCCTCAAAGTTTTAAGAGTTACAATATCGGGTCGCCATGTTTTAAAAGCTTGCAATGTCACCCCTATCATTAGGATTTAGGGCTAAATTAGATGGTTAACAGGTGAAATGTCCCTTATATCCGTGTGAAACTAATAAAAATAAAAAATTACCCTTCATTAAAAAATTAAAAATAATTAAAAAAATGCTCTACGGCCATGGGTCTGCTGACCCATGGTGGGTCACCACCAGACCCACCATCAACAAATATCTAAACATAACCAATAATAAAATATTTCATTAAATTTTGCCAAAAAAAGATAATCGAGACAACCACCACAATCCAGTGGCAACCAACACTACCATATCCAAGCAGACACCGCCCACCACCAGACTAGCATCACCCCTTATACCACAACCAACTACTTTCATCCTTACACCGCTGCCACCGCCACCACCACCAGCGGCACAAAATCAGGGCACTTGCATATGTGACAAATGCCACACTATCATTCCCATTTCACCAAAATTATATCAACTCCACCATCAGGCCACCACTACTCTGTTACAGCTGCCACTAAAGACATTCTACAGAGATGAATGCATGTGTTCAAACCGCAAGTTGATAAGGTTCTAATTGAAATTTAATGATGTATAGCCGTATGAATCAAGTACCAGAGTTATATAAATATAGAACCACAGGCTAGATCAAAACCACAACAGATAGGACTTATTTAAGAAGAAACATGAAAACTGTTCCCTGTATTTAAAAGAAGAAGAAAACCTACAAATATAAAAATGAAAACTCTGCCAGTTCAAGATGAACCCAAACAGAATCATAATTTGAGGTACTTACTTCTCATATAATTTGACAAGCGACCTTGGCCTCTCATTTCCATCTTCTGTCCGTTGAGGCTTTGGTTGCGCGGATTGCCTTGATTCTGGTTTCCAATTGGCTTTGGTGAGAGATTGACCCAACAAGTCAGCAATGTCCGTTGCCATTGTCTCAGCCTTCTTCGCATAAGGAAAAGTTTCCTCCTTGAAGTGGTGTGATAACCACATATACATAGACAGCACTTGATGCTTAGTCTCGAGATCTAACAGCTCCGCATCATTTCGAGCAGAACCCTTTGGCATGCCCATTGCAATATTGACAGGAACCTTCTGACTGTATGCTGAAGCAAACCTCAGGAGATGGTACATTGCTTTTGGGTCTCTAATATTAACTGGGGCAAAACAAAAGTTAAAACGATCCTCCAGTGATAATCCCTGCACCTTCTCCAACATATTCGCAACCTTCTTTACATGATCATGTCGACATAAAAAGTATGAACCATCCAGCCGGCAATTTTCCCCAAATTTTTCAAGCAGCTGGCAGAATGTAATATTATGGAGTTGCCCAGCAAATAACTCAACCTGCTCAAAGAAAGGAAAGAGGCCGACTTTCTTTACTTCTTCAAAAGGTTGCCTCAAACACTCGATCAAGTAATCTAAATCTTCTAACTGCAAGGTTGTTGTGAGCCCATCTGGATAGCGGCTTCCTCTACGACCAGCTCTTCCAGCAATTTGTTTCACCTGTGATGCTGGAACTGGAACAATCTTGTCTCCATTGTATTTTGAAAGGGTATTAAAAACAACCCTTCTAATATTGAGATTCAGACCCATTCCCACAGCGTCACTAGCAACAAGCACATCAAATTCATTATCTTGATCATTGAATAGAGTAGCTTGCTGTCTACGAGTTTCTGGTGGTAAGGCACCATAAATTACACAACAGCGATGATTGGTCTGCTTCTCAATTGCCATTTTAACCTCAAATATCTCTCTTCTCGAAAAAGCAACCACACAGTCCCCAGAACGAACATTTTTAAGATCTCCCAACAGGGTCTTGGCTTCAACCACCAATTGCTTAAATCTCTCATAATGATGTTCATGCAACTCATCCCCAGTGCACGCACAGATATTTCGAACAATATTTAAAACACTTGGATCCCCACACAAATGTATCTCATCTGCCTTCAATCCAAGCAATGCCCGTGTCCATGCATAACCTCTACATGGGTCAGACATCATCTGAATTTCATCAATAACAGCCACATCATACAAATCGTCTGTTGATACCATTTCCACGGTACAAGCAATATGGTTCGAAAAAGGGACATATTTCTTTTCTTGCCCTGTATGTAGACTACAGTAAACCCCATGCGCATTCACCTTGTCAAAGACTTCCATAGCTAACAACCTGAGAGGACTACAATAGATACCCTTCTTCGCTTCCATATACCGTTGCAGAGCATTGTACGTTTTACCACTGTTGGTTGGTCCACAATGATATATTATCTTCCGCTTCATAGCACGTGCAAATGGAAACCAAGTGTGGGGCTTTGTGAGATCCGCTGACTTAATCATACCCTGAAACCGCTTAATCTCATCAGGAAACTCCTCCAAACAATACTCCACAAATATAGGAAACAGGAACTTGATGGCATCATCCGAGGGACCAAGCGACACTACATACTTAAAAACATCAGCAGGGCACTTCTTGAAGAAAAAGTTCTGGAACTTGTGCACAGCAGTAGGAAAGAACGACAGGCCAATGTAAATGGCGAGAGCCTGATTGGACGCCCAACCGGAATTCCTAAAGTATTGGAATATTTCTTGCATTGTATCCCAATCACACCGTGTCTGCTTTGCAGCCTTCTCAGCATCTCTTAGCTCACGATACAATTCAACAGGATTCTGCGACGCAACGTGCATGTAACCCCCACTTGTCTCAAAACCAACATCGTTATTTCCATTTTCCAATTCAACCACTATAGAATCACTAACACTACCATCGACTACACCATCCCCTTCATCAACACTAGCTGAACCACTAACACTAACACAACCCTCATCTACATTATCCAACTCAACACTTTTCCCTACGTCCGCGTCAAAGTCACATTCTGATTCCACCACTGTTGAATTGCATACACCATTATCGTTACTCTCTGAGAACGACGAAAATGGTTTCACATAAAGGGTGTCAGAGCCCGTGAACTTCACGCTTTGTGAGTGTAATTTACAACGAACTAGGTTAATCAAACCCGTCGAAAATGGACGGTTTGGGACATCTAAAATTGGACTAAACTGGTGATTCTGGGAAACCAAACGATCATATTGTCCAAAAGAAGAGAAAGATTGGTTCAATAACAAAACCCTAACCCTAGAAGCATATTTCTTAGGTTTACAATATCGAAACAGAGACATCGTTTAAACCCAAATAAGCACACCTGAATGGTAGAGCGGCGGTGATGGTGATTGGAATCAATTTTGATGTAGCGATGGATATTACGAGCCAAAAAACAGGAACCGAAAAGGAAGGTTTGGATCGCAGCTTACCTCTGTGACAATGTCGGGTCTCATTTTTCTGCGAAATTTTTGTCCAAAGCTGAAACCGGGTTCGGGTGCGAACAAATCGAATGGATTTATTTGTGTCCAAGAAATGGAGCTATTGGGCTCGTGGGCTGTGACAGACAGAAGCGTCGGGTTAGGCAGCCTCAGGGGTAAACTCGAAAATTCGTATTTGCACCGGAGTACTCTTGTAATTTCACTAAGAACAGTGGCAACCAGAACATTGAGGATCTCCGAGCCTCCAATAGGCAATAGTCCAACCATCCCTTATCTATCTCTATGATTCTTAAACTTACACACTACACAGCCAAGTAGTACATAATAACACTGATAATCACCAGCACTAAACTTTTGTTTTCTTGGTGTTTTAAGCTTTTGAAAAACAATCGTAATTTTATGATGCAAGTCTTAGCATTCAATTCTTGGCCTCTCCAATCTCATGCAATCAGTGTTTTAAGCCGCCTCTTGGGTCGGCGTCAGCTTTGCTTCGACGGCATATCCTCCTCCGTTTGCTCCCATTCTCAGCCTCACCACAATGATTCCTCCAACGGCGACGTTCCTTCCCAACCCATTTCAATTCAAAGGTTTGCTCTTCCACTATCTTTTTCTTTAGTCCAAATAACTTATGATGTGGTAAATGTGGTTTTCTTTCTAATCTTGTTACTGTGTTGTGATTGAAATATCAGTATTCGGTTTTAAATGTTTATTTACAATTGTATATAGCAAATGTGAGGAACTCATAATGCGCACATGTCCAAAGTGTTATATGTAATAATTCTATGAACCCCATTTTGATTTTTGGGTCAAGCTGGGAATAAACATGTTTTCTTTTTAACTTTTTCATTTTTTTTTTTTTTTTTGGGTTTAGTTTTGTAGCCATATTTCTGCAATATTGTTAACATTGGTGTTCTTTGACCAAGGTGGATATTTTGTATGAAGTCACTGAAGCTACATTACAATTTTAATGTTGGTTCCGATAATATGTTTTGAGGATTTTGATTTTTGTCCCTTTGATGGTTTTAGGAGTGTTAGAGGTCACTCAAAGAAGTTGGACAGAGTAACGTGCAACAGTATTCCAGTCACAACTCGGCGGATTCTGTTTGCAAGTTTATTCATGTACTCCTGTTATCATCCTTCTTCAAGGTACTTATCAGGTCCGCACGGTTCACCTTTGTGATCACTGTTAGACTAGCAATTTGTTCGAGGCCTCTAATTGTATGCTTTAATTGTGGTTGGCATTAATGTTGTTCAACCAGCATATTCCTATTGGGTGCCATTAGAATTTCAAAGAGACACCAAATGCATTGGGTGTCATTAGAAGGATGGTGAGCTCTATGGCTAGAATTGTATCTAGTGCTGAGCCCTAACTGCATCCTCTACATCCTATGTCACCAAATAAGACATTTGTGTATTGAGATTCTGGAAGGAAAAATGAAAATTTTGATCTGCATAGAACATAACTCAGGGTAGTCTTTCAGTTATAACCAATCCGAAGTTTGTGAATGTTAGAGATGGAGGCTCATATTCTAAAGTAACATTGGTCACGAGTATAAAGGCCACATGAGCAGAGCAGAGCCATGTGGCCCCTTGCAGCTTAATTTTAGTTTGTTATGCGAGGGTCAAATAATAGGTAAAGCAGGTCTTAACTGAAGATGATATATATGTTGTAACCCTATTCTTTTTCAACATAGTGAAATTAGCCACTCAGTCTTGTGGACGTAGGCATATTGCCGAATCATGTAAATTCTATGTTTTGTTTTCTCTCCCTTTTCTCTTTACTTTTCAAAAAATTGCATAGTCCACAACAATTCTAACGGAGAACATAACATGTTTTCTCCCTTTGTTAGATTGTGGGTCAAAGTGAAGTATTCAGTTTCAATTTTCATTCTTACTTATTAACTTGCTCTAATAATGCAATTAACTGTGGATATACAGCACTGGCTTCAGGGGATCCATCTGTGACAGTCAAAGAAGTCACTCCTCCAGTTTTTCCTTCTTCCTCACTCTTCCCTGTTGAGGTTTTCATCTTTAGCTATTTCTTGTTGTTCTTATTCTTGTTTTAAGGATTCACGTATCACCAAATTAAAAAAATGTGATTTTTATGCGCTACAATGTACTGATCTTCATGGTAGTTTAATTGATGTATCTTATTTGCAGGAAAGAATTGTCCAACTCTTTGAGAAGAACACATACTCTGTTGTCAACATTTTTGATGTGACATTGCGTCCTCAACTTAACGTAACTGGTGTCGTTGAGGTATTTTAGAAGTCAAAGATTGCTTCATTTACTTACAAAGAAAAGAAGGCAGTTATCTTGTATCAAAAAGGAAACTAATAAAACTAAACAGCTTGCTCAAGAACTTTTCTGCTAAATTAAGCATATAGTTCTCCAAGTAATACAACATCTTTGCATTCTTATAAGCATAAAACAGGGTGGCAGAACATATAATTTGTGTTATTGATATTGACAGATTCCTGAAGGAAATGGTTCTGGTGTAGTTTGGGACAGACAAGGGCACATTATAACAAACTATCATGGTAAGAACTAGTGAGTGAATTTACAAGCACTAAACAAATGAATTTATTTTACAATGTTCCTTTTCATGAATGATGTTAACTATAAATATAGGACATTCCATAATAGTAGTGAGCTCATACCTGATTTAACCAGAACATCACACTGCATTAATTTGTAAATTGTTGTTAATCTACATTTGCTATAATTCTTCTTAGTAGGATATCTATTTGCGTTTACTCTTCCCATATTGTTAAATCTTATAATTGATTAAGAAACTGCTATCGAGTTCTTCATGAGCAACATAATGCATTCTTCAGTATGCTTTCCATTTGAAGCTTTTGTTAAAAATTTTGAGTGCATTCTCTGAAAGTCAGATTTTTTGGAATAAAATATGCTCTTAACGTACTATTATGTGGACTTTATGCAGATATTAATCTGAATCTAATATCTTAGTTAATCATATTAAGTTCATACACTGACTGTGAACTCTCAAGTTAACCATTCTGTTCTTCTATTGCCTCAGTAATTGGTAATGCCCTTTCTAAAAATCCAAGCCCTGGGCAGGTTGTTGCACGAGTTAATATTCTAGCATCAGAAGGGTGAGATTTACAACATTTTTTAGTATGTAGTACTATGTTTGTGCTGTATCTGTTCTCACTTTCTATAACTTCTCGAAGGCTCCAAAAGAATTTTGAGGGTAAATTAATTGGTGCTGATCGTGCAAAGGATCTTGCTGTCTTGAAGGTAGTTTTTCTGGTGAAACATTTTTTTCATAATATTCCTTCTCATAAAGTTTGCTTATGTCATATCTTAGTGTCAATTTCTTTTCCTGCACTTGCGAGACCTAAACCCCAATAAAGGAGGGTTGTAGTCGGTTCAATTTGATTGCAACTAGCATTGAAATTAAATTATTAGTGAAGTATTAATATCTTAAAAATGCTAGATAGAAGCCTCTGAAGATCTGTTGAGGCCAATTATCGTGGGGCAGTCATCTTCTCTAAGAGTCGGGCAGCAGTGTTTAGCAATTGGGAATCCATTTGGTTTTGATCATACCCTTACTGTTGGAGTTATTAGTGGACTGAATCGAGACATTTTTAGTCAAACTGGAGTCACAATTGGTGGGGGAGTTCAAACAGATGCAGCCATTAATCCGGGGAACAGGTCAGTCAGGGAACATCCGCCTCTAAATATCTTCATTAAAAAGATCAATTCAACCTCCTTTGCCTCTGTGCCTCAAGGAGTATCTCATTGGATGCATTTCTCTCCAAGTGATGCTAGATACTACATTTTTATCTCACAAGTATCTTATAATGTTGGTGTGGCAATACCAACCAACCCTTGAATCAATCCTTGCTTTTTTTAAAAATAAAATAAAATTTAAGAGTTGATTTGTACTGCTACGCCTGTATTGTGGGATACTTGTAGGATAAAAATGTAAATATGTAGCATTACCTTTTCTCCCTTCTTTAGAAATCAGAGGTGCTGGAACTTAAAACTAGTGAGAAAAATATATCTTTGAATCAGCGAGGTATTCATATTCATTGTAAGTTGTGCACTTCCTGATGCTTCTTATTATGACCATGGCAGTGGAGGTCCTCTACTGGATTCCAAAGGAAATTTGATTGGGATTAATACTGCAATATTCACTCAGACAGGTAAGTTTTTTTTTTCATTTTTTATTAATAATTTGGCAGGTAAATTTCCTTATATATGCAGCAATTTCATGTCACAATATGAAAACAAAGCGTATTAAGCAATAGCCTAAGATATTTTGTGATCTGATAATTAAGAAAAACTATTGGAATTATGCGTATTGATTTCATCAATATTAGAGGTGCATTCCACTTTGTTAACTTCTAGGTATATGCAAGTTATTTTTTAATCGAGTGACTGTGTGACTTCTATTTGGTGTCAATGAACACCATCTATGCGCATCATATATTTTTGGAGGAACGACTTCCTGTAATTTTTTAGAGTTTTTCACTTTTGTTCTTGGTATGGCAGGGACATCAGCAGGTGTAGGTTTTGCCATCCCTTCCTCCACTGTACTCAAGATTATACCTCAGTTGATCCAGTTTGGCAAAGTAAGTGTCCTTGCTAATTATGTTTCGCAATAAAATATCTGAACCTAAGACCTAACCAACTTCCACCTATGTGAAACTTTATTGAAATATTATTTTCTTTAAATTTATTCACTTTAACAATGTTGTTTGTTTATTCAGCATGAACTTGCCTTTGTGAACAAAGGATCACAACATGGCAAATAGTGAAGCTTTTGGTTTCTGCTTCATCAGAAATGCTCTAAAAGCTACATACCTTTCTTATAATTCCTATCTCATTGTTTCTCCATCTTAGGTTTTCCGAGCTGGTTTGAATGTGGAGATTGCTCCAGACCTAGTTGCAAATCAACTTAACATTCGGAATGGAGCTCTCATTCTTCTGGTATCCTCTCAGAGTGTTGAATTTGCATAATGATAGAATTTCCCTATGTGCTACTCCCTTATCCTACAATCAACATTTCTCATCTGATAGTTGATCCCCGATCATCTATAGTTTCCCAAGCTAACAATATGCTACTGTAGGTTCCTGGAAACAGTCTTGCAGCAAAGGCTGGGCTATTACCAACCACAAGAGGTTTTGCTGGTAATATAGTACTTGGGGATATCATTGTTGCAGTTGACGACAAACCTGTGAGCTCTCTCTTGCTGAAACTGTTCTTTCAATTTATGCATTCTATGCTGCTTTTATTATTAAGAAGCAAGATTTAACTCTCTGCATGTTATTAAAGTTAAGCTATCCTTCAAAAATGTTTTGTACATAGAGTGCTATTGTAGAAAAGTTTGGACCAAAATCAATTTATAGCCCGTTTAAAGTTCGTTAGTTTTTTATTGGTACACACTAAGATTATGGGAACCTTAAGTTTAAATATTTAATCAAACCTAGTTTCAAGTCTTCTGGGTTTGCCAGCCTGAAGAGCAGAGCTCATGTGAAACATAAGTAGAACTGGTTTCTGCTAATATGCATGCAATTGGTACTCATGTGAGATATGGCAAAAAGCATAATGTATTTTTTAATCACTCATATGCATCCTATAATCAGGTTAAAAGCAAAGCGGATCTGTACAGGGTGTGGGATGACTATAATGTGGGAGATAAAGTAGTCTTGAAGATTCTCAGAGGCAATGAAAATGTGGAGCTGCCTATAGTATTAGAGGAAAGGAGTTCGTGACAAGGAGATTGATATTGATTTTACAATATATTATGTCTTTTTTCTTCTGTATAGTAGGGAAAGAATTGTGCTATTTTTTTTTTTTTTTTTAATATGTTAAATGAGGAACTGCAGCACACATTGTCATTTTATTTGTGAAGTTGGTTGATTCGGATGTCTAAAACATTTCCAATTATTGAGCAAGACCTGAGCTTTTTATGGTTAACTTTTGGTTTTGGAGTTATTGGATCGGGATCCCTTACAATTTAGTTCTCAAATTACAGATTACAGTATAATTCGGGCAGCCTTCTCTTTGCAAACCAGCTTCTAAAAGCAATGTGTTTTTTAAGCTATTAAAAAAGCATGTGAAAAGTACATACTATTAGAAAAATCTGTACTTCTCACATATTAATGATACATATCACTTGAAGAGGCTGATTTGTAGAAAATTTGTGTTCATTTCAAAATATTGCTAGTTAATTTAATTGTATAAGCACAAAGTTCAACAGAGGTAGCTACTGGTTAGACTTGTAAGTAGTTGCACAACATAATCTGACATGTTTTTTGCTTTGTTCTTACTTCTTACCTGGTCTCTAGTGAACCAGCCCACAAAATATTATATATATATATATATATATATTATGGTGAAAAGGGAATAATTTATTTAAATATAAAATGGATAATATTATTGTCTAGTTCCAGTTTTGTTTCCGTGTTGTTTTTTCTTTCGCTTGCTTCCGATCTCTAAACACAATATTATTAGAATGTTAAACTTCACAATCAAACTGATATTATAGTGTCCCAATAATCTGGCAGTTGAAACCAAATTCCCCATCCTTTTCTATGTATTTTAGAAAGAAACTCTTTGTAGTTTTTCGTTGACAGTTTTCCAGGCCAGATAAAAAGGAAAAATTATACTATGATTGAAGCTTTTATTATATATTTATTCGTTTAGATCAGCTTTATTATCTGTTAAGCAATTATGTTTATTGGGAGATCTATATTGAAGGAGGGGTCAGCTTTCAAGAGATCGCCCTCAGCCTTTTTCTATTAGATAATCCCAATATTTGATTCAATACATCCATGGCATGACTGTAAAAACCTTTTAATTAAGCTTCTTTAATTAATTATAACAGTTGCATTTCAATTGCTTCTTGATAATTGAGCTAATATATATATATATATATATATATATTATCATTGTTGTAATTGTTGACCACTACCTCGAAAACTTTAATTTCTTTTATTGGGTACTGTATAAAAATGCTTAAAAATTTAAAGTTTAATTTTAACAAAATAAAAAATAATTAAAAACTAATGGTCAGTGTAATTTTTCCTTTTAAATACTGCATTAATATGTAAAACGTGGAATTAATAATGGAATTACACACACATACACCTAATTTTTTATTTTTTTTAGGGGAATCTTTCATAAGAGCACAAAGCTTTTATATCAAAGAGCATAAAGCTCTGATAAATCATAACCAAAACAATGAGGTTACAACATTATAGAGGTAAACATAAAAATCTTACAATCAAGTCCTATCTATGATTTTAACATTCGTTAACCTATGTCTAAATTTCAGTTATAGAGCATATTTGCACTAGGCAAACTTAATTTAATACATAAGTAGCCCGTATTTCCAACTTTTATTTTTTGGGCTATGGGAGTAAAATCCTCGCACTGAAACTAATCATCATCGACTCAAAGGCCAGGATAAAAACCATCACCTTAAAAATCTCTCATGAAATTAGATCTAAAGAAAAGTCAAATATTCATTCAAAACAAAAAAATAGCAAACAGTTATAACAATCGAGGCGAAGTGCATTAACTAGTGCGTGGTGAATGAGATGGAGCTATTTTGTGCTAATAAGCAATTAAAGAGCAAAGTGGGCCAACGCGGGACTGAGTTATAGCCTATAGGTATTAGAAATCATTGAGTTATAGATATACACCTAATTTATGGTGCTAAGTTATAGATATTAGAAACCATTGAATTAGTCAACATATTTATACATTGGACCATGGTTTTGGCTCATTAGGAGGTTTAATGCTCACAAAGAAAGAGGTTAGAAGAGTTTGACTTAAACTTGTGTTGTAAGCAAGGGTTCAAAACACTAGGTTAAGGAACAGACAAGAAAGGCTTCACACGAGGGCTTTGATTCAAAGATCTTCACCCACTTATTAATTCTAATTGCCTGTCGTCCCTGTAGCAGACACGGTTAGGAAACTGAAGCAATTCTCGTTTTTTCCAAAAAAAATATAAATAAATAAATATTGGGCACGGTGAGCTTCCCGTTTGTCTTCAATGGGGAATTCTTCCTAGCTTAGTCATGCAAATACGAAAATGTCCATGGCTATTGGGTAGAAAAATACTAGTTGGGATGTGCAAATACGTCTTTGTCCTTCCATTTTCAAGTCTCCCCCTTCCTCTGGAAGAACTGCCGCCACCTCAAAACCGGGGTCGGTGGGTACCGAAATTTTTTGAAATTGAGAAATTTCATATTCCAATGTCCATAAAATCAAAGGGATTGACTCGTGCCTTCTCTTTTCTTGAGACTGAATTAATAACAAGCTATTAGAAAAATAAGGTGGATTCCATTGTCTTCATGGTTTGATGTGAATGAACATTTATCAAAGAAGAAGGGTATATTTGACAATTGCTTCAACTATTTACATATCTTAATTAAGTTGATTATAATTTAGAGAAGTGGCTTATTGTATTGTTCAATTTGTTCACGTCACCAAATTCTAAAATTTGACTATATTTCATTGGGAAAAATAGAAAAAAGCCCTCCAAACTACCGGCTGTTTACAATTTAGTCCCTTAATGTTCAAAAAGTGATAAAGTAGCCCCTTAAACTTCCAAAATGTAACAAAAAAGTCACTTATTTTTTTATATTCCTATAATACCCCTATTCTTAAAACAAATAAAATAATAAAATATTTGTAAAAAACCCAACAAAAAAAAAATGGTTGAGTATTTATTTATTCCATTTTTTTTTTTTTGTATTTATTAGCCCTTTTTTTTGTATTTTTTAAAAATTGTTTAGATTTTTTTTACAATTATTTTATTATTTTATTTGTTTAAAGAATATGGGTATTATAGGAATATAAAAAAATAAGTGGCCTTTTTGTTACATTTTGGTAGTTTTGGGGCTACTTTATCACTTTTTAAACATTATGGGGCTAAATTGTAAACCGCTGGTAGTTTGAGGGGTTTTTTTATATTTTTCCCATATTTCATTTCATTATATATTGCTGATTTATTAGACAATTAGGTGATTTTTGAGCATTATATAATTATCTTTGCTAACCTAAGCATTGAGGAGTTCTTTCATCTGTAAGTTCCAACGAGTGTTTTACTCTCTTAGTCTCTTCCACTTATTTTGCTGGTATCTATTGACTAAATTTGACCGTGCAATTAACTGCATCATTTTAGTCCAAATTACTTTAGTATATTCAACATTGAGAATCCAACCCATGGAAATTCTGACTAGGGTTTTACATTGTTTACTTTTTGCCAAATTACTATAGATTGTTTGATATATTTGACTTCTAAGGATATTGTTCTAATTAGAATAGTTATATTGTGAATTTGAAAAAAAAAAAAAAAATTTACACTTAAAAATTTCAAGTCTACATAATAAGACTTAAATCTATCCCAGAATTTCATTAAGCATAGAAATTTCTTCCAAACTAATTTAATTTCTTCCGAACTAATTTAATGTGCCTTTAAAATATGTATAGATACATGATACTATTTTAAATGGGTTAAAGAATATTTACTGACTAGTTTAGAGAAAATTTCTATTATTTCACCAATAAAATCATTTTTATTTGTATATTTTATTTTTAAGTTATATCGATTTAAAAATCAAATTCAAATCCTTCCCCTCGAATAGGGTTGTCCAAGTGAACTGAATGTGAATTTTGTCTAACTCATAAACTATGGCTTATCAAGAAAAGAAAAGAAAAAATACCAATTATGATGTCAGAGGCATCGTTAATCAAACCAAAAACCTGAGTGGTTGGCAAACTGCCATTTTCTTACTGTTTGGTAAACTGCCAATTTTACCCCAAACAGTACAATTTTAAAAACATTAAAGTCTTTAGCAGAAGAACTGTTTGCCTAACCATCTGGGAAAAAAATTCTGGGTTTCACTAGCTAAAAAAAAATAAAAAAATTATGGGTGAAAGTAAAAGATTAGAAGGGGGGACAAGAAAAAGACATACAATTATAACAGATAAACTAGTATTATACTAGCATATTCTACACAGCAAAAAATTAATATTTTTACATCTCCATACTCATCTCTTTTACAAATCAATTATTGGATTTACAAGACCCATTATATGGGAGATACAAGAGATATACATATAATTAGATATCTTGAAAAAATGCTTCTGAAAAATATATTAATCACCTGGCCTATTCTAATTAATTGATTGCACAGATAATGAATCAACAGGAAATTATTATTAAGGGGAAAATAGTCGTTCTGAAATTGCAGGTGGCTCCTGTTTAGGCAGGAAGATTTTGTTTAGTTATATATTTATTTTTTGTTTTTTTTGGGAGGCGTTTGTGAGGAGCTAGTGAGAGAGAAGGGGAGAGAGAAAGAGAGGTAGGATAAAGGGTGTGTGTGGATTTTGGCAGGGCTTGCCAAGTAGATGAATAAACTAAAGGTGGGTGGGTACTGGGTAGAGATTAGCTGCGCTAATTAAGAAAGAAGTTTGAGGGATGCCCTTTCAAAGGGTCAAATGGTTTTCTAGTACTCTATTTTTTTTGAAGAATAGTACTCTATTTTCAAACGTCTTAAGTGGCCCCACTTTCACTAATTATCACACNGTGGCATCCCAAAAAAACATTTTAAAATATCTTTGCAATGAAAAAACAACCCACAATGCAATAAATGAAGGATGCCACATAGACTTTTATGGGTCAAATATGGATAGTTTATTGCATTCTAGCATTTCCCATAAACTAAAGGTGGGTGGGTACTGGGTAGAGATTAGCTGCGCTAATTAAGAAAGAAGTTTGAGGGATGCCCTTTCAAAGGGTCAAATGGTTTTCTAGTACTCTATTTTCAAACGTCTTAAGTGGCCCCACTTTCACTAATTATCACACTTAATCACTCATTAGAGGGATCTTCA
Organism: Carpinus fangiana; assembly: GCA_006937295.1. Taxonomy (NCBI): domain Eukaryota; kingdom Viridiplantae; phylum Streptophyta; class Magnoliopsida; order Fagales; family Betulaceae; genus Carpinus; species Carpinus fangiana. Next base: position 4,093,698 of record CM017323.1, read on the forward strand.
ATAATAATCCAAAATATTCTCTCTGACATGTCACGTGTTCAAATATGGCAGTAAGAATGAAAGGAATAGAAGGCCCGAGAAGAATGGGAATAGAAATGGCATTTTTGGATCCAGGACACCAGACTCAATATGGAAGTTGCAGAGAGAATCTTTTAAGAGTGAGTATGAATTGAAGCTTTTTTTTTATTTTGGAAGTTGTTCCCATCCCCATTGTTTACAAAAAAACAATCCATCAAACATTATTAAAATTATATAATATTAGTGTATGACATAGGAAACCTGCCTTGTCATCTTGTCTTTGTTTTGTTGAAGATAAAATGGAGACATTTCTATGACAAATGAAGACGAGGAAGTGTGAAAGAGCATATCTTCAATTAGGTCGGGGCGTAAAAGCCCCCTTTTTTGCCAATCACTAATTGAGTGACACATCATCTTATAACAAGTTAAAAAATGCTATTGAATACACATGATTAAAACAATCCTCACGACTAAAAACCAATGAAAACCACCGGCCAATAAAAACAATCCTCACGACTAACAATCCACATGATTAAAACAATCCACCGACCAGATTCAAACCCCCCACCCAATGATCGACCCACGGAATCTGGGCAGTGGGATGCGTGGCGTGGTCTGGGCGGCGTGGAATTTTCGCCGTGGGTTAAGCTTGGCGGTGGCAGCGTGATCTGGTCGTCGTGAGTTGGGCTTGGCAGTGGCGGTGTGGTCTGGTCAGCGTGGGTTGGGCTTGGCGATGGCATCGTGGTCTGGTCGGTGGGATGAGCGGCGTAGCTGGGCTGGGCGGCATAGCTGGGTGGGGCGGCGGCGTCTGGGCATGGCGGAGAGAGATCCGGCCTTCATCACCGACTGCCGCCGCCTAGTCCCACCGGTGCTGCCCATCTCAGCTTGTGCCGCCGCCACCCAGTCCCGACCATCACCTGTCAGAGCTACCGAGAGAGAGAGAGATGGAGAGAGACAGATCCGGCATGGCGGAGAGAGAAACGAAGTTGTGAGAGAAACTGGGCGGTGAGATTGGTGGCGTAGTTGGGCGGCGTGGGTTGGGCAAACCCGGCTGGGCGGCGTGGGATTTTCGGCGTGGGTTGGGCTTGGCGGCGAGGTCTGGTCGGCGTGGCCTGGGCAGTGCCGGTGTATTACAGTGTGAGTGTGGGATTAAACTTGGGTTTTGGTTTGATGCTAGGAATATTATCTGCTATAATCCATACCATTTTAAAATTTGTAATAGGATCTAATAAGCTGATTTGTCACTCATCTAGCGGTGGGCAAAAATAAGGATGTTTTTGCCACAACCGTATAGAAAACGCACTCAGTGAGAAAACCTTTTTATTTTATTTTTTATTTTTTATTTTTAATTCCTTGAAAGCTGCTGATTTTGTAGTCCTTGAGAATGAGAACCTTAGTTTGGATATAAAACAACCCCATCCCCATAAATGTGGTTCAAGGGGGCCAAGTCATTGAGAACTTCCATAGTAGTTTCCTTCCTCTTCATCATCCTGATTTTCGCGCTGATCTCCAATATTAGACTGATCACCCTGAAAGGGTGGCCGAAGCTTCGGAAGCAGAACCCTTCTCAGGAGGCATAAATGTCTTTGAACTAAGTGAACTGGTTCTCCCTTCAGCTCTGCTTCTTAAATATTGATCATTAATAGTCCTTGAGATTATCGGTTGAAGGGTCTGCTGATTTAGTGCAAAGCCTGCTTTGCATTTTAGCGGAGGCGATAATTCCAGTACTGCATATATATATTTCACCTTTTCAACTCCGTCAAGGTTTTATATATATTCAAGGGGAGGAAATGGATGAGAAGTACGATGTTGACAAGGTTGATGATGTGATGTTGCCGGGCTTTCGGTTTCATCCCACTGACGAGGAGCTTGTTGGGTTTTATCTCAAGAGAAAGATTCAGCAGAGAACTCTTCCTATTGAGCTGATTAAGCAGGTGGATATTTATAAGTTCGATCCATGGGATCTTCCAAGTAAGATAGTTCATCCCGGGTGCTTGATTTTATTTTATTTTTTAATCTTTTTCAAAATCTGAATAACTATACAATTGCTTTTAAGTTTTATCTTTATCTGAGGTTGAATTAGGTTGCTTGCATGGAGAAAGTTTCCTCTCTGTTCAATGATTTATTTTTTTCACTTTTAGCTAGCAACATGACCAATTTCTCTTAATTAAGCTGTACATGTAGCTGGGAAGTCTCTCTAGTTTGAGATTGGTGTAGAGTTTCATGTCATGTTCAGAAAAACATACAAAAGTTTTGACATTATTGTCACTTTAGTTTCCATATAATTACGATTATAGTTTAGAGAAGTATGTTTATAGTGCTGTGATTCTATCTTTCTTCCTGAAACCATTGGGGGTGTTCAAATTTTTGTTTGGAATCTTTTTCAAGAAGTTAGTAGCTACTTCTGATGCTTATTGGTGAAGTTCATGAGTTGTTACTTACCATGCCACTTTTTGTTGTGAAAAGAGCTGGCTGCTTCTGGGGAGAAAGAGTGGTATTTCTACTGCCCAAGGGACAGGAAATACAGGAACAGTGCACGGCCAAACCGAGTGACCGGAGCTGGGTTTTGGAAGGCCACCGGAACTGACAGGCCTATTTACTCCTCCGATGGCACCAAATGCATCGGTTTGAAGAAGTCACTTGTCTTCTACAGGGGCAGAGCTGCCAAAGGTATCAAAACTGATTGGATGATGCATGAATTTCGCCTACCTTCTCTCTCAGCACCACCCAAGAAGTTCTCAGATAAAAACATTCCAGCAAATGTAAAGTTTTATGTACACATCTCCTAATATTTGGATTCCAATACACCATTCATGTAGACTAAATCATAGAAATTAATTTGTTGTTGGAATGGAATCACAGGATTCATGGGCAATTTGCAGGATATTTAAGAAAACAAACTCCATGGCACAAAGAGCTTTTTCTCACTCTTGGGTTTCTTCATTGCCAGAAACATTGGCATCTGATAATATGTTCACTCAAGGCACTCAGTTCAGTTCAGAGAACATCTCTTGCACAACAGAAATTGGGTCGGCGGCCATCCAGTTTTGCAGTAACAATGAGTTACAACAGGAGGCCTCTGCTGCCAACTGTTTCTCTGCTTTCAACATTCCTTCTAATTATAAGCCCATTAATATTCCTACAGTACTCTCTAAGCCAGCTTCCATGTTCCCTCTTTCTAATGAAGACCTTCCCAATGGCTTCACCTTCTCCTCACTCGAAGCATCAGGACCCACCAAGTGTACGGTTGATACTGGTTCCATGTTTTTGAACCCTGCATTAATTGGTCACATAAGTAACGCCTCTGAGAGCATAGACTCTCAAGGGCGGCCACAACAGCAGCAGTTTAGTGGCTTCTCAATCAGTATGCCACAGGAGATGCAAGAAAACATGGGCACAGGAGAAGATTATGAGGCTGCAGGAGGCCTGATCAGGAAGAACTCAAATGACGAGTGGGGAACCATACGATCGATCGGATTTCCCTTCAGTTTGCCATCAAACGATGCTTGGATTAAGCCTAATCTGCCATGGGATTCACCCCCTTGTCCCAGTGAGATGTCCACCAGCTATTCCACAAATACATGCTATACTTGATATTGTTGTAGCTCTAGGGGGATTATGTTGGAGCTAAAACAGAATTATTGTGTTTATTTAATGGGTCAATATTGTACAGTTCCATATATTCCATTTATACATGTCAATTACGTAAAATATTTTCTCCTTTCTTTTTTCTTTTTTTATTTTCTTTTTCTTTTTGTTTTATTTCCAAAATGAGTATACGAGTTAAACTAAACTCTGCTTCATTATGCAAAACAAGCACAGAATGACAAATAGACTAGCCCATGCTGGCCATGTCAAACTAAACTCTTGTTACTTCTTAGCAGCCCGTTTCACAAGCTCACTGTCCACATAAGCAAAGTCTCACGTGAGGATCACCAACTCTGCCCTACACATTTACAATTTCTAAACTAATCAGCCCTTAACACGTTACCCCAAGCTGCCCTCCAACTACTCATTGACGCAACACCAATGAACATAGAGACCCTTAAGGGAATAACTTCAATTTGGTCCAAGCAAAAAACCATGGGATTTTGCCCACCACTTACAAGCTGACACCTTAGCTTGGGTTTAGTACACAAAGTCAAAATGAGAATAAACTACCATATTATTCCTCCCACATTTATCAGCCGCCCACCTCCGCCTGATGCTGCCGCCCAAAAACGCCATCCACTTCTGCCTCTATCTCCGTCGGCCTTATGGGGGTGGCTGCGAGCCACCCCCGTGGCCTGGGAGTGGGCGCGCCGGCCACCCCGTGGCTTGGGGGTGACCGACGCGGCCACCCCGTGGCTGGGGTTACTCACCAGCCACCCCAACTCCTCCCTATGTGGCCGCTCTCGTGGCTCAGCTCCTCCCCTTTGACTGCTCTCATACATGATTTGGTGTTTTATTCCAACTTTAATTTTTTGCATTTTTTCTTGAATGGATGATGTGTCACGTGTTGATTGGTGGGCAACAAACCCATGATTTTTGCCAAGACCATATAGCAGTAGCTCTCAACTCCCAATCTTTTCATCTAATTTTTTTTAAAAAAATATCATCTTATCTATAAAAATATGGACGGATATGAAAGATGAAAGAATAATTTGTTTGGCAATTTTTTATATAATAATAAGAATTGATTGAAGTAATATAAAGATAAAAGAAGTTATTCATCCAATAAATCAAGAAATGAGTTATTATTAAATCGGTGAGACACATATATATAAATTCTACAAATTTTAATAGAAAATTTTTACATCTTTTATGCAGAGATAAAATTATTTCTCTTTCGAGATCAAATTAAAAAATAAAAAAGACGGGAAAAAATTAACTGTCATAGCATTTTTTTTTTAAAATTTATTTTTATTAGGGTACCATAGGACAGAAAGAATCAACCGGCGCTTAATACCCCCTCCACTATAAATATTAAGCATTGAGATATGCTCAAGTAGAGTGGCCCCAGAAAAACGGCAAACATGAGGAACAGGGAGATCCCAGAAGATTTGCTACCGGAAATCCTATCAAGGCTGCCCGTCAAATGCCTGCTGCGATTCAAGTGCGTTTGTAAATCCTGGTACGCTCTCATCACAAACTCTAATTTCATCACCAAGCACCTCACTTGGGCAACTTCTCACAAAACCCACCGTGGTGCCATCCTTAATTGTTGGGATTCGATGGGGTACCCACGTGTCTCCACGCTCTCTAACGAAAACCTAGAGCTGTCCGGAGATGTCGATCTCGAACAATTGTTTCACCTTCGGGTTGGCGGGTTAACAGTCCTCGGTCCCTGCAATGGAATACTCTGTCTTTCCGGTGCTCCTTCGTTGACGTATGGTGAACGTGAATTTGACGATTATGAACTACTAGTGTTATGGAACCCTGCGACAAGAGAATCAAAGATCCCCCCCACAATCCACCGCCAACTGGATATGCCAGACTTGACTTCTACATTTGGCTTCGGTTTTGATCCAAACACTAATGATTACAAGGTGGTTAGGATTCTGAACTTCGATTCTCAATGCGAAGTTTTGGTGTACAGCCTTAGTGCTGATTCTTGGAGAGTGATTGATTCATCCCCTAACCCATCTTATTTTATTCGTTCAACTTGTTTTCCTTCATACTTAAATGGATTTCATCACTGGTGGGGTTATGTGAAGAAGGATAACATGAAGCACCAATTCTTGATTTCCTTTGATATGGGCAATGAGGTGTTCCAAGAGGTACCGCTTCCCCCAACCGAAGAATATAGCTGTGGGGGGCAAATTGCTGTTATCAATGAGTCTGTAGCTTTGATCAGGGAGTTGGAAAGAGGACGGTATGAGAAATGGGTGTTGGATGATTCTGGTGTTGAAAGGAGTTGGACCAAAAAATTAACAATGGTCCTTCCAAGTCTTTGGCATCTGACACAGCTTCGGGGGGATGATTTGGTAGTTCTAAGCGATTCAGATCGATGCTTGGTATCGTATGACCCAACAACACAACAACTGTGGGATCTTCAAATATATGATGCGGGGTTCCCTCAACTTTTTAGTTACACAGAGTCCCTAGTTTCCCTAAATGGATAGGGGGGGAATGTGATTGAGCAACAAAATCACATATTTGGCATATTACTTTTGGAATTACGATGAAGCCTGAAGGTGATGGATGGGTTTTCCTGTTACTTTTTTGTACTTATTGCTCGCCTTTTCTGCCTATTTATTTGATAATGTTGGCTATGTATGTTAAAATGAAGTGAAGGAAATCATTATATTGTAATAATCTCAACTAAAAAGGGCTTTTTTTTTTTTTTTTTTATTTTAAGTCATGATCTGTATGTCAATGCAAATTACAATCACAGTCACGGATGACCGGTTTGGTTAGTGGCCTTCTAGTCTTCTACAATCAAAAGAAACTCGTTTTGTGCTCACAACATAATTAAGAAGAACAATCTCGTTGTACAACTACCCATTGGGCATTGGGTATGAACTATGAAATCTACAATCAGACCATTCATTATGTTCTTATTATGGAACAAGAAGGCGATTTGAACTTGAGCTCATTGGGGTTCATATTTGAAAATTACTTTTCAAATTTCCTTTAATATTCCATGTCTTGCCCGCTGAAATTAAGAAAATTATATCCTGCACGGTGAAGATTTCATATTTTCTTTCTTTTTCTATGTTATATTGACTGATTGTTTGAGGAAAATTTATGGGCCTCCTCTTATGGTGTCCAGCTCCAGCTCATCTTTTCCAGAGCCGATTCTTTTTTTTTTTTGACAGCTCCAGCTCATCTTTTCCAGCTCATCTTTTCAAGAGCCGATTCTTACCTCCTTCCTCAATACACTGAAAAGTGTTCTCACTTTTGTCCAAGACGCAGAAGATCAGATGATCTTCATCGAAAACTTCGTGGAATCGTTGTAGTTATCTGAATACACACTTGTTCTCAAGGGTCCAATCATTAGATTGCATCACACACCACCCTCCCTGCCCTCTCTTCGGCCTTTTGGGGTGTTTGCTGAGTCCCCCACTCCAATTATAGTTTTACTTTCTTTCAATATTATTGGTTATCGACTGTACTCGAAACAAAAAAAAAAAAAAACTACACCTGATTTTGTGATTCTCTTGATAAGTGAAGAAACTGCCACCCTTCGATCTCTTTACGATCCTAGCTCTGTAGAAGCCCAGGCGACTCTCATGGTTGTACAGAACGTCACATCTCTTGGTTTGGATACTTTAACATTTAAACCTTGTCAAGGATATTTACTTTATGCAATTTTAGGTATGATTTTGAAAATGAGTTTTCCTCTAAACTGGGTTTAAATTTATAAAAATAACATTTCTCTTTACCATGTGAGAATTACAGGTTCCCTGATTTTTTAACATGCTAGTGAAAAAAAGTTATTTCAACCCAATCAATACAAAGAAAATCTTTCACCCAAGACAACACTTAAATGCCTGTCGGACCAACGACATAGACGATAGGTGAAAGTATCGTGAAACACCTTCATACAAATGAATTTCGAAGGTAATGGGAAGATGACGGCGTTATAAAAATTGAAAGACCCTGCTCAACCATGCAGTGGAACTTACAAATTTTCAAACTGTTTTAATTGCTAACTAAAAGAATTTAAAAAGTGGAAGGAAATAAAAACAAACAGAAACCCTAAGCCAATGTCATTAAAGAAGAAATTATCATTTAACACAAAACCATGTAAAAGATTTGCCATAAGAGTAAAAAAGTACTTAAGAGTAATCCAGTAGCAAACAAAATACTAGTAAAAACATTCCAATACCAATACCATCCAACGTTTACATCAACATCAACCTAAATCCAAAATTTCTCTCAACTCTGAAGCATGTCATAACTCAAATTACTTTTGCTTCATCACCCACTCAATTTAGACCTTTGGGGCATGCTTTTCCTTTGCCTTCTGGATCTTCAACACCTTTTTCACAATCTTCTGCTCTTCCACCAAAAAGGCGCGAATTATCCTACAAAAACCAAGAAATTAACTTGGAACATGCTCTAATCACAGTAAAAATAAGCAGAAACTTCGACTACAAGTTCATGGCAAAATACCTCTCCCTAACAGCACCTCCCGACAGCACACCGCCATAGGCCCGATTCACGGTCCTTCGGTTCCTAGACAATCTAGACCTCTTGTATTCAGCAGGTCTCAAGTGAGGAATCTGCGTGAGACCAAAATCACAACACAATTATTTTAATCACAGATAATATAACCGTTAATTTCCTGTTATCAAGAATATAGAGATCATAAAATCCAAAATTTGCAGAAAGAAATGTAATATAAAAAGAATTATATGACGATGGAAAATACAAATTTCCCTTGAGAGAGAGTGTGTCCCACATTTTCAGTAAAACTCTCAAATATCTTATAAACTTTTGTAGTGTGGCATGGTTTATATGGTTTTCACAAAACTATAAAAAAAAATTGAGGTCTCTGCACGCTCAGTACTCGAAGAGCAACTCTTTCTCATATACACAAGTAAATCAGCACAAAAGCATAATTCAATCCTTTTAGGACAAGCATGCCCGCCATTTCTCACTCCAAACCACATCCAGTCCAGAATAAAATGCTTCTATGATATGGCCTACATCTAATAGTACTCATCTACAAACAAAAAAAAAAAAGAAGAAAAAAAAGAAAAAGAAAAAGAAAGAAAGAAAGTAAATAAATGTTTTGATCCCGATTTCATGAAATTAAGAAACTCTACTTTTTGAGCAAAAAACTCATCAAAAACCAACCTATGTATCATATAGTCTCAAAAATTATTGAAACACTGAAAGTTTGAGACTGTCGCTGCATCTCCAGCAGAAAAGATAACAAAATAAGAACAATCTAGTCAAACACAACCAGAAATTTCAGCACTCATCAGCTGAATTCACCTTCACCTTATATAGAACAATATGGTCTAATTAATAAACAATGAAGTCAAAATAAATGTTAGTCGCAACTTCCAAAATCTTTGATAAAATACTATGCAAAAGTAAAACTCTGATATTATAGTTATCTAAAGAAATAGCAGGAGAATGTACAAAATTGCAATAGTCCTATGAAAAAATTTCTATAGCTAAAAACGAAAGTCAGTCCCTTTTAATTGGGATTTCACTTCCCTTCTCATGCAACATGTCACCAAAGTATGAAAATTAAACAAATCTCCTAAGCCGAAATCTATGAGGATAGATATAGATAGCAAAAGCCCAGGATGAGATGACCGTTCGCCTCACATAACCACTACATATATTCACATTTCCATTCACACTCATCATCACCAATATGGCCACGTGCCTTTCTCTTATTCATTACTAAGACACTACCGCGCATTAGTTTCTGATTATTAGACTAAACAAAGAAGTAACCATGACCACATCCAGTGCTGCATTAGTTTTTGATTATCATCACAGTGCTGCATTAACCGATTATCACATCCATCAGGGCATTTTATAAATCCAAACCAAACTCATTTTCAAACAGCAGTAACATACCTAATATCCAGACTCCCAGTCATATATCTAACAATCTAAGACTAACACATTCACAAAACAGCAAGACATCCGTACTATCTACATCAAATTCATTAAAAACTAAAAAGTTGAGCCAAATTTTCGTTTCACAAATTGAAACAGCATATAATTATATACATATTTATAAGAAAAAAATGCAAAAACGATCGCAAATGTCACCTTCGTCATAAACCCAATGCTCCAAAATGAAGTTCAACAAGCTCAATCAAACACATAATAGCAAAATCAAACGTAAAAGTAACATACCCCTTGGATTCTCTTTCCAGTGACAGGGCACTTGGGTCCGCTTGCCCTCTTCTTGGTGGTCTGATACACCAACTTCCCACCTTAAATCCACATACAAACATAAGCCCATATCAACTACAGAACAATATTTTCAACCAAAAAAAAAAATTCAGAGAAGAGTGAAAGTTATACCAGGGGTCTTCACGATCCGATGCTGGTTGGACTTGGTGGCATAGCTGTGGCGCGTGCGATATGTAAGCCTCTGCACCATTTTTAGATTTTCAGGCTCTCCCCGTGAGTTATGCGTTCGCGCGAGAGGGGGTTCTTTCACTGAATAAAGTGTATAAATAGGGTTTTGGTTCTACGAAGCCCTAGATCTGACGGTTCTGGGAGTTTGGATTATTGACGGTTGGGATTAAATGAAATGTTAAGGGCCGTACAAAAGTTTATAAATTTGTGAAATGGGCCTCACTGTTTATTTCAGTTCTTGGAAGGGCTTGGTTGAAGCCCTTGGGGGATTAGATGGTGGCGCGTTGATTTTGAGTGAAATTCAAACGAATTATTTTATAACCTAAATTAAATTTTATAGGATTTAATGGTATATATATTGTCATATTATTTATAAAATTTAAATAATGTGATAATGTAAATAACATATACGTTGCAAGATGTGACCATAATGTGATTTTTATGGTGAGGTTGGCAACCGTTGACCTTATGACAAATTATAAAATGATAATAACACATTTTTAAGGAAATATACAATATGTAATTTGAATCCAACATCATAATGTTAGGTGATTTTTTTATTAGGATCCTCTGTAAAACCCAAAAGAGTTTCAACCATTTTGTTTTGGGGAAAGAGTTATTAGGATCCTCTTCAATCATTTTAACCGGATAATATCCGGCTAGTTATAGTGGAGAGGTATTTTTGTCTCTTCAAAAAGTGGAAAAATAAAAATACTTCTCACTGTAACTAACTGGATATTATCGAATTCCAAAGGAACTGGAGAGGATCATGTTCCGAGAAAGAGGGGTTAAGGTGGAAGACGCGTGGGAAAAAAGAAAAATAACATTATGATTAACTTTAGCAACGACCGGCAAAAGATGTGTAATTGGTAGGTCAATGTGGAGGGGGGCTCAGCGTTGAGGGACTAATATTCGTGTAATACACAAGGCTAAATTTTTATCCCACCGAATCATCATCTTTGTTTTGCTTTTCAACTTGACGAGGTTTGAAATCCATCTAAAACTAAAAATATTGTGAAAATGAATGAATCATAGCATACAATGTTGCACCAATTCCTCTTTTTATTTCATCATAAGAAAATTTTAAGAGAAAAAGTTTATGATTGTCTTGTTAGAAATTTGATCATGACGCTAGACAGTCCTATTGAAGCTAGACTCCTTATTCCATAGTTGACGTGGTGGTTGACTAAGACATAAATAATACAAACTTCAAATAAAACTCATTCTTGAAAACTGGTTTGCAAGGAGAAAAAAAAATAGTCATAAGAATTTATATATTCACTATCAATCGTAACAACACATTAGTATTTACATATTTATAATGGAAGCAATAGCAATTAGATAGATTAGCAGTAGCCAAAATTTTCCAAAATTGTTACTGGAGATCTCTATCTGTTATGTACATGCGTGCTGTGAATGCAGTCAACATGGAAAAAGCAAGAAGGATGATTCTACTTGCATCTTTCTGTTCACAAAACGAATCTGGCTTAATTTACTGCGACACCAAACTAGTTGGTCGGTTGTAATCCTTGACATGTTTAACACCCTCGACACTAATTTCACGTCCACTTGAGAGAAGAAGAAGTGGTGATCTATGCCTTCTTCTTGACACTTTTGGAACCTCTTTAACATGCAGCCTCCACTCCTCAAGACTTCTTTGAGCTTCTTCTCTTTCTAAATTCCAAAACAATATGCATCAGAAATGGCAGTGAGAATTTCTGGTTCTCAAGAAGAAAATGAAAAGGTAAAAGAAGCCAACCTTTTGAAGATCTGTTCGAACCTCCAACAGAAGCACTGAATCTGCAGGGTCTTGGAGTTCAATTTGAGTATCTTTTCGACATGTAAGAATCACAGTACTCGCATCTTTATCAGCTCGAATGAATTGCCAAATTATTCGAATCGATTCTTCCAAGATCTCTATCAGTATATCAACTGTAATGGCACCATTATCTCTTCCTCTTCTTCCTTTCCTTTTGTCCCCTGCAAGTTTATGCTGGTTTAAGTTTGCCACTAAATCAAGAAATGAGCACTAATTGACTTAAAGGTGCTTATACTACAATTTCATTGTTTCAAGAATTCTCACCTCTTATTACTGGCACTTGAAGAAGATTGCGCATAGCACATCGATTCTTGACATAATTTTCAACCCTTGGCCCTTGAAATGGTTCATTTTCTATAAATCTTTGCAGGAGCACTTGGAACTGTTGAAATTCACCTGCAACTTCATTGTATGGACGTAGTCCACATGGGTCAGACTCATACAATTCCAAGGCCTTCTCATATTGCCAGTAAAGGATTTCCCAGGAAAGGCACAGCTGCCCAACATAAACCACTTCCAAATCACTATGCAAGTCTCTAATGAACTTCTTCATTGGGTCCAAATCGGATTTCTTGCGTTTGCCAAGCCGAAAGCTTTGCGAGAGAATGGATGTGATTGCTGGAGCCGAGGATTTGCCGCTCGAAAACGATTTTAGTGGGTCCTTTGACTCGAGAAAACCTATAAAATAATCATGAAATCTCATAAGACTTAGATTAATAACCTGATTATAGGACAACTATGCAGCAAGCATAACCCAAAAGTCACTTTGATTAAGAAATAATAATATAAACATTCCGTGCACGTAGCTTTACTCAGCTTCTCTGGACATTTAGTATTAGTTTATTCACAAAAGAAATTAAATTAGCTCTTAGTAAGTTTTGGTGGAGCATTACCATCAAATCTAGATTATTATAGGGCAAGAAAGAAATCTCAATTTAGGTAAAAGCCCTTTCAAAATAAAATAGTCTTTTAAATTAAATGGTGGTGCTGGGTTGAAAGTTCAGGCTGGCTGGATGGCATTAGAGACCGTGGATGTGAACCTTTAACTAACCATTGTTTTTTGGACTCCAGCAACGTGAAAAAAGAGCATCATGAAAAAGATTTCTCAAGAAAAAGATAAATTATAGTGTTTTTTTTTTTCCTATTCAAATAAGAAAAATATCTCCTTTAACCTACTTTAATGTGATAATGACTCTAATGCTTGGTTGGGATCTGAGGAAGTTCATGATTCCACCATGCACATTTTAACCAGATTTAGTGGGTCCTAAACCAAGATAGGTGGCATGGGTTGCACTAATCATGCCAATTACTCAAATGTTTTTGATTGTGAATAATTATGGATAGGCTTAATCAATAACCTGATATGAAGATTTTTCTGTGAAAAATTAAACAAAAATCTCTAAAATTCATGAAAAAAAAAAGAAAAAAAGAAAAAAAGAGAAATTAAGCAAGAAGAAATGGCAACAAAAGTGACTGACCTATTGCATACATCTTCTGGTAATTCAAGATATCGAATTTCCGCATTCGTTCTCTGTAACTCTTGTAGAACTTGTGAAGCTCACACATTCGATCTCCATGCTGGAACTTCTCGTCAATCTTCCAAGGCTTCAAATCTTCAATTATCTTTGGACACTCAGATTCCTCAAGAATGGTGGGAAGGCCAGTGGCTCTGACCTTTTTCAGCTCCATCTTCAGCTGCTCAATCAAATCTTGATGTTCCCACAGCGTTTCCAATCCGTTTGAATCCTCAGTATCCCACTCCGATGAATTCTTTGGATTGGGTTTTCCATCCATTTGGTTTTCATCTTTGCCCACAAATTCTTCCTCTTTGGAATTGCTTTTATCATGAAAAACATCCTCATAGAACTTCTCTGGGTTTGGATTATCTGAATTCTGCATTTCAGACTCTTCCAGTTTACGAAGTTGTTCCAGAATATCACTATCTTCTCCGTCAAAATCTTCTGGTTCATATCCAATACTCGAGTTCTCCGAATCCATGTCCTCCAAGTCAAAGTCTTCCCCAGTTAATTCCACATTCCCCCCATCCTCTGTACCTTCAAAATCTTTGTCTGACAAAAATCCATCGCTGGTCGAAGCGACTAATTGACTCACAACCGAGCTTGAAAAAAGAGAGTCCGAGTCGGAATCTGAAGCGATGAAATCCTTCTCTGAAAGAAACTTCCTTCCAACAGCACCATTTTTTTCTTCACCGGACAAATCAATCTCCGACTTCTCCAGTTGTTCACTCCCAGAATGAGCATCTTCAGCAGATGCCTCGGCTTCTATCTTCTCTGGCACCTCAGCAGTCTCAGAAACTTCTTCAACAGCTTCTTCTACTGAATTTTGCTGCATAGAATCTCCTTCAGACAAGGCGGAATAATCGAGAATCTCGCTGCTGCCAATCGAATGATCATTATCAGAATAAAATTCTTTCACCGTAAAGTTCACAGCTTCTGGCTCCTCCAGGAAGTGGCTAAAAGTCTTCCCAGATAAGAACTCATACTTATTGGAGCTTGTAGAGGGAGCGGTGCTACCGGAGCTGACAGAGTCCCCGTTCCCTTTCTTGCATCTAACAATTTCTTCGTAAGTGGGAAACCGAAATTTGAACTCAAATTTTGGTGTTTCTGACTCTATTTCATCCAAACCATCGTGCCCCACGTCCTTATTTGCAAAAAATTCAGAATATGCTACCTTAGCCTTTCCATCTGATGCAATATGATTCGAATCAATTTGATCGATTTCTTGGAAACCAATGCTAGAACAACCTGAACTGGCGGATGCAAAAGAATCATACCCTGTATCCCCATGTCTAGAATTTTCTGAACATGCTGCCTCTGACTCTGAGTCTGTCTCCATGCGATTTGAATTAATTAGATTGTTTTCTTGTGAAAGAATTTCAAAACTACTACTTTTTGTATTCCGTCTGCAAAGAAAAAGGCGAATTGAATCAGTCGTTGAATAGTATGAAGCATAAACCTATGCTTGAAGTCAAAAAAATAGTATTTAAATACCTGAGGACGGCTCTGTTGACGAAACCAAACAGAGTGAGCCACAACCTGGAAACAGAGGCCAAGAAAAAGCCAGCAAAAAGAACAATCTTTGGGTAGAAAATCCCTTTCACAGAACCCATATATTCAGCAATTAAAGTGGGTTTGCAGCAAAAACTTGGTACGGGAACCCGTGAAATAAATCCATCAATCTCTTTATTCAGTTTGAAGCAAAAACAGAGGAAGTCATGCACACTCTGATTCTGGGTTTGAAAATTCCACGCAAAAAAAGGACCTTCTACCTGTGAAACCACCCATTCAGCCTAAACATTCCAGTTTTGCATGGATACCCGACGCAAAAGGAGGTTGAAGTCCGACCTAATTAGAGAATCAAAGGGGATCGAAAGCGAAATCCAGGGTAGAAAAGAACGTGTCAGCGACTGGGGTTGAGCTAATCTTTTGGTTGCTTAGAGCCTAGGATTTCTGAGGACCGTTATGCGATGGACATATGCAGAGGATTCATCCGTTGGAGAGAGATAGAGAGCGAGAATAGGGTTTAATTGAAAGTTTACGCCTTATATTTTCCTTGGGGCTTGAAGATTCAAGTCGGTTTTGTATTCATTAGGTTTGAGAATTTCCAGTAGAACAGTTTTGGGAATGTGAAAACAAGGGCAACTTAAGAAATAGCGGCAGGTCGGTGGGAACTTATTTATAGGCACGCGCATGACTCTTTAGCCCAAATAATAAATGGGGTTCAATTTCTGAATAACCAAAAAAAAAAAATTCAACAAAATTTATATGAATTTAACTTATATTATGATGAGCCTTAAAATCTTATTTTTACAGTTTTCAATCAATAATTGACACATAAACAAAAATATAAAAGGTGTACAAAAATAATTTAGACCAAAATACAACTCATTTGAACTCAAATAGAGAAGAAGAGAATACACTTAGCCAGACGAATCACGCCTTCTCCGGCAGGTGAATCACTTTTCCAGCGCCGTGAATCACTTTTTCGGCCTTTAGGGTAATAAAATTCCTAAAGGGTTAACCTTTCACCTCTAAGTTTTAGTTTTGAATCCAAAATCAAGTGTTGAAGCATTATAAACGGGTTTTAGGAATTAAAAATGGGTATTGAGGCGAGTCATGGCAGCCAGACCCATGGGTCACGCCAAACCCACGGTGTGGGTTCAGTGAGAACCACGCCGTGGGTCTTGCAATGGGTCTAGCCTGGGTTCTTCTAGAGCCATTTTCTCACTTTCTAATTTTTTTTTTTCTTTCTTATTTTGATTTGGTGTGATTGTTCTGACTTTCATTTTTTGCTTTTTTCTTAAATTGATGATTTGTCACATATTGATGGAATGCCGTAAAATGATTGGTTTACACCAAGACCTGACAGTAAGATTCTCAATTTATATTATATAATTTGTATTTATTGCTTGGCAGTTAACCCAATATATATTATATATGAAATGGGTATGAATAAAAATGGACAAAAGAGTTTTGTGAATACAAACAAAATGTCCTGGTTGGTATAGTTTGGGATTTAATTTAAGGACACTAGCCAAATCCAAAGAGGTGGGGGTGGGGAAAAGCAAAAAGATGGAAAAACGTAGTGGTTAAGTTGTTGTAAATTACATGGAAAAGCTAACAAAGCATGGACTTCCAATTCCCAAAGACTTCACACTGTTTTTAGACCAAACCCAAATCGATGGGAAACGCTAAGAAGCTTCTGATCAACGCGGAGAACCTCACTAGCCCCCCCCCCCCCCCCCATTTTCTCATAGCTCCATTTCGTGTTTGAGAAGTATATGAATTAAATTAATGTTATTTTTTACACTTATTTATTATATTAATTAATGTGATGTATTTTAAGTTATTGTTTATATATATATATATATATTTTAAATGGGTGGCATGAAAAGTTTCTTATTAAAATATAATTATTCTAAGAAATTAACAATTTCAAATTTTCAAATTTTGCTCAATATTAAAATACAAGAGACAATCAGTTTAAGTGGCTATGGCGCCAGACTGCCAGTAGTCTCTGTGCTTAGATCAGCCACCTAATTTTCTTTCTACTTCTCTTTTTTTAATTATATACCCAGTTTCTGTTTTTTCCCACACTCGTTTCTTTGTTTTTTTTTTAAGAAATAAAAAAATTGCTGAATATTTTAATTGTTAGGATATATGTGGTCTGGAAAGCCAACAGGCCCAACACGACCCATTTATCAATCCTAAAAGTAACCCATTAACTTTGGAAGGCCTTGTTTGGATAGGTCAGTTTTTGTTTTTGTTTTTGTTTTCAGTTTCAGATTTTTTGGTTTTTGAAATGATCCCATTTCAGATTTTCTAGTTTGACTTTGTTTCTAATATTAAAAAATTTGGGTTTCGAAATTATCAACCAAAACAAAAAACTCACATTGGTTTCTTAAAAAATCCAAACTCAAAACAAAAATAGACATATCCAAACGAGGATGTGCGTAACAGGAAATTAATTGTCGAGTCATTATCAATCAACCTGCACTCTTGACTTTAAGGATCAATGGTGACATAAAAAATTAATCAGAATTTGATTCATAGGTGGGTGGCATCATAAGGAAAAATTTTACCAAGTAATTAATATCAACTACAAGGATGTTGATCGATCTATATATGATGAATTTGCATAAATGAACAATGAGTTGATTAGCAATAGGAAGATGGATGCTGAAATTGTTTAACATTTTTTTATGTGTCAGAATCACATTTGAGTAGGCACCGCAAATTTGTGAATCATAATGAACTAAAACTTTAATATATCTTAATTGCAATGCTCAGCCACGTATTATTTTGTGTTCTTAATTTGTCTATTCAAATTGAAAATCATAAAGTTGATGATAGTGAGATGCTCACCCATGCATGTATACCAAAGATCAGCTATGCACACGTAGGTGATCGAGGACTGAGGATGGCTCATTAAAGAAAATCCTTTGAAGATATGAAAAGCTGTGTACAGCGGGCAACTAAGAGATATGCTACACATTATTCTCTCAATCATCTATTTTTACAAATTTAATAGAGTCATCATTGATTTGTAGACTCATGTAGGTCCTACAAAATTCAATAATAGATTCACCCATTCACTATAAGAAAATGGCTAAGAGAATGAGTTTTATCATTTCTTAGTAACTAATATAATGATGACATTATTTAACTTCCTCTTTATTCTTCTATCATATTCATGGCCTAACAGTAACATATTTCATCTCTTATAATCACATTAACCTTTCATTTTAACAAATACCTCAATTCCACTAATATATATATATATATGTTTGATTTGTAAAGCAGGATTTGAAGAACTTGAAGAACTGGCCTGGGAGGCTTTTAATTCAGAAAGCATTTCTTCAATTTTCTCAAAAGTTTTTTGGGATCTGGGTTTCAACCCAAGAGATTTTCTGTTATCAGGAAGGGAAATCAAAGGTTCTTCAATAGAACCAGAAGAGGAAAAAAAAATTTCAATTCGATCAAGCTGTTGCCCAATAGTATGAAGAGATTGATTGACAAAATTGTTTTGTTCAATAATCATTTTGGTCTCAGTTTGAGATTCATCAGAAATCTTAAAAGGAGAACCTTTAACAGAAACACCTTTGCAGTCAATCAAAATAGTTTCAAGAGGAGGATGAGAAGATTTGACAACAGACTTGTCTTCTTTAACAAATTTCTTTTTGACAACATTCACAGTGTTGTCTCGATCAGAGGGAAAGTATTCTCGCAAAAAGTCAAAGAACAAAATATGTTTTTGAGATTCGATCATTTTTTTAGTCCATTGGATTTTGATCTGATCTCTTTCTTTTTCAGAAAATTTGGCACGGTATGCATGACGCAAAACTTGGTTTTTCTTTGAAGAAAATTCTTTATGCAAAGCCGGCCAATCAATTAGGGAAAAAGTTAATTTGGACTCAGCCTGAATGACTTTCAGTTGATGAGGAGGAGGAGGAGGAGGAGGAATAGGGCCATTCATGTCTGAAGCAGTGGGAGACATCAGACCACTGTCCTCATCTTCTTATTTGTCATGGAGAGGATGAGATTTAGTGGAATAAAAAGCTTGAGAGATTTGGGAATTAGCAAAATCATTCCGAATTCCCTGTAGTTTCAAAGCAGATGCAGTAGCAAGCAAATCGTCAATTTCTTTATCTCTGTTTTTAAATCATTCTGTGGTAGCAGAACTAGCAAAAGAATTTCTTCTTGGCTCATTGCCAAGAGGCCTCGAAATTCGACCTGAAGCATTTAAATTAGCAAAGTTGATTTTAACATCCCCATTCAAATACTGCTGAATGATGTCTACATTTGAAGATCTAGTAGCCACATTAGCAGGTTTTGAAACATTTTCCAAAAGCCATTCGTTGGGAAGAGTCAAGTCATTCAATTGAAGCATTTTTGGAGTGCTTATATCAGCATCCTTGGTGGAACTTTGGATTAACATAGTAGTTCCATGAGGATCTTTAAAAATTGCTTGTGGATTTAAATTAGTTTTCATCAAACGGTAGTAGATACGGTAGATGATAGCAAGGGGTTTGCTACCTTCTTCCATATCATAACCTTTGGTTTGAATATTCAAAGTTAGAGATTTAAGAAAATGCAGATCATCAAGAGAAATAGTCATATTAGGGTAAACATCAAAATGAATAGGACCAGCATACATAGATGACTCAATCATATCAAGAATACTAGTTTTAAATTGCAGGAATCTAGCATCACGTAAACAAAGCAAAATAGAAACATCAATTCCAAGCCTTGTCAAAGGCTTGACAGCAACTTGCACAGATCCAATATGCAAGAATTTATATTTTTTAGCTCTTGCATTATCAAGGAATTTTCTATTGAACAAGAATTTTTTAGCTCTTGCATTATCAAGGAATTTATATATATATATTTTTAAGTCTCATATTATATTATTTTTTTAATATATGAGACTTAAATATATATATATATATATATGAATTATATAATTCAGAGCCCCCCCCCATCTATCATTTTCATAGAGATCCATCTAGAAGAGAGATGATTTTGACGATTGGCGAAAGGTCATAATTAATATTGGTGGGTCAGTTTACACAAATTGGCCAGATTCTCCAGCCGATACTAACAAGTAAACAAGGGCAAGAGAAGGTAAGAATAAAAGTCTCTTAACCTCAGGAAAAAAAAAAAAAACTACTGATATTGACCTCTTCATGTATCATTTTCTTCTAGATAAAGATATTTGGGGAAAATTCAGTTTAGCCCCCTGAAATTTCAGGGGATTTTCAATTTGAACCCCAAAGTTTCAAAAGTGGCAGTTTACCCCCCTGAATTTTCAAAAAGGTGACAAATTGAACATTTTGTTAATTTTTCCGTCAAATTAAACGGAAATTTTTTTAAAAAAAGCCTGAGGGCATTTATGTCTTTTCATCATTTTCCGTATAATTTGACAGAAAAGTCAACGAGTGGTTCACTTTGCCACTTTTTGAAACTTCGGGGGGATAAACTGCCAACTTTGAAACTTTGGGGTTCAAATTGAAAATTTACTGAAACTTCAGGGGGTTAAACTGAATTTTTCCCAAGATATTTTAGGAGCCCAACGCGGTTTTAGAGAGCACAACTGGGATATGTTACAATCTTCTTATCGTATGCTGCTTGCCAAAGAGCTGGAGACTATTTATTCAGTTTTTAAATTTTGCTTGCTATATGAACCACCACAGTGTCTGCCGGCGGGGTTCCAATCCCTCTTCCTCCACAACCGGCAAAAATGAGAAGGCCCATTTCCTAGGGTCGGAAAATTATGATCGGGATAGTGAATTTAAAGTTTTTTTTTTTTTTGAAATGAAATCTAAAATTATAGAACTTAGGTGCGTGTCTTTTGTCTAAATGTAATGGGCTTTTTTTGTTCTCTTTTTATTTTTTGTTAATTTAATGGTGGATCAATTGTATGTTAAATAAAATATATTCACCCGAATCAACATATATATATTTTTTTTTGTTTTACGCTCCATAATTCTTCCTTACCTGGGCGTGGGCAAAATAAGAGAGCATGTACAAGTATTAATAAAATAGCAAAGACGTGGAATAAAATTTCTCTAGAGAGTTGGCCAAGACTAAGAGGAAAGAAATTTGTTAAAATTTCAAATAAAATGAAAAATGTAAAAGAGAAAAAACAGTTTGATTAGTTGATGTGTCAAAGTCGATTGGTTGGATGGATTAAATCTCCAAATCGGTGCTGGGCCTAATAAAAGAAAAAATATATATATGAGGTGAGGTGGAGGCACATTGTCCAATCAAATCACATGGGTTGACAAGACTCATAAGAGTGCTGAATTTCTAAGACCCTTTTCGCCTCCAGAATAGGATTTCCTGATTACAGCATCAGCCCAAGAGTTGGCTTGGGCCAGGGACCAGATCCCTTTTGGGCTTTGGATGGCTTGGATCATTTCCTGATGACATTATAAGCCTGGGATACAATTGGAGAATGCCTTGCTTATCAGTTTTATATAGCTTTCTTTATTTTTTTTCTTATATTTTAAATAAAATAATAGGTATATTGGCCTAATACTCATCTGCATTCATATTAAATTCATATCTAACTGCTTGAGAACACAAAAAGAAGAAAGGGTTTTCTCCTAATTTTTAGGCTATACAGTCAAATTATAATTTTTCTTTGAAATTTTAAAAAAGGTAAAATTGCTCTCTCAAATTATTAGCCCCTTTCCTTTAATCCTTCTGTTAGATTTTTGTGTTAAACCAGATAGAAACTATGTGACCCAAAATGATAATAGTGTTGGAAGTCCCACATTACTTTGGTATTAAGGAGATGAACCCTTTATAAGGGTGGGGAAAAACCTCAACTCTTAAACTAGCTTTTAAGTTGAGTTAGGCCCAAGACCCATTTCTAACATGATATCAAAGCTCGACCCAATTGGCTGTGGTCCACCGTCTCCCATTGCTACACGTATTGGCTTGGATGTCCTCCCGCCACACGTGAAGGGGCGTGTTGGAATCCCACATTGCTTAGGTTTAGGTATTAAGGAATGAGCCATTTATAAGGATTAAAGAAACCTCAATCCTTAAGCTAGCTTTTGAGTTTAGTTAGGCCCAAAACCCATTTCTAACAAATAGCATTCCCTTGTTAAATTATTTATTCATTTTGATGTATATATTAACCACAACAAACACTGAACAAGGCTAAAACTGAGCTACCAAGGAGAAGACACAATACAGCAAACAAAACCCCATCACCCTATAAATATACCCAACATTCATTATAGGTTTGATGTAACTTAAGAGGGTCAAGCGAAAGAAACCATTTTATGGTGTTTTACCTAAGCTTTCAGATCAAGATTCAAAGGCTATTTGTTGTTATGGATTTCAGTATTTTTTTTTTTTTTTTTTTAATTCTATCAGTTTATTGTGAAAAGTTAAGATATTGGAATTATAGAACATTATTATTATGTAGTTTTATTTGACAGCATCCAAAATTTGAAACAAACACAATTAGTAATTTATTACAATTTCCTTGCTACAAAATTATACTACTAATTATGGAATTGTAAATTAAATTGAGGACACAGTTTGAATGAATGAGAGCAGGCCAATAGAAAGAAAAAAAAAAAAAAAAAGGAGGCAAGGGTTGGGCGGGGGGGATAGCTAGCTAGCGCCATGTAATTTGCGAATGGTCAATTGCAAGAAAATGTTGCAAAACGAGTTATATGTGTCACTCTGATAGCTTAATGGGGGCTTGCCGAATCTTCCAAATTCCTTGTAGTCTTTGAAACATTTGCTATTGGCACTCATGGGCCCATGGCACCCAAGATTGAATTCTTAGCATCCATGTACCTCTTAGATTGCAGGGCTTTACTAGAATCCGCAAGTTTTCTGATTGCATCTTGGTAGTTTTTACTGCAATTTACCATGGCAACTACATCACCGGCCCACGACGATTGTGCTACTTTGAGCAGGTTTGTGAGTTGGTAATTTATTTTGTTTGCTGTAGATGTTGCATGATTTAGCATAATCTCGGCTACGTCTTCAATAGTAGTGGCCGACTTACCCACCAAGTCCGATCTAAGAGTTTCTATGCACGATTTCCTTGGCTGAGTGCGATCACAAACTGCTAAATTTTGAGCAAGAATTTGGGTTGGGAAGAGAGTTACAAGCAGCACAATTAGGAAGACCTTTGAGCAACAAATGATGTTCATCTTTGCTTTTTTGCAGATTATTTTTATCTCATTATATATTGAGCTAAGAAATACATTTGAGTGTACAGTGGCGGATCCATAATTTTTCCTCACATGGTTATTTTTTATGAATAAAAAAATAAAATTAATTAAAAAAAAGATTTTATTATGAAAAATGACAAACTCCTATTAGTAGATATGTTTTTTTTGATTTGTTCTTTATCACTATGATGATAATCACACTTCTTTTCTTTTTCTTTTTCTTTTTTTTCTTAAGCAAGATCTCCGGCATTTTTTATGAATAAAAAAATAAAATTAATTAAAATATTTTAAAAAATAATTGCACATTTTTTTCTTAAGCAAGGATCTTTGGGCAAATTTGCTAAATCTACTTCAATACGAAGTTGTTTAAAATTTGATTGGAGCTTAATAAAATCGTTTTTTTGTTCCATAATCTCATATATGAGATAACTACAATTATATATTTATACAATTAAAAAATGAAACAAAAATTATATAAATTCATAAATAATTAAATATAAAAACAATTATCAAGAATATGCTAAGTTAATAGCAATATGAATATTAAGACAATTAATTTAAAAAAACAATTTATATCTAAATCTAAAAATTTAATTACATATTTACATACCTCTAATTTTCGTTGAAGTTATTATCAAATATCAAGAATAGGTTGAATCCTAAATAAAAATATAAATATTAAAACAATTAATTAAAAGAATAATTTAAATCTAAATTTAAAATTTTAATTACATATTTACATACCTCAAATTTTCGTTTAAGTTATTATCAAATATCAAGAATAGGCTGAATCTTAAATAAAAATATAAATATTAAAACAATTAATTAAAAGAAAATTTTAAATCTAAATCTAAAAAATTAATTACATCATTACATACTTAAAGAAAATTGAGGCTTTTAGAAACTTAGAAACAACTCAAACAAACACAAGCGTGCCTCTGCCTAAGCACCCTTCCAAACTTACATCTTTGGAATTTTTTTTTTTTTTAAAAGGACCTGTCACCTTTTGGAAATTGGATTAGATTTAGAACTTAAAAACAGTCAAACAATTCGACAAGCATCACCTAAAGGCCAAGCACACATGGTCTTTTTTTCTTTTTTCAAAATCATTTTTTATTATTTTAACTTGTTGCACAGCCGTAGGTCGGCCATTACTATGTACATTCTTAATTCTTTATTATTATTATTTTTTGTTTTATGTTTTTGAGATTTGTGGCACACTTGCAAGCTGGTCTCCCATTTAGGCCCTTAAATATTTTCAAAGCTTTTTTTTTTTTTTTTTTGTTAGTTTTTTTTTTTTTTTTTTTTAATCTATTTTGTCGGTTGTCCAGCCTTTAATAGCAAGGACATGATTGCCAATTTGCCCACAAACAGTCCAAAGCTCACTTATTAGAACGGTGTGTTTAATTAAAGGACATAATTGTCAATTTATCATCATCTTCTAGCTTCCTCCATCTTCTTCCTCATTTCATTTAATCTAAACCTAAAACATCCTGCAACTGAAAACTATAGCAGAAAATTTCGACCTCCCAACACTGCATCAATCGTTTGCCCCTGATAACTGGGGCATAATCATGGCTGAAGAGGCGTACTTATAGCTGATAGGGGGCATCATCATGATTGAGGGGCACATAAAATTTTTTTACCAACAGGTAAGGATAATTTTTAGGAGTCGAGAGGGGTCAGATGCCCCCCTCCCTCTCGACCGCCCCTGCGAGTGTATATAAAGAGCAGAGAGATTAGATTATTACCACACAATCATTCTGTTTAACATAGTCTCTTTGTGGTTCTTTTGGATAATATGAGCCTGCATGCACCATCCACTTACTTCCCATGTTTCCAGCAGAAACATTTTCAACTCCACTTATATTAATTAATTTCTTTTTTATTTGGTCAAACATGCTAAAAATAATATTGAAGCATTTTTCAAAATACCACCTAATTAAAATGACTTCCATTTTTTTTTCTCGATATATAGTTTGAATACTGAAAACACTTGCATGCTGCATCCTATATATTACACCTCACCTCCTGTTGGATGGCTATAATCATGTCTTCCCAAAATTGGCATATACTTTGATTATAGGCCACTCTGAGCAAAATCCTCTTTCATGTCCCATAAATGGAGGAATGTCTTTGTCTCTCACACTATTTCCTACTAATCCAAACAAAAACAGCTAAATAAGTTGGGCTAACAAAAGCTTAAAAATAGGTACATATAAATAAAAGATTAACAATGGACCGAATAATAATTGAGCTAACAAATGGCAAAAAATCAGTATACCAACAATAAACCAAGTAATGAGGTGGCCAATAAAGGCCAAAAAGATTAGCAGCTTTTGCCTCTTTCGGTTTTTTTTTTTTTTTTTTGCATCTTAGTGAGAGATTACATTTAAACGTTGACTATCCATTCACCACATCACCACACAAACCAAGCCTTTTTCTTTCTCTTATGGCTGCGGCTAATTAATACCTTAACAATCCCAACATTATTTTCTTACACAAAAGAAATGCGAAATTAATTCTGGCTATGTGATACTTAAAAAATAAATTAAAAAAATATGAATTATATAATTCGGAGCCCCCTCACATCTACCATTTTCATGGAGATCGGTCTAGAAGGGTGATGATTTTGACGGTTGGCAAAGGTCATAATTAATAATTAATATTGGCGGGTCAGTTTACACAAATTGGCCGGATTCTCCAGCTGATGCTCTCTTAAGAAAACTCCAATTTTATTTTATTTCTTCCTTTATATTATTTTCCCTCGACAAACCTTAGCTAGAAAAAATAAATAAATAAATAAAAATCAACGATATTGACCTCTTCATGGATCGTTTTCTTCTAGATAAAGACATTTTAGGAGCCCAACACGGTTTTAGAGAGCATAGCTGGGATTTGTTAAAATCTTCTTATTGTATGCGGCTTGCCGGAAAGTCGGAGACCATTCTCATTTGGTTTTTAAATTTTGCTCTCTATATAAACCACCTCGGTGTCCGCCGGTGGGTTCCAATCCCTCTTTCCCCAATACCAGCAAAAAATGGGAAAGCCCATTCCCTAAGGTAGAAAAATCATGATTAGAATAGTGAATCTAAAGTTATAGAACTTTGGTTCGTTTCTTTTTGTCTAAAATTTAATGGCCTTATTTTTTTTTTCTTTTTATTTACTGTTAATTTAATAATTTAATGGTGAATCAATTTTATGTTAAATATAATATTTCCACCTGAATCATCATTTTATTTTTTTTAATGTTTTACACCCCATAATTCTTCCTTAGCTGGGCTTGGCCAAAATAGCAGAATATGTACGAGTATTGGTAGAAGAGAAATGTTAAAGTCACAATATAGACCCAACAAAAACTCAACTTTTTTTCTTACATGTCATTTAAAAAATAAAAATAAAAATTAAAGTTTGATGTTTTGAATTTTTTTTTTTTTTTTAATTTTTTAAATGATATGTAAAAGAGAAGTTGAGTCTTTGTTGGGTCTATATTGTGGCTGTATCACATCTCTTAGTAGAATAGCAAAGACGTGTTCTTCGTCATTAATACATTTGCTACACTTTTTTGACATGTCCGCACAAGAGGGGGGAGGAGGAATTCGAATTAGTGACCTCCACTTCATTAGGCGTGATCCTAACCGATTGAGCTACCTCTTGGGGACAGTATGTTTGCTACACTTAATTACCCACTTTTTTCAAAATATCTACATTGACTCCTTAAATTAAAAATTTACTTTTACTCTTTTATTTAAATATTATTTTTTTAATGATTTTTGTTTATTTTTGCAAGGATAGAGAAGGTCAAACTTGTGAGAAGAAAAAATTCAAACTTAGGTGAACCATTTTAATAAGTAAATCTACTATTGAATTTGTATATGAGTCCACAGATTCAATGGTAGATTTATTAAATTTGCAACATAAAAAAATTATTGTTAAAAAACAAATAAGAAGATAGTGTGTAACAAATTTCTCTACAGAGATGGCTAAGAGGAAAGAAATTTGTTAAAATTTAAAATAAAATGAAATATGTAAAAGAGAAAAATGAAAAATCACAAATCGGTGCTGGGCCTAATAAGAGAAAAAATTATAAGGTGAGGTGGAGGCCCATTTTCTAATCAAATCACATGGGTTGACAAGACTCATAAGAGTGCAGAATTTCTAAGACCCTTTACAGCATCAGCCCAAGAGTTGGCTTGGGCCAGTTAGCAGATCCCTTCTGGGCTTTGGATGGCTTGGATCATTTCCTGATGACGATAAGCCTGGGATAGAACTGGAGAATGCCTTGCTTGTCACTTAACAGTTATATGGCTTTCTTTTTTCTTTTATTTTAAATAGAATAATAGGTATATTGGCCTAATACTCATCTACAGTCATATTAAATTCATGTCTTACTGCTTGAAACACAAAAACAAGAAAGGGTTTTCTCCCAATTTTTAGGCTACCTTCTTTAAACTTACAATCAAATTATAATTTTTCTTCAAAAACTTTTTAAAAAGTTACAATTGCTCTCTCATCTTATTAGCCCCTTTCATTTAGTCCTTCCGTTAGAGTTTTGTGTTAAACCAAATAGAAAATATGTGACACAAAATGACAATGATATTCCCTTATTAAATTATTTATTCATTTCGATGTATACATTAACAAGAACAAACACCGAACAAGGCTAAAAGCCTGGAACTAAGCTACCAAGGAGAGACTCCAACACAAAAAACAAAACCATCACCCTCTAAAACCGCCTGCATTGACACTCCTAAGTAGTATAATGGAATTGTAAATTAAATTGAGAAAACAGTTTGAATGAATGAGATTAGGTAGAACCAAAAAAAAAAAGAAGGGGGATAACTAGCTAGCGCCCTTTCATTTGCGAGTGATCAATTGCAAGACAATTCTACAAAGCACAATATATGTGTCACCCATATAGCCTAATGGAGGATAGCTGGTTTTTCCAAATTTCTTGAAGTCTTGGTCACATTTGCCAACGGCACTCATGGCAACCGACATCGAATCCTTAACAGCATTGTAATTCATAGAATTCAGGGCATTTTTCGAATTCGCAAGTTTTTTGATTGCATCTTGGTAGTACATACTGCAATATACTAGGGCAACTACATCGCCGCCAGACGCCGATGTTGCCAGTTTGAGCTGTTTTGTGAGTTCGTCATTTATTTTGTTTGCTGTAGATGTTGCATGCGTTAGCATAATCATGGCTACGTCTTTAACAGTAGTGGCCGACTTACCCGCCGAGTCCGATTTGAGAGTGTCTATGCACAATTTCTTTGGCTGAGTGTGATCACAAAATGCTAAATTTTGAGCAAGAATTTGGGTTGGGAAGAGAGCTACAAGCAGCACAATTAGGAAGACATTTGAGCAGAAAATTGTGTTCATCTTTGCTTTTTTGCAGAGGATTTTATCTTGTTATATATTGAGCTAAGAAATTCATTCCAAGTGTATATAAAGAGTAGAGGGATTAGATTATGACCACACAATCACTATGTTTAACATAGTCTCTTTGTGGTTCTTTTGGACAATATGAGCTTGCATGCACCATCCACTCACTTCCCATGTTTCCAGCAGAAACATTTTCAACTCCACTTATATTAATTAATTAATTAATATTATTTTTTTTTTTAATTTGGTCAAACATGCTAAAAATAATATTGAAGCATTTTTCAAAATACCAACTAATTAAAATGACTCCCCTTTTTTTTTCGACATATAGTTTGAATACTGAAAACACTTGCATGTTGCATCCTATATATTACACACCTCAACTCCTGTTGGATGGCTATAATCATATCTTCCCAAAATTGACATATACTTAGTTCAAGCTCACTCAGATACCATGATGTTGTGATGTTAGACCTTCCCTGTTACGGTAACCCTCTTTTCAATGTGTGTTTTAGGTTTACAAGTGTGCATGGTTTTAGGGTTGTAATTAGTGTTTAACTAATTATAAGTTGGTTTATAGTGCAGGAAGTTAAGATGTCTAAAGAATCATCTGAGTGGTAAAGGTAAGTGAATGCTTATGAAATTGAGAAAAGAAAATCGGCCATTTTGAGCATTTCATGTTGATATAAATACTATCCAACTTTCTTTTTCTTTTTTCTTTTTTCATTATTATGTCACGACTCACGAGCCTATATATTTTCAAATTTGGAGCATCATAATCCATAGTTTAGCTTCTTCTAGAGTATTTTGGTATATATATATTAAAATGTGGAAAATTTTAATATACACATCACTAAAACATGACTTGAATTTTTATTTTTTTTTTAATTTTTTTATAGAAGACTTTAAATTGTTGACATTATTGTCAAGCCATTGAAAATGGACAAAGTTTTCCTCCAAACTGGGTTAGATGAATTTTCTTCAATCTAATTTATAAAAGTGACATGTGTCCCTTGAACATGTGAGATACACAAATTTTTTTAATAGCATGGACAAAGTTAAAATAAATTTTATTAAAAATTCATGTGCATCTCATATGTTATTAAAAAAATAGACATATATTATTTTTATAGACTAAATTAAAGAAAATTATTTCAGCCCAATTTAAAGAAAAATTTTGTCCATTGAAAATTTGTTGCGATAACTCTGCTAGAGTGGGTAGAGACCCACATTAATTATTTCCTGTTGGCCATGGGTAGGTCATTGACAGATTATTATTAACTTTTTTTTTTTAAAAAAAAAGAAAATAATAATAATATAAGTCTTTTTATATTTTCACCCATTTTATCAAGAGATAAAATGAAAATTTCACGTCACGTGCAAGTGTGCAACATTCAATGTGTGTTTCCAAGCACGCAAGATACGTGCCCAGCCCCGGCCAGGGATCACAGTAAAAGTGCATCTTTTTTTCTTTTTTTTTCTTTTTTTTTTTTTCAATAAATGGGCTGAAGCACGAGTAACCAAGGCCCAATAACTAGTTGCCACTGTGGATGGAGGAATTCGGCTAGAGAGAAATGCTACCATTTCCCAAAAATCATTTTTAAAATATGATTTTATGTAATTTATTATGTCGAAAAATGTATCATTATCTCACAACAGGTGAATCGGATAAAATCCTGTGTGTGTGAGAAGACTCTACAAAGCAACACCAATTTGGTTGTATTCGTCTGATTTGACCACACTTTCTTTCTTTCACGTGAAAATTTGATTATTATTCTATTTTATTGCCTTCGTGTGCTCAGCTTCATATATATATTTAACTCGGCTTTCACCCAAAACGCAAAGACGCAGAGATCCTTCTTTAGACTGGTTTGAAAAAAAATTATGTCATTTAAAAAATTACTTTCAAAACGAATCAAACATAAAATAGTTTAATAATGTGTAGGACTAATGAAGTGACTTCCATGCATCAATCATCGTTATTAAATTAACCTCCACCTCTTGATTTCAAGACAACCTACTATTAACCACCTAGATTTTCTGATTTTGTAAATGTAACATTACACTATATTATTCTCTATTGGATTTCAAGAAAAAGCATATACCAATCTTTAACCATATGATTTCGAGACAAAACCAACTTTTACTGTATCACCTTCTACAATTATTATAATTATTTATCTCTCCTTTTTTTTCCCCTTAACAAACAACAAAAATAATAATATTTAAATAAAATAGAGAGTTGAATAGACAATTTGAAGTTTGTATTGAAAAAT
Organism: Carpinus fangiana; assembly: GCA_006937295.1. Classification (NCBI taxonomy): domain Eukaryota; kingdom Viridiplantae; phylum Streptophyta; class Magnoliopsida; order Fagales; family Betulaceae; genus Carpinus; species Carpinus fangiana. The sequence goes on from CM017323.1 coordinate 4,124,464, forward strand.
TAGAAGTTAAATTTTTTTTTTTAAAAAAGGTGTACTTTTATGGAGATCAATCTAGAAGGACGATGATTTTGACGATTGGCGAAGGTCCTTGTTGATGCACAGTTTCTAATTGGTGACGGCACGCTTGTTGGATTCCTGGTTCAAGTGCTCCAAGTGTAAACTTGCTTGCACAATGAAAAAAACAATAAAATCGAAGAGACCGAGGGTGAGCCGGCGGGGCCACTCCGATGCCTAAGTCAGTGTTTAAGAGATGGAGTATGAAAAGCAACAAAAGCGTAAAAAGTGTAAGTTGCGTTACCAAAATGTGAGGTAGTGACTTGTATTATATAGGCATAGAGCAGTAGTCCCTAACCAATGATTGATTGTCCATAATTAATTTCTTTTTTATTTGCTCAAACATGCTAAAAATAATATTGAAGCATTTTTCAAAATACCAACTAATTAAAATGACTCCCTTTTTTTTTTTTTTTTCGATGTATAGTTTGAATACTGAAAACACTTCCATGTTGCATCCTATGTATTACACCTCACCTCCTGTTGGATGGCTATAATCATGTCTTCCCAAAATTGGCATATACTTAGTTTAAGCTCATTCAGATACCATGATGTTGTAACATCAGACCTTAATGTGTGTTTCACAGCACGCAAGATAAAGTGCCCAGCCCAGGTCAGGGATCACAGTAAAAGTGCATCCCCCCCACCCCCTTTTTTTTTTCAATAAATGGGCTGAAGCTCGACTAACCAAGGCCCAATAACGAGTTACTACTGTAGATAGAGAAATGTTACCTTTTCCAAAAAATTATTTTTAAAACTTGCTTCCTAGTTCCTAGTGTCACAATTGTAATTGATCTAGCAATTACAAGTTGATGACTGAAAAGCTTGGAAGTAAAAAGTTACAGCCATTACAATTCCCTTAAAACATCGATCTCTCTCTCTTCAATAAAAGAATCAGAGTGCAACAGTGTGAAAAACCCACCAACTCATTGCTTAATTATAAAAAAATATGGATCAAATATAAGAAATTTATTGACCCCTAATATTTTTTATTGCTTAATGCATTTGCTTACAGATTTTCCGCTTCCTCTGGATTTCGCATCTCACATTTCAAAGGCCGAGGTGGGCAAAAATCACCTCCATTGGAAAGAAAGTTCAATTTTTATGTTGTTCTTCCGACCAAGACAAATATAAACAGGAAATTTAGTTTTGGATCGACGAAAAGGTCTTCCTTCCTGAGGTGCTGGGGGCCGGCTGGTGGAATAATCCGTGATCATGTTTTTTGCTGGTTTGCGAGTTTCGCTTCCTGTGTGGGTCATTCAACTAGCCTCATTGCCGTATTATGGGCCGCCCGTGAGGGTCTTTAATGGCAAAGGAGGTTCAATAATATTACTATTAGATTGTTATACAATTTAATAATATGTTAATAAAAATTAATAATTAAAACAATATTTTTAAAAGAAAATAAAAGTGATAATTAATTTTTATTGTCACATTATCTAAATTATATAATAATAGCATATTAATCTCAAATATTATACTTGAAAATTAGACTCTCAATTAGTTTTTTTATTTATTTCTTTTTATTGTAGGAACTCCTGGGCCACTGGTTGAGTAGTGCCCATTGATGTCCGCCACATTTTTCTCATGAAGTTTATGCATGCTGACCTAAAACTAGCTGGAAAAGGTGGCGAGCTTAGGGTTGTCATATGTACAAATTATCAGCCAGCTAGGAGGTACAAACATTTAGGGTTCGTTTGGTAAACGATTTCATTTCGGTTTTGGTTTTGCACCGTAGAAAAATTGAAAGATATGAAAAAAGTAATATATATAATTTTTTTTTTTTTAAAAAGTAAAAAAGTAAGAATATTTGGTATAGAAAATGAAAAATTTTATTTTGTAGTGATTTTTTTATTTAAAGAGTAATAAAAAGTTATTGATGTAATGTTAAAAGTACGAAAATGTTGAAAAAATAAAATAATTGAATGTCGTCATGTTCCTAAACAGTGCAAAAACATGTTTTTGCCTAAACCATTTGTTAAGTAGACCCTTAGTACGTGTCTTAATAATTACTCTTCCTGTTTGGAAATCAAGGTCTTTCTCCTCCTCTCCCAACAAAAAAAAAAAAAACCCTTGATGAATTATAGATATCACGCAAAAGAGTAGTGATATTTTATATTATAAAGTGTACCAATGTAAATATTGTTCACTTAGGCTCCGTTTACTTCGACGTAAAATGGTTTCCGTCGGAAAATATTTNCCCTTAGTACGTGTCTTAATAATTACTCTTCCTGTTTGGAAATCAAGGTCTTTCTCCTCCTCCCAAAAAAAAAAAAAAAAAAAAAACTTGATGAATTATAAATATCACGCAAAAGAGTAGTGATATTTTATATTATAAAGTGTACCAATGTAAATATTGTTCACTTAGACTGATGTACCGTTTATCACTGCTCCACGTGAAATTTGAAAATAGGTGCCATGCCGACCTTACTCCTGAGCTGTATTTCTCGGCCAGTTAATTATAAGTTTGAATTTGTTTGATACGTAGTGTCAAGAAAGTCATAACCATTAAAGAGAAAATAACATATATTAATTAAAGAAAGAAGAAAAAAGGCAGGAAGAAGAACAGCACTACTACGACGATCTTTCATGGGGACATTAAAAGCCACATGGGGATGGCAGAGTGAGAAGATATAGTGAAAGATCTGCTGGCTGGGGGCCTGTCCAATCATCTCTAATTCGCCCCGCCGGCCCGCCGGCCCGCCCGCCCAATCAATCAATAAATAAATAAAGATGCACTTATTTTGCCTTTGAATACAATATATGCCAATCAACGTCAAAAAAAAAAAAAAAGGGATATATAGTAGAAAGAATACAACAAAAATAATGCTAAGTAGTTCGATCGAATGGGGTGTTGTGGTATCACATCACGATCGACATTATACGTCGATGGGTGTACGTACTGTCTACTGAGTCATAACTCTTGACTCATGCGTCGTAATATTCGGTTTTGGTATAATTCTTCTACTTGGTTTTAACTAAATGTTTCCCAACAATTACCGACACCATATATATATATATAATAGAATTAATTTGTGTTCACGTATCAAATTTGAATTGGGTGTGGGCCTATTGGATTTTAAATTTGATGGGATTAACTTAAGGTCAATTCGATCTTGATTTTTTATTATTATTTAAACTTTCTAAATTTCTCAATTTTGACACAATTCATTTAACATTTAATAAACCGGTAATATTAGGTTGACTTAACCACGATTTGTTTGACCAGTTTTAAAGTTATTTTTTAATTGTCAAAAAAATTCTTATTTAATTTTATTTTAATCACTTATGGTTAAACTACTAGTTCGCCCAAAACTAATCCATTTATTAAATGAGTTAATTCAAATCAACCTGATTCGGCAAGCACCCGATTGTACAAAATCTAGATTTATTAATTTGTATGAAATCTGCAAATCAGGTCAAAAATTATAAACCCGGCCTATACCACATACTAGCCTTAGAAGGTCCTCGAGGCTCCAGGAATCCAATATCCATAGAATTAATGCGACCGAGTGTTGATTCATTTGCAAGAAGCAGCTTTTCTCTGTACATGGAAGACATGAGAAGAAATATATGTTTGATCATTTACTGCAGTCATGTGTTTTTATTGCACAAGTCACGGTCCCGACCAAGGTTTCGAGCAAGCAGGTGATGCGAATTCTAGTGGCCAACAACAGATTCGGTGACCTCCGGCAACAGTAAAGAATGAACTGTGAGAGAGAGCGTGTAAGAAGAAGAAGTTCAAACTTATAAAATGATTTACAATTTTAAAAAAATAAAAATCGTTTTACGAAAATTAAAAAAAAAAATTTTGATCAATCGAAAAAATACCAAAAAATGGAGAAAACATTTTACATCAAAGCAAAGGAAGCCTTAAAGTAATGATTCAATTTCCCACAAAAAAAAAAAAAAAAAAAGAAGCCTTGGAGTAATGATACACCACATTTTTATTTCACTTTGCCAGTGTCACTGTTAATTAGTTCTTATATTATTATTATTTTAACGATGCATGGTTTGCATTTTGCATATGATAAAAATGAAATAAAAATGTTGTATATATATAACACTTCTCTTGTTATAACTCTCTTAATTTTTAGAATAATGCTATATACTAATTTATTAAAAATAAATAAATAAGGACCGATGAACAATTTTATATTAATATATTGAGACGGTAGTTGAGTATTTAAAATTACGCGGTCTTGCATATAGCATTAACTTTCTTTAATATTAATGTCTTATTACACCTTAATTTCCCTTTCATCCTTTTCTTTTACCAACCGGAAAAGGCCAAGATACTTTTTTTTTCATTATTATTATTATTTTCAACTTCTGACCTTTCTCCGATCTTTCTAGTAAATTGATTCAAAATGTCACCTACGGTCGGGGACCATTTGGGGGGGGGTATTAATTAGCCGGTTCCATTGGTGGAAAACAAAGCGTTCGCCTTTAATTAACCTATCATTTTCATATATAATTGACGAAAGATATAAATGATGGATCAAACCCCTGTACGCCGGGCCCTATCTTGAAGGTGCAAAAGATCTGCCCCTTACTATTTCTCTCTCACGCGCGCTACGAGTGCATGCACACGCACCCAAATTGAATGGAAAATCTTGAGGTGGATACTTTTTTAAACTACTAGCAAAATTTAATATAAAATTACTATGTTAAAATTGATGGATTTGATCCATTGAATTATACGAGTAAAGATGTTGATTGACTTATATAATATTATACATATATCTTGATACGATTTGAAAATTAACTCAACATTTTTGACATGATTCACAAACGTTACAAAAATTCAATACAAAATTAACAGATTAAGATTAAGAAGTTTGATTTGTTTAATTAAATAGGTCGAATTATAATTGATTTATATAATCTTATACATGTGCGTTAACATAATCCAAATCTAATGTGCGAACATGAATTGCCACCCTTAAAAAATGCTAGCCATACCCTCATTTTATTAACGCTTCATTACTCCTTGAAACCAAGAATAATAATAATAATAATATATCCAACATCTAGGGATGGTTTTTCCGCCTCCAAAGTTTGATAAGATGGTCAAACCACTACGTATAATGGTTGGGAATGGTGCCAACGAAAAAAGTGTGTAAGATTTTTTCTCTCACAGGACAATCATTTTCAAGTGCATACTTTTAAGTGCTTATTCCTTAACATAATAACACAAATCACTCCTAAATTTTAGTAATTTTACTTAAAGTATTCACTTGGATGTGGGTATAATATTTTTCTAATTACTATAAAAGATAATTCCAGCAAGAGCATTATTCTTATTGGATATCATTTATAGTTTGAAAATAATCGCTACAAACTATAGCTAGGTTAAATTTTTTTGAGAGCTCTCTAGACTACTCAAAGGAGACAACCTATTTAAAATTTACTGTTAGAAGGAGACAATTGAAACCAATAATAAGTAATTATATATAGTACGTCCTGACCTAGCTAAAAGTGTTAGTTAAGAGTGCACCTTCAAAACATTTCGCGTCTTCGTGGAGACTTATCCCTAAACATTCTAGAATTTCTGCATGACGGCTGTCGGCTACGAACATCAGCCCGACAAAACATTCACCGAAGTATCTCCCAATTGTGTTTGGTGAACTTTTTAAGTGTGATTTTTTTTAATAGTAACTAATAATAAGAAGTAATTAATACGATATAAATTTAGATTAAGATATTAATTTTTGTGAAAAAATTAATAAAATAGTTTTGAAAAGATGTTTGATTTATTTATTTATTATTATTAATTTTTTAAGAGAAGTGAAAATAAGAGAATAAAANGTCTTCGTGGAGACTTATCCCTAAACATTCTAGAATTTCTGCATGACGGCTGTCGGCTACGAACATCAGCCCGACAAAACATTCACCGAAGTATCTCCCAATTGTGTTTGGTGAACTTTTTAAGTGTGATTTTTTTTAATAGTAACTAATAATAAGAAGTAATTAATACGATATAAATTTAGATTAAGATATTAATTTTTGTGAACAAATTAATAAAATAGTTTTGAAAAGATGTTTGATTTATTTATTTATTTATTATTAATTTTTTAAGAGAAGTGAATATAAGAGAATAAAAAATGGGAGGAGATAGATTGCAAAACATACCGAGGATAAGCAAGCAGAGAATAAGTAATTATTTTTACATGTACAAGCTCTAAAGGATTTGAATTTATTTTTCAATTTATAATTAATTTATTGTGAATTGTCACAAGAGTATGTAAGAAAATTGTAGTAAAAAGGACAATAACCCAACATGTAACGTGTATACTCTAATTTACAATGAATTATTATTAATGGTCGACCGGTGGTGGTTTAATGACCTTAAGGAAACCTCTAAAATGATTGGGTATGTATTAGGGTGAGAGTTCGACTCTCAAAATGAGTATTTTCAATCCAATTAGTATTAGTTAATTTAATTTTTACCGATACTCTTATGATGTTGGGTTGTGTCAGATTATAATTAAGGCCATGTTTCTTTCGACGTAAAATGATTTTCATAAAATAATTTTAGTATTTTACGGTATTTAGTGCAACGTAAAATAATAGTCAAAGGAAAATATTTTCTCTTTGACCGAAAATTCTTCTTTAATTTTCAGAAAATGATTTACGGTTTTGAGTATCTCATTTTCAAATTGACGTATCATGCCAAGACTCGCCTGAGTTTTGATCGGGACCTGCCCAGGACTTGATCGGGACCTGCCAGGGACCTGCCCAGGACTTGACCAGGACCCACCAAGGACTTGACCGAGACCTGCCTGGGATTTGACCAAGACCCGCTTGGGACTTTACCTGGACCCGCCCGAGACCTGACCAGGAGCTACCTGGGACTTGACCGGGACCTGCCTGGGACTTGACTGGGACTTTACCGGGACTTGCCTGGGACTTGCCTGAGACCTGCCCGTGACTTAACTGGGACCCGCCCGGGACTTTACCGGGACTTAACTGGGACCCGCCTCCTGGGCAGGTCCCGTTAAAGTCCCGGACAGGTCCTGGTCAAGTCTGAGCAGGTCCCAGGACCTACCCGTAAATTTAGAGTTTAATATGATTTAATGAATATATATATAAATTTTGTGATTTTCTGTATGCGCGCTAAACGCTATAAAATGTTTTCGCCGAAAAATATTTTCAGGAAAAATGACTTCCGTGAAAATATTTTACATTAAAAACCATTTTATGTCAAAAGAAACGGGGCCTAAGTCAATAAAATTTGAAGAAGTACGTGCAGTTCTCAACTTTAAGTACATGAAATCTTATGCCCCTGGTCCTTACAAGTGAAATATACTCTTCATGGACAATCCCCCGCCTGGTTAAAAAAATCCAGAGAGCAATGAACACTTGGAGCTCATGCATGCCTACTCATACATCGAAAACAAATTTGGACGAGGCAAAATGCTGCACTCATTTTCACCCAATGACTTATGCTTCAATGGGCATATGTAGGATGATCATATTTCATATCATATTTCTTGTGTAAACCGTTCAACTACTAGAGAATTAAATAACTCTACTTTCTATAACGCTTGAATTAACAAAATAATACATGGATCAAACCCAATTAAATTTAGGTCATATCAATGAAAAATAAACAAATAAGCCCAGACCTGCAGGTAAGATCATGAAGTGGACCTAAATACATTTCAACGTACATCCCGCAAAAACTTTGTCAACGTTTCAAAATCATCCCCTTCGCATGAAAGAAGGAAAATGGCGGAAAAAGAGAGAAGGAAAATGGTGGGGATATATATATATATATATATATAGAAAGAAAGAAAGAAAATGAGACATTAGGGTTTTGTTATTGTTAGAACAGTTTCCAAGCACTAAGTGAACGGGTCTTTTGATGTTGATCTTGAAATGGAGACAAAGTAAACATGAAGAGAAAGCACTTTGTGTTGAGCGTGATCTCCCTTCGATGCTCAAGTAAGTCTCTGAGAAAATGTGTGTAAGTGCAAAAATAATTAAGCGTGTCGTTGATACCTGGGGTTTGGCCTATAAATAGGCTAACAGGTTTACCTGGATTAGAACTTTTCCTTTGATCTTATCTCTATTGTGCGATGATCCTATCAAAGTCTTGTAGTTTGATCCTCTCTTTCTTTGATCTTATCCCTGCTCTACGATCGATGATCCTATCAGTGTGGCTTGATTTGAATTGAGAACAGTAGTTATATGCGAGCTCTAACACTACCCTTGTGATATTGGATAATTGTGACAAGAATTTGGATAACCGATGATGTCTGTTGGTAATGATAAATGAACTACGGGAAGCGAAAGGTTTGATGCCCTACGAAGTCTGTTCCCAGAGGTTAATCCTTGGTTAACCAAGCTTCTGCAATATTCACTGTTGGTTTTTATGGGCCGGATCTTTGCTAACTATAAAAACTTGCGATTCGGGACTTGGATCATGGCCTTGTTGATGGGCTATAGGCCTTCGGGTTGCCGGGCCCAAATGAGATTTATTTATTCCTAGCAGTTATCTACTTCTTCCCCTAGATAAAATGATGTCGTTTGGGGATTAAATCTAAAAAAGACATTGTTTTATAAGACAACTATTATTTATACATGCATGTGTGTGATTTCATCAGTGGAGACGAATTAATATCGCAGATAACGGACATGGTGCCCTTCCGCCCAGGATTAGGAGCTGAAAACCCACCTATAACCCATGTGGACAGGCAAATAACAAATGTCAGATGGTTTTGTGCAGCCCACTGAACATCCTTGCCCCCAACAACCTTAGATGTCCTTGAGCTTTGTTTCTTTTCCTTTGTTTTGCTGTACTTCATGATCAGAAAAAAAATAAATAAATAAAAGACTTTCTAGTCTCCTAATCTATTTCATAAATTAAGCACTCAAACTTCAATTTTTCGGAAAATCTCATCAACAAATACTTTTACTTTGTTAAGGAAGAAAGTGCTATAATCATAGCTGGCCTATTTACTAATCGGAAATCTAGTGATCGAGTGTACCGCACCATTCCGGAATCGGCAACAAATTACCAATTCCTGGGCATGAGTACTTAAGCCTCAAGCATGATACTCCAAACAGTACTTTACGGTTGAGAGGGTAATATTTCAAAAGATTTATATAGGAAGATTAATTTGTGATAGAATTACTGAACCCTGAAAATTTTAGCTAGGAAAATTTTGTGCAAGCTCATTGAATGGAAGTGTACATTGATGTTGATCATATGGCTGGCAACTGTAATTGTAATACAGGGTTGAGATTTATTTATTTATTTTTAATTTTCTTACATTTTTTTTTTATCGAAAGGTAAATTGTATGGATGAAATCACGAAGGTACATGCATGGCCAATTAAGAGGGACTGTGCAAGCCTGCTGCATGGGCGGCTATGTATCGTGATTAGGATCGTTCAATGAACCTATTAATATATTTAAAAATCACTTTTTTTAAAAAAAAAAAAAAAAAATCACTTATTTTATTCCTGAAGATTATTGCCATTTGAAGATGCACGTATGGGGGTAAAGCTTCTAGCTAGGCCAACTAGCATATGAGCGGGGACGGATTTAGAAAGTTTAATGTGAAGAGATCGAGATATAAATTTTTTTAAGAAAAATTTTTGGGTAGGGCCAATAGCCTGTAATTTTTTTTTTTTTAGGACTTGGGGAGTGGCTAGGGCCATCCCTGGTCCCCTTATAGATCCGTCTCTGCATATGGGGGAACTTAATTCTTCTCTCAACGCCTAATAAGATGTAATACACCGACATCAAATGTTAAATGGTAAAATCAGGGATGAAGTGACTTTGGTAAAAAGAAAATTTTATTTTTTTTCCCCCCTTTAATTTTTTAATTTTTTTTTCCTTGTGTTGGGAGCGATGGCCTATACCGGCCACCCCCAGTTTTGTCTTTACTCTAAAGTTCATTCAAACTCGAAAATATTCAATTATTTATATTTAAGAAATATTTTTATCAATTCAAAAAATAAAATAACAAAAATAATTATATTGAGAATTCAATTCCATATTGACATGCCCTTCTTCAAACTCTTAGCAAGCAAAAATAGGCCAAAAAAACACAATAAAACCTTATGAGAATCTGCAAATTCAAATCCCTCGTGTATATATATATATATATATATATTCTCCGTACGTATTAAATAAAGTTATATTTAGCAAGGGGAAATTTGATACGTACATGCAACTAACCACAAATATACTCCAAACTTTTAAACTGTTACAAACCTAATCATTAGGTCAATCAAAAGTTTTAAACACATCACAGACTCATCACTTACCAGTTGAAAACAATCGGACGACCATGTGTAAATCTTTACTCAACCTAAACTCATTGCTTTTTCCTTTTCTTTTCTTTTTTTTTTTTTTTAAAAAAAAATTTATCAACGGCCAAGACAACAGATCATGTGCATCATCATTAATGTTCATTTACTTATTGCCATGCATGACTGAAGAAGAGCATTAAATTCAATTTTTTGTGTTTTTTTTTTTTTTCTTCTTTTGTGAGGAGACAATTTCATTGATAAGACTTTATTTTTTTCCCTAGCATTATTGCAAAGAGCAATCATGCACATTGGGTTTGCTAAATTAACTAAAAGGTTATTTTAGCTAGCTTTATAGAATTTTTTATTTTTTATTTTTATTTTAAAAAAAAAAAACACTCAATCCAGCTGGTCTCTTTGACTAAATATTTGATTGGTTGCTGATCACGGTAGCTCAATAATACACTAATTAAATTAATAAAAAATTAATCCAAATTTCTCTTTTCTTTGAGGATAATGAAAATAAAAAAATATATATATATTTTTTAACTAAAAAAGTAGAGGCAACTATACTTGGCCAAATGTAAGTACTTAAACAAGAAAAGAGAAAGAAATTAAGTATTTTTCAACTAAATATTTGTTAAACAAAAATGTGAATGCTTAGAAGTTGGTAGGAGTAATGTTACAAGTCCTTCTTATGTTATTTTTTTGTCTCTTCAAGAATGATGTGGCTTTTAAATCACTATTAGACTTTTAATTAATTATTATAAAATTTTAATTAAATAATAATTTTAAGAGTCACATTATTATTAAAAAAAAAAAAAAAAAAAAAAAAAGGTTATAGAACTACTCGGTTGGCAGAGGTTTTGGTTTTCACTTGCCAGCTTTAACACATTATTCTTGACATGTGGAGTTTAGAGAGTAAAAGCAGATTTAGGGTTTCCCCAGAGTGCAGCCACATTGAATGCCACGCGGTTTTGTGAGGCAGAAGAGGCAATGTCACAGCTGACTTTTGGCTTGCCCTCGAGTAAATGCTCTTGCTGTCACCTTTTGACTCCTTGGCTTACTTTTTGCTTCTTTTAGGTCAGCGTCGTCCCCCCCACCTCTTCCTAGCCTCATTTTCTATTTATGCAGACCAACAAACCTCGGCCTTGGACGCTTGTCTTAGCTTATCCGAGAAACAAGTAAACAAACTTCTGGAGAGGAAGAAGACCTTTTCTTGTTTATAGCATCTGAAGAAATTTACAAAGACTTTCAAAGAGAAGGAAACACAAGCTGAAATGGGCAGGCCTCCTTGTTGTGACAAAGAGGGGGTCAAGAAAGGACCATGGACTCCTGAAGAAGATATCTTATTAGTCTCTTTTGTTCAAGAACATGGCCCCGGGAATTGGAGGGCTGTTCCTACCAATACAGGTTATATTTCTTTCTTTTTTCTATTTTTGAGCAACATATTTCTTTTTTTTTTTCTTTTTTTTCTTTTTTCTTTTTTGCGATGGCTCTCTTGATATCTTTGCTGCAGTGAAGCGATTCGGGTGTATGAACAATAGTAATCATTTTTATTAATTTCTTCTATGTGGGATTTCAGGGTTGCTTAGATGTAGTAAGAGTTGCAGACTTAGATGGACTAACTATCTCAGGCCAGGGATCAAACGGGGTAACTTTACAGATCATGAGGAGAAGACGATAATCCACCTTCAAGCACTTTTGGGCAATAGGTAATTATTAATCTCTCCCCCAAAATCATGTTTTGCTATATTTACCATTTACATTTTGAAAACTTGTGTTAGTGTTAATTACTATGGAAGTCTTTTGAATTTTTTGAACTTAATCTGTGGGCACATGAATCGATTGTGGTGCAGATGGGCTGCCATAGCTTCATACCTCCCGCAAAGAACAGATAATGATATTAAAAACTATTGGAACACCCATTTGAAGAAGAAGCTGAAGAAGCTTCAAACAGGGGCAGAAGGGCATTCCAGAGATGGGTTTTCAGCTTCACAACCAATGGCCAGAGGCCAGTGGGAGAGAAGGCTCCAAACTGACATCCACATGGCGAAGCAAGCTCTTTGCGAGGCTCTCTCCCCTGAGAAACCAACCAGCTGCTTGTCCGATCAATTGACTCCCTCTAATGGGTCTAACACAACACCAGCTCAGTCCTCAACCTATGCATCAAGCACTGAAAACATAGCCCGATTGCTCAAAGGTTGGAAGAGAAATTCCCCAAAGCCAGCGACGACTCAAAATTCATTGAACAACATGAGTGGGGCTGATTCTGAATCCAGTGAGGGAACTCCAAGCAATAAGGCAAACGCCAATGGTCTCGAACTATCCGAGGCATTTGAATCTCTGTTCGGTTTTGAGTCTTTCGAGTCTTCATATTCTGATACATCAACCCTTTCCCAAGATGAAAGCAAGCCGGATTCTAGCGCCCTAATGCCCTTGTCTTTGCTTGAGAAGTGGCTGTTTGATGAAGGTGCTGGGGAAAGAATTCCTTGGTGATATCACATTAGATGACCATGCTAGTATTTTTCTAAGATGGAATTCTTGTGTTTTGGGCTATGGGGGTTTCTTTTTTGTTCTAGGTATTGAACTACTTGAATTTCACAATTGCCTTGGCAGAAGGTAGTCTGTTTCCCACTCCTGTGCTAGAACGAAAGTGTAAATTAATTTCGAATTATTGTGTTAAATTAATGTCTTCATCGAGAATAAATCTCTAGTCTTGTATCGGTTCCCAATGAAATGGTTTATATGAGCAATCTAATTAGGATATCGAGAGATCATTACTATTGTAATAATTAGGAGGTGCAGCAGATTGGACTTTCTATCCATGTCATGCTTCTTTTTATGAAGATTTGATCAGTATTATATGTGGACATGAGTCTTTCTTCCTTGGATGCAGTAAAATAATATAATAATAAAAGAAATAAAATTTTGACTTGTGCAAGCCAAAGAGTAAGAAAGTGAGCTACTATGCAGCTCTTGCTTAAGTGTAATCGTTTATTGAAGTAGATATCACATTAGTAATGCCTGACCGAGACTTCTGAATGAAGTTAATGAAAAAGAAATATCCAGCTACTTGGGGGAGACTTTTATAGCTTTCCTTAAATATAACATTATTTCAGCAGAGAAGAAATTATAGTTGCTAGTTAAATTGGTTTTTTGTTCAATTTTTGGCTGGACAAGTTAATTAAAGATGGAACCCATTAAACAAATTGATAATTGATTGATGATTTCAATAGAAAGAAATCAATTATCATTACTTAGATCACAGGATACTCTTGGCATTCTTGAGTCTCTCTCTCTCTCTCTCTCTCTCTCTCTCTATAAATTGTTTACCAATTGTAAGAGAGTGAGAAGCTCTATAGCCAGAAATTGCCTTGGAAATGTGCAGATTGGCCTTAACTGCACATGTGAAAGTTTTTGATACTCACTTGTTTTTGCAAGCTGTAGGAGTTTTATTTTGTCCAAGCAACTAGTCCACACTGTAAAGGCATTGGAAGAAACATAAGCCCCACATGAATACCAGCACCAAATGGAAATTAAATATTAAAATGGAAAAAAGAAGAAGAAGAAGAAGAAGAAGCAACCCTTTCACCAGCTGTTGTATTGAAAGGTCTAATAAATACTTGCCCCCTCTGCTTGTATCATAAGTTAATGGCATAAAGGGTCTAACCAAAATAGCCTACCAAAGAGATGGAAAAAGTCAAGATCCCGCTTTGAAACGAACCTTACTTTGTAGACATCATTTAGTGCAATTACATGTTGAAGACAGCGAAGTTATGGGTGTGAAGCTGTCCTGGTTCAGAGGTGCACGAAAGCAAATTTTTCCTCTTTCGTTTTTTTTTCCTTTCAATAAGAGAACCATCTAATAATTTTGCACTGATTCTACAACTTCTCTGTATATCAACCTGCAACACTGCATAACTCAAAAGAAAAGCCACATCAATCCCATTTAACACTATACAGATGAACTATATAAAATCCTTGGGTTCGTCTGTGCTTTTTTCCTAATTGATTGAATTCTGGGTTATGTTATTGCAACTCCTGCCAACAGTGATTAAACCCATGTGCCCCTCAGACATGAGCTAGCTTGTGACAGCCCTTCAGGCAGCATGTGGACATACTATGCATACATACGTATACTGTATACATACACTGATACACAAGATACAAACAACTGAGGCATGGAATTTTTCTTCCACAGCCGCGAAAAGGGGAAGACGTACGTGCGAGACCAAAAATATATTGACCAAACTTTTTTCACGTAACAAAAAGAAAATACACAACATTTCCGCCATTAATTTGGTGCTAGCTCCATGACAACGTAATTAATTGTAACCCAGAAAACGGTTCGGGAATTGCCTTCTTCGATCTGCCCGTACGTAGGAAAATGACAATTCTGACTTGTTGAAGAGAGAAAGACCATTTCAGATGACGCAAAGTCAATATTGAAGTTATTAACATCTAACAATCGAAGTAAATATATATATATATGTTGACTTCAACTTGTTTGAATTTGAAGTTATCTTGTCATAATCCCAAAGTCAGCCCCCCCCCAAACTTCTAGAATACAGGCGGCTTGACCTGGAAATTAATGAGTGTTGTTGAGGTATTTCTTTGGTACAAAATAAGGATATGCTTCTCAGATTCTTACCATGTTAATTTCTTGGAAAAAAATATATTTAGCCCTATGAATTATAATCACATCCTTATTTACGCTTTCAAATTTTAGAAAGTGATATGATCAAGGCCCTCATCTTATCACTGCATATCAAATTATACAGTACTTAATTTACACTTTTCTCTCAAAATACCTTTAAAAATATTAAAAAATTATCAATTCAAAAAAAGAAAGAGAAGAAAACAACTGACAAGATCACAAAGGGTGGCCCTTTTTCATATTAGCCCCTTAAATTTTATTTTATTTTTTCAAACCATTAATGTTTTTTTTAATAATTTCAATGGTGATTTGAAAAGAAAAATACAAAAGTGTCTAATTTAATGTGCATCGGTGTGGTTTTCACTTCTTCAAATAAGAATATGACTCATGGGTTGGGGCTGGTCTTTTACCCGCGAACCCTCTTGGCCCATGAGCCCAATAAAATATGAGCATGGTTGATGTAAATCTTATAGGCTTTTCTTGATGAAACTTTAGCTTAAAATCTCGATTCAATTTAAGACGGCCTCTAGTGAGATCGTGCCATATGGATTGAGAGCAACACACAAAAGTTAAGCACCTATTTCCTCAAAATATTCATACAATAAGTTATGAAAAAGTTTTTTAAAAAGTGTTTTCTGGTTTTTTTTTTTTTTTTAAATGTTATTGAAAAATTTGTCTTTTTGTCTCTAAAAACATAAAACAATTGGAGAATATGTTACCAAACACGGCCCAATTCTCTCATCCAACATCACAGGCCTTTTTTACGTCTTCCAAGTAAATCGGCTACGACTACGAGTGTCACCTTTAAGAATTTACCCATTGATGGTCATTTTAGGACCCAAAAAAAAAAAACCCATGACCTTCTAGTGCAGACTGCAAATTAATTAAGTCCAAGTTCCAACAAGAGGCGTACGTACGTGCCTCCATGTAGATCTACTTCAAAAGCTGTAATTCGAAATATGTGAATTAATCATGTTTACACATGATGTCATGGATATTTGGAGACCGGACCCAATAGCCAATACCATGATGAAATGTTATTGGGATTTCATTGTTCTGATTTATTCTCTTAGGCTAGGCAGTGGGATGCTGCCTTGGGGACGTTCCTCTTATTTTCTCCCGACTCTAAGAGCATATTCTATTGAGTTTTGGTGGAAAGAATTAATGCTATAGCGCCTGTAGATTGCAGCTGCCTAAAGGCTAAAACTATTCTTTTCTCCATCCACGTCTATTAGTCCTACTTGTTTATTCTTCCCAAGAAAATGATCATGCAAATAAAGAAATTCCTCCCAGCTTTCTTGTGCAACCCAAAGGCCAAAGTTGCTTAAAAAGGAGGGCGACTATTTTGAAGCATCGATGATCTCTAGCATATCTATGACTTTACATATAGATGGTCACCATCCACGTGGTGTTGTTAATATGTCCATATTCACTTGATTAGAAACATGAGTTTCTAACGTTGAATGTGTCAACACCTGGCTCCACCTCCACGCCCACTTCACTTGGCCCGTCCGGCCACCGGGCCCACCCGGAAGATGTGCTTATCGCCCTCACTGTTGCTCTGTTCCTTTGAGTGGTTGTAGAGGAGAAGAGCTCTTTTGCATGTCGCCGGAGCATGCAAAAGAGCTCGTACCGTTAGATTATTGGTACTAAGGGAGAGGCGTGTGACGTTGCTAATTTTTAGCCTTTAAATTTATTTATTTTGCCACGTGTCTAAAATCTGACAGTAAATGATACCTGAACAGGATAGAGCCTGGATATGATAAGGCCAAAAACAAAAGATAATAGATTTCCAATTGAAGAGGTATATATATATATGAATTCCATCATACTTAGTAGTTAATACATAGAACTAATTAAATATCTCTTCACTTCCAATTATGAAAGTTTAATCAGCTCCCCAGTTCATATAAATATATAGCTTCTTAATTAGCATACTAATTAAGGATAAGCACCAAGAGACTACAATTGATTAGTGCTCATGGATAAGAATTCTATGAAATTTTGTGTCAAAATTGTAAAGAGTTCAAATAGAGAATGAAATAAGAGTGAGGATTCCAAGGTGCTGGAGCGGGTGACGCGCCCAGCTAGAACAGAACCCGCATCCCCTCTCTCATTCCCTGCCCAAATCCAGAGCTCATTTAGCGCATAGGTTGAACCTCTGGATCGGAGTACTATTATAGCGTTTTCTATCCTTAAATTTGTAAATTGCAGAAGAAGCATGAGGGAAACTTGTGAAAAATGGGGATTCGGTTCTATCCTTTGGTAAAGCAATATACAGTGCAATACTTACCCCCAAATAAGAATGGAAAGAGAAAGGTGAAAGCTAATTAAATAAATATAAACTTGCCCTCTTTAGATCCATTGGATCCTTTTCTTTTCTAAGTCACTTTAAACTTGTTCTGGATGGGAGGGGAGGAAAAGGATGCCATGCCAACGTCAGTGATGTATACAGAGATTATATATATTGGAGAATCTCTAGTTTTGAGGTCCAATGAGGCTTGATTGATAGACAGAAAAGTGAATGGATGTGGCTGCATTGTTTTTATAATTCTATGCAACTCTTTAAAGCGTTTAACTACCAATATATATGATTGAGTCATTTCTCATAATCTATCATTAACACCATATTCAAATTTCACGACCAAATCAGTGAGAGATTAGGTGGTCCCTTAGGTCATCAAGGATTATTGATCTTGATACTCTGATTCTCCATTTCATATAACATCTAGCTATAACAAGGGAGCACCCTCAATGTACTAATCATCGCTTCCCCGTTAAGTACTCAAATTTAACTTGTAGTCCTACTGTATAATTCGATCTCTAATTGCAAGTACTGTGCAATTGTTATATATTGAGAAATGTTACACATTATTACGTACTTTTACTTTTTTCGACGTGACTTTTAATTGAATTAAAATTTAGTAGTGTGATTCGTACCAAATATAATGGTGATTGCATTATTCATTGTTATTTGTGACAAAGAAAACTCGTGTGACATTTTTGAAGAGAGAGAATGTTTGGACGAACTGTGTTAATTATATAATTAACCCACTAGAGATCCACATATATATTTTGTGGTCCAAGCTAAAGTGCTAAATATTTGTATGAGGGGAGGGATAGGAGAAACTTGTAGGTCAAGTGGCATCAGTCAACACCCACTTTCCTTATTTAACTTGACATTTCCGTTTTAATCATTATTATTGATGGGTCGTTTTGATGAGAGACTAGTTTTAATTTGGTGATATTTAATTTCAGTTTCCATCACAATTATAAAAAGGGAATTAAATGCTTAGTAGTTTTATTGAAGGAGTCTAAGATGCTTTTGTCTAAGGACCCCAAAAAGCCATAATCATTAGGCCTTTTACTGTTGGCATCTCAAATGGGTTGGGTTGGTGAGAAGCAGACGATCTCATCTTTCTTTATCTTCGCATTAAGCAATCATGCTAAAGTCCCCGGCAACTCTAAAATCTATCCTGTCCTTTCAGTACTCATAGTTTCTTGATAATCTTCTCTCTCTCGATCTCTCAACCTCCACATAATATATTTCTACAGTGATCATCTCATTCTCAATTAATTTTGGTAATTTGACATCAACCATTCAACCCACAACCTCCCAGCTCTAGAGCAAACCCTTTACCAGTTCACCTGAATCCTAACCATTAAAGGCCACTGAAATTGGGAAAAGAAGCTGGTTTTTCTCTTTGAATTATTCTTTGCTGCAAGTAGATCAAAGAAGAGATTAAAGAATTACTGCCTAATTAACCAACGTCTGTGCAGGGGAAAAGTTGTTAATTTCTATTTTTCACACGTTCATGTGATTCTTTTATGCTAGTTGATAGCGTGGATATATATATATATATATATATAACATAAAAATTCGCAGTTCATTACACTAATTGTAAAAAGCATAAAGTACAAGACACATTAACCAGATGTGTAACCTAAATGTGAACAAGTGGGGCTTGTCTCCTAATATTCTTTGATCCTAGCTTTAATGGTTGTCTCCCTTATCTTGCTGATGAAGTGTTTTGCATTTGGAAAATGGGATCTCTCAATTTCAAATGAAATAGATAGTATCTATTTCATACTCATAATTTAAATTAGGTGATACATCTAATTTTGTATGTTAGAATAGTTTCCGAGTGGTGAATACCAAATTGACTTTTTTTTTTTCTGCAAGAAAATAAATATGTAAGCAAACAAGAGGTTACCGGTGTATGCATATATAAGTTAGATTCGTATTTAGGGATGCAAATTTAGCTCCAGAGTTCATAGTTTGAGCTGAGGACCAAAAGTCCTCTTTACCTGTTGGAGCTCCCCCTTTTATAGTTTCTTTTCCATAACCATTGAGGTGTTTGTTGCAATTTACTGATTTGTGGGGTTGTTGTTTCCAAGAACTTTCCTCAATATCAAGGATATTCGGAGAATCCTTATGGTTACAGTCCTAGTCATCAACAACCCTCATCTGTTTATTTTTTTATTTTTTTTATTGGAACACTGAATCGGTTTTAACTAATATACAGCATCACCTGTGCCCTCCATTCCGAAATGGAAAGCTTTAAAAATTTTTAGATGTGCTAACTTTGGTTCACATCATGTAGTTAGATGGGCTGCTTCTCACCATGTGTATGGAAGCATTCCCACTTGTTCCTTTTTTCTTTCTTTTGTACGTTTTAGGAGTGACAATGACCCTNTGAGGACCAAAAGTCCTCTTTACCTGTTGGAGCTCCCCCTTTTATAGTTTCTTTTCCATAACCATTGAGGTGTTTGTTGCAATTTACTGATTTGTGGGGTTGTTGTTTCCAAGAACTTTCCTCAATATCAAGGATATTCGGAGAATCCTTATGGTTACAGTCCTAGTCATCAACAACCCTCGTCTGTTTATTTTTTTTATTTTTTTATTGGAACACTGAATCGGTTTTAACTAATATACAGCATCACCTGTGCCCTCCATTCCGAAATGGAAAGCTTTAAAAAATTTTAGATGTGCTAACTTTGGTTCACATCATGTAGCTAGATGGGCTGCTTCTCACCATGTGTATGGAAGCATTCTCACTTGTTCCTTTTTTCTTTTTTTTGTACGTTTTAGGAGTGACAATGACCCTCCAATGTAATTTCACTTTCCTTTTTTCCCTATTTTGAATAGAAAAAGAAGGATATTCGGAGAATCCCAAGGTTAAATAACATCTTGATTTGTTGTCGTTGGAGTTGATACTCTATCTTGCAAGGCGTTGTGAAACCGGGTTATTGGACTCGTTATTTGGCCTTATAAAATATGTAATAATGTCAATGGATTGGGTTATTTTATTGGCCCAATTCCCAACATTATATATGAAGTCAATGTTAACAAATTTATTAAAAAAATTTAATTATGTAGAATCATGTGCACTATTGATACACCAACTTTAGATCTTAACAATGAAATGGATAGTATTTGAAATGGAGAGGATCCTCATTATTGTATTGGATTTCCTATGTATGTTCCAATGATTTTTGTGTTAGAAAGATTGACATCTTAGGAAATATTTTAGTAAGATAATAATAAATACAACACCTTGGGGGCACCATTCATCCAAAAAATTTAAAATTATAAGTTTAAACTAAACTATATTATATTAATCATTCACACTTGCAATATCTTTTTTTAATGTAAAACTCAACTTTGTTGTACTTAGACGTGTATACTAAATAATCTTTTTCTTACACGTGAGTAGTTGAGTTGGCTCGGTAGCATAGGCAAGTGAGGCCCCCTTATACGTACTAAACTTAACAAGAAGGTGAAAGGCCTTGAAAAAGTAAAATAAAATGAGAAGATGCCACCTAGCATGCTATGAGGGCCTAGAAAAGAAAAGAAAAGAAAGAAGGAATACTACTCTAATGTACGAGCAATGATTTCCTTACAACTGGCGTGAGTGACAGTTTTTTTTAATATAAAAAATATTATATATTTATTTTTTAATATTATTTCATAATAAAAAATTTTGGCGAGAGTGACTATTCACTCACGCCAGTTATAAGGAAATCATCACTCCTAATGTATATGATCGATTTTCTCACCCTAACTATTTTAAACTTAATTGACGTTTACCTAAAACTTTGATTTTTCACCTCTTTATATAAGTNTATGAGGGCCTAGAAAAGAAAAGAAAAGAAAGAAGGAATACTACTCTAATGTACGAGCAATGATTTCCTTACAACTGGCGTGAGTGACAGTTTTTTTTAATATAAAAAATATTATATATTTATTTTTTAATATTATTTCATAATAAAAAATTTTGGCGTGAGTGACTGTTCACTCACGCCAGTTATAAGGAAATCATCACTCCTAATGTATATGATCGATTTTCTCACCATAACTATTTTAAACTTAATTGACGTTGACCTAAAACTTTGATTTTTCACCTCTTTATATAAGTATATCATACCACGACTTTCATAGAAAAAGAGGCATGTAGTTCTTAAGTTGTTTTGGAAAGGTTTATTCTTGTTATTGAGCATTTGAGCCTAAACAAATCAAAATCATCTCATAGTCTCATGAATCAACTCATAAATCATCAAAATCAGCCATTAGAGTTATGATTTGAAGCTGACATAATTCATTCATGAAAGTGGTCCATATAGAAGAATGCTTGAGGTTATGAAGCCATTGCAGTAGGAAGTGGACATGTTATTTATTGGGATTAGGAGATAGGGTCTTTAGGTCTACAAATTAAAGGTTATGCAATAAAACAAATTGTAACATAAGAGTCTTTTATAGTAGACACTTCTGAAGTTTGCTGACTCATCAAATGATTTTACTTTTGTAACTTTAAAAAAGCTTCCACTTGGTTAGTAAATCTTTGTGTTGATTTATTTTCTACTTATTTTGATTGCAACGGTATTATTTGTGAGGACCGATTTGATAATTGATTGTTTGGTTAATTAGGATTTTTTTTTTAACTTGTCCACACAAAAGAAAGAGGATGGAGGATTCGAACTAGTGACCTCTATTTCATAAGGCTTAGTTCACAACCGATTGAGCTACCCATTATTGAGACGTTAATTAGGATATTTTATAATTAGGTCTAAATCATATTTCCCAATTACAAATGTATTCAACGAAATGAAGCCCACCACATGATTCCAATTCAGCTTTTACATTGTGTTATTTTTTTGGGAGGTTTTTCTTTGAGTTATTACTGCAATACAAATGACAATTATATATATATATATATTCAAAATCAAATCGCTTTAAAAAAAAAAAAAAAAAAAACCTATTAAAAATCAAATATAAACTTAAGCAATTATGTTATGTCATTAATGGTTTATCATGTCATTTCTTATCGTTATCAATTCGTACAGCCCCAGTAAGACTTCAATCATAACAAAAGCAGCATATTCTCAAAATATTGCTAACTATTTAAATAATATTATTTTATTATCATAGTCAAATCATCCAAATCTCATGTCAACTGAATAACTACAGCTACAACTAAAGGAGCATATCACATCATTTATTTCCATGAGCTACAAACTAGTCATTATTGTTATTATAATTTTTTTTTTAAAAAAAAAATCACCTCATAATATTAACCTTAATCAATTAATATCACATCAACACCATAATGTTAATCAAATAACCCTAGACAGTAACACTCCAATAAAATTATAAATTATCCTTTAAAGTTTGTAACCCTATGCAAGCCACATGTTTGCTTCAATTTCATCAATTTCATAGTAAATTTTTCATCTCTTTTTTTTTTTTTTTTACATATCCGCATAAAATAAAAGAAAAATAAGAAGATTCAAATTATTGATATTTGCTTCATAAAATGTGATTTCCAATTAATTAAACTATTACTTGATGACAAATTTTCCAATATTTAAGTACATAAAAAACCTATAGTAGGAGATATATGCTTGATTATGATTACAACCAACCAATAACTCGTGGACCAGAAGAAAGTATCTTTAGGTGACTTTTGGAAGTCCAATAGACCACTACGATATGAAATGAATCAGTCTAAATCTTAAACCAGTAGCGTGACTAATTTATCACTTGGGAATAAATGTCACAAGAAAAACAAGGCATACTCTTATTTAAACTTCCTTATGAGCTAGCTAGCTAGGACTTGACTGTTGACTAAGTTCTTCAAAAACCTTTTTTTTTTTTTTTCTTTTCTAAATTGGAAATAAATGAGAGAATAAACAGAAACATAATGCTAAGACACTACGACTCTGACTCTAACCCATGACGTAGTGATTACTCTAATACCCAATCATAACAAACCTTAAGTAGAACTAGGGACAGGTTGATAAATTTTGAGTAGCAGTACCGCTTTAGGATGCAAAATTACTAATCAAGTTTTTATATTCAAGTTATTCTAAAATCTTTTTTTCAATTGATAATATAGCTAATTTACGTATTCTTTCTTACAACGTTAATTGTCTATTTTAGGAATCTTATTTCATTGGACACCTTAGGCTGTCACTTAAGAGTTGGTCATAAGTAGAACTCACATTTAAAAAATTATATAGATATAATTAAAATTGCACTTAACACAATTGTGGGACACCTGAGATAAGAAAAACCCTCGGAAGAAAAATTTCTATGCGTAGAAGCAGTTAATTGAAAAACCACTGCTGTAATATAGATGGTAAGAGAACCATCAAATTAGCTGCTTTTCGTGTAGTTCCATTCTCGTTGATAGCTTCCAATATTTCCCAGAAATGCACGAGCAACAGAGTTTCATGCAATCTCAGTGTACTGATCGATGACGGCCCGCGGGATCATCTGCAAAATTAACTTCATCTAGAAATTAACCATCGATGAGCAATTTTCTTCGATTGCAATTGGTGAAAAGATGATATGGCAAAAAAGAAGACCCTTTTTTTCTTAGATGGAGCTTGGTTTGAGGGGAACCGCCTCTCGGTTGAAGGGAGTGTGAGTGATCGAGCTGTGGCCATCGATGTAGTAAATTAACATGGTGTTTCATATTTATCTTCATCCAACATTTTTAGCTCTCTGGAATATGTATAATATAATGAGATCGTGTTCAGGATGAAGTGATCAGCAAGCGTCTATAGATCCTACTCTAGGCCTACCCTCTATATATATTCGTAGGGTTTAGGCCAAAGGTTCTTAATATGATCAACAGGGTAGCTAGCCAGTTGCACGATTTTCTTCTTCTTCTTCTTCTTATTTTTTGTTGATATTTTGAGTTCATTTGACAAAACAGCAACGCAAAGAAGTGTCCATGACATTGAATTAATTTATCTCTTACATGTGAAAGAAATGCAGGGTAATGGTTAGGCAAGCTTAGCAATCATACTCACGTTTTCAGGTCAAGCTAAACCCAATGCGCCCCACAAAACCTGCCCTTTAGCATCACTTGGGGGGCCACACCACATTTTAGGTTTAAAAGCCTCTTAGCTGGTCATTCTAAAACAAACCAAGCACTGTTTTGGGGGAAAGTAAAGCTTTTTCTTCATTTTTAGGGTTTGGCTTATCTGTGTGGGAATCATTCTTATTCTACACCAATGAGTACGGTCCAAGGTGGTTGCACAATCAATTTACGACTCACCATTTTCTCGTTTATTTTAAAATTATGTACCCAAGTAAAAACTCAATTTCTCCCAAGGAAAACAACAGTAACTAATGGCGGCGTAAAATCACAGTTTAGCTTTCAAAAAATTGCGATTTTAAAACCCATAATTTGAAAATACAATTATTTAAAATACAGTTAAACGTTTAGTTAAACACAATTTGACCATTAAAATTACAGTTTAGCTTATAAAATAGTCCGTTTTTAACTTATCTGCGATTCGAAGACACAATTTTTTAAAAAACTAACTCCAAAACAATACACTTTCTGCGATTTAGTTCAAAACCGCACTTTTAACTGACAAGTGGCACTCACAAACGCACTAATTGTAACAAAGGTCAATTAAGTCCACAAAAGAGATTTACAAGCTATATATACATGGGCAGGGTTAGGACTTGGGCAAAACCACCACCACCAAGTAAGCTCTTTCTTTTCTCTCTCTCTCTCTCTCTCTCTCTGCATTCATCTAAATCTGGGTGATCGGTAAAGCAGTCAAAGAGTTTGATCATATTTTCAGAGTACGTAGTTTGCAGAAGAAGGCAGAGAAGAATATATAGAAGGATCTTGCAAAATGAGGAAGTGCCAAGTAGTGGTGAGAAGAGAAGAACCTTCAAGAAGTTCGGTTAGGACGGTGAAATATAGGGAGTGCCAAAAGAATCATGCAGCCGGCATTGGAGGTTACGCGGTTGATGGCTGCAGGGAATTCATGGCTAGTGGGGCGGAGGGCACAAGCGATGCACTCAATTGTGCCGCCTGCGGCTGCCACCGGAACTTCCACAGAAAGCAGGTGGAGACCACCGATCAAGGAGGGTACGACCGTACTTCATCTTCTTCATCTGGGACATAAAAAAAAAAATACTACTATATATTATCTAAAAATGGATTTTCATGTAATATTGGATTGATGTGTATTTTCCTTTCTGGGTTTGTGATTGTTCTTCAAGCTTTTATGGTTGTTGTAGATCAAGACTACGCCTCCTGTACTAGAGTTTTGTATTAATTATGGGAAAAAAAGAAAAAAAAAGAAAAAAAAAAAGACTTTTTGGCTTGATTATATACATATGATGAGCAGCCTGGTTGTAGGCCGAGGAAGCCAATATATCCTGGTGTTGGATATGCCATGATAGCAGATTTGTAAGAACTCCTAAATTTGAGAATTTCCATTTCCTTTCCATGTAGAAATCTTTCTTCTTTGCTTTTCTTTTTTTCTTACTTTAGAAGAAGTAGAACTTAAATGGATGAATTATACACACTGATTTGATTAAGTAATCATCTTTAATTTTGGGAAAAAATGAAGGCATGGAATATATTCAAAATGAAGTAGTCTAATCTTCGCACAAAAAGGCCCACAAATCTAATCATGCTGGTTGTTATAATGGAGAGTGATGTTTAGCAATGTACTTAAAAGGCGATTAAAGCTTAACATGGAAACCCACTTATACTGCAGGGATTTGTATCTGGCTCTTTTGGTAGGTAAATCCAATCGATTGGTCGAGAACCAACTCAACCCAAGATTTAACAAGTTGTATTGCGGTAGGTAAGCTTTATCAACTGCCAATATTGATTATAATTATTTGATTGATTCTGAATCTTTTCTAAAAGTCAGATTGCTATGGTTATTTGAAACCCTAGAACACATTTACTTGTACTGCACTGCCTAGATAGCTAGATAGCATGAGAGATGAGACAGCACCATGTGTAGAAGTGGGCTGACAAAGAAAAAAACTTTTCATTACATTTTTATACATGATAGGCAACACGTCAGAGAAGCTTCAGTAATACCTGGAATTTCATTTATAATTATACTTTGATGTGTTTGAATTGATAACAAAAATTGCTCTCATAATAAATCTGCCTCATTTGATTACTAGAAGTTGGTTTGTTGAAAAGAATTGAAGTTCTGGCTTCTATCCACGGAGGAGAGGGAGAAGAAAATCATAGCTAATTGGTAATTACAAATTATTTGTACCCATCATGTACATGTAGAATTGAAAAGACCCTTATCATCCAATTTCCAATAAACAATTATGGGCATGCACTTATAGCTTCTCCAAACTTACACTCATTTGGTACTTATACCTCAAAGGAGTATAAAAATTGACATTCGACTTCTTCCAACTATCCTTTGTTACAATTAATACTTTCTATTAGCATTTTTCGCCAAATTGGTAGGAAATTTTGTCACGTAACCAACTAGTGACTTTTTTGGACAGAACATTTTCAAAATGGTTTTTGCTAAAGTTTATTTGAAGTTTTGGAAAAAAAGCATTTAGCCCCCTCAAACTTTCACCATGTTGACACTTATACTTGCATCCATGTAATACTTATACCTCCAAATAATCAAATATTATTAAAAAGGAAAATGTTAGGTGTTCTCTCTAATGTTCTCCCAATTGTGATGTAGCTTTTAAAATCACCGTCGGATTTGAAATTATCATTATTGACTTTTTTTTTATTGGTGATCTTAAAAACCGCATCACAGTTAGAAAAACACCAGTAGAACACTAGAAGAACAACTAACATTTTCCTATTAAAAATAAGAGAATTGATTTAAAAAGATCAACCAAACATGCCATATATTTATGGAAAAATTGCTAACTTAGCCTTTTGGGGTTTGAACCTTTAACAAATTGCTTCCTAGCTAGCTAGGGTCCAATCTACCCAAACCATCACAAGGTAGCCAATGGGAGTGGCCTTGAGGGTAGTTCGCACATCGAAGGCCAACTCCTTTTCTCTCTCTCTCTCTCTCTCTCTCTCTCTCTTTCTTTCTTTCTTTCTTTTTTTTTTAAGGAAATTCGTAATTTCATAAATATTTTGTAAAAAAATAGTCATAATTTATGCGTATGGAGTTATTTGCCCATCGGGGTACTACAATGTGTGATTTGTCACTTTCTAGACCCTAAGAAGCTATTTGTCAGAGGATCAAACCCTAGAAACTAATTTAAAATTTTTCCCCATATTCTCATGTTTCACAGGGCAACTGATTCAAGCACGAGCACACAAGCACTTATCTGTAGGTATAAGTGTCAAAAGGAATATAAAGTTTTTTTTTTTTTTATAGGGGGGGTGGCGCGGATTTTTTTAGATATATATTTTTTCTTAAGTTCAATCCAATTTGATGAAAAATGCTAACATATAGTATTAACCATAACGGAGTGGTATCGGAAAGAGATTCAGTGTATATATAACTGACAATTAAGGGTATAATTTTGTAGTGGAGAAGTGTATTTTTCCTAAAAATTATACAATATTTTTAATTATATGGTTGGGAAAAGTGAAGCCAGTAATGGTTAGCGAATTCAAAGTATGAAAACCATGCATATAATGTATATAGTAGTCCTTTTCCAATATGTTTGAATCAAGTAATTAAGTTAGGTGTTGCATTGAGCTTAATTCTTCGCCGGAGTTGGTCGGCCATAGACAACCCCCGTAGAGCAGGACTGACGTCTGTTAATTGGTAGGGTATATGTGGGGGGGCATCGATATCATGCACTTCTTTTTTAAGACCAAATCTCTAGAGTCTAGACCCACTGGCTTTCCCTCACTTAGTCCGGATCGAAGAAGGCTAGCTACACCGAATCAAAAGTTTGCATTCTTGTCTCTAGCTACCTATATATGTACTTATCTCTACTGCAAACCTGTGTTTTGGGTTAGGGTTAGAGAATTAGAGACTATATATACTTATTTCTTTTCATGTTTATTATTGCAAATATTGTGTTTTGGGTTTTAGGGTTAGAGTTAATTTTTTGAGTTGATTCCTCTTCTCGCCGGAAGATATATAGCTGCAGATTCCTTCGCTTTCGGCCATTTCTCCTGACATTTTTTTTTTAACTCTTAGGCTTTTTATGGTCGTTTCTGTCATCTCATTTAATTCATGATTACTGACCAGAAAACAAATATATAAAAAGACACTCTCTTTACACACTAATCAAACCTATTGTGGGACATAGAATGCATTATATGTATATATAGAGAGAATAGGAGCTACTAGCACTTTGCAGAGGTACTGACAAGCATCTAGTTTTTGGTCATCAAAAAAAGATAATAAACATTCAAAAAAAAGTTGAAGCTACTCAACTTTTTATTCACCTTTGCCCAGAAAAAACCAACACAAGAATACCAAGTGATAAGATAGTTTCCATGTGAGGTGTTGTAAGCAAAAGTGATCACGAGTTAGGCCTTTGAGTATGGAGGGGAACAAACCTTCAGGTATACGTTGTATTCAATTGGGTGGGTGTCAATTCTGAGAAATTCAAAAAATTCACAACTCCATGCATATACATATAATCTTAGGGTATGACTGAAAGCGTCTAAATAAGCAAAGGGGATTATACTGCACTATGGGGTAAATGATTTGACCAGGGGCTATAAATTCTTTCCAAATGTTACCTTTTTTGGGAATGTTATGTGACATCTACTTCTCTTAATAGGTGATTTGAGAAAATGCACTTTGGCCCTCCGAACTAGGACCATTTTTTCACTTACACCTACCGAACTTCAAAAAGTAGCATTTAGGTACTTTAAATTACCACAATGTTAGCAATTACTTACGTCAAAATAAATGGAAAAATGGTCACATACGTCACACAAAATTATCAAAAAGAAGCATTTTGTATTATGAGGGTTGTTCAATCCCTATAGCCCCGCTGCCGGGGTGTTTATTAATTTTGGAGGTGGTTCAACCACACCCCTTCACATAGTGTGTGGCTACCAATCTCTTCTTCAATTTCTCTCCACCCACATGTGGATGGTAAAACCACTTCAGTTTTGGTAAGAAGGATTATTACTATTGAAATGTGAATTAATCATCTAGTAATTAAATTTAGGTGAAAATATATTTTACCCCTTGAACTATCTACCCATTTGCACTTTGACCTCCAATGTTTAAAATGTGACACTTGACCCCCCTAAACTTCTAAGTTGTTACCATTCAACCATTTTTTTCCCAAAATGCCCCCATCCCAAGTTTAAAAAAAAAAAATCCTGGCCCTTGAATCTCATATCTCATCTAAGGGTATACAAGACGCCATGTATCCCGTTAATTAAAATATAATATTTTATTATTTAAATTCTTTAAAAAAAATATAAGGCAAAATAATAATACTTAAAAAAAAGTACGTAGCGGGTGGCCAGCCACCCCAGCTGAGACATAGGGGTGGCTTCAACCACCCCCAAGGGCCAGTTGGGGGTGGTTCGTCGGGGTGGCCGAAGCCACCCCCACGTCTCAACTGGGATGGCTGGCCACCCCCTACTTTTTTAAAGTTTATTTATTTATTTTTTGCTTTATATTTTTTAAAAAAATTTAAATAATAAAATATTATATTTTAATTAATGAGACACGTGGCGCCTTGTAGACCCTTAGATGAGATATGAGATTCAAGGGTCAGGATTTTTTTTTTTTTTTACTTGGGATAGGGGCATTTTGGGGGAAAAAAAAGTCAGAATGGTCGAATTGCAACAATTTAGAAGTTTGGGGGGTCAAATGTCACATTATAAACATTGGAGGTCAAAGTGCAAATAGATGGATAGTTCAGGAGGGTAAAATGTATTTTCCCCTTAAATTTAACTATGTGTAACAATGTCCCTTAACTACAAGTTATGGTAGAGGCAAAGCTTTGTTATGCTTGCTTAGAATTTGACAAACCAGGCTCTAATGGAAAATTGCGGTTGATCATGACAACATTAGCAAACCAAAAACAAAATAAATAAATAAGGATAAAGTCCACATTTCCCCCTCAAACTACCACCCAATTGACAATGTCCCCTCAAAACTTTCAATTGTGACAATGTCCCCCTCAAACTACCAAAACATTGTCAATATCCCCCTAAGGTTAGCAAAAAGATAAAAATGCCCCTATTTATTTCTCAATAAGACAAAAATACCTCTATAAAATTTATAAAAAAATAAATTATTTAAAAAAAAAAAGGAAAAATTTATAATTTAAAAAGAACGATTTTTTTTTTAAAAAAAAAATATATTTTTGTTAAACGAATTTTTTTTAGAAAACGAAAATTTTTATTCTCTTACAAGAAAATTGTTAATTTTTTTAAAACAGAAATTTTTATTTAAAAAAGTTATGAAACCAAAAAAAAAAAAAAAAATCAATTTTTATATAAAAAAAAAATTGAAAATATTTTTTCTTATACAAATGATTTTTTTTTTTTTTAATTTTCCACCCTTTGGATTTTTTTTTTTTTTTTTAGTTTTATGTTTTTTTCTAGAAGTTTTAGTGTATATATATATTATTTTACTAAGGGTAGTTTCGTCATTGGGAGGAATATTGACAATTTTTGATAGTTTGGAGGGTACATTGTCACAATTAAAAGTTTGGGGGGGGGGACATTGTCAATTTGGTGGTACTTTGAGGGGGGTATGTGGACTTTCCCTAATAAATAAATAAAACACCTTAATACTTAACTTGACTGTTTCTTTCTTTCTTATTCTTTTCATAATATTTTGTTGTGGTCAGGGCAGCCCAACTCTATGCGATTAGGGTCTCTTAATAGTTGCCCAACCTGCCTAATCTGCCCCTAGGTGCGTTTTATTTGACCATTTATATATTTAACCCTGAACCTATTTCTACACTCAATTTTTTTTTTAAAACAATTTTTTTTTTCTTTTTTACATTTTCACACAAGAGGGGGAATGGAGATTCGAACTAGTGACCTCCGTTTCATTAGGCGTAATTCCAGTCGATTGAACTACCTCTTTGAGACTTTTTTTAAAACAATTTATATAAATGTAATTATCAATTTTTTTTGACCAGCCCATTTGTTAAAACGCATAGAATTAAATTGTTACCTGAGAATGAACTTGATTAATTAGAAGCCCCAAACCAGCTTGGGCGCGCAGCATGTGATGGAAATAAAAGGCCGTATTAATTGTTTCTACTTTGGACTAGACCAATGGGCTCTTTCTTTTTCGTTGTCTCGTGGGATAATAAAGTCCATATCTTGATTGGGCGTGGGAATGGGAATGNCTAAAATGCTTAAAACTGTGTCGTGGGGAAAGCTTGAAAAAGACCCTTCTTTTTTTTTTCTTCTAAATTTCCAATGTAGTCCCAAACAGATTGTAAAACCACTATGAGCATCGCAGTTGAAGTAGCGTGGTGGTGCCAAGAATAGCGTTGGAGGTGGTACAACTGTGGTTGGCTTTGCATTGGCGGATTGGGAATGTTGTTGGCCATCATGCATTCCCATGTAGGGCTTTATGAAGAACAAATACAAGGAAAAAGGAATAACTCGCATCTTTACATGCAATTTGAAGGGATGCTTTCGTGATTGTGAAAATCACTTTCTTTTCTTTCTTTCTTTTTGTGAATTTGCTAGTGTAGGTGATTATGCAAATAGAAGGGCATAAAAACGATGGAATAAGATAGAATTAACTAAGCACATCCCAAAGTTTATATTAAAAAGATGTAGTACTGAATTTGAAAGATAATGTGTAAGGGGTGGTGTAAGGCTGATAAGCTTGGAATTTCCAAGATGGAGACTCGATCTTAAGCATATGACCTGAAAAATAGTTGGACCACCGCATCACAAGTGCACTACTATACATGCATCTTTATTCTGCGAAATAATGCTGTGGTCCTTCTTTGACTTGCATTCATGTTTCTTTTCTTATGTTTTGCTTGCTGGAAGCTTCAATCTTTTGCTAAAGGTTCAAAGTTACATATATGAACATGTAAAGATTTGCAATAATATTATTTCCCAAGAAAGATGACATGTTTGAAATCCACCTATATATATATATATATTGCTGTCTTTTCTTCTTTATTTTTTTTTTTTTCATCCACTCAACAAAAAGTTAGGTTAAATATCCAAAAAGGTCCACATGGTAAGAAGAAATGCAGCCAAAAACATATTAAAAAGATTCCATTTGCACTTAGTTTTCAATGTAGGTCGTTGTATGGGAAATTATTTTGTCCTTAATCCTGAGTAGTAGAGTGTAAAAGTCTGTTGTAATGATAATAAAGCTAAAAATAGGAGATGTTTAGACAGGGGCTTTGGTGTTGAAATCAGCCCAAAAAAAGGATGGGTAGGCCTTCCTCATTTGTTGAAGCTTTGCCCCCAAAGTCCCTTTTGTGCTAGTTTGCCGACCTTTTGGATTAGGTTGAAGACAGCCCCCCCTCTGATCCCTGGTCCATAATTTGTGGGGAAAATCCCTATAATGACACAAAATAGGCAACCAATTACCCTCTCTCAGAATCCATTGTCAATAGACTAGCAGTACACTTTGTATCACTAACTTCTCCCCATCAAAGTAGACACTAATATAATTAACCTCATCTAAACTTGTTTCTTCCGCTCACTATCCGTCTCATCAGGGACGGAGCCATGAAGTTTTATAGGAGGGGACCAAAGCATTTTTTTTTTTTTTTTGGGTTATTAGGATTTTTTTTTTTTTTTTTTTTTTTTTTGCAATGTGTAATGAACTGGTACTTTTTCTTTTTTTTTTTTCTTCTTTTTCCAATCACTGGTACTTAAATATAATGAGGAATTGAGTTTAAAATTGTGTCATATTCTCCAATTAAATGTTTAAATTCTAACAAACAATATTCTCAATATTGAATAATCATAATATCCAAATTACAAGACCACTTAGATTAGGAATTGAGCTTAGAGTACAAACCTCAAAAAGTACAACCTGCATTGAGTTATTTTGCACCTCGTTGATTAACATCATATTCCCATATGTGATATGCAATCGAGGATCAAACTCCAATAAACTTTGTGCATTTTTTCTTTTGAAATAGTCAAGTATTGTATTTGACTTTTCCATCATTTACAAATAAATTTTCATGATCATTTTGAGTCCTTAGAAAATAAAGAAAAAATATGCGTAGGTTAAAAATAAACAAACTCACATGAATAACATAATTATCACATAGAGACTCTGAGTTAAGCATTGCACTTTAACCTTATAATTATTATTCTCTTCCTATTTCATTAATCTAGCAACTTATCTCCAATAATCAATATGATTCTGAAATGACATTAGAATCTAAACCCTATAGACATCAATTTCCATTGAACTCATGAAAGTCTAGGGTTAATTTATAATCCAATTAGCAATCCTAGTGTTCACATACCAAAAACCCTAATTTAATTCATACTATACAAATTAAGGTTTATATCCATACTATTAACAATAGTGAAATTGAAGCTTTCAACTCATTAATCTAACAACCCGGATCTTAAATCATTCATAGAAATCCACTACACACAAAAGCTCCAAATTAATTTTATGAATTTAATTTCTTGCTAAAATTCTCCCAAATTCGGACCTAATAAAAAATTATTCAAATCATTATGATTTTAAACTTAAAATTTAATGGGTAGAACAAAAACTCAAAAGAAACTAGAGATTTATCAATGGCATTAGTTATAAAAACCCATCAAAATAACAACAAAAAACACATAAATTTTTTTGAGGAGGGATCGGGACCTATCAATTTATTTTGGTGGGGGACCAGTATTATTTTTTTATTTTTTTACTTTCACTCCTTAAAAAACTTTTTGAGGAAATGGGGGGGATCATGGCCCAAGCCGGTCCCCCCCTCCCTCCGTCTCTGTGTCCCACCCACAAAAATTACATGCTCGTATAGGGTAAAGCTCGGATTTTCACCCACAAGTGTCTGCCAAAGCCAAATGACGTACCACTCGAGCCAACCCCTTATTCAGATCAACCTTATATACATAAGTCGTGTGTCTGGCTAATGGTTCCTCGGCTGGCATCCATTATTGTATTATGTTGTATTTGACACGCTACCGTGTAAAAAATGAAGTAGTTTTCTGTAGAAAGTTATGTATATGCATCTTTGCATATGGAAATGACCAAGTTTTCATGAATTTGGGCGGAGCTAGCTATGAGGTAGAGTCACAGTCACGGTCACAATTTGGTCGGCTACACATGATCAGGAAATTTGAGTGGAAGACGAGAAGTACATATATATGGGGTTTCTTTTCTTCCCTTGCATTCCGCCCCCACCACACCCGTTTGCCATGGAAAATAAACATTAATCTTTTACTTTAATTTATCTGAGATAGTTTGACTCGTTTGGGTGTGTGATTTTTTTTGTATTATTTTTTTAACTCAACTCAAAATTATGAAAATTGATGAGAAAAAAGAGTTGAAATTATGTTTGGATAGTTTAAAAAGTAAAAACTATAATTTGAAAATTAAAAAAAATAAAAAAATAAAAAAAATAAAAAACATCAAAACAAAAAAGCAAAAATAAAAAACAAATTAAAAAATAAGGAAAAAAATTTTGAGTTGGTTTTGAACCACCCTCATAACTAATGGGGTGGGCAAACCATCCCAATGGCCAAAGTTGGACGAGGTGATTGAGCCACTCCCGAATCCAGTTGGAGATGGAGGGTGGATTAGTTACTACTCTTAAATATATATTTTTAAATTTTTTAAATTTTTATTAATTGGGTTGAAAATTTTTGAGTTGTATTGAGCGTTAATGGTGTCAAATAAAAAAAAAATGAGAGTTGGGAAGAATAACGTTGCCAAACAAGCCCTTCGATTGATGCTTTTTGCTCCAAACACCCTATAGACTTGATTTCTGTTTATTATAATTATGCTATCAAATTAATTAGTAATCAAAGTTTACACAATGATAATGACTCCCCCCAATAGATTCCATGACATTTATCTCTTAGTTTTCACAGTCTCTGAAACTCGTTTGAAATTAAAAATTAAATGTTTTCTGCATTCACAAATACAATCATGGGCGGTTACCACCGGCACTGCTAGCAGCTTTTCCTTTTACTCCTTCCACCTTGCAATTTCTCTATAGGGTGTTGGAATAAATAGCTACAATAAATCGTGTTTTTTCTTTTTGCCATTATCTTTAATTTTCTTTTGTTTTGATTTGTTATTGTAGTTTTATTTTCACACATCAAAGGGTGTTGGAGTTAGTAGCTTATATTAATACCAGTGGAAGGCCAAGTAGACGGGAGCGTAGTGAACCTCGCGATAGCGACATTCACGGAGTGGTACGGTATGGGGTATTTTAGGAATTTTTGCACGGCGTCTGTACATGTCCGTACAAGTAGGGTTTAGGGTTTTTTCCTATATATATGTTATTGATGTAACCCTGAATTATTAAGAGAATAATAGACGTCTCTCTGTAGACGTAGGCAAATTACTGAACCACATTAAATCTGTGTCTCTCTTTTTCTTGATCTTTCTTTTTTCGATTCTATATACTGTTCATCATTATGGTGTGCGGTTACAACAAAAGGGTTTGCACAATGGGTTTATGATACTACCTCACAACAAATTTGGTTTTTTTGTTTTTTAATTATTATTATTCAATAGGGGGAAAAGGGGAAGTTACAAAGAAAGTGGGTCTTTCCCCACTGAGTTGTTTTCTTTCTTGTGAAGGTAAAACAATCACCATTGAAAAAGTTTCCTTGTCACCTCCAAACAAGCTAGTGAAGTGGGTAATGCCAATTTAACGAAAAGAAAATACGAACATTTGTATTATTTGATTAAGATTAGGCTTATTGAATAGGATGTGGAATATTGCATATTATAGAGTAGCCTTATTGCTTGCTTAAGATTTAAATCCAATGATTAAACACCGAGACACTCTAACCATCTACTTTTTGGAACAGAGAGATGGGTTCCCAGGAAAATGCAGAGCCACCACCAAATAATTCCCCTTTTTAATTGTTCTTTTACAAGCAATAAAATATATTATAATTAATCCCACAAATCTCACTCTCATCACAGATTAAACTTAGGTCTCCTCTTTAAAAATGAAATGAAATTGACAGCATATCTAAAGCTGTATGTAACCCTCACATTCAAAATAAAGATAATACATGCTACAGTACAAATCTAATATAAAATTAGCTAGTTAAGATTGAAGAGTTTAACCAGTTTAATTAAATAAATTGAGTTAGAGTTAATGTCGTCTCAATATGATCCGAACCATACACGTGACGTAAGGGTTAGCAAATTTTGACACGACCCATGTATCCGACATGAACCCAATATAAAATTAGTGGGTTATGATTGAAGAGTGTAACCCGTTTAATTAGATAGATCAAATTATATTTTACCTGTATAGTACTTAAACCTGAATTGAACACGAATTATCACTTATATTATAAAGTTAGCTCCTGTTCCCCAAAACTAAAAGGGACATAGTAAAATTTTTGACAAGGGGTGACTTGAACCATAAATAATAAATTACTTGGATTTAAGTTCAAATATCAAATCACATGGTTTTGGGGTCGCATTCAAGGGCATATATAATGCATTAGGACATAGGGACAAGAGGTTGCCAAATTCAACAAGATGCACCAAGCATAAACTCCATTCCTCAAACTTAACTCCCTCATTAAGCAATTATTCATTATTACAAATAGTGGTGCATTGAATCTATTACGCAACTAAGGAAACAGATCAAATCAAATAGACAGTTGCTTCAAAGCGGTTAACAAACATTAAAGGTCAATAAATAAAAGATCATTTGCAGCAAAGGTTCTGATTTTTTAACGTGGTATTTAGCAAATTGTCATAATTCTATTGTACACTTGAGACAACATTGCAGTAAAAATTAGGTTTTAAATTAATAAAAGCTCGTTAAAAAAAAATTTAATGGCTAATTTTCACCCA
The DNA here is from genome assembly GCA_006937295.1 of Carpinus fangiana. Lineage (NCBI taxonomy): Eukaryota > Viridiplantae > Streptophyta > Magnoliopsida > Fagales > Betulaceae > Carpinus > Carpinus fangiana. The sequence continues at coordinate 4,161,670 of CM017323.1, forward strand.
TCTCACTTATGTGGTAAATTGGTAATTATGTATTAGTCTATTAAATAACATTTCTCTTTTTATTTTATATTTGAAAACGATATGCCAAAAGAAATTTAATCCGTATTTATCCAACCAAAAAAACTTGGGAACAAACATCCCCATATGGGCATTAAATAAAAGGAGAAGTACAATGTCAACTATCACCTATGCTTTGAGCAAATATTAAAAATTATCAAATTAAAAGCAGTCTTAAGAAAAGAAAATAAATCCACATAAAAAAAATAATAATAATAAAAAACTAAGAAAATAATTGCACATAGATTTTTTTTTAATTTTTTTTTTAAAATATTACAGCTTGGTTCAGCACAAAAAAATTTAATCCAAACAATATCGTATCACGGGGTGGTAGGACTCCGTAGGAGAAGGGATATTGGTGGATCTAAGGTAACCAAGGCCCTCCCTCCTTAAGAGGGTACGTAGTGAATTATTCGTCGCATAAAAGAACAATACTGTAGGGCACCCCCATTGGCCACCTGCAATTTAGGACTGTATGGTAGTGTATTTTAAGCAATTTTTTTTTTAAAAAAAAAATAATAATTTATATAAAAAGTCATTAAAAAGAAAGAAAAAAAAAAAAAGAAGAAGGCCACGCAAGCTGTGGGAAAGAGTAACGCTCTGTTTTTTGTAAACAAGTACAATAATTTCGGCCTCTTTCTCACAAGTCACACCTCATGGGTTTGGGGGGTGATTGAATTAAGGAACGACCCATGTCTTGGAAGATGGGTCTAGCGTCTAGGAGCTCAAACACAAGACACGCACCCACAGAAACAAGATGACTGACTTCATGAATGACCCAAATCAAAACAAACCCCAGAAGAAGTGGTAGACAAGACAATGAAGATTTAGTACTACTTCCGTCATCATCATTAATAAATTATATTAGCTACAAAGGAAGTGATCTGCTTCCCTTAAAAGGAAAGTGACAATAAACAAATGGAAATACATGGGGACTTGGGGTTGGGGGAGAGCTCAATCTATCCTTATCTGTATCATACTACAAATTGCAACAGATTAGCCTATTGGTTTTACCTAAATATAACCTAATCAGCCCCACAAGATCTCTTTAATTATCCAAACAAAGCAAAAGCTAATGCACATGGCTGTAGAACAATGCTTACTGCACCTAGAAGGAATAAAATAAAGTCTTAAAAAAGTCCCTTCAAACCAAACAACGTTGCCTATTTACCACAACCACTAAAATTCCATATACCCGATATGATATGTATCCCATATATATATATATATATATATATATCCACCCCCATTTGATATGAAATTCTAAGACATCATATATATCAATATTTCTATACTTGTTTATAAATCAAACAGTGAAAATATTACAAAAAGCTAAAGGGATAAACTAGAATAATATTTTTATAACCGCCCCAATTTATGCAGCAACATTTTCTGCTTCTTTCTCTCAGACAGAGGATGAACACCTCTCTCTTTCTCTGTCTGTGATGAGACATTAGATTCAGATATTACTGTTCATGAGGTCCGGGAGGAGAAAAAAATAAAAAAGCATAAGTCGTTTATTCTAACATGGAAGAGAAGAATAAAGCTGTAGTTAACAATTAAAGTTCATGATCCCCACAAACCCCTCAAAACCACAAACCCAAAAGAAGGAAATCATGCCAAATGAACTTTAGAAAAATTAATAAATATCAGAGCTAAAGTACTTAGAACAGCGAAAAGAGAGATTAAATAAACCAAATTAAATTCCCTTTTTGGATCAATCTAGCTCTTCCATGATATCCTCAACAAAGTGATCATCATCTCATTAATATAAACTAAGAAAGAAAGAAAAAAACAATTAAACTGAGAAAGAAACGACTACAATTAATTAATACCCCAGAGAGTCTTACTCTATAATCTAACACCTTATTATTTCATCAAAGATCAAGAAGACGAAGATGACCCATTAGTGGCACCATGAGCCCCGCTGTCACTCTGGTAGTGATTCGGGTTCTCGCGCAGGTTGATGTTTTCGTTGTTGTTGTCGTTGTTGTTGGTGGTGGTCGTGGCGTTGCCGTTGGTGTGGGTATGCTCAAGAATGTTGCTGTTCTGACCACCATTCGCATCCCTCTTCACAAAGGTGTTCTTATTGTTGTGCATCCACACCTTCAGCACACCCTTTTCCACCGCAATTTCACTGCAGAACTTCTGCACCAATTCCTCGTCTCTCTTTTGCATCTTCCACCCCACACTCTCCGCAAACTGGAACATCTTATCCTTCTGCTCCTGGCTGAACTTGGTCCTGTGCCGCTTTCTAGCATTCGGGCTCAGCGTGACCATAGCGTTATTAGGGTCAGCTGCGCTCTCCGGCGGAACTGGCAGGCCCCCAGAGAGAGCCAAAAGCATGTGGGGCGCGGAGGGGTAGTAGGACGAGGAGATCGGCGGTGGGGAAGCTGAATTGGGGCTCCGATTAGACGCAGGTGGCGGCGGTGGCGGAGGGTGGTGGCGATGGTGGGGCTGGTACTCAATGACATGAGTGGTGGTGGTGGTGGATATTGGATCCTCCGGCTCGCGGCGGTGGAAGTTACGGTGGCAGCCACAGGCGGCGCATTTGAGGGATGTTGGGTCAGCGGAGGTGGCCGAAGGGGAGGGCATGAACTCGCCGCAGCCGTCCAGAGCATGTCCTCCTATGGATGCTGCATGGTTCTTGAGGCATTCTTTGTAGGTGACAACTAGTTGCGGGTTGGCGAGGTGGTGGTGCTGGTACTGCTGGTGGTGGGGATTGTGCCGTTTGAGTACGCCGTTGGAGAAAGATGAGGGCTTGGACGGTTGGATCCGGGTTGGTGTCTCGCTGTCAGCTTCTGGGGATTTAGTAGCTCCAGTTGTGGTGGTGGTGGTGATGGTGGGGGTTATATCCATCGCTCTAACATCTAGGGTCCCCAAATGAATTACAAAAATGAAAAAAAAAAAGAAAAAAAGAAAAAAGAAAAAAGAAAAGAGCTAGCTTTTAAGGATTTGTTAGGGTTAGGTTTCTGCAAAGATTAGAAATATCTGTGTCCATGGAAGTGGTGGGATGTTGGAGAAATGGAAGAAATATGTGTGGAGCTCGAGAGAGCGAAGACAAGTTTAATTTTGAGTGACAGGAAAAAAAAATGAAAGAGAGGAAGCAGAGGAAGAAGAAAGAAGAAGATGATGATGATGATGATGAGCAGTGATGACAGTCGATAATAAAAATCTTGGTTTTGTGGTTGTCCTTCTTAACCACTTGTTTTTTTAACCCTGGTTCTAATCCATGGTTAAGTTCCTTACCCCACTTGGGGTTAGATGTTTCGCGTGTAATAAATATCCCTACCTAGTGAATCAATCCCCTATGGTTTCTACTTTTCTACGCTCAATTTATCAATCCTTCGAGGTTTTGACCGGCCTGCTTCGCAATAATGGTCCGAGTTATTAGCCTTTCTTGAGGGTTTTTCCAGACAATTATGACTCACTTACGGCCGAGTCGACCCGGAGTCCTGTTCTGTTTTTTTTTTTTTATTTTATTTTTTATGGTGTGGTAAACCATAGCAGAGACAGAGAGACCTGCCACTCTGAGACATTGACTGTAACCCATCTATTATATATAATAATTTGTCAATTTTGTGTAAGGTTGTGTGGACCGCTTGGCCAACCAAAAATACAGCCCACACCCCTTTTAGACATGATTACCCTTCATTACCACAATGTATGTTCAACATCAAAGAGTATAGAAGGAATGCTATATGTTAGGTTATGGCAGAACTGTCTTTTCACTAGTATAAGATCTTTGTCGGGGTTACGATAGTTTCCCCACGTTCGACGTAGTCTTCCGAAACGACATCGCTTAGACTACAGGCACTGTTGCAGCGTTCCGTAAAACTGCCTCTCGAAGTCGGAATAATTACAGCCCCCACTCCCCGCCCACATTTGTTGCAAGCTTAGTCGCATAAAAGGCGGGAGGTTTTGGTCACCCTAATCACAATTAACACGAAATAAACAAGACTGATTTTCTGACACGTGTAAATAACGCGGTACGTGGCAACACGTGTGGTTTACACTTTACATGTACTGGCAGCCACGTACACTAATTGGTCCCTGTCCACAACATTAAAGTCAAATTATAATTTAATTGTGAGTCTTTAAAGGATCGATTAGAAAAGTGGTAAGAGAAATGATAGGCTACTTCGAGACTACCCTATGAGTCTATCATCATCTTGCTTTCGCGTGTTTCGAAGCCGTAGAGCGCACTGACTTTGGTGTTAAGTAATCAGGACAGATCAAGGTTGATTAAATGTGCTTCACCAATGGGAGTGGTACACGTTGAGAGGAGGGTTTTGGGTGACGTAAGGGGACCAATCATGGAGCAGCTAAGGTTTGATCATCGAATGGCGTGCAAACAACCGTTGCATTGAAACTCACAACCTGTGAATTTATTACGGAGTGGCTATGGTAGCGTTCACAGTACAAGTTTTTAGTCTTCGGGAGCTCTGAATTTTGACCACACACACACTTCTTGTTGTTCTTCTTGTTTTACAGCGGTGCTGGTAGAAAAAGCGTCTAGTACTAGCGGTCTAACCCCAGCTACCCACCAAAATCAGCTGCCTAATTGAAAAGAGTTTAATTAAATTCCTCCTATGAATTTCTTTGATCCAGTGACAAAAGTGAGCTTCCTCTGTGAAAGATCTCTCTCTAAGGCAGGCGTTCCCGGTGTCTAATCCTTATCAAGTGACTAATAAGCCATTAGTTTAGGCACATAGAACACGCTTCTAAAGACATTATGTAAAAACATATTGGCCTTCTAAGCATATTTGGATAACTTAACAACAAGGGATCCTCTAATTGCCAGATTGCAGTTTCTCATATGCTTGTAAATAATAAATAAATAAATAAAAAATGATTAGTCCAAAGAAAAATGAATATTTAGATCATAATCCTCTGTTAGGAGATTGCATGGGTGGAAGCCATTGGGCAGATGAAGATGGGTTCCCTAATGGCAGCAAATGGCAAACATACAAGTCCTGTGCATGAGCAGGTGGTCTTACAAGGACAGTGCACCTCACACCTACATTTTCCTCATCTCTAGGGATAGGGTCACATTGTATGCGGTGGTGTGACAGTTACTTCCACTCTCTTCTCTTCTTTTTTTTCTTTTTTTTTTCTTTTTTTTTTCTTCTTATTTATCAAATACATTATTTAATTGGTTGACTCCGATTTGGATTATATATATAGGAACATTCACTAACAATAATCAATTTGTATACTTGATAAATCTCATGTAAATTGTCATGTGTTGGTGTCGATCCAGATTCTAATAATTGACATGATAAGTATTGGGTTGTTTTGGGTCTTTCTCAATTTCAAAAGCTAGCTCAAGAAGTGAGACTTTCTTTTACACTTATAAAGTGATTACCAGCCCTTTTCATAATTAATGTAGGATAACCTTAACAATCTCACCCTCACACAACGTGCCCTAGGTCAGAGTAGCGACAACTCATTTTTTTTGTGGACTGTTGGACCGAGACTTGTTGGTAAAGTAGGCTTTGATACTGCTGTTGGGTGGTCTGAGGCCTCTTTCAACCCCAAAAGCTAGCTTAAAAAGTGAGGCTTTTCCTCGCACTTATAAACTAACTATCAGTCCATTACACAACCGATATGGAATAACGTACCCCTACAACAAATATCACTTACCCTAACAATAATCAATTGCATTTGGCCTGTAAGTTGTTCACCAATACGGACCAATTCAAGGAGCTTGAGGCTGAAGCAAAAGTGGAATGGCTTATTTGGGCATGAAATCACGAGCCCATGGTGCCCATGCTTCAACCAGCCATAAACAGCAACTGATGGGTACCATGGAACCAAGACCCTGAGACCAAAATTCTTCGCTCTGAACCATAAAATATTTGTTTGTTGTGCCATCTATATACACAATATTGGATAGACACAAACACTGAAGAGATATATAACAAGATTTCAAGAGTGTTGAGCAATCCCAAGGAATTGAAAGTAGAAATGTGCAAAATCTCCAAATCAATGCCTGGCCATATAAAGCCCAAACAAACAAAGATGTCCCAAATGTTGAAAGGTGGTGTGCCAAGATCATTTGAAGCTTAATTACAATTCTACCTCATTAATTTAACAACAAGTTGAAACCTTAATGCAACAACATTCTCACCGATAAAAAGATAATGCAACATGACCTACTGACAATCCCTACCATCCAATTATGGCACTTTTGATACGATCATTCAAATATAAATGTGACATTGATGTTGTATCGGCTTTCATAGAGGATAAATTATTTTTCTCTCTTTGTGATCTCTTTGACAAGTAACAACATAATATATATGTACTATTAATTGGATACCTAAATGAAAAGGCAAATGGGTCTTTTTTATATCATCAATTATTTTCCTTTCCAAAAAAAAAATCATCAATTATTTTAAAATTTAAGTTGATAGATTTGTGTATTAGCATAGATCTACTTTGTGGCCATGATAAATACTATGTAATGATTACATTAATTAACCGGTAATTAACTCTTGATACATCTCTCCGTCTCCATTTGTTGAGTAAATAAGATGCAAGGATCTATGACCCCTTGTCCAAGAACTTATAGCAGAAGACTAGTCACTTGTATAATAAGATAACTGTCACAAACCCACATCAACTAACATTAATCAGAGCGGTAACTTAATATAAAGATAGAATCAAATGTCTTTAACTAAGACCACTTATCAAATTAAACATTAAGATATTACATGTCGAATCTAAAACAATCTCTAAATGGTATCTCAACTGTTATACATTGAATTATAAACCCCCTCAATACTTAAATTAGAGTTATGAATGGGCTCGCGTCCTAGTTCATCAAGTCTAGTAAATAGCCAATACAAAAAGAATAATATGGCGTGCAAAGTATTTCACATGAGTATAAAGTGTGCATGTTTGATACATCATATATATAAAATAATCATGCCATAAAAGAGAAACAACAAACCTCTTGGTAACTGTCCTTGAACTCACCAAAATTAACCAAAATCGGCAAAAAGCTATATCATTAGTCATGTCTAAACTAAAACACACCTAAAACCTAAGCCTTTTAGACTTTTTGCTAGGTGGTCAATCGATCGAACGATTGTTGTCCGACCGTTTAATCGGTGCTCGGTCGATCAATTGTTACTAGCAAAAACTATAGTCTCCCAAAAGGTCCCAACTTTAACCCTTCTAACACTTCGTAAGGCCCTAATATGGCTCCGTCCCAACATTGTAACGTATAACATGCTCTAATATATATGAGGTTCCAACACTAAAGTCCCCCATCTTGCTTCCAAAATCCAAACTTTACATTAACCCACAACAAGTCTTTCTTAAAACATTCTCAAATTGCATGGATCTACTCATAATCCTTTAACAAAATTATAGGAGAATTTTGTCCCAAATTTAGATTAATTTAGCATCTAGTTAGCACAGAGAACTTATCACATGTGCATGAACAAATTCAATCTTCTGTATCCCATCCCCATCCAAAAAATTCCTTTATTGGTAGAACTGTAAAATGCCGGAATTACATACCCAAAAGAAAATTACCTGCATGCGAGGATAAATATCAAGGGGTGATCTTCTGAGGCGGTGCTCATCAATTCCTTTTTCTTCTTTTTTTTTGGGGCACAATAATTGATCGGAATGATGATGGGTATTGTCACATTAATACAGTAAAATAAATTAAACAAAAGCATAATGTGTAACATTACTCTAATAGTAGTTGACTAGAAATCAGTGGCAATTATTATGGACATGATAAAGATAGGTAATGAGAAATAATGTCATACAACAGTAAAGTTAGCTTAGCCCTACCGACTGATGATGAAAGATTTTTGAATCTTGATTTCCATGGCCTGTTAATCCAAGGAAAGAGAATGTTAGAATTTCTTTTGTGGAGGCAAAAGATTAAGATGCACAGCAAATACCTAACATACCTCCAAAGTTCCAAACCCCAAGCTGGAAAGAGATCACCTAACATGCAACACCCCCATGGTGCCATAATGGACACTTACTAATTAACGGTCCAAAATCAACAGAAGAGGATATTTTCAGTATAATATATGTCAAGTTAGAGATCCATTTAAGCACAATTCTTGGTGTTTATCCCCTGAATGAAATCATGTGAGTGATGGTCAAGGCAACAACCGGCACAGCTTTTTTACAATAATTATATGTGTTTTGCGTCCAGTGTGGGTGTGTGACCTACAAAGGGGCTTAATTAGGACTTGGATAGGCCAAATGGGATGGTTTTGAGGGTCATTTTACTGGCACAGTGCTTTAATCTTGTGGGGTAGGCTGGTCCACAGAGAAAAAAAAAGGGTCATTGAAAGGCTCTCTAATAAGCCACTGATCAATCATCAACATTCTTTGTTTTCTTTCTTTCTCCTAAGCATTTTTGGTTCCAATTAGAGCATTTAATGTACAAGACATATGCTTATCATTTGCTTAATCAAAATTTATTATCAAACATTGAATTGGTTGGAGATATAATTATATTTATATAATTCATATATGCCAAGGCCCAACAAATAAAATAAATAAATAAAAAAGTTTAATTATTATGTGACAGCCAATTATTGTGTATGAGTAAAGGTAGCATACAGTTCAAATCCTATTCATCTTTAATCTGAAGCTATCTGAGTGAGATGTCAGTCAAATCTTTACCACGTGCATTGGCTGACTTCCACTATCATTCAGACAAAGCATTTAGGGCTTTCGCATTCCATTTTGGCAGATTTTTTTCTTCTTCTCTATTATAATTAAAAATCATCATTTTTATTTTAGCTACTTAAATATTAATTAAAATAATTATATTTATTTTTTTATCAATTTAAAATTTTAAAATAAATAATTATTTAATATAATATCAAAATATAATTTTTAAGATTGAAATTGAATAATTTGCATACCAGAAAACATCATTGTTGGATCAATAACTGATTGGACTCCTTTTTATTTTTGGGTAAAATCCATTTAACCCCCTTAAACTACCACTCCAATGACAATTTACTTTCTAAACTATTAATTACAATAATTTACCCCTCAAACTACCAAAACAATGACAACATACCCCCAATGTTAGCAAAATGACAAAATTACCCCTATAAAATTTTTAATAAGACAAAAATACCCTTAAAAATTTGAAATAAATAAATAAATTTTAGTATTTTTATTTTTATTTTAGTAAATGTAATTTTGTTATTTTAAAAAAAATTAGGGGTAAATTGTCATTATTTTGGTAGTTTATGAGGTAAATTATTGCAATTAATAGTTTGAGAGGTAGATTATCATTGAAGTAGTAGTTTGAGGGGATTAAGTAGACTTTATTCTTATTTTTTTTCTTAGGAAAAAAAAATAAAAGAAATTTGTACAGATTTCTTGTACACATAATAAATCGTAATGAAATTTACTATCCTTTTTTAATAAAAAAAAAAAGGATTTTCATTTCGACATTAAAAAACGGTCGAATTTTAGGGGCAAACGTAGTTATTGCCAAACAAATATTATGATCAAATAGAAAATGACAGGTAAAAAATACATTAAATATCCTGACATCCCTGAAAAACAGCAATGACTATAGGGGTCTACTTTTGCAAGCATCAAGAAAGCAACGTTGCATATGCCGTTGATCATGTTATATCAGTATTTATTCTTTGAGGGTAAGTTTTATTTTTTTAAATATATATATTATTTTTAACATTTTTTCTCGTCTTTTTTAACAAACGTGTAAAACATATAAATAAAATTTGAGGCAGTTGTAAAGTTAATATTGGAATTCATAATTTCTGTTGCTAAAGTACCGCTTATCTAAAAAATTTAAGCAAATAAAAATAATAAATTTAATTATTTAAGCAATACTTTAACAAGTCACAACCAAACCCAAATGAAGAGAATCTGTAATGAGGAATTGACCGTAAGCACGAAGATCCTCACTTTGATGCTTAAATCAATGAATTAAACCTTTGAAATATATATATCGGATAGATTAGTGAGTGAGAGTATGTGGATATCGTACATAGGAGAATCGCTCGTTCACATTTATATGGAGTGTCCCTCTTCTCTCCTCCTTCACCGTAAAATTTGGGATCAAGGGAATATTAGGATGGATTGATGGAATTCCTGTCCTTCTGTTGTTAAGGTCATTGCTCACCCTTCACCTAAATATCAAGGAGATTGAGGCACTTACATGGAAATATAGTTACTTTTTTTGACATGTTCACACAAGGAAAAGAGGATAAAGGATTCAAACTAGTGACTTTCATTTCATGAAACATGATTCACAGCCGATTAAGTTACCCCTTGAAGACGGAAAGATAGTTAATATTTGCAGTCGTTTTTTCCTGTTTGTCCCTGTGCAATTATCTTGACAGGGTAACCCAGTCGAGGGCCCAAGGCCCAATAGGACAAATATCAAATATTTTCTAAAATATTTTTTTTCTTTAAAAAAAAAAAAAAAGACTATTGTATTTAATTCATTTTTTGTGAATTAATATAGTTACATAAAAAAAAAAAAACCCTAAATAAAATAGAATTAGTCTATTGAATTTTATTCTCTCTAGTGTTTACTGTTAGGGCAAAGAGCAATGCACAGTTCGCAGCCACCAACACAATAAAATACAAATCAACAAACACATCAACGGAGTGTTCATCCAACTACAGTAGCTGTATGCTNGAGGGCCCAAGGCCCAATAGGACAAATATCAAATATTTTCTAAAATATTTTTTTAAAAAAAAAAAGAAAAAAAAAAAGACTATTGTATTTAATTCATTTTTTGTGAATTAATATAGTTACATAAAAAAAAAAACCCTAAATAAAATAAAATTAGTCTATTGAATTTTATTCTCTCTAGTGTTTACTGTTAGGGCAAAGAGCAATGCACAGTTCGCAGCCACCAACACAATAAAATACAAATCAACAAACACATCAACGGAGTGTCCATCCAACTACAGTAGATGTATGCTTTTTCTTTTTCTTTTTTTTAATAATAATGATGTACACATTCTGTGAATTAAAATACAGTAAAATAAATATTCCAACTCTCATCAGTGTTAATGTTGCTGCAGCGTAGGGCCTCCTTGTCCCCAACTAACCCAGTCTGGGCCCATGGATATCTTAATTTTTTTTTTTATTGTCATCGGCCCTGGCCCATATACTGCCCTTCACCATAAACATTACACCTCGATCACCCTGTGTACTTCCTTGGCCCGAGGATTTCTCAACAATGTGGCTCAAGGACTACCAATTCACACGCCTCAACTGAAAAATAAATAAATAAATTATTATTTAAATTTAATTTAGTCTCCACTCTTCAAGAGGTAACTTAACCGACTAAGATCAAGTCTAATGAAACGGAGATCACTAGTTCAAATATTATTCCCCTCTTGTGCGGACAACACTATATATATTCCTTCATATACAAAATGGGATCCTCTCTCTCAAAAATCCCTCCACCTCTTACGAGTTACAAGTTAGAAATTCTTAGCAATTTTGAGCTATTCGCTCACTTATTGAGATAAGTAAACCTCATAAATGCTTTTTCTAGTATTTGCTATTGAAATTGTTAACAATTTAAACAGTAAACTACTAAAAATTTAGATTTAGGTAAATCACAATAACTTTTAATTAAGAGAATATATATAGATTGAGCACAAAATAAATGATCGTGTTGGTAATTTTTTTTGATAATTTTGTTCCTTTTACGAAACGTTGTCATGTTTAACCAACTTCATTGGTAGTATGACAATATCAATTTGTTTGATAAACGGAATCATTTATTTAACTTCTTCTTTTTTTTTCCTTCCTTGTAATGAAGAAAAAAGAAATTATGAGTAGTGGTCACGGATACGGGAGATGATGGTGGGTTTAGATAAGCAGAGCCTTGGGAGGATAATTATGGCGTCTGACGAATCTACCTAATGGTCCTTGACGTCTGGACCGTTCCTTAAATACGGAGGGAAGTGTTCCGGGGCGGTGGCGGACCTACATGCTGCACCAACTGGAGGGAGTAGTATCCATTCCAACTTGTCAAATTGGAGGCATTATTAGTGGGATTTTAAGGACACAAGAAAATGAGATGTCATTAGGCCTACAGCTGGCACATTGCCACCTATGCTTTGTGTCAGGGTGCAGGGGGTTGTTTGCGAGAGCCCATCAATATGATTGTTTCTTGTACCCTAACCACCCAAATCGTGCGATCTTATTATCTTTTCTCTATCACATTATATGTTCACCCATTTATTATTATAACACTTGGATTTTAATTTTTTTTTTTTTTTTCAAAAAAAAAATATTACATGGAGAAAATGTTGCCACGTATGAGCTCGCTTTTTCTGTTCCAAATTCCAGTTCATTGTCTTATCAATCATCATGTATGTTGATCGTTGATTGTTGATTGTTGATTGTTGGGTGTCATTCAATTTGAACCCAAGATTAGGTTAAAGACTAAGAGCAATTTCTCTGACGACTTCTGGACTTGTGGCTTTGACTGGGAATGCAAACAATGGTCAAAGTGTTTCCTTTCGTACTTGTTTTTAAAAGGATTTACTTCTTTTTGAATAGATGTGTTTTTTTTTTTTTTTTAATAATATTTTTTGAGGTGATATGAATGAAAAGAGTAGTAATATATAATATACCAGCGTGAGTAAACAGTATTCACATTAGTGTAAACAGTATTTTTTTACTATTATACTCACTAGCATGAATACTATTCACTTACACTAGTGTGCTGTATATTGAATGCAAAATAAAAAGTTTTGCGTTTTGAATTGTTAGTGCACTTGTTCCAAATATCATCAATCGGTAGATAACTTGGGTCTAAAGCCATAACTCATCGATTTCCAAGGTAGGCCCAAGGTTCTGTCGAAATGCGTATCCAACCAGAAGCCCAATGATAAGAAACAAGAAATGGATTTCCAAGCCGTAACTCTTCTATTTCTTTTCCAACCTGACTGAATTCATATTTATATTTGGAAATGGATTTTTATTCATTACCCAAAAAAGGGAAATAATTTATTTATTTATTATTATTATTATTATTTTTAAAAAAAAAAAAAGACCCACAAAAGAATGATAGTCCCAAACAGGGAGGGAGTCTGCTTCAAGGGAGCAAATAGCCCATGTGGACCAAGAATGTTGCACGTAAGAGATTTTCCTCTCCATATGTAAGGTTTTCCTCTCCCATCCTACAAATCCACCAGCCCAGAGTTTTTTTTCTTGGGTAATTCAAGGCCCATGATGGTAAGTCAAGGCCTATAAAGTAAAGGAAGTTATCATTCGTTATTCTTGTTATTTCCATTTTTACTTGCTAATTTACTTTCTTCTTTCTTTCTTTTTTGTTCACCTTAGGAGGCTGATGATTTATCAAGGCTACGAATTAGAGGTAGCCCTCTCCCATTCAATAAATTAGTCACTTCTCAAATAAAGGTAGGATATGATGCCATGTCCTTTGTTTTTATTATTAGAACCGTTAAGGGCTAGATTTTATAAGTTTTCTTACAAATTGATCTAAATGTTTATAATTTATAAAATGATTAAGCAAAATATTTAACTTTTTAATTTAATTAGTTAGTGATTAACTTGTTATTCATATTCTCTTAATTATTTCACTAATAATCAATCGTTAGGTCAATTTGTAAGAGAAATATATTGCGGAGCAAACTGAAATCTAGTTAACCACTCAATAGTCAAGTGCTCAAGTACTATAGTAATTTGTATATAGTAGATGCAAGTGGGTTAAAAAAAAAAAGATTTTTTTTTTTTTTTTTTCGATTTTTATGTCAAAGTAGATGCAACACGTGGTCATTATTCCCATCATATATATATATATATATATATATTATATGCCAACTGATATTTTCAGCAATTTATTATTTAAATTGTTTGCAATTTTGTTAATAATTATCTGCCCAAATAAATTTTAACCGTATAGGTCTCAAATGAGCTATCTCATCTCAGATGATTTTTTTTTTTTTTGGGCTGCTAACTAAGCCTATACAAAGTCCCTCAATTAAATTATGATTCCCTATAATTAGGTAGTGCAATTTGGGCTACATACAAATAGAGGGTTATAGAACTTAATTATTAACCTAAGCGATCCAAAATATCATCTTGCCCGACAAGTATAAGATATAAGATTCATTTTGTCGAATCAAATAAGCCCTACAATCCCTCTTTTGTAAACTACTCAAATTGCAATGCACCAATTATAACGGTCATATCTTACATTTTAAATCACATCAATCAAATCTATTATAGTTGCTAGCGACTTCCTTTTTCATGTCCAATTGGCAGTGATTGGCCCTCCACATAGCTTTTGTTGCCAATGCATGTAATTTCCTTTTCAAGCAAACAAAAAGGGAAAAGAAATTAATTAACTATATTCTCAGTGACGGTGACGGTGGTAACGGTGATGGTTTTTTTTTTTCTTTCCATGAACCAAAATGAATCTGGCCACCACGTGGAAGTTAGAGCAAACCCACATGCAAGAACATGAGAAGCGCAGTAGGGGTAATACCGTAATAACAAATAACCTCGGGTCTTCTTTCCGTTCTTGTTCCTGACCCCCTGGGGCCCTCACGGCCAGATCTGCTTCAATATTAATTTGACCCGTTTCTTTTTATATAATTCGAAAATTTTGCATAAAGCAACCGATTTTCATGCAACTTGTTTTCCTTTTTCTTTTCTTTTTTGTGATCGGAATTTATTGAAGGCGGTTATGATTGGCTGTGGACGCAATAAAGAAGTTGGCTGTTGAAGCTCAAGTTGCCACTTGCCTGCCATTGCCATTCTTTTCAGCTAGTTTTCCCGATTGCATGTGATGTGAGCTGCTTAATGGCTTACCACATGCCCCTTCAATCTTCATGCATGATTGATAGGGAATTAATCAATCGAATGTTTTATTAATAACTAAGGCTCCTTCTGTCATAAATAAAGACTTATAATATTTATAATTTTTACATTAAAGTCCCTAATTTTGCCTATATATTCGAATTGCACGAGTTTTGATCATCAAGCAAACATGTCGGTGAATCTGGATCTTGAAAATCATGTTCATATAGAATAGGACTGTTGGTGGTAATAGATTTGGACATTTGGACGAGAAGGAAACAAAGGATTAATGGGCCACAGCGCACGGTGCGCATTATTGTCAAACTAGCGCAGCTTTGGGTCACGTGCTGTGTCAGAGGAGACGACAATAGCACATGCAAAAGCAACGCAAGTTTTAATTCAGCTTTTTCCCTTTTTACATTATTTACCGATTAATTTATTGCCTTTTTTTTACTTTTTATCTAACCAAAAAAAATCTTGACTTCTTTTTCGTAGTGGGACCCTTATCCAGTTATCCCGCAACTACTTTAACTAACTCCACCGTCGCCACTTGAATGCACCAACTTCTCCCTTGTAATATAAAATAAATAAAAATAAGGAACTACTTAAGTAACCCTACCGTCGCTGCTGCCTGCTTGGCCGTGGATTGGTTTTTATTGTACTTGTTCATGGCTGAGGTGCCCGCCCATGTTTTCAGAATTTACTTCTTGCTTTTCATCGGTCCATGTTCCAACAAGTTGTTCACCTAACACTTTAACAGTTGCTTCTTGATTAATTGTTCCTCTTCCTCCCATTATTACCGACACATGCAGCCAATGAGCCAAAACATGTTTTGCTATATTGGTAAGTAGCATTTGTGGCCCTTTTTTGAGGCTTTTAAATATAAAATTAATTCAAGTACTCTCTTATGAACAATGTGTCAGAGCAGTTTTTGATACTGCCTAATCAGCTATGTGCTGTCTGCAAAATAGTAAGAAAGTTGAAAGATTCGTTAGTTCGAAGATCGGATAAACTACGATGCTTAAGTTAATATTATTATTTGGAGTGAGAATACAGAAATGAGTTAGAGTTTTTGGAGATGAATCTATCAATGTGAAAAAATACGATGTCCAAAAATTATAAACAACCGATTTTTAAGTAGCGCAAGAAAATTATACTAGCCCAATGACTCACAACCAAAAGTAGACTAAATATCAAAACTATATGAAAAAATATATTTCTTACTTGAGAAATATTACAACAATGGAAAAACTTGTGTTGGACCACACTTGCACAAGATAGGAGAATGTTTTCTTGAGATACGATGGAATGAGAGGCGTGGAAACATGCCTAGGGTATATATATATAAGGGTTAGAGAAGGGTTCTAGAGCATTCTCATACTTGATTAACAAGATAGGTGTGACTTTTTATGAGACCAAGGAAGAGCAACAAATTTGGCTTAGAAATGATAATAATGTCTCAGGTGTAAGGATGTATTGAAAAATGAATCGGGTTGAATGAGGGTGTAGATGGTTAGATGACCAAGATAGAAGGTGGAAAGGTTGAAAGGTTGAAAGGCTAAACAAGGAGAGAATGACATGAGTTATCATCCATCATGTGCAAATTAGTCCCCTCACATTTATACTTACATAAAATTATTCACTATATCACTCAAAACAAAAAGAAGAAAATGAATAACTTTGGACAATCAATCCCTTTACCTGATGCCTTGCATTCCTTTTATAGGGTTTTAGATAACCATTTTTCCATATAGTCATTACACGTTCGTGTGGTAGTTTGAGAAATAGTGAAAGGTAGTTGAGAGATAATAGTCTTTACACGTTCAGGTAGTAGTTGAGAGATAATTTCTTATATATAGTTGTAATTTATCTTAATTATGAGATTGCTTAGATTGAGACACATAGTAGGCGTTATCCCCGACACAATGAAAACTAAGTACACCTTGTTTTTGGTACAAATATTAAGCGCAAGGACAAAATCAAGACATATTTTCACTGTAGAAACATGGGTCATGTGGTATAGAATTGTAGGCTCAAACAGGGAAATTCTTCTTTCATAGTGTGGACTGTTGGGACTAGTTTAAAGAAGGCTACATGTTGGGCAAATAAATTTATTCTCATTTATCCTAAAAATAAATAAATAAAATTTATTTTCTATATGGTATCAATCAATTTCTTTCTATTTTTCCACTCAAAATTCTTTGACATACACACACACTATTACTCTAATGATGCTTAGGCATCAAACGCAGCCGTTACAGACACTTTTTTCACTGTTCACTAAGCATGCTAATTAGATGCTTTTGAGCCTGGATCTATTCATCCTTTTGTCTCTTTATAAGCATGTGACCTTTAAATTGTTGGATGGTTCTTTCATTATGTTGAGAATAAATAAGTAACTATCATCCCCGTTTTGAGTTCGGAGCCCAGCCGTTTCCAAATTAAATTGTACGTTAACAAATTAATAGAGCATTTCTTATTCAGCCTGCAATGAAAACGTACACATTTATTGTAAACAAAATTAAAAAAAGAAAAAGAAAAAGAGTGAATTAGCTACCGTAGCTATGATGACACTCTGTTTTGCAATAATGAAAATTGAAAAAACGACACAATTTCGGGACAATAAAGACAAAATTATTTCAGTACGTCCATTCACAGCTTCTTTACATATCTTCCTACAAGATGAACCCCACTCCTCAATCAAAGTTATAAGTAAACAAATCTATAATCATGAGTTATTGGATTTTATTAAGATTCCTTGACAATCTAGTTTTTTTTTTTTTTTTTTTTTTTTAAATATTTCTAAATCAAATGTGTGTGTATATATATATATACAAATTTGATGGACAGGGCGGGACATTTTTTTTAAATATTTAAATATTACTTATTTTATATTTATTTTAACATTTATATTATATTTTTAATTTAAAAATCCTTATTCTTACTTTTTCGGATGCATAATTACTAATTAAGTTTCCATAATCAAGTTTTCCAACATCTCATTTTCAATTGATAATATGGATATTTCATTTAATTTTTCTTGTGATATTGTTGTAGGTTGAATTTTATCAAATTTAATTTTGAAAAATTATTTCCTCATAAGCAACTGTAACATATATACGTAAGGGTGTTAAGTGAGCGAAGTATTTCGTGAGCAAGCTCGAGCTCGACTCGAATATTAAATGAAGCATTTCGTGAACTCGAATCCTGGCTCGAATATTAAACGAAGCAAGTTCGGCTCGACTTGGCTAAACTCGTGAGCAGCTCGTATAAGGCTCGAATTAGTAGTTATTCACATAATTGCTCATATTAATATTAAAAATTGATGATTTTTTTTTTCTTCTAATATGCATCATTTTATAAAATGATGCATATTATCTCTCTTTGAAACCAAATGTCTTGCTGTATTGACAAAAACTCCATACTCGGCTAGTCGGACTAAGCAAATGCTCATATGCAAGCTGCCTTCTTGAGCCGTTTAAGAATACTTAAAGTTTAAATTTATAATAAAAAATTAAATTAATAAACAAATAAATTAAATTAAATATAAGAGGTAGCTCGCGAACTGGCTCGACTTAGCTCGACTTATTATGAGCTCGACCTCGACCTCGATTTTTTGGCTTGTCCTTAAGCTGTGTTCGAGCTTGAGCTCGAGTAATTAAACAAGCCGAGCCCAAACAAGGGAAGTTCGCTCAAGCTCGGCTCGTTTACACCTCTATATACACGCGATACATTAAAAAAAAAATCAAATATTTTTATACAATTTAATATGTCAATTAGAGCACTTTCTTTTATTTGTAAAATTTCGTTTAAAACTTTTATTTTTAATTACTTTTTTTTGACATGTCCACACGAGAGGAGGGAGGGGGATTCGAATTAGTAACCTCCGCTTCATTAGATGTAGTCTCAACTGATTGAGCTACCTCTTAAAAACATTTTTAATTACTTGTTAGATATAGAATGACTTATCACTTGATCCAAGAACATTAAATAAAAATACTTTAAAAAAAATGTTGAGAAAACTGGAAAGCCATAAAGTGAGATGTGAAGAAGAAAAAAAAAAAAAGACGTTGAAAAGTCACTGACATTGTAATTTTATTTGTTATGCACAATGCAAACAACTGCAATCCAAACAACTGGAGTTTTATGCATTTTGAATATGAATATGAATAATGAATTTAAATCCATGATTATTATTATTATAATTAAGGGTCTTAATTAGATACTATTTATTAACTTCTACCATATTAGAGATAATATTACCATGTAAAATATACTAAATGGATCCTCTCCATTTCACGTGAAATGGAGATGATCATTTTCCTATTATAACCTTAAATAATTGCCTTAAAAAAAAAAAACCTTAAATAATTGTTTAGAAAAAACAATTAATAATTGTACACTATTAATTAGGGCCTTAATTAGATACTGTTTATTAATTTTTTACCATACTAAAGCCTAAAAAAATTTTATAAAAGGGAAAAGTATAAAATGGCCTCCCAAACTACCAGCCTTTTGTAATTTAGCTCCCAAAACTTTTAATTGGTATAAAGTAGCCCCCAAACTACCAACTTCTTATAAAATAGCCAATTCCGTTAGTTGAAACAGTGAAAATGGATGGAAAACCCAAAACAACGTCATTTTAGGTATGAAGAGTTACGAAAATACCCTTGAAAAATGAATACCCTTGAAAAATGACTGAAACAGAGTCGTTTGGGGGGATTCAACAATAAGCCTTTCTTCTCCCCCCCCCTCGGTGTTCTTTCTACAACCCATAGTCCATTGGAACCTAGAACCCAAACCCTATCTCTGTCGCTCGTAGACCTCCAGTCGACGACATTTCAGTCTTTTTATATCGCATCAATCCATTCATTCGCGTTTTCATGGACGCTCTTCGTCTCTGTTACTTTTGATATGATTCTTATTGAAATGCTGTAAATTCTATGCCATGCAAACGCATAATTGAAAATTTCGATATTTATTTATGCACCAGGTCGATCGGGCAAGGGTATGAAATTATTCAACAAATATTATAGGTAGGTAGAGCAAACGTAAGAAAATAAATAAAAGCAAACTTGAAAACAGAGGATTAATTTAAAAGATATCGGAGATGGAGGGTAGCTTGATCTCTCCCTTGGTGGAGAGGGGAATGGCAAAGTTTCCAATGACGGGGAGATCAATGGTGAGACCTAGTTCCAGCTCATAGTCTATGTCCCGATCTGCACCGATGTCCTTTGCCAAGCTCACCAATACACTGTGTGGCACCTCCAACAAAGGGCAGAACCCGAACCCCATCTCCGTCACTCGCAGACCTTCAGTCGCTCGCTTCACATATCACTTGCATCGGTACCTCCATGGGCTGTGGGTTGCAGAAAGAACAGGGGGGGGGGGGGGAAAGGGTTATTGTTGAATCCCCTAAAAGACGTCGTTTTAGTCCTTTTTTTAATTTTTTTTAATCTAACAAGGGTATTTTTGTAACTCTCCATACCCAAAACGACGTCATTTTGGATTTTTCATCCATTTTCACAGTTTTAACTAACGGAGTGGGCCATTTTATAAGAGGTTGGTAGCTTGGGGGCTATTTTATACCAATTGAAAGTTTGTGGGACTAAATTACAAAAGACTGGTAGTTTAAGGGACCATTTTATACTTTTCCCTTAAAAAATATATGTATTGTANAAATATTATAGGTAGGTAGAGCAAACGTAAGAAAATAAATAAAAGCAAACTTGAAAACAGAGGATTAATTTAAAAGATATCGGAGATGGAGGGTAGCTTGATCTCTCCCTTGGTGGAGAGGGGAATGGTAAAGTTTCCAATGACGGGGAGATCAATGGTGAGACCTAGTTCCAGCTCATAGTCTATGTCCCGATCTGCACCGATGTCCTTTACCAAGCTCACCAATACACTGTGTGGCACCTCCAACAAAGGGCAGAACCCAAACCCCATCTCCGTCACTCGTAGACCTTCAGTCGCTCGCTTCACATATCACTTGCATCGGTACCTCCATGGGCTGTGGGTTGCAGAAAGAATGGGGGGGGAGAAAGGGTTATTGTTGAATCCCCTAAAAGACGTCGTTTCAGTCCTTTTTTTAATTTTTTTTAATCTAACAAGGGTATTTTTGTAACTCTCCATACCCAAAACGACGTCATTTTGGATTTTTCATCCATTTTCACAGTTTTAACTAACGGAGTGGGGCATTTTATAAGAGTTTGGTAGCTTGGGGGCTATTTTATACCAATTGAAAGTTTGTGGGACTAAATTACAAAAGACTGGTAGTTTAAGGGGTCATTTTATACTTTTCCCTTGAAAAATATATGTATTGTATAATTATTAGTTGAAGGCATTATTTAATTGGGGGCCCGGGGGCCCTCGGAGACTGCCTAGGTCTTGGGCCGGCCTTATTGATGGTTTGAATTTCATGCTTTTGTTCTCATAAGTTATAATTTACGAATAAACATACCAATTTTAGGAAAAATGCATACAATAAAGAGATGAAAAAGACCAAGAATTTATGGTCTATATTCACACCTTAAAGTTTTATACGCTATATATTTCCTTTTTATATTTGATTTATCTATTTATAGAGTTTTATATATAATTTGAATAATTTTAAATACAAATATATTCTTTAAATTATATTTGACAAATACCATCTAAATTATTTGATTTAAGAAATACAACGCAATATTTATGTTCTTAATGGTAAACCATGTTCTTCCTAAAAAAAAAAAAAAATTATAATTTTGAGAATGTTATCTATGAAATCAAGTTAGTTATAATAAACAAGTATTTGTGTTGTCTTTAAAAATGAAAAAAATAAAAATACCTATCATTTCTTCATAAACGAGATACTATCCTGTTCCAAAAAAAAAAGTAAACCACGTTAATTTTTTTGTTTGTTATGTAACAATAAAGGTTAATGCACAAAAGGACACCTGGCATCATGCGTCAATCTTTACGGCGCGCCTGCCCGTGATAGATTTGTGTGCACAGGTGTCATTTCCTAACAAACGAGAGCACAGTGTGATCTATATGAATGAGCACATCCAAGAATTTCATACCCCACCCCACTTTCACTTATGCTCTATTTATACCCCACCCTACCACAATACTGAAAAATCAAACCCCTCACCCCCACAGCTTCTTCTCTCTGCTCCTGTTGTCCCTGTGCCTTTTTTTAGGTTTGACAAGGTAAGAGAGGGGTTTGTGAGTAACAATGACCATGGCGAAGTTTGTTGCTGCCTTGCTCTTGGCCCTCATTGCCATTTCCATGCTTCAAACCGTGGTGGGTCTTTCTTTCTTCGCTCTATATATATATTCTATTATGAACAAGAAACAAACTTTATATTTACATTTTCTTTTTTGTTCTGTTTACAGGTTTTGGCATCTCATGGGCATGGAGGTCATCACCATGACAACAACGTATGTTCTCTCTCTCTCTCTCTCTCTATCACCCCAAATGAACAAAATGTGGGGGAGATTTGAGTTTATTTTATTTTTATATGGGTGAGAATGGAACATTTACATTTTGGTCTTAATTTGTATGTGATTTCAGAATTATGGACCAGGGAGTCTCAAGAGCAACCGTAAGTAGTGATTCTTTCACTCTCATTTTGCTTTCTTTTAGCACCTTAAAACTTAGAGGGACAGGCAAATCAACACAACCCTTTTGAGGGATTGAAAATTGCTTACATTATTCAGTAAAAAAATGGCACATAGATTACGAGATCCAGAGTGAATGAAAATGCCCTAAAGTGGGTCATTTTCTTTCTCAGTACACTATCATTTCCTCTCTAGGTACACTTTCATTTTCTTTCTCTGCCCTCCCTCTCATTGGACCCATTTGGCCAATCATAGTCGTAAAATGTGTCCTGTCTATGGGTAAAATACTTTCACTATGACCATTGACCAATCTCTCCTTAATCAAAGGGTGAAAACAGTGAAAAGGAAACGATTAAAGAATGCCCGTCGGGCCCCACTCACAACGCTCGAAGGTCGTTTCCTGTTTGTGGGTTAAAACAAAATGATTATGTTTTGACTGTGGTCAAATGATATTGATTAATGTTTTGTTGTTTTGAAATGCGTAGAATGCCCATCGCAATGCTCGAGGAGGTGCAGCCAGACCCAATACCACAAGCCATGCATGTTCTTCTGTCAGAAGTGCTGCAAAAAGTGCCTGTGCGTGCCTCCGGGGTATTACGGGAACAAAGCTGTGTGCCCTTGCTACAACAACTGGAAGACCAAGGAAGGAGGCCCCAAGTGCCCTTGAAATGGAGGGAGAGACTACCCTATAATATTCCTAGCTATTCCCCCATTATTACTGCATTACTACTAGTACTGCTAACTATATATGTCTCTGCTTCCTTTTTATATGGGCTTGTTTTGCTAATGCTGGGTTGAGGATTTATAATTTCTGTTGCCAAATCAGTCACTCCTTAGGGGTTTTACCTAATGAGAGCGGCCAATCTATATATATATTTTGTATGTGAAACCTCTTGTTTCACTAAATGAGTAATATATTTGCACTCATTTTTGTTAATTTGTGGACAACTTTGCCTTGTGCATTTGATG
The DNA here is from genome assembly GCA_006937295.1 of Carpinus fangiana. NCBI lineage: Eukaryota > Viridiplantae > Streptophyta > Magnoliopsida > Fagales > Betulaceae > Carpinus > Carpinus fangiana. The sequence goes on from CM017323.1 coordinate 4,185,131, forward strand.
CGACTGTCACTACCCTAAAGCGAAAGGCTTAAAAGTCCATGCCGAGGGACCCGAGATTAGAATATCTTAAACAAAAGAAAAGGAAACACGGTGCCGTCATTATCGCTAGTGATGGGAGCACGAGGTAGCTAGTGAATTAAATTTGAGGTTGATGTGAACTTTAAATTTTGTTCATACCCAAATCCAAATCAATTGGAGAGATGATGTTTGGCGTTTGTCGGTGAGTAAATCCCTATCGTACACTCCAGGGAATCGACCTGGGAATGGTTTTCAAGTACCCAATTGATTTTCCACTTCTGGCTACTTGGTAAGAGTTCAGAATTCAGATTAAGCTATTGACAACAAACAAAGAGGAGAAGAAACAAGGTGTAAAGCCAAATGACATTGCTTAGGAAAACAAAAATGCTATTAATAATAAACACATGAAAAGACAAGAATTTGAAGAACACATACGAGTTTCCAACAAGAACAAGCCCCAAAGACTTAAAAATCGACAATCTGGTTCGTAATGCAACAATGGAAATTGTTGATGCAATTTTTGGTCCAAGTTGTTAGGCTGCGAGATAAGTGCTGAGTTGAATTTCTGTACATCTATCGTGTTCCTGCAAAATGAAAACATGGTTAGAGGGTCTTCGGTTGGAGCTGAAGACTTTCCAATGCCTAAGTTAGCATCTTGCGTGTGAATACAAATATGTAATGATAATAAGCCTCTAATTTCTGATAATTTGTATGTGTAAAGTGAGATATATATGACACGGAGTAAGAGAGGCTTATGGAAAAATAATAGTCTCCTTGTACAGGGCGAGAAACGTGAGAGAGTTGAGATGTCTTGGAGAAAGGGAGACCTTCTCCTTTTATAAACAAATGGTGACACGTGTCACCGTATGAATGGGCAATGGCAAAATGGTAAACAAATATAAATAAGTGGGCATAATTTATCCCTGACAGAAACTAAGTCTAGAAGCACAAGAACCTAGATGAATCAATTGATCAATAACAACCCTTAACCTTTCTAATCTACAGTATCTACCCTTGATGACCCAATATATATCGTAAGAGTTACAAAGAACACAAACATAACAACAAGAAGACACTAAACTAGCAGGGGTGGAGTGATCTTTCTCACTACAAATGAGAAAAGAGGAGGAATGAGGCAAATTAGTGGGAATGCAGCCGGAGTGACTAGTGAGTTCTACCCGCTGCCTAATATGACTCAAAATGTTGAATCCTTACTTTTTTTCAAACTTTAATATTCACCAAACAAAAAGAGTTGAAAAAAATATAAGTTTACTTTCTAAGCGTTCCCGCAATTTCAATTTATTCATTTGGATTTAAGAACTGATTTTTAAGTTTTTTACGTTTTTCATTTCACTCGTTTCATCTAAAAGTACTTACGTAACATTAACTTGCTGCATCATTTAAAAATATAATCTTTCATTTATTAAAAAAAAAAAAAAATTGGATGGGTGGACCAGGGTGGTAGAGCCTCCTCAGCCCTCCCGCCCTCACAAGGGGGGAGCCTCAATGGTGGGGTGGTTATGGGCCAACTGAGGGGTGGTTTGCTCTGCCACCCTTAGCAATGGGGGTGGCTCACAAACATGTTTTAGACTATCATAGTACCACTTGCCATACAAATACTATTTGAGTGAAATACTCCTTAAGAGTCATCCTCCAAGCGTTTATTATTATGTCATCTTTTCATTAATCCTATACAAATTATTATCTATGTAGCTAGCTAGCTCCTTCCCACAACTCAATCACATGCATGTGTAAAATAAAATGACTCCTAGATGCACCACGGACCACATACAAAAAGCATCTTCGAATTGGGCCCAAGCCCACCACTTCTTTCAAAATCCAGAATACTTTCAATTTCCCGCCAAAACCCCCTCCCCCGTAATAAAAAAATATTTTATTTTATTTATTTTTTTCATCTTTAGATATTATCATATTGGCAGTGTAGAAAAGAAACCATAAAAATCAAGGGGCCTTTACGTTTAATCTTATTTCGGAGCATCCGAATTCCATTTCTCGTGGAACCGGAAACCCGAGGCGTTTTGAAAGAGCAAAAATGGGGATGGAAGCGCAGGACGAGTTGATGGCGGACGGTTCGGGTTCGGCGGAGAGGAGATCCGGAGTCCCGAGGCTGTTCATCAAAGAGATGGTCATGAGGAACTTCAAGTCCTACGCCGGCGAGCAACGCGTCGGCCCCTTCCATAAGGTTAGAGTTCCTCTTCGCTCTTATCCTCCTACTTCTTTCAACAGGTTTAATTTTAAGTTCTTGTAGTAGAAACATTGGGTTCTGTTTGGATGCCGAGAAAACGATTGAAAATTTGAGTAAAATTGGGTGTGATAACCTACATTTTGCCAGGTAGCTTCTTTTGAGTGGTAGAAATTCTGAAAATTCAACTGAGCTGAGTAATTGCGTAAGAATGTGTTTGAATTTTTGTATGCGTGGTAGCAAAGAAGGAAACTCTCTCTCTCTCTCGCGCGCGCGCTCGTTCGCTTTACCTTATTTGATTTTTTTGTTGTATCAGAGCTTTTCAGCAGTGGTTGGACCGAATGGGAGTGGGAAAAGCAATGTGATAGATGCGATGCTGTTTGTGTTCGGGAAGCGAGCCAAGCAGGTATAATGGAGTTTACTTTCTTCACCTTCTTTCTCTGTATGCGACTTGTTTGGGTATCGAGTTGGAAGAATGTTTTTGCTGAGTTTGGCTCTAAATGCAATAAATGTACTTCAGAGCTACGCGAGACACTACATTTGAGTTCTCTTCTGTGTTTGTGTTCACTGTGTCTAATTGTCTTGGCTTAAATGTGCAGATGCGACTTAATAAAGTGTCGGAGCTCATCCACAATTCCACTAATCACCAAAATTTGGACAGTGCTGGTGTTTCTGTACACTTCCAGGAGATCGTTGATCTGGTAGGTAAATTTGCACTTACATGGGTTATGTTGCCAATAACTGCTTTGCCTTTTCTTTTGATTGGTTGCATAGAAATGCTGATAAGAAGAATGAAAAGTAAAATTTAACTAACCCATTTGGTATTTTCAGTCCTGAGCAAGAAATATTTATATATATATATTTATTGATTTATTGATTTGCTTTTTTTAATTTTTAATTTTTATAGTTATTAGAGTAAGATTTAGTTTTTTTTCTTTTTGTAATTTTTTTCCCCTTATTGGTAATCGAATGGAAACGTTTAAGAAATTTTCCTTTCATCATTTCTTAAGCTATTTTTAATGATTACAGGATGATGGAACATATGAAGCTGTTCCAGGGAGCGATTTTGTGATTACCCGAGTTGCCTTTCGGGATAACTCTTCTAAATATTTTATTAATGACCGTTCAAGTAATTTTACTGAAGTTACCAAGAAACTGAAAGGCAAAGGAGTTGACCTGGACAATAACCGTTTTCTGATTCTTCAGGTTCCGTAGTTGTTATGCAGTAGTTCTAGTTTGAATTAGAAGTTTGTTTCCACGTCTTCTGTAACTTTCTTGTTGGGTGTTGCCAGGGTGAAGTTGAGCAGATTTCACTGATGAAGCCAAAAGCTCAAGGACCCCATGATGAAGGTTTTCTTGAATATCTTGAAGACATAATTGGAACTAACAAATACGTTGAAAAAATTGAAGAATCATTTAAACAGTGAGTACATTTTCCGTTTGTTAACTTAGTTGAAAGTTTGCACTTTTATAACTGCTTGCTACAATGACTTCCTATTTTTAATAATTCATTACATGTACTACTTGTGTTAGTCCTGACTACAAGGCGCAATTCTTGTTGGTTAGCTGACAAATTGTAAGTTACTTAGCAAGAGAAACAAAAAAAAACTGAAAACTGAAAATTGGAATTTTGAGAATGGGAGGTATAACTTGTACACGGGTGGTTTATAAGAGAGCCTGTCTTTATAATGTATTAATTGAAAGAGCTAAGTGTGTGATAGCATGATACACAGCGTTCTTCTTTCAGATGCAAGAGTATGTCCTCTCAGATGATGCTGCTGTTACCAAACTGGCGTTCAGTTATTAATTTTATTTAACTAATTTCCTTTACTATTATTTGCCAAAAACTTCCTTTCCTTGCAGTACAGCTTCACTGCTTTCTGCTCACTTTCAAATATATTGTCTACTTCTCTGGTCCATTTAATTGAAATGAATACTAACATTCCTTACCTGAATAGCATTTTGTCATATCTTTTAACACCTGTTAGTATTCTTCTCATTCATTTCATAGGCTAGAATCTCTTGATGAGAGCAGGTCTGGGGTGGTGCAAATGGTTAAGTTAGCTGAGAAAGAAAGAGATAGCTTGGAGGTATGTAGATGCTAGTGCATATCGCTACATCTCATGTTTAATTAATGTTATCTGCTCACATATTTTGTGCAACAGGATGTGAAGAATGAAGCAGAAGCATACATGCTGAAAGAGCTATCGCTTTTGAAGTGGCAAGAGAAAGCCACAAATATGGCTCATGAAGATACCAATACAAAAATGGTTGAACTACAGGCGAATGTTTCTAGCTTAGAAGATAATCTGAAGACTGAAAGGTAGACGCTTATGACATCTACTGAACTTGCATGTTCTTAGTTGAAACAAAAAAATTATATCTGATGGAAGATTTTGACATCTTATATTAGGGAGAAGATACAAGAAAATAATAAAACATTGAAGGAGCTTGAAACTGTGCATAACAAGTACATGAAGAGACAAGAGGTTAGCAGAGCATTGGTCTAATCTGATATTTTTCATAAACAAATGCCTATCAGAACCTTTTAATATCATTGGTATACGATTGTCTCAATGAGAGGAGAATATATCAGTATATCAATTTTCAGGCCATGTGCTAGTCATTGTTTGAAATGACACGTGTGCATTGAATGTTATCATACTGAATTCACTTTTTTATTTTATTCGAATGATCCATTACTAAGCTTTTGTGTTGTATGGTTAGGAACTGGATAATCAACTGAGAAGTTGTAAGGAAGAGTTTAAGGAGTTTGAAAGGCAGGATGTCAAATACCGGGAAGATTTGAAGCACATGAAGCAAAAGATCAAGAAACTTGAGGATAAACTTGAAAAGGTAAGGAATACATTGTCTTATTGGACCGACCACACATTTTTTTACCTTTTCACTTTCTATTTCAGGATTCATCAAAGATCATTGAGCTAGAAAAGGAGTGCGAAGACTCCACAGACCTGATTCCAAAACTTGAGGAAAATATTCCAAAACTGCAAAAGTTCTTGCTGGATGAGGAGAAAGTCTTAGAGGAAATTAAAGATAATTCTAAAGGTGGTTCTCTTTTCAATTATGTAAAATAGAATAAGTTGTGTAGTTGTATTTTTTTTTTTCACTCTTCAAACAATTATATGTGGTGGCCAAACAATTATATGCGGTGGCCTTAAATATTATCATAACTTTTTATGTATGTTTCACGTCATTCTATCCTATTTTCAGTATTTTGTTTTGTTTCATCTTTCTATGAAAGTGTTTTTTTCTTAAGCTACCTCCCTATTTGAAAACTTGGATTCTCTTTATGTTGTTTGGCAATTTCTTTGGGTTTGTATACAAATTTTTTTTCTATAAGCCATCCCCATAGTAGAAATAACACTTATAACGTAGTCCTTCCTACTTTAGAAAGGTTAAATCTTAAAGCAAAATCCCACCTTTCTCTTTTTCTTATTTTTGGGATTTTTTTTCCTGGTAAACTTATTATTCCACATTCTCTTTTGGGTGGTGGGGGGTGGGTTTCTATTTTGTTGAAGAGTTAATCCCCCTTGACATAATCAGCGCCATACTTCAAATCATTACCAGACATCATGTGCATCTAATTATTCAAAGTGTTACTTACCTTTGATTGGTTATGCAGTTGAAACTGAGAGATACCGTGCTGCGCTTGCAAAAGTTCGTGCTGAATTAGAACCTTGGGAAAAGCAACTGATTGAACATAAAGGAAAACTTGAAGTTGCATGTACTGAAAGCAAGCTTTTGAGTGAAAAGGTGAGGTTGGTACCATTTCATGTGTTCCATTATAATCCTTTTCTCACAACATAAGTGGGAAAACTTTATAATATGCATCTTCATCCTTGTAATCTTGGTTAATTTCATCATGGCTACCATTTCATTGGTAAAAGTTTCTATGATATCTAATTGTGTATACCCAGAGCATATTTTCTATAGGAACTTTGTTAGAAGTGTTTTTCTTGGACTATATTATTTTACCTGAGATCAGGAGCAGTATTCGAATGATTTTAGTAAAATTTATCCAGTTTTACTATTATATCATTTTCCAGAAACAAATGGAGCCTAAAGAAAGTTTAGTAGGTGCTTGCATTTACAGTGGCATTGTAGTTATTTATTTATTTTTTATATATAAATTGAAATAAAATCCTATGCATTTTGTTGCAGAGATGCAGAACCTTACAGAACTTTTTTAAAATTTTCCTCTCCTTTTCTTCTCTGATTCAGTTGATTCATAGAAAGGAGTTGAGAACCTCCTAGGCTCCTACCATTGGACTTCCCCCCCCCCCCCCCTCTAAATTAGCTATGGTAAAGAAGGTAATTCTGGATAACATGCTTGACAAATCTACCTCCTGCTGTAGATTTTGGATAGCACATACCACTGCAATCATAGTTGACATTACAAAGTTTTTATGCAGTTACTATGTTGGTAACAACCTCTTTTGCCAGAAGAAAATTTGGTACTATGGATTGAGAGATGAGTGGCTTTGAATTTCTTAACCTGAGTTTGATGATGGTTGTCATTTGAATTCTAGAAGACCAGCGTCCTTTAATTGAATATTGGAGTTTAACCAGTCTGCAGAGATCACTAGAAAAGCAATATTCATACTCTAGTGTTGTACTGGTCCTTTAATTGAATATTGGAGTTTAACCAGTCTTCAGAGATCACTAGAAAAGCAATATTCATACTCTAGTGTTGTACTGTTTGCAACTCATGCGAACTTATAGTCTTTTAATTAGTGGATATTCACATATAGTTTGCTGAAAGTGATGGTTGACTGTTTCAGCATGAAGCTGGTCGTGCAACATTTGAAGATGCACAAAAGCAGATGGGCGTTATATTGGGGAAAATAAAAACAACAACCACAAGCATTGCAAATATACAAACCGATATAGAAAAGAACAAGCTCGAGGCATCGGAAGCTCGCATAGTGGAACAAGTTTGTGTTTTCATGATAATTACTTGAATTCATGTTCTCTCACTTGTCGTTTTACTATTAGGGTACACAATGAGAGCACTTGAGCCTTTTGCAGGAATGCATTAAAGAACAAGATGCACTGATTCCTATTGAACAAGCTGCAAGGCAGAAGGTTGCAGAGCTTAAGTCTATTATGGATTCTGAGAAGAGTCAGGGATCAGTTCTCAAAGCAATCTTGCAGGCTAAGGAGTCCAACCAAATTGAGGGAATATATGGTCGAATGGGTGATCTTGGGGCAATTGATGGTAGTCTTCTGCTTGTGATTCAGATATAACTCTCTTCTTTCCATCTTTCTGAACCACACAATAATATTTTTACGTCTTTGAATTTTAGTGTTGATCTCAATCAATTGATGTGTAGTTAAATTTAATTTTGGCTTTCATGTATTGGCGTTTGCCAACCGTTCTTGTCCTACTCATACGTAACTATGTGTTGTTCATATAAGTTGATTTGTTTGTTTGTTGTTTTTAGCAAGTAGTGGTTGGTTTATTACTTTTCCACCGTTTTGTTTCCCAACTCTTAGTGTGCTTGACGTTTAATTCATCTACAAAGATCAATATTTTCTTTGTATTATAGTGATAACAAATTCATAAATGTTCTTAATTAGTTTTTGTCTTGGCATTCACTTGTGTTTTTTCTATTTGCAGCAAAATACGATGTTGCTGTATCAACGGCATGTGCTGGACTTGATTATATTGTAGTGGAAACAACCAGTGCAGCCCAAAGATGTGTTGAGCTACTCCGGAGGGAGAATCTTGGTGTTGCAACTTTCATGATATTGGTAACTTTCAATTCCATATTATATAATATTCAGGAACTTATACTGTCCAAAAAGTTACCTTAATGTTTTTAGAACTTGAAAGACCTTGTTTACTTAGAAGTTGGGTGCTAGATTGGTCCAGTTGGATCCTAGGACACATGACTGAAAAATGTCAGAACTTGATGATAGGAATCTTTGGAGCTCTTGGATTGAAGCTTGGGCAAAGCTGTGTGCATGATTTTGATTTCTCCAGTTTATATCACTTCAGTTTAGAATTACCCAAATATAGATTGTTCCTATACAATTGAATCTACCATCTTGTTTGAGATGGTAAAAAGTGACATTCTTCAAACTAAAGAAAATCTTTACATATTGTGAGATCTATTCGATTACTCACTCTAGGTTCATGTTGCAAAATTTTGTTCTTAACATTCTGGAAATGTGCAACTAAAACTTTACATCAGCCATTGGTTTTGAAATTTTAATAGCATAGCTCTTTTAGAATTGTGGAGTCAATCATTTTAGTAAAGGATGGTTTAAATTTGGTGGGCACTTAATTGTTAATCGTAGGCGGTTTGATTCTTTTTCCTTCGTACACAATATACACAATTATTTGAAGAGTACCATTTGAAGATTCAAAACACTGGATTTATTTATTAAATTTTAATTTCCTGTTGCAGGCGAAGCAAGTTGCCCTTTTACCCAAGTTGAAGGATAGTGTAAGGACTCCCGAGGGAGTTCCTCGTGTTTTTGATTTAATTAAAGTTCAGGATGAAAGAATGAAACTTGCTTTTTTTGCGGCAATAGGAAACACTGTTGTTGCTAAGGATCTCGACCAGGTAATATCCAGTTTCTTTGTAACTTGGGAATATTCTCCTGATTTCGAACTGAAAAAGAATGCAGTGTTATATGTTAATAAGTTCTATGTAAAAACATGCTGGTGTTTTGATGGTTTGGCATTTGTGGCTGATAAGCTGATTTTGTGGCTCGTAAAAATCTTGGTTTATCGATATTAGTTGCCATTGAATAGCGAAAGCTATAGTTTGTAACTTTTCAGAATCTTTTTCGTTCCCTTTGTAAGTGTAAGTTTATAACATATTTTGCACAATGTGGCTTCTGACGGATTCTTAGTCAAGTCAGACGAGAAGAAAATTTTAGCTGTTTATTGTTGATAGAATCTCAAGTAAATTATGTTGCCACGCAAGCAAACATATTCTGTGGGATAAGAAATGGTTTTTAAGGTACTAGTCATCTTAAGCCTGGCACACTTTGAATAAGAAATTTAATTCTGTCTATATTAAATGGGATTAGCATTTAATTCCTCATTTTCTGTGATCTCTTGATGAGGTTAAATCCTCGAGTTCCTTTTTGTTTTTTGTTTTTGTTTTGTTTTTTGTTTGTGGTTCCCTTCTTATTGTGTGTAATAGCCTGTTCTAGACACAAGTAAATCTTGGGAATTTATATGGTCTATTCTCCCCTTAATATTCATTTCAGCTTAGCAAATGTGTAATAGCCTGTTCAAGACACAAGCAAACCTTGGGAGTTTATATGGTCTATGCTCCCCTTAATATTCATTTCAGCTTAGCAAATATTTAAATAGCTTCTGTTTTCCAATTTTCAGGCCACACGTATTGCATACAATGGAAACAATGAATTTCGACGTGTGGTAACACTTGATGGTGCACTTTTTGAAAAATCTGGTACAATGAGTGGTGGGGGAAGTAAGCCTCGTGGTGGTAAAATGGGGACATCTATTCGAGCTGCCAGTGTTTCGGGAGAAGCTGTTGCAAATGCTGAGAAGGAACTGTCTGCAATGGTAGAAAAATTAAATAGCATCCGCCAAAGAATTGCTGAGGCGGTGAGGCGTTACCAGGCGGCTGAAAAAGGAGTTGCATCCTTGGAGATGGAATTAGCAAAAAGCCAGAAAGAGGTAACACCCAGTTGGGAATTTTCAAGGTACCTTTTAACTGATATGCACAAAGGGAATTTGACGCATTAGGAAATTCTTTTCAACAGATTGACAGTTTGAATGCACAACATAGTTATCTTGAGAAACAACTTGATTCGCTGGAGGCTGCATCACGGCCAGGGAAGGATGAGCTTGATAGGTTGGAGGAACTCAGGAAAATAATTTCTAAAGAAGAAAAGGAGATTGATAAACTTATAAAAGGGTCTAAGCAGCTGAAGGACAAGGTGGGTGACAAACTTTATTAACTATTGTTTTCCTTGCATGATGCAGCTCGATCTTCATATTTACCTGCACAACAAAATTTATGCTAGTTGCAGTTGGTTTATGTCTGGTTTTCCTCCTAAGTTACTTTTCTTTTTTTGCTTTTCTCTTCATTCGTATATTGCATGTCTACCACGAATAATAATATTGCACTTATTTTGATACCTCAGCTTGTTTGACTTATGCGTACTTTTCTCCGCTTTAGGCTTTGGGGTTTCAGAATAATATCGAAAATGCTGGTGGAGAAAGATTGAAAGCACAGAAGTCAAAGGTCAATAAGATTCAAACTGTGAGTATGTAAAACATTTTGAAGCATTCAAGTTACTCTAATGGAGTATGTACTAATTTATGCTACCCAACTCTTAGGATATTGATAAAAGTAGCACAGAGGTCAACCGTCACAGAGTCCAAATAGAGACTGGCCAAAAAATGTTGAAGAAGTTAACTAAGGGAATTGAGGATTCAAAGAAGGAGAAAGAAAGACTGGTTGAAGAGAAGGAAAAATTAAGAAGTGTTTTCAAGGAAATAGAGCAGAAAGCATTTGCAGTTCAAGAAAATTATAAAAAGACGCAGGAGGTTTATTATTTATATTTGTTTATTTTTAATAAAAAACCAAAATAAGTTCTTTCGCTGATATACGATTTTTATCCTCTTGTATAGTTGATTGACCAACATAAAGATGTGTTAGATAAAGCAAAGTCCGATTACGACAAAGTTAAAAAGACTGTCAATGAATTGCGTTCGTCAGAGGTATTATGCTAAATTAATGTATCTTTTTTGTTTCTTCTTAGTTTTTTTTTGTCATGCTTTCTGATACCTTGTTTATGATCTCTCTGTAATGGCACAGGTTGATGCTGACTACAAATTACAGGATATGAAGAAGGCATACAAGGAGTTGGAATTGAAGGGGAAGGGCTTCAGGAAAAAGCTTGATGACTTGAAAAATGCTCTTATAAAGCACGTGGAACAGTATGTCTTTTTTTGAACAACTCTTTGGATCTACGGTGTCTTAATGATTTTGAAGCATGCTTGACATTGTGTACCGGTCGCAGAATTCAGAAGGATTCGGTGGACCCTGAAAAGCTTCAGGCTAACTTGACAGATGGAGTTCTTAATCAGGCTTGTGATCTAAAGAGTGCCCTTGAAATGGTAGCATTGCTGGAAACCCAAATGAAAGAGATGAATCCAAATCTTGATTCTATCTCAGAGTAAGAATTTCTCTGTTGTCCTTAAACACATTATCTAACTTGAGTTGACTTTTCAACATGCCACTGCTAAATATACATAATATAACTAATAGGTATCGGAGAAAGGTATCATTATACAATGAACGAGTTGAAGAACTAAACAATGTCACTCAACAGCGTGATAACATAAAGAAGCAGTATGATGAATGGAGGAAGAAGAGGCATGCATATCCTTCTTTATTTCTATTTCCGATTTGTGTTCTTTACAATCCTCTGCAGTTTTGTCAGTTTTTACTCAACTGCATCTGGTGTGATAGCAGGTTGGATGAGTTCATGGCAGGCTTCAATGCAATATCTTTGAAGCTAAAGGAGATGTATCAGGTTGGCGAATAGATCCCCTCTCTCAAAATTTTAAACTTTATGGTCTTTCTTTTTGACTATTTGTTCTTCATATGAAAATGATTTGAATCGAAGATGGCATTTGTATTTAGGCACTGAATTGTGTTCTCATTGAATAATTACACTTGATTGGCCGTTTTTTCCCCATAATTGATGCTGCTTGTGTCATCCTCATTTCCTTTTCTCATTGTAACATGTATGCGCTAGCAATAATTTTAGTTTTGCCTCTTTAATGAATTTGCTATAGATGATCACACTTGGGGGTGACGCCGAACTTGAGCTTGTAGACTCTTTGGATCCCTTCTCTGAAGGTGTTGTTTTCAGTGTCAGGCCACCAAAGAAGAGCTGGAAGAATATTGCCAATTTATCGGGTGGTGAAAAGGTTATATTTGAACATTTTTGACTTAACCCCATTTTATTTGGGCATCTGATCTTCTTGAATGACTAGCATATGGAATCCCTGAATCTTATTCAATTGAGTAATATACCGTTGTTTCTTTTACTGCTTCAGACTCTGAGTTCATTAGCTCTTGTTTTCGCACTTCATCACTACAAGCCAACCCCGCTTTATGTAATGGATGAAATTGATGCTGCGCTGGGTATTTTTCCTGAATCCTTCAGCATAATTTCATTCTTTTAATAATCGTTTTATCTATATCTTTTTCTTTTTCTACGGGTCTCCATTGGCTTACTTTAGTCCATATGGTACGCAGACTTCAAAAATGTTTCTATTGTGGGGCACTATGTAAAGGACCGGACAAAGGACGCACAATTTATAATCATAAGGTTGGCTGGATACCCCTTGGCGTTATTGATAGTTACTGATATATTTACTTATGCTGTTCTTTGTCTCATTTTTAATGCCATTTGCAGCCTTAGAAACAGCATGTTTGAATTGGCCGATCGACTTGTGGGGATCTACAAAACTGATAATTGCACCAAGAGCATTACAATTAACCCAGGGAGTTTTATGGTGTGTGAGAAAGCTGTTTTATGATGCACTTTATTTAAGGTGACATTTCTCAGTTAATGCTCCATGATCAAGTATTTATTTAGTTCGTATGTCCCTGCACATATCACTTACATATTTAGTTTTTTTTTTTTCTAATATGTTGATGTGTACTACATATAGTAGATAAATATAAGATTAAATTGATGTGTATTAATCATGCCTTTGGCATATAGTTACGTGTTCCTTCAATCTGCATTGATGTTACCTCGAGTCTAGGCTTCATATTATTCCGTATAAAAAATGGTTAGGGCATTGCCCAAGAGTAGGGAGGAAAGAGTTTCACTCTTTTCGTGCAGTAAAGTGATGTAGTGGGGCCTTCGTGTCACTGCTGTAAGTTTGTAATCGACAGACTTATGGTGTGTTTTTGTATAATCTTAACTATTACACTGGTGGTGGGTGTCACATTACTAATCATACATAGAAAGCTAACCACAGAAGCTGTTGCACATATGCCCTTGTATTAAGACTTGTAGAAATTCCAGATACGGGGAAGCATGTCACAATTTCCCCATCGTGGCCACAACCATCCCTTTACACAGAATTGTCAGGATATTTAATCACCTGGTGGTGGGAGTCACATTACTAATCATATATAGAAAGCTAACCACAGAAGCATATCATAACTATTACACTGGTGGAGGGAGTCACATTACTAATCATATATAGAAAGCTAACCACAGAAGCATATACAAGATGTTTCTCATATGCCCTTGTATTAAGACTCGTAGGAATTCCAGATACGTACGGGGGAAGCTTGTCACAATTTCCCCATTGTGGCGACAACCATCCCTTCACACAGAATTGTCAGGATAGTAGGTGAACTGGCTCCTCGGTGGATATTGGGTGAACTGGCTCCTCAGTGGATCTTGGGTGAACTGGTTCATCCGGCACCCGAATCAGTTTGTAAGACCATGCCCCTAGAAGCGTTCCAGTCACTGGGCCGACGAAATACACCCAAATCCCCTTATAGGATGCGCTTGCAATTGCTGGACCTATTGTCCTCGCTGGGTTCATAGATCCCCCTGATATTGGTCTGGCCATGACTTGACAACTTGTTAGCATTCATTATTTCGTTAATGGGTAAGGTTGATAATTAAGAGTTAATTTTATTTACCCGGCAAAGATGGATGTAATGCATACTGCGGAACCAACTGCAAGACCCGCAAGCTCTCTTATCTGGGGAAATGGAGACATAATTTAATGAGTAAATTTACCATATTGAAAAGGTTTGTAAAATTTGGAATGTGAATCAATTTTTTTACAGCTTTAGTATCCGTTGCAACAGCTGAAGCGGTGAACATCATAGTAAATGTCACCACTATCTCCGTGACTAGAGCTTTAATTTCTGTTCCTGTTGGTGATGTAGTGCCGAGATCCTTTATTGGGTGCAATATTGCACGCAGTGTAAATGCAGCAGAAATAGCTCCACCCAGTTGAGCTGCTGCATAAACTGGGACCTGCATAAGCAATATTTATGCTTCTTTGAGTTCTGTTTAACATTTAAGGCCGAAGAAGATGCTTCTTTTATTCCTTCGTAAATTAATAAAATTGTTTGGACGTCCTGAATTTTTAAATGGGAGATAAATGTTTGGAACTAAAACCAACGTAGTCCACGAACATTACTTTTTTCATGTGATGATACGATGGGAAATGACTAAAAACTTGTATGAGATTGTATTTGAGAAATATAGCTTTTTAAGTAAAAGAGAGTGTTTGGATAAAAGTTTTTGTCAGAAGTGCGTTTTGGCTATTTTTATGTTTTTTGGACATTTAAAAGTGTTTTTAATTTTTTTTACTAAACATATACATTTTTTTTTTTCAACGGACTTTTTGAGTGTTAAAAGCACTTTTGGGCTCTTCAAACGTAATCTCAAATTGGTTCTAAGAGGCTGTTTGGAAATGTGCTTGAGAAATAGAGTTTTTAAGCTAAAAAGAGTTTTTAGGTAAAAGCTTTATTTTTAAGTTTTTGTCGAAAATAATTTTTTGACAATTTTTAAACTTTTTAGACCTTTAAAACGTTTTTACAAAGCACTTTAAATCTTTTAAATGGAATCCTAAACAGGCAAACTTTTGTATTGTGCTTTTTAACATAAATAGGGCAAGGCTTCTGTACTACCGCACATATGAGGTTAATAAAATTAAAGGTTGAGATTTAAAGGCAATTTCTTAAAGAAAAAAACAACATCGTGTAGGGCTATAAAGCATCAAAGGCAAACGTTTAAACAAAACGACACTTTGACGCCACCGTTAGATAAGAAGGGGAAAACCTCCTTTTGCAACTGTTCCTATTCTTCCAAACCCACATGTTTTAGTTCGACATTCTTCTTCCTCAATTCCCTCCTGAAAAAACACCGTGGTTGTTCATCGCAACAGCATCTTCAACTTCATCTCCCTTGTCTGCTGCTGATTCGAGACAAAAAATGACGAACAAACCTAGATAGATGCACAAATCCACTTAAAAAAAGGAAAAATGTTTATTGTTCTTTTGTGTTTCAAATCAGTAGCAAATGAGGAAGAAGAAGAAGAAGTTGAAGATGCTATTGTTGATGAGGATGCTACGTTGGAATTGAGGAAGAACAAGTTGCCGACCTAATGTGGTTTTTGAAGAATATATAGGAACAGTTGCCGAAGTTGTTTTCCCCTTCTCCTTACGACGTCAAAATGTCTTTTGTTCAAACGTTTGCCATGTGGTTTTTTCTTGCCTTTCAAATCTCGACCATTAATTTTATTAACCGAAGATGTGTGGTAGATTTTACTACTGCAGATAAGCCTCGTCCAATAAGAGTCTGTTTGTAATTGTGTTTGAGGGGCTTAAAAATGCTTTTAAGTCTATTTAAAGAAAAAAGTAATGTTTGGCAAAAAAAATTAAAAGCGCTTTTAAGAGTCAAAAAAACCTAAAAATGGTAAAAAAACACTTTTGACAAAAACTTAAAAATAAAGATAAATTGACAGATAACAATTTTATAAAACTACTTGCAAAAAAAAAAAAAACAATTTTGACAGCAAATTGTCCATGGATGGAACCTAAGAGCACAGTAACTCCGTAAGTAATGCCAAAAAAGGAAGCCTCCATGGCCTACTTTCGAGTTTCGACCATGGGGGATTTGAGAAGCTGATCATGTTACGTACGTTACCTGCTTCCATGAAAAATGTCTGACAGCCGCAAAAGCTAGAGTGACGGCAGGGTTCATGTGTGCGCCGGAGATGTGTCCTACTGCATAGATCATCACGGCCACAATAAGCCCTCCGGCAACGGAGGCTCCCAGTTTTGAGACTCTGTTTTCATCAGCTACGCTAAGAGCAGCTGAACCACACGTCACAAACACCAAAAGATAGGTCGCAATTGTCTCTGCCACCACCTGCTATATCGTCTTATGCATGCAAATAAAGTTATATATATACTTGACGAAACTTTGCTAGAATATATATGAAATGTTGCTTTCTTCTATATATGTTAAAGTAATGGTTAAGTGATTAAATTTACCTCTTCTTATCAGCTTAAACTTTTGGAATAACTGGTAATTTAACATGTATTAGAGCCAAAAGGTCATGACGTCAAGGTTCGATCGAGTTAAAGTTCGATCTCATGACCTTTTGCCTTTAATACCATGTTAAATTATCAGTTATCCCAAAAGTTTAAGCTGATAGAAAGGGATAAATTTAATCACTTAACCATTACTTTAACAATATATATACTTATCTTCGTTTCTATATATATGAAATGTTTGGGCAAAGATATGAAACACATGCATGGGAGAGGCTGATGCTGCCTGACATATAATTTCTTAAAAAGAAAGAAGAAAACCTGCTTGAGAAACCAAAAGAATGTGTCATTTTGGTTGAAGAGAGGACATGATCAACTGATGTGGTTGAAATATTGGAAACTTTATCTCACCTTTCTGAGAAAACCAGGTGGGTAATGTTCATCAAGTAGTGCCCTAAGAAGACCTGCTTTTCGCTTTCGGGATATTGGGTTTTCCAATGAGACAAACTCATTTGCTTCAGCCTCCATGTTCTTTGGTTTTGGATCTGTCGCCATTTTCTGGATGGGGACGAAATGTGGAAGATGAAGAAGAGAATAAACTTTTGAAGGCTATTGTCGAGTGCTAAGTTGCAGGAGCTCACACCTTTTTATAATCCCACTCGCTGTCTAATCCCAATGCGTTTGGGGAATGACATAAACAGTGGCGGAGCTAAAAAAATTGGCGTCGGGGGACATTTTTTATTTATGAATAAAAAATAAAATTAATTAAAAATATTAAAAAATAATTAAATATAAAAAAGGGGAAAAAATTGGCGTCAGGGGGACATTTTTTTATTTATGAATAAAAAAATAAAATTAATTAAAAACATTAAAAAATAATTAAATATAAAAAAGGGAAACTTCCCTTACTCCCGGATGTTTGGCCACTTTTGCAGATATCCCCCAATGTTCAAAACCTTTCACTTAGGTGTATCAAACTTCATTTTTCTCTCAGTACTTTACCAATTCCGTCAAGAATTACCGTGAAATCCTAACAGACGACTCCTCATGTGCCAAGCATGCGGGTATTATTTTAAAAAAACCCGATTTTACCCCTCCACTCCACTCCACGTGTTTGCGCCATCAACGAAGTCGTAAACGAGGAAAATGCGGTCGCCGGAGATGGAAGCACCGAGGTGCTTGACGAGGCTGAGGTGGTGGCTACGGCAAAAAACGGCAAGGTGTTGCTTGAGCTGGGGCATCTAGATCTTGTGGCGGAACTTGCGCTTGAAAACGATAGTCTTTGCCCTAGAGAGTGCAGCGCCAAGAGCGGGTGGAGGAGGTGGAGGTGTAGGTTCTGGCGAGCTGTTGGTCTTTTGGGTAAGATCTGTTGAATAGTTGGGATTTCTCTGCTGAATTGTTGGGTTTTGTGGGTGAATTCTGCTGAATCATTGGGATTTGGGAGTTGAGTCTGTTAAACCCTAAGACATTGTTAATTCTCATCGTTTTGGCCGACACAGAAGTATTGGCATACCATTTGAGAGTAAACCAGAGAGCAGGGCTCGAAAATCCAATCGCCTTAGAGAGTTGGAGAGAGATGCAAAGACTTAGAGCTGAATTTTTGCCTGAAAATCCAGTGTCCCCTTCGCCTACGCCGACGAGAAACTGTACGGATTAACTTAACTTAATTCCAAATCCCCCACCGCCACCCCACTCGATCTTAGCGTTCAACGAGGACCATTCATTATTTCCCCAACACTCCAAAAAAATCCTCAACTTTCCCAAATCCTCTTGGAATTGGACTCCTATGTGCAAAACCAAAATGGCAGTCGACACCGACGCTCCAACCTTAACCCCTCGCACGACTCACACTCCCTGAACCCCACGTTCTCCCAGACCAACAACACCAACTTTCATCGTTGCCGGCGCCTCCTCCTCCTCCTCCTCCGACCCTCCCACCTCCAACGTCACTAGCGGTTCACTCTACACCTCCGGGACTAGAACCTCCACCTCCAACCGCACCTCCCTTTCCAACCTCCGCCAGTCGCTCCCCGAGAACCCCCACATCTACGACTACTCCGAGCTTTGCTCCGCCACCAACAACTTCCTCACCAGAACCTACACCTCCACCTCGTCAAGCTCCTTGGCGCTTCCATTTCCGGCGACCACATTTTCCTCGTCTACGACTTTGTTTATGGCGCAAACACGTGGAGTGCAGTGGAGGGGTAAAATCGGGTTTTTTTGAAAATAATACCCGCATGCTTGGCACATGAGGAGTCGTCTGTTAGGATTTCACGGTAATTCTTGATGGAAGGAGTAAAGTGAGAGAAAAATGAAGTTTGATACACCTAAGTGAGATGTTTTGAACATTGGGGGGTATCTACAAAATTGACCAAACATCAGGGGGGTAAGTGAAGTTTCCCCTATAAAAAATTGATTATTTTTCTACTTTTTGGCTTTGCTTGAAAGTCCAACAAAATGCTGGACATGGTTGCATGCTTGACATGCCTGACGCATGTATCCCACTTTGTTTATTTTTTTTCTTTTCTTTTGTTTTTCGTGCCTTAACTTGTTTGCTTGTGTTGTTAGTTATATTATTTTAATTATAATTTATTAATTATTTACTATTTAGGCTGTACACGTGAAGTCTGGACAAAATCACGTAAAATTTTATGTTAATGAACGGTGCGTGCGGTTTAGTGAAATTGTTCATCTTCTTTAACCTTTCATATCTCTGTATTTCTCTAAAACCCTTTTCATTTCTCTGAAATCCTTGATTTCATGGTTGGTCCTAGGGCAGAATTATGACTATTTTCCCTCCAAGGTTGTCAAGATGGGGGCATACCAGTTGTTGATAGGGGCATGAAAAAAAATTGTATCTAAGTAGGGAGAATTTTTAGGGGTTGAAGGGGGGCATATGCCTCCCCCCCCCATCAACCCCCCTTGGCTCCGCCACTGGACATAAATTTCTTACAAAATTCACCATAGGAAATTTTTTTTACATAATCTCTAAAGGTGTACACATCTCTTAGCAAGAAGTACATTTTTTTTTTTAAACAGTATGTGATTTTCAAATGTGTTTCTCAATATACACATGATTCTTTTAGAGATTGATTGAGTTGTAAGAATTTCTACAACATAGTTTGTAGGAAATTTATATCTGTTGGGAAAAAAAAATTAGATAATTGTAGAAAGAGTAAAATTATAGATTCTTTTAGAGATTGATTGAGTTCAAAGAATTCCTACAACCCAATTTGTAGAAAATTTATATCTGCTGGGAAAAAACATAAGGTAATTCTAGAAAGAGTAAAGTTATATACTACACCCTTTTTCCACTTTCATTTCATTAGGTTGATGTGATATTGTCCATCCATCATTTAATTTATTATTATTATTATTATTATTATTTTAGTTTCACTTATATCAGGATGAGCCTTAAAACCCTATTTTAACAGCCCCCAATCAATAATTGACACATAAGTAAAAAATAAAAAAGTGTACAAAAATAACTTGGACCAAAATACACTAGATTTTAAGGTGATAAAATCCCTAAAGGTTAACCTTCCACCTTTAGGTTTTAGTTTTGAATCAAAAAATGAGTTTTGAGGCATTAGAAATGGGTTTTGAGGCATTAGAAACGGGTTTTGGGGCATTAAAAACTAGTTTTGAAGCATTAAAAGAGGGTTTTTGGGCATTAGAAATAGGTTTTGAGGTAGGTAACGGCAAGCGGGGTTTAAGGCATTCATGGCCGGCCAAACCCGTGGGTCCGGCGAGACCCACGCCGTGGGTCTACCCTGGGTCTCGCCGGCTATGGTTTTTTTTTTTTTTTTTTTTTTTTCTGATTTGGTGTGATTGTTCTTACTTTCATTTTTTGCATTTTTCTCAAATTAATGATGTGTCACATGGTAATTGAATGTTGTAAAATGATTAGTTTATAGCAGGACCTAATAGTAAAGACTTTTTTTTTAACAAGAGCTGATCTAAGAGGTGATGATGCTAAACCTAATGGGGTGGGTGTAGGATGAAGAGAGTTGATCTAAGAGGTGATGATGCTACTACATTAATCTAATGGGGTGGGTGTAGGATGAAGGTGCATATAATATTTTTCTTCTAAAAAGCATCGCCGGCCAGTACCTTTACAGGTCATAGTATTGAGATTGATTTAAATTCGTATATGCAAAAAGACGTGCTATATATGCCAACGAGCTTTCAAGCTCAAATGGTGTTTCCTCATTTCTCTTTTATAAATGAGATAAATAAAGAGGCTGCAGGTTTAAAATTCACTGAATGCATATGTATAATTTTGTCGGTTAAAAAGGATGCGCTTTATGTTAGAACAGTTGAACGTGTGCCGTGGTCACAATTAGAAGTACTTGCATGCAGCAAAAGACTTAGCAAAAGAGCTTATTGGAGCGGTGGAGATAACTCTGATGTTTAAGTTAGTATATATAACTATTGAGAAATAACTTTAGAAAATTAAAGATAAAGTGAAAAAGAAAGAGACGAACTGCCACCTTTTATATCAGATTTGTTATAGCGGTCGGCCACGTGTCATGACCTCATTGGAAACTCCCTCCTTGTTATGTTTCCTAAATGCCAATCGATCACCTCATGCTGAGATTACATAGACAATTATAATTGACACGCCAAATTAGAGAATCCAGTGCAGTGTCATACCATTTGTTCTAGCTTGAGTCAATTGGTTAATAGACCGGATCTTAGGTCCACAAGCTTAGTCTTATCCCAAGCAACATTCTTAATTACTCGTAATGATAATTAATATCCCAAAAATCTCTATTTTTCATGGAAGATAATGTCAATGAGGGTTACCTTGATGTCTCCCTCTCAACAAACCCACACNNCAACCCCCCCCCCCCCCCCCCCCACACACACACATATATATATATTACTCACAAAATTGTCGTCTATTTCAACTTGTAAATATATAGTTGCTTTCCTATGACCCAAAGCATTTAGTAAGACACTAATTGTGTCTTATTTGTAGGATCTGAGCTTGCACTAGGGAGATTTACTCACATTTT
Organism: Carpinus fangiana; assembly: GCA_006937295.1. NCBI lineage: Eukaryota > Viridiplantae > Streptophyta > Magnoliopsida > Fagales > Betulaceae > Carpinus > Carpinus fangiana. Next base: position 4,206,439 of record CM017323.1, read on the forward strand.
TTATTTGAATAATGATAAAGTCACAACATAAAACCAACAAATACCCAACTTCTCTCTTACACGTCATTTAAAAAAAAAAATTAATGTTTCAATTTTTAATTTATTTTTTCTCCCTCTCAACAAACCCACATATATATATTACTCACAAAATTGTCGTCTATTTCAACTTGTAAATAGTTGCTTTCCTATGACCCAAAACATTTAGGAAGACACTAATATTTGTGTCTTATTTGTAGGATTTGAGCTTCCACTAGGGAGATTTACTCACATTTTTTATTTGAATAATGATAAAGTCACAACATAAAACCAAAAAATACCCAACTTCTCTCTTACATGTCATTTAAAAAAAAAAAAAAAACAATTGAATGTTTCAATTTTTAATTTATTTTTTGTTTTAAAAAAAATAACATGGAGGAGAGAAGTTGGGTATTTATTGGTTTTATGTTGTGGTTGTATCATACCACTTTTTATTTTGTTCTTTTTTTTTTTTTAAATTAAAAAATAAGGCAAAAGTTGGCCCAAAGTTCGGTTCCATAATGAGGTGTGATACAACCACAACTTAAACCCAACTCTGGCTCAACTTCTAAATCAAATTTCTTTTTCTCTTTCTAGTTTAAGGTTCTCTCATTCACAGATAGTTTTATTTATTTATTTAATTTTTTTTTTAAAAAAAAACTTAAGAGAGAAGTTGAGCCGAAGTTGGGTTTAAGTTGTACCTTTATTATTTTCATTATTTTAAAGCTGCCAAACTGATTCCACAAGTTTCTGAGAAAATTATGTTGTCGCATGTGGCTCAAAAGAACCTAAACCTAATTGTCCACGCCTTAATTAATTATTAGTTACAGCCATTTCCCCCATCTTCCCAAATATCTTCTTCAGCAAACCACATAATAATTTACTAAATAATATTATTCTTAAATTAATATCTAAACACCTTCCTAATCTCTTTCCGCTGGTATATGCTATATGCCAATTGCCAAAGTCATTATTATGAGGACTGAGGAGGGATCCCAATATTGCTTGCAAATGCAGGTAAAGGGCCACGGGCCGGGTTACCAAGTCAAAAAGAAAAGTTCAAACAAACGATAAAAGTGAGCTAAGATTGCTTTCAATATGAATAATCCAAAGAGTAATACTCATATGCCTTCGTAGTTATACGTTATTTAATATATATTATATAATTTTAAAAGATAAAAAATCAATAACTTTTATTACCACATCAGTCCAATTATATATCAGTTATATAACTGTCTATAATATATATATATATATATATATATATGACATGTTAAAAAATACGAATAATAAAATTTATGAAAAATCATATTTATGATTTGAGAAGCTATTAAATTAGAACATTGAGTAATGCATGGGTAGGTACATGCCAAAGATATTATTAGGTGGACTGAAGAGGGATCCCATTGCTTGCAAATGCAGGTAAAGTGCCCTGGGTTACTAGCTAAGTCAAAAAGTAAAGTTAAAAGAAAAAAAAAAAAAAAAAAAACAAAACAAAAGAATAAAGATATAGTGCGCTGAGATTGCTTCCGATATGAATAATTCAAAGAGTAATACAAATACGCCTTCATAGTTATATAAATTTTGAGAAATAGAGCTTTTTATGTTAAAAAAGTTTTTGGGCAAAAGTTTTATTTTTAAGTTTTTGCCAGAAGTGTATTTTTGTCATTTTTAAGCTTTTTGGACCTTTAAAAGCGTGTTTAATTTTTTTACCAAACAAGTACTTTTTTCTTTTAACGGACTTTTTGAGTGTTAAAAACACTTTTGGGCCCCTCAAATGCAATCTCAAACAAGTACTAAGAGCCTGTTTGGGATTGCATTTGAGAAATAAAACTTTTAAGCCAAAAAGTTTTTAGGCAAAAGTTTCATTTTTAAGCTTTTTTGGACCCTTAAAGCACACTACAAAAGCACTTTTAAACTCTTCAAACGCAATCCTAAATAAGGCACTAAGAAACTTTTGTAGAGTCTTATGTAACATAAATAGTATCTAAACATACTATATATGCGGATAAATAGACAAATAACAGTTTTATAAAACTACTTGCAAAAAAAAAAAAAAAAACAAACAAAAAATTGTAAAACTAAATGAAAAGATCTTGCCCATATAATTAAGGAACATGATAGGGCTATAGGAACATAAATATAGTATCTAGATGTTACAAAAAAAATTAAAAATAAATAAATAACAATTTTGACAGCACATTGTCCATGGATGGAACCTAAGAGCACAGTAAGTAATGCCAAAAAAGGAAGCCTCCATGGCCTACTTTCGAGTTTCGACCATGGGGGATTTGAGAAGCTGATCATGTTACGTACGTACCTGCTTCCATGGAAAATGTCTGACAGCTGCAAAAGCTAGAGTGACGGCCCGGTTCATGTGTGCGCCGGAGATGTGTGCTACTGCATAGATCATCACGGTCACAATAAGCCCTCCGGCAACGGAGGCTCCCAGTTTTGAGACTCTGTTTTCATCAGCTACGCTAAGAGCAGCTGAACCACACGTCACAAACACCAAAAGATAGATGGCAATTGTCTCTGCCACCACCTGCTATATCGTCTTATGCATGCAAATAAAGTTATATATATACTTGACGAAACTTTGCTAGAATATATATGAAATGTTGCTTTCTTCTATATATATATATATATATATATATATACTTCTCTTCGTTTCTATATATATGAAATGTTTGGGCAGGCTGATGCTGCGGCCTGACATATAATTTCTTAAAAAGAAAGAAGAAAACCAGCTTGAGAAACCAAAAGAATGTGTTATTTTGGTTGCAGAGAGGACATGATCAACTGATGTGGTTGAATTATTGGAAGCTTTATCTCACCTTTCTGAGAAAATCAGGCGGGTAATGTTCATCAAGTAGTGCCCTAAGAAGACCTGCTTTTCGCTTTCGGGATATTGGGTTTTCCAATGAGACAAACTCATTTGCTTCAGCCTCCATGTTCTTTGGTTTTGGATCTGTCGCCATTTTCTGGATGGGGACGAAATGTGGAAGATGAAGAAGAGAATACTTTTGAAGGATATTGTCGAGTGCCTAAGTTGCAGGAGCTCAAACCTTTTTATAATCCCACTCGCTCTCTAATCCCAACTTGTTTGGGGAATGACATAAATTTCTTACAAAATTCACCGTAGGAAATTTTTTTTACATAATCTGTGAAAGTGTACGCATCTCTTAGCAAGAAGTACATTTTTTTTTAAAATAGTATGTGCTTCTCAAATGTGTTTCTCAATATACACATGATTCTTGTAGAGATTGATTGAGTTGAAAGAATTCCTACGACTCAGTTTGTAGGAAATTAATATTTTCGGGAAAAAAAACATCAGATAATTCTAGAAAGAGTAAAGTTATATACTACACCTTTATTCCACTTTCATTTTATTAGGTTGATGTGATGTTGTCCATCCATCATTTTTTTTATTATTATTTTTTGAGTTTAATTTATATCCGGATGAGCCTTAAAACCCAATTTTTATAACTCTCAATCAATAACTGACACATAACCAAAAACATAAAAAAGTGTAAAAAAATAACTTAAACCAAAATACACTAGATTTTAGGGTGATAAAATCCCTAAAGGTTTAAAGGGTTAACCTTCCACATCTAGGTTTTAGTTTTGAATTCAAAAACGAATTTTTAGGCATTAGAAACAGGTTTTGAGGCATTAAAAATGGGTTTTGAGGTGGGTCACGGCCGACGGGGTTTAAGGCGTTCATGACCGGCCAAACCCGTGGGTCCAGCAAGACCCACGCTGTTGGTTTGCCCTGGGTCTCACCGGCTATGAGTTTTTTTTTTTTTCTCTGATTTGGTGTGGTTGTTCTCACTTTCATTTTTTGTATTTTTTTTAAATTGATGATATGTCGCATGATAATTAAATGTAATAAAAAGGCTGATTTATACCAAGACTTGATATGATGCTAATACATTAGCATAATGATGGGTGTAGGATGAAGGTGCATATAATATTTTTCTTCTAAAAAGCAGCGCCAGTACCTTTACAGGTCATAGTATTGAGATTGATTTAAATTCGTATATGCACAAAGACGTGCTATGCCAACGAGCTTTCAAGCTCAAATGGTGTTTCCTCTTTTCTCTTTTATAAATGGGATAAATAAAGAGGCTGCAGGTTTAAAATTCACTGAATGCATATGTATAATTTTGTCGGTTAAAAAGGATGTGCTTTATGTTAGAACAGTTGAACGTGTGCCGGTGGTGACAATTAGAAGTACTTGCATGCAGCAAAGGACTTCGCAAATGAGCTTACTGGGGCGGCTGTCAAGGGATAACTTTGATGCTCTAGTATATATAACTATTGAAAAATAACTTTAGAAAATTAAAGGTAACGTGAAAGAGAAGTAGACGAATTGCCACCTTTTATATCAAATTTGTTGTAGCCGTCGGCCACGTGTCATGACCTCATTGGAAACTCCCTCCTTGTTATGTTTCCTAAATGCCAATCGATCACCTCATGCTGAGATTACTGAGACAATTATAATTGACATGCCAATTTAGAGAATCCAGTGCAGTGCCATACCATTTGTTCTGGCTTGAGTCAATTGGTTAATAGACCGGATATTAGGTCCACAGGCTTAGTCTTATCCCAAGCAACATTCTTAATTACTTGTAATGATAATATCTAAAAAATCTCTATTTTTCATGGAAGATAATGTCAATGAGGGTTACCTTGATGTCTCCCTCTCAACAAACCCACACACACACACACACACATATATATATATATACTCACAAAATTGTCGTCTATTTCAACTTGTAAATATATAGTTGCTTTCCTATGACCCAAAACATTTAGTAAGACACTAATTGTGTCTTATTTGTACGATCTGAGCTTCTACTAGCTAGGGAGATTTACTCACATTTTTTATTTGAATAATGATGAAGTCACAACATAAAATTAACAAATACCCAACTTCTTACATGTCATTTAAAAAATAATAATAAATTAAATGTTTCAATTTTTAATTTTTTTTTGTTTTTAAAAAAATAACATAGAGGAGAGAAGTGGGGTATTTGTTGGATTTATGTTGTGGTTGTATCATGCCTCTTTCATTTATTTATTAAAATTAAAAAATAAGGCAAAAGTTGGCCCAAAGTTGGGTCCCATAATGAGGTGTGATACAGCCACAACTTAAACCCAACTTTATTTCTTTTTTCTCTCTCTAGTCTAAGGCTCTCTCTTCCACATACAGTTTTTTTTTTTTTTTTTTTTTTTTTTTAAAAAAAAAAAAACTTGAGAGAAAAGTTGGGCCAAAGTTAGGTTTAAGTCGTGTCTTTATTATTTTCATTTATTTTAAAGCGGCCGAACTGATTCCACAAGTTTCCAAGCAAATTATGTTGTTGCACGTGGCTCAAAAGAACCTAAACCTAATTTTCCATGCCTTAATTAATTATTCGTTACAGCCATTTCCCCCATCTTCCCAAATATCTTCTTCAGCAAACCACATAATAATCTACTAGATAATATTATTTTTAAATTAATATCTAAACACCTTACTAATCTCTTTGGGCTGGTATATGCTATATGCCAATTGCCAAAGATATTATTATGAGGACTAAGGAGGGATCCCAATATTGCTTGCAAATGCAGGTAAAGGGCCCTGGGTTACTAAGTCAAAAAGAAAAGTTCAAACAAACATAAAAGTGCGCTAAGATTGCTTTCAATATGAATATATAATCCAAAGAGTAATACCCATATGCCTTCGTAGTTATACATTATTTAATATATTATTATATAGTTTTAAAAGATAAAAAATCAATAACTTTTATCACCACGTCATCCCAATTATATAGCAGTTATATAACCGTCTATATATATATATATTATATGACATGTTAAAAAATACGAATAATAAAAATTATGAAAAATCATATTTGTGATTTGAGAAGAAGCTATTCAATTAGAACATTGAGTCATGGGCAGGTACATGCCAATTAAAGATATTATTAGGTGGACTGAAGGGGGGATCCCGTTGCTTGCAAATGCAGCTGAAGTGCCCTGGCTTACTAAGTCAAAAAGTAAAGTTAAAAGAAATGAAAAGAAAAGAAAAGAAAGATAAAATTGCGCTGAGATTGCTTCCGATATGAATAATCCAAAGAGTAATACACATACGCCTTCACAGTTATATAAATTTATAAATGATTAAATGCTAATATTATTGAGAGGGCTATTATATCATTGTTATACAATTTAATGATGTGACAGTAAAAATATTGAACTCTTATATCAACACTTTTAAAAAAAAAAAAAAAAAATTAATGATTTTTACTGTCACATTATCTTAATCATATAACGGTTGTATAACAGTCTATTAATAGCATTACTCATGCATAAATGTAATGCTATAGCCTAACTCAATTCTACCAGAGCATCAATAGGAACCCAATAGTTCGACTGAGCCATAACCTAATCTAATTCTAACAGGGCATCAATTGGAACCTAAGGCGGCTAATACTAGCCAGACATATGTGAAGATTCGAACTCACGCTCTAATACATGTCCTAACAACTTGAGAGTTTTCTTGGACCATTGAGCTACCATCTTGTACACAGTTTACGCCTCCTTTTTGAACTTGGGCTGNTATATAATCCAAAGAGTAATACCCATATGCCTTCGTAGTTATACGTTATTTAATATATTATTATATAATTTTAAAAGATAAAAAATCAATAACTTTTATCACCACGTCATCCCAATTATATAGCAGTTATATAACCGTCTATATATATATTATATGACATGTTAAAAAATACGAATAATAAAAATTATGAAAAATCATATTTGTGATTTGAGAAGAAGCTATTCAATTAGAACATTGAGTCATGGGTAGGTACATGCCAAAGATATTATTAGGTGGACTGAAGGGGGGATCCCATTGCTTGCAAATGCAGCTAAAGTGCCCTGGCTTACTAAGTCAAAAAGTAAAGTTAAAAGAAATGAAAAGAAAAGAAAAAAAAGATAAAAGTGCGCTGAGATTGCTTCCGATATGAATAATCCAAAGAGTAATACACATACGCCTTCACAGTTATATAAATTTATAAATGATTAAATGCTAATACTATTTAGAGGGCTATTATATCATTGTTATACAATTTAATGATGTGGTAGTAAAAATATTGAACTCTTAGATCAACACTTTTTTTTAAAAAAAAAAAAAAAAAATTAATGATTTTTACTGTCACATCATCTCAATCATTTAACGGTTGTATAACAGTCTATTAATAGCATTATTCATGCATAAATGTAATGCTATAGCCTAACTCAATTCTACCAGAGCATTAATAGGAACCCAATGGTTCGACTGAGCCATAACCTAATCTAATCCTAACAGGGCATCAATTGGAACCTAAGGCGGCTAATACTAGCCAGACATATGTGAAGATTCGAACTCACGCTCTAATACATGCCCTAACAACTTGAGAATTTTCTTGGACCATTGAGCTACCATCTTGTACACAGTTTACGCCTCCTTTTTGAACTTGGGCTGCATATCTCAAACCCCCTTGCATGTCCTTACGATTTCTTAGGCCCAAAACCTTTTTTTTGTAAGTTCTTAGGTCCAATTGTTTTTGTTTTTTTCTTGTAAGAAAGTTTTTAGGCCCAAATTTGTTTGGTCATTGTAGAGAATTGGAATCCAGTTATTATGATATAAAGCCTTCCTAACCTATATTGGACTTACCTAAAAAGTGTAAAAGCCTTATATAGGACTCCATATAGATTAGTCTCTTTATATATTCCTAGCCACCTGATGATTTGAGCTTTGCTTAAAAAGAGACTCAATGATGTGTTAATTTGTTTCTCTTCAATATATATTTTTTTCATTAATCAAAAAGAAAAAAAGATCAGATACAGATTATCAATCTAAAATCGTGTAAATAATTAATTTGTGATGATAATCTATATATGCTAGGATATATGATCGATCAGCTAGCCCATCATAATTTTCTTAGTTAGGCGAAACAGTCAAAACTTTTTAATGCTCTAATTAGCCTCTTGCATCTTGTGAATTTCCAAACATCTCTCAGTAATCATTTTATCTAGCTACATAATGGGGTATTAGTATATATATATAACATTATTCTTTCGGATATGAAAAGCATGTTTAGTTTAATGCTTTGGTGTTCTATTTACAAATTATGTGAAAGGTGAGTTTGTGGTTTCAAAAAAACATAAAAAAGAAAAGACAAAAATACGTGCAACTCGATCCGTTGCATCAATTAATAAGACATATTAGTAGCGTCACGTAAAATATGTGAATTATCGTTTGATCGCATTTATATTTGACGGGTCGTTACACTTGGAATTAACACTAGCTAAGAGCGGCTGAACCACACGTCAGAAACACCAAAAGATAGATAGGGGTGGTGGGGGAAGTAAGCCTCGTGGTGGTAAAATGGGGACATCTATTCGAGCTGCCAGTGTTTCGGGAGAAGCTGTTGCAAATGCTGAGAAGGAACTGTCTGCAATGGTAGAAAAATTAAATAGCATCCGCCAAAGAATTGCTGAGGCGGTGAGGCGTTACCAGGCTGCTGAAAAAGGAGTTGCATGCATCCTTGGAGACGGAATTAGCAAAAAGCCAGAAAGAGGTAACTCCCAGTTGGGAATTTTCAAGGTACCTTTTAACTGATATGCACAAAGGGAATTTGACGCATTAGGAAATTCTTTCAACAGATTGACAGTTTGAATGCACAACATAGTTATCTTGAGAAACAACTTGATTCGCTGGAGGCTGCATCACGGCCAGGGAAGGATGAGCTTGATAGGTTGGAGGAACTCAGGAAAATAATTTCTAAAGAAGAAAAGGAGATTGATAAACTTATAAAAGGGTCTAAGCAGCTGAAGGACAAGGTGGGTGACAAACTTTATTAACTTTTGTTTTCCTTGCATGATGCAGTTCGATCTTCATATTTACCTGCACAACAAAATTTATGCTAGTTGTAGTTGGTGGTTTATTTCTGGTTTTCCTCCTAAGTTACTTTTCTTTTTTTGGTTTTCTCTTCATTTGTATATTGCATGTCTACCACGAATAATAATATTGCACTTATTTTGATACCTCAGTTTGTTTGACTTATGCGTACTTTTCTCCGCTTTAGGCTTTGGAGAAAGATTGAAAGCACAGAAGTCAAAGGTCAATAAGATTCAATCTGTGAGTATGTAAAACATTATGAAGCATTCAAGTTACTCTAATGGAGTATGTACTAATTTATGCTACCCAACTGTTGGGATATTGATAAAAGTAGCACAGAGGTCAACCGTCACGGAGTCCAAATAGAGACTGGCCAAAAAATGTTGAAGAAGTTAACTTAGGGAATTGAGGATTCAAAGAAGGAGAAAGAAAGACTGGTTGAAGAGAAGGAAAAAAATTAAGAAGTGTTTTCAAGGAAATAGAGCAGAAAGCATTTGCAGTTCAAGAAAATTATAAAAAGACCAGGAGGTTCATTATTTATATTTGTTTATTTTTAATAAAAAACCAAAATAAGAAGTTCTTTTGCTGATATATGATTTTTATCTTCTTGTATAGTTGATTGACCAACAGAAAGATGTGTTAGATAAAGCAAAGTCCGATTACGACAAAGTTAAATAGACTGTCAATGAATTGTGTTCGTCTGAGGTACTGTGCTAAATTAATGTATCTCTTTTGTTTCTTGTTAGTTTTTTTTTGTCATGCTTTCTGATACCTTGTTTATGATCTCTCTGTAATGGCACAGGTTGATGCTGACTACAAATTACAGGATATGAAGAAGGCATACAAGGAGTTGGAATTGAAGGGGAAGGGCTTCAGGAAAAAGCTTGATGACTTGAAAAATGCTCTTATAAAGCACATGGAACAGTATGTCTTTTTATGAACAACTCTTTGGATCTACGGTGTCTTAATGATTTTGAAGCAAGCTTGACATTGTATACCGGTCGCAGAATTCAGAAGGATTCGGTGGACCCTGAAAAGCTTCAGGCTAACTTGACAGATGGAGCTCTTAATCAGGCTTGTGATCTAAAGAGTGCCCTTGAAATGGTAGCATTGCTGGAAACCCAAATGAAAGAGATGAATCCAAATCTTGATTCTATCTCAGAGTATGAATTTCTCTGTTGTCCTTAAACACATTATCTAACTTGATGTTACAAATTATTGTGCTTTGACTTGTCAATTTTTACTTTGGTTGTGTTTATTAAATTCTAGTTTGTAGTAGGTGAAAATGTGTGTTTGATGTGAAGCCAAGTGTGTGGTTCTAGCAATTACTTTTGTAAAAGGTTTCTCTTGTCTTTGTATGTGTGTAGCTGCAGAAAAATGAGAATGTAAGTAAGAAAGAAGAAGAAGAAAAGAAAAAGACCCGAGAGTCATTGCAGAAAAAAGGCTTCCTCTCCCCTGTTTCTCCTCTGTTTTTTACTCATATTCTTCAGAATTTCTGCAGCAAGTTCTTCTTCTTATTCTCTTGTGCTTCCCTTGTTTAATCTACTGCCCTTGGAGTGTGTCTTGCTGGAAAATCCAGCCAACACTTGAGTTGACTTTTCAACATGCCACTGCTAAATATACATAATATAACTAATAGGTATAAAGGTATCGTCATACAATGAACGAGTTGAAGAACTAAACAAAGAACATAAAGAAGCAGTATGATGAATGGAGGAAGAAGAGGCATGCATATCCTTCTTTATTTCTATTTCCTATTTATGTTCTTTACAATCCTCTGCAGTTTTGTCAGTTTTTACTCAACTGCATCTGGTGTGATAGCAGGTTGGATGAGTTCATGGCAGGCTTCAATGCAATATCTTTGAAGCTAAAGGAGATGTATCAGGTTGGCGAATAGATCCCCTCTCTCAAATTTTAAACTTTATGGTCTTTCTTTTTGACTATTTGTTCTTCATAAGAAAATGATTTGAATCGAAGATGGCATTTGTATTTAGGCGCTGAATTGTGTTCTCATTGAATAATTACACTTGATTGGCCTTTTTTTCCCCATAGTTGATGCTGCTTGTGTCATCCTCATTTCCTTTTCTTATGGTAACATATATGCGCTAGTAATAATTTTAGTTTTGCCTCTTAATGAACTTGCTACAGATGATCACACTTGGGGGTGACGCCGAACTTGAGCTTGTGGACTCTTTGGATCCTTTGTTTTCAGTGTCAGGCCACCAAAGAAGAGGTGGAAGAATATTGCCAATTTATCGGGTGGTGAAAAGGTTATATTTGAACATTGTTGACTTAACCCCGTTTTATTTGGGCATCTGATCTTCCTGAATGACTAGCATATGGAATCCCTGAATCTTATTCAATTAAGTAATATACTGTTGTTTCCTTTACTGCTCCAGACTCTGAGTTCATTAGCTCTTGTTTTTGCACTTCATCACTACAAGCTCACCCCGCTTTATGTAATGGATGAAATTGATGCTGCGCTGGCTATTTTTCCGAAATCCTTCAGCATAATTTCATTCTTTTAATAATCGTTTTATCTATATCTTTTTCTTTTTATACGGATCTCCATTGGCTTACTATAGTCCATATGGTGCGCAGACTTCAAAAATGTTTCTATTGTGGGGCACTATGTAAAGGACCGGACAAAGGACGCACAATTTATAATCATAAGGTTGGCTGGATACCCTTGGAGTTATTGATAGTTACTGATATAGTTACTTATGCTGTTCTTAGTCTTATCTTTAATGCCATTTGAAGCCTTAGAAACAACATGTTTGAATTGGCCGATCGACTTGTGGGGATTTACAAAACTGATCGATAATTGCACCAAGAGCATTACAATTAACCCAGGGAGTTTTATGGTGTGTGAGAAAACTGCTTTATGATGCACTTTATTTAAGGTGACATTTCTCGTTTAATGCTCCATGATCAAGTATTTATTCAGTTCGTATGTCCCTGCACATATCACTTACATATTTAGTTTTCTAACATATTGATATGTATGACAGATAGTAGATAAATATAAGATAAAATTGATGTGTTTTAATCATGCCTTTGGCATATATTTACGTGTTACTTCAATCTGCATGTTGCCTCAAGTCTAGGCTTCATATTATTCCGTATAAAAAATGGTTAGGGCATTGCCCAAGAGTAGGGAGGAAAGAGTTTCACTCTTTTCGTGCAGTAAAGTGATGTAGTTGATGCAGCGCGACTTAGTAGGCTGCAGCGAAGATCAACAATAAGCAACAGATATGTAATTTTAGATCGTGAGTCTATCAACGATCTAAGAACTCTTCTCAAAATCTAGAGTCTATCTACGATTTTAAGGGAAAAATGAGAAGAAAACTCGTCTGCGAGTAATTCTTATTCAACAAAATAATAATAATCAACAACTGAATTGTTTGGAGGCTATAAGCATATATTTATAGTCACAAACCCTAAACCTATTAAAATATTACATAAATACCTCCCATAACCCTAAACCTAATAAAATAACGAAATAAAGACTTTCAAAACCTTAATACTGTTAAAACAAGGAAATAACGTCGGTTTACTAATTAAATCACAAGAAATTAACATAAGGCCCCGTGTGCGCTCGAGCGCAACACGAATGCGATCGAGCACAGATGAGCGCTCGATCAGGTGAGATCGATCCCCTTTCATTGGTCGCTTCCTCATAAACTATTGAGTTTGGGGGCTCGAGTTCTGCGATTGATCGCAAGTCATTCTGCGATTGAGCGCAGTTCCAGAGAGCTCTATTTCTGGTTCTCTGCTACAACTCTGATCTGCATCATTCTCCCCATGTCGNGAACTCTTCTCAAAATCTAGAGTCTATCTACGATTTTAAGGGAAAAAGGAGAAGAAAACTCGTCTGCGAGTAATTCTTATTCAACAAAATAATAATAATCAACAACTGAATTGTTTGGAGGCTATAAGCATATATTTATAGTCACAAACCCTAAACCTATTAAAATATTACATAAATACCTCCCATAACCCTAAACCTAATAAAATAACGAAATAAAGACTTTCAAAACCTTAATACTGCTAAAACAAGGAAATAACGTCGGTTTACTAATTAAATCACAAGAAATTAACATAAGGCCCCGTGTGCGCTCGAGCGCAACACGAATGCGATCGAGCGCAGATGAGCGTTCGATCAGGTGAGATCGATCCCCTTTCATTGGCCGCTTCCTCAGAAACTATTGAGTTTGGGGGCTCGAGTTCTGCGATCGATCGCAAGTCATTCTGGAATCGAGCGCAGTTCCAGAGAGCTCTATTTCTGGTTCTCTGCTGCAACTCTGATCTGCATCATTCTCCCCATGTCGGAGAGAATTTGTCCTCGAATTCGGTCGGTCTTTTCCACGGTCATTCGGATGCCCTGTCAACTCATCTCACTCATCCATCCTCAAGACCAACACAAAACAACAGCCCCCAATAAATGCAACACTCTTCATCATCGACATACTTCGAGTATTATATTTGAAGTTATTCACACCAATTTCTTCCACCATGCCAACATCAACGTCAAGATTTTGTTTAGGAAACGTTGATAGAAATGTTTCAACCCCAAGAAAATCAACATAATTAATTTTCTCAAGACCCCATTGAGATATTTCACTCTTTAGACTTTCTTCAAACATAAGGTGAACATCGTTCACTTCAACAATATTTATGTTATCAAGAACTAGATTTACCTCCTCCAATAGACCTTATTTGTCAGGATAAATGTCATAGATTGGTGGAGATGCCCAATCTACCAATAAATCTTCATCAATCAATTTGGTTGCGACCAAAGAAACCCGTCGATCTTCAGGAACCTCCTTGAAGTCGAGAACCTCTCAAACTACCGCTACCCGATCCATGAATTCTTCAGGTTGTAGATCCCCTTGGAATTCTGGAATATTGAGTTTGAACCCGTCCACCCACCGAGTGGCATGAGCTTGCGCATGGTGTTGACGTCCGTGCGTTCGGCGCTCCACAGAAGGGTTTCTGGATTCATTCCCATTGTGACGACACAAGTTGGATATTTGGGTAGGCGAGGTTTCAAGTTGATCATCCAATGCCCAAAATTGATCCCCCTTGTATTGCCATGGTTCAGCGTTAGATTTGCCTTCCGCCACTGCAAATCGCGGTCTTGGTTGGCGACGACAATCGTTCGGGCCACCACCCATGTGCCGCAAACGAATTGCCGGTTGCTTATTACGTGCTGTCTCCATGTGCACATACACCTCGTTTATGTCTGCAAAGCAGTTGCTCCTCCCCATTCATGGAAAGTAACTGAGCTTTGATACTAACTGATGTAGCGCAACTTAGTGGGTTGCATCAAAGATCAACAATAAGCAGCGGATATGTAATTCTAGATCGTGAGTCTATCAACGATCTAAGAACTCTTCTCAAAATCAAGAGTCTATCTACGATTTTAAGGGAAAAAGGAGAAGAAAACTCGTCTGCGAGTAATTTTTATTCAACAAAATAATAATAATCAACAACTGAATTGTTTGGAGGCTATAAGCATATATTTATAGCCACAAACCCTAAACCTATTAAAATATTACATAAATACCCCTTATAACCCTAAACCTAATAAAATAACGAAATAAAGACTCACAAAACCATAATATTGCTAAAACATGGAAATAACGTCAGTTTACTAATTAAATCGCAGGAAATTAACATAAGGCCCCGTGTGCTCTCGAGCACAACACGAATGCGATCGAGCGCAGATGGGCGCTCGATTAGGTGAGATCGATCTCCTTTCATCGGTCGCTTCCTCAGAAACTATTGAGTCTGGGGCTTAAGTTCTGCGATCGAGCCCAATTCTAGAGAGCTCTATTTCTGGTCCTCTGCTGCAACTCTTATCTGCATCAGTAGTGGTGCCTTTGTGTCACTGCTGTAAGTTTGTAATCGACTTATGGTGTGTTTTTGTATTATCATAACTATTACACTGGTGGTGGGTGTCACATTACTAATCTGTTGCACATATGCCCTTGTATTAAGACTAGTAGAAATTCCAGATACGGGGAAGCATGTCACAATTTCCCCATCGTGGCCACAACCATCCCTTCACGCAGAATTGTCAGGATATTTAATCACCTCTCTTCGCTGCTCCTCAGTGGATATTGGGTGAACTAGTTCATCCGGCACCCGAATCAGTTTGTAAGACCATGCCCCTAGAAGCGTTCCAGTCACTGGGCCGACGAAATACACCCAAATCCCCTTATAGGATGCGCTTGCAATTGCTGGACCTATTGTCCTCGCTGGGTTCATAGATCCCCCTGATATTGGTCTGGCCATGACTTGACAACTTGTTAGCATTCATTATTTCGTTAATGGGTAAGGTTAATAATTAAGAGTTAATTTTACTTACCCGGCAAAGATGGATGTAATGCATACTGCAGAACCAACTGCAAGACCCGCAAGCTCTCCTATCTGGGGAAATGAAGACATAATCTAATGAGTAAATTTACCATTTTGAAAAGGTTTGTAAAATTGGGAATGTGGATGAAATTTTTTACAGCTTTAGTATCCGTTGCAACAGCTGAAGCGGTGAACATCATAGTAAATGTCACCACTATCTCCGTGACTAGAGCTTGAATTTCTGTTCCTGTTGGTGATGTAGTGCCGAGATCCTTGATTGGGTACAATATTGCACGCAGTGTAAATGCAGCAGAAATAGCTCCACCCAGTTGAGCTGCTGCATAAACTGGGACCTGCAACAAAATGCTTCTTTCATTCCTTTGTTACTTCTGGATATAGTCCAACTTGTTCTTCTCTCTTTTTCTCTGTACTTTATATTTTGCATAAGCAATAATATTTATGCTAGCTTCTTTGAGTTCTGTTTAGCATTTAAGGACAAAGAAGATGCTTCTTTTATTCCTTTGTAAATTATCTGATAAAATTGTCTGGATAAATGGACAAATAACAATTTTATAAAACTACTTGGAAAAAAAAAATTTGTAAAACTAAATGAAAAGAGCTTCCGCGTCTTGCCCATATAAGGAACATGATAGGGTTATAGGAACATAAATATAGTATCTGGAGACATGTAAATTTTCATTTGTAAAGCTAAATGAAAAGGATTTTTTTTTAAAAAAAAAAAATAATAATAATAAATAACAATTTTGACACAACACATTGTCCATGGATGGAACCTAAGAGCACTGTAAGTATTGTAACCGCGCACAATAATGATGAACAGTATATAGAATTGAAAAGAGAGAGACAGATTTAACGTGGTTCGACAATTTGCCTACGTCCACAGAGAGGCGGCTATTATTCTGATAATAATTCAGGTTTACATCAATGAGATATATATATAGTAAAACACCCCAAACCCTATGTGTACGGACGTGTATGGAACTCATATGGACGTGTACGGATTCTGTACGGACCTGTATGTATTTCGTACGGAACTGTACGGAATCCCTAAAATACCCCTGACGTTTACTACGCTCTCTCCTACTTGGCCCTCCATTGGTGTTAATATAAGCCACTAACTCCAACAGTAAGTAATGCCAAAAAAGTAAGCCTCCATGGCCTACTTTCAAGTTTCGACCATGGGGAATTTGAGAAGCTGATCATGTTACGTACCTGCTTCCATGGAAAATGTCTGACAGCTGCAAAAGCTAGAGTGACGGCCGGGTTCATGTGTGCGCCGGAGATGTGTCCTACTGCATAGATCATCACGGTCACAATAAGCCCTCCGGCAACGGAGGCTCCCAGTTTTGAGACTCTGTTTTCGTCAGCTGCGCTAAGAGCAGCTGAACCACACGTCACAAACACCAAAAGATAGGTCGCTATAGTCTCTGCCACCACCTGCTGCATCGTCTTATGCATGCAAATAAAGTTATATATATATACTTGACGAGACTTTGCTAGAGTATATATGAAATATACGTTGCTTTCTATATATATATATACTTCTCTTCGTTTCTATATATATGAAACGTTTGGACAAAGATATGAAACATATGCATGGGAGAGGCTGATGCTGCCTGACATACAATTTCTTAAAAAGAAAGAAAGAAAACCAGCTTGAGAAACCAAAAAAATGTGTCATTTTGGTTGTAGAGAGGACATGCATGATCAACTGATGTACGTGGTTGAAATATTGGAACCTTTATCTCACCTTTCTGAGAAAACCAGGTGGGTAATGTTCATCAAGTAGTGCCCTTAGAAGACCTGTTTTTCGCTTTTGGGATATTGGGTTTTCCAATGAGACAAACTCATTTGCTTCAGCCATGTTCTTTGGTTTTGGATCTGTCGCCATTTTCTGGATGGGGACGAAATGTGGAAGATGAAGAAAAGAATCAACTTTTGAAGGATATTGTCGAGTGCCTATGTTGCAGGAGCTGATCAGACCTTTTTATAATCCCACTCGCTCTCTACTCCCAACTTGTATGGGGAATGACATAAATTTCTTACAAAATCGACTGTAGGAATTTTGTTTTTTACCATAATCTCTAAAAGTGTGCCCATCTCTTAGCAAGAAGTACATTTTTTTTTTAATAGTACGTGCTTCTCAAACGTGTTTCTCAACATACTCATGATTTTTTTTAGAGACTGATTGAGTTAGAAGAATTCCCACAACCTAATTTGTAAGAAATTTATATATGTTGGAAAAAAAAATCAGATAATTCTAAAAAGAGTAAAGTTGTATACACCCTTATCCCACTTTCATTTTATTAGGTTGATGTGATATTGTCCATCCATCATTGATTTTTATTTATTTTACGAGAGTTGATATAAGAGGTGATAATGTTCCTACATTAACCTAATGGGATGGGTTTAGGGTGAAGGTGCATATAATATTTTTCTTCTAAAAAGCATTACCTTTACAGGTCGTAGGATTGAGATTGATTAAAATTCGTTTAAGTACAAAGACGTGCTGTATGCCAACGAGCTTTAAAGCTCAAATGGTGTTCCCTTAATTCTCTTTTATAAATGGGATAAATAAAGAGGATGTAGGTTTAAAATTTACTGAATGCGTGTATATTTTTGTCGATTAAAACGGATGCGTTTTTATGTAAGAACAATTGACTATGTGTTATGCTGAGGATTGAAATTAAAGTACTTACAACAGAGAATTGAAGAACTTAGCAAAAGAGTTTATTAGAGTGGGCCATCAAGAGATAACTCCCATGCTTAAGTTAGAAAAGCTCTTGAGGAATAAATTTAAGGAAGCAAAGGTAACGTAAAAAAGAAGGAGACGAAGGTCCCATTTTTACCTGGTATTTGCTACCTTTTATAGCATATGTGTTGTAGCTGTCGGCCACGTGTAATGACCTCATTGGGAACTCCCCTGTTGCTATGTTCCCTAAATCCCACTCTCGATCACCTCATGCTAAGATTACAGAGACAATTAAGTGACCCAAAACATCTGTTAAGACACTAATTGTGTCTTATTTTTAATTAGGATCTGAGCTTCCACTAGATAGGGTGATTTGCTCACATTTTTTTTAAAGCTGCCGAACTGATTCCATTATTTTCCAAGTAAATTATGTTGTCGCACGTGGCTCAATTAACGAACCTAAACCTAATTAATGTCCACGCCTTAATTATTTATTAGTTACAGCCATTTCCCCCATCTTCCCAAATATCTTCCTCTGCAGACCGCAACCATCCCTTTCCGCGCGTCTTTTAATTTGGTCAGAGTCCTACAACTCCCCACCCCGCTCACTTCTACTTCAAATCCCATATCAATGTTTCTAGCTGTTGAGAATAATTTACACTTTAAAAATCTCTTCCCAATCTCTACCGGAGAGTCATTGACTCATCATGTTTTATCTCAAACCCTGCCTTATCTCAAGCTTTAGATGAGATATTATAGAAGAGATATTAATATATGAGTATTATAAGGAGATTTGGAATGATGAGATCGTAGGAGATTTGGAAATGATGATAGTAGAAGAGATATTAGTATATAATATTATAATGAGATATTATATGGATTAGATGATAATAGAAAGTCTGAAGATGGAAAGAAGGGAGTGCCGAAAATGAGTTACTGTTTACAGTAGTGTTCATAGCGAAGGTCAGTATTGACCGTTCGGAACCCATTCGAACGGGACACTGTTCACAGCCACTGTTTATAGTATTGTTCACAACCTACTGTTCACGCGAAAACGCTAAAGGTCAGTAGCTCTCGTTCGACCTTCGGTTGACCGAGATACTGTTCTACGTCAAGGAATCATCAAAAATCATCTGACCTCCAAAAGTCTTTGATGTCATCAAGATATTTAAGTCATAACAGCCTATAAATGAAGCTGCTTAGCAAAGGTGAAAACACACTCTCTCTCTTGGAGTTGAAAAAGAAAGAATTGAACTTAATTAGTCCTTTTAAGCATATTGATTTATTGTGCATCGACACATACTATTTCTCTTAGAAACTGACTTTGGCATCGGAGTTTCCACGGCACAGACGCCGGCGGACCTTTGACGTTTTTGTTCTTTTGTAGCAATTTGAAACACTCAATGACAACGTATCGAAGATCAAAGAGGCCCCGAAGAAAGTGCATTCACTGTGTTGAAAGCTATTCTAAAACTAGCTTCACGTTTTTTATTTTATGTTTAAATAAAAAAAAATAGAAAGTGAGAAATTTAAGTATTTAAAATACTATTTAATAGACTATTATATGATTAGGATAACGTGGCAATACAAAGCAGCTCTTAATGTTTCTTTTTATAAGTATTTACTGATTGAAAATTTGATTTTTATTATTTTGTCGTCTCAATTGTATGACAACCACATAATATATAATCTACTAAATAACATTATTCTTCAATTAATATCTAAACACCTTCCTAATCTCTTTCGGCTGGTATATGCCAATTGCCAAGGATATTTTTATGAGGACTGATCATGAGAAGGGATCCCATTGCTTGCAAATGCAGGTATAGGGCCCTGGGTTACCGAGTCAAAAAGAAAAGTTGAAACAAAAGATAATTAAAAGTGCACTAAGATTGCTTTCAATATGAATAATCCAAAGAGTACGTAATACACATATGCCTTCGTAGTTATACATTAATGTTATTTAATTTATTATTATATAATTTTAAAAGAAAAAAAAATTAATAATTTTTATCACCACATCATTCTAATTATATAGCAATTATATAACCGTCTATATTTTCTTATATGACATGCTAAAAAAAAATTAGTTGAGAAGAAGCTATTCAATTAGAACATTGAGTAATGGGTTATGGGTAGGTACATGCCAAAGATATTATTAGGTGGACTGAAGAGGGATCCCATTGCTTGCAAATGCAGGTAAAGTGCCCTGGCTTACCAAGTCAAAAAGTAAAGTTAAAAGAAAAAGAAGAAGAAGAAGAAGATAAAAGTGCTTTGAGATTGCTTCCGATATGAATAATCCAAAGATCAGTAATACACATATGCCTTCACAGTTATATAAATTTATACATGCTAATATTATTTAGCAGGATGTTATATCACTGTTATACAATTTAATGATATGGTAGTAAAAATGAACTCTTAGATCAACACTTTAAAAAAGAAAAATAAATGAATTTTACTGCCACATCATCTCAATCTTATAACAGTTGTATAATAGTCTATTAAATAACATTACTCATACATTTTTTTGCTAGTATCTCTCTCTTTTTTTTTTCTTTTTTTTTTTTAATTAAAAACGGTAGCCTGAAAGACCAATTGTGGATATCCTATTTATACGTGACCATAATAATATCTACCTGTTGGGAGTCGCATAGGAAGGGCCTTATACACAATTTACGCCTCCTTTTTGAACTTGGGTTATATATCTCAAACCCCCTTACATGTCCCTTCGATTTCTTAGGCCCAAATCTTTTTTTATTTTTTTTTTTTTTTTTTTTGTAAGTTCATAGGCCCAAAGTCGTTTGGTCATTGTAGAGAGTTGGAATTTAGTTATTATGAAATAAAGCCTTCCTAACCTATTGTAGAGAGTTGGACTTACCTAAAAAGTGTAAAAGCCTTAATTATATAGGACTCCATATAGATTAGTCTCTTTTTTTAATTTTATTTTTATTTTTTTAAATTTTTTTAATTCGAATCATAGCTGGAGAGGGGGATACAGATTTCTAGCTACCTGATGATTTGAGCTTTTCTTAAAAAGAGACTCAATGATGTGTTAATTTTGTGATGAGAATCTATATATGCTAGAATATATGATCATGTTGATACTCTATGATCAACTACTAGCCCATCATAATTTTCTTAATTAGGCGAAACAGTCAAAACTTTTTAATGCTCTAATTAGCTAGCCTCTTGCGCATCTTATGAATATCCAAATTAACATCTCTCAATAATCATTTTATCTACATAATGGGGTAGTAGCATAATTACTCTTTCGGATATGAAAAGCGTGTTTAGTTTAATGTTTCGGTATTCTATTTACAATTTATGTGAAAGGTGAGTTTGTGGTTTCAAAAAAAAGATACATTGCATCAATAATAAGACATATTAGTAGGGTCACGGTAAATTATCGTTCGACAAAAATTTATATCAATGTGACGGGTCGTACACTTTGAACTAACACTAGCTAGGAGCAGCTGAACCACACGTCAGAAACACCAAATTAAAGATAGATAGGTCGCTATATATGGTCTGATCTGCCACTAAAGTTGTATAAGTCTAACTCATATATATGACATGTTGCATTATATATATATAAAACATGATTGTTGTTTGTAATGACTCAATGATGATGAGGTCTTTGTCTTTACTTGATCAGCTGTACGTGCAAGGTTGAAATTACAAATACATGCAACAAGATAATTATCTTTGATTTGGTCTGCAGATATTGCTTTATATATGTCGTTATCTCGTGTATTTGAAACGGAGGGGGTTCTTCCAATATGCATGTCGGATATTTATGATGGATATACAAAGATACCAAACATTGAGATCAACGTTTTACTAAATGATCAAGGCTGATGCTGCCTGACGTATAATTTCTTTAAAGCCTCAAAGGAAATTAACCGGCCAGCTTGAGAAACTAAAAACGTGCATGTGATTTTGGTTGTAGAGATCGACGACATGTGAAAGATGAAGAAGAGAGTCAACTCTTGAAGGATATTAATTGTCGAGTGCCTATATATGCTGCAGGATCAGCTCAGGCCTTGTTATTATCTCACTCACTCGATCTCTAATCCAAACTTGTTCGGGCCGGGGAGAAGCATCGAATTGGTGAATTGAAACATCCATCATTCTTTCATCACTAGTTGGAAGTTTTGCACGTATCAACGTGGGTGGGGTTTGGGTCTATCGTCTTTTGAAAACCAACCAATATTGAATTTGTTAATGAATTAGGATTGTGGATCTAATAGTATACATGCATATTTTGAACTTATATTGCTAGGGTTAGTTTAAATTTTGATCATAA
The DNA here is from genome assembly GCA_006937295.1 of Carpinus fangiana. Classification (NCBI taxonomy): domain Eukaryota; kingdom Viridiplantae; phylum Streptophyta; class Magnoliopsida; order Fagales; family Betulaceae; genus Carpinus; species Carpinus fangiana. The sequence goes on from CM017323.1 coordinate 4,228,771, forward strand.
AATGAATTCGGTCCATTTTATTTGAAATGGAAAAAGATCTTATCCATGTGTTGACTGAGAATATGGAATAAAACTGTTTTTGGTTGCTTGACCAAAACAGTTTTGAATTTCCTTTTTATAATATAATACAGATGACCATCAAAATGGTAAGTATATAATTAATGAGTGGCCACTAAAAGGAAAGAAATAAACCTAGTACAACTATTGCTACGACATATACAGCTCAAGAGATTCAAATAATTCAGAATAAGGAAAGCAAGTATATATTGTAAACAAGAGAAATTGTCATCACGGGCTATCAAGGTGATTTGATGAATCCTCATCTGTCTCAACGTGATTCCCGAAGGGAGATGTGGGAACTTTGATTTGATACCGTTGCTGATTTTCAGGGATATACCCTTAACATTGACGTTTGATTTGCACTGGAGATAATGGACGATGAATGCGTGGGGGCATAATATTACATAATTAATATTCCAAGTAGGTCGGGTTTCAAAAAGTGCTGCTTAATTGTTGACGTTTTTGTACTCGTTATAATTAATTTTGGTCCATATATATATATCAAAAGCCGATTGTGGAGAGTCTTGTCAAAGACTACTCTTTGACGTACACTTCATTGTGTAGCTCTTCGTTGATATTTGATACAAATCCATCACTAATTACGTGACAAAATTGTACTCAAACTCTGAAACTATACTTTTCTTTCAACTTTGGATACTTTGTTTAGTTACAAACAAATCATGTTATATTAATATACATTAACACTTTTTATATATATTAAATTAATGCTATGATTTTTATGTGTGCAAATACATAAAAATCAGACCCGTGAAGGCCGCAAGAATATTAATTTGAACAGATCCGTCATTTCAGCTGCAAGCTCTTCGAGATTAGTCATATCACGTAGGTCTTTGACTGGTTCTAGTTGCTGTAGAATCCGTAGGTTTAACAATTATTATTATTATTATTATTGTAATTTAACATATGAAACACAAGCTAGTTTTTTATTAGAAAACTATCACAATAATAATTCATCGATTCGCTATGTTTATGCTAATTTCTATACATAACATCCTACAATATTATGTTTTCTGGTTAACTAGGCAATACTCATCACTCCTCATGGAGTTTTTGTCTTTAGCTCCATTTAATTTTCCCAAACGCATCAAATTGTTTATTTTCAAGCTTCTGTTGCCACTAGGAATTATATATTATTTATACTTTTCTGACATCACCCCACACCCATCATGGTGTTTGGTTTTGTCTTAACCTCTGTATTTTTCCGAACACATCAAATTGTTTATTTTTAAGTAAATGTCGTAATTGTTTTTTGTTTTTTTGTAAATTTATACTAATTATTAGTTAGAGCATCTCTGCATAAAGAGGTATTCTATCTATTCAAAAAGTATAATTCTTTATTTTAACTACTCATTCTTTAATGTTAACTCTAATAGACGATCCTATTCCGATCCGCTATTCTAATAGATTATCTATTCCATTAGGTACTTGCTTTAAAATATTATTTCTCATTTTTTTTATTATATTTTTGCCAACACTTAATTTAAAGAAAAAACAATCAAATATATAAAAATCATTAATAAAAACAAAAATAAACACATACGAGGAACATTCATCTCACATGCAGGTACTAATTCTTAAAATGAATAACAAAAATAAATATATGCAATATAATTAAGAATTCTTAAGATTGGCTATGCAATTCCCACATGTGTTTCACCAGGTCGAATTACAGTTGAGAATGAATTTTGACGGTCTCTAATACTCAAATGCCTTTGAATAAACTCAACAAATCTAGGGGCATGCTTGTGAGAAACTTGTTCAGGAAGGGGAAGAGAAGAAATAAATGTAGAGGAAGAAGAAAAGAGTTTGAGGGAAAAAAAGGAGATCAAATACCCAAAATAAAGAAAAAATAATATTGAAAATAATATTATATTCAATCTAGTGTGCTATAGTGAATAACTATTTATTGCTATTCACTGTAGCAGTTAAGGTATAAATTGTATAATAACTAATATGAAGCTATTCTGTTAGAGTAAAAAAATGACAAAAATAGCTAAATATAACTAATATCTCCATTTTAGCTACACTACTAGAAATGCTCTAAATAGTTATTGTTAAGATTTATTATTTGAATAATTAAATAAGTTAATTCAAATCTCAACTTATACATATACGCACATATGTTTATCTTATCTTATAGTATGCTTATACACTCACATAAATAATATTGTATTATTTAATTAATATATAGATGGCCAAAAGATACTAATTACCAATTAAGGCGACAACAACATGGCTACTAGCTAGAAGAGTAATTATTCAGTGGTCCCCCAAACAGTTCAACCTTTAACCACATGATTCACATGATAATAATTAAAGTTAGAAAAGAAAAAAAATGCTAATTAGCTTTTAACAATTTTACAATTCTATCTGAACGGAAGATATGTAGCCTAAGCCGCGAGGCGACGTACACCTACTGAGTTTTGATTGGTACGTGGTACGATAATGGAGTCATGTTTTTGAGTTTTGACCTTTTCTTTACAGAGTGATTTGTTTATATAAGTTGCAGCAAGTGAACACAAACAGATCCTAAATAAACTATTCGCATGCCTCCTAGCAAATATAGAAACATATAGCACCACGTGATAACAGTCCAGCATAGAAAGAATAGAAATATACACGTCGTCCCTTGTGTCGGACGGATTATCGGCTGACCTCTTTCTTATTAAAGCTTCATTCTTCAGTACTGGCTCCCCCATCGATCGGTTTTTATTAGATCTCTCTTTATTCCGTCGGCGATGGAGGCTGCCGACCAGCATGGGGTTTCTCTCAACGTACCTCTCATGCATGATGAGTCGAAGGACGCTGAGGCACGTGATCATAACGGTGATCAAGATGCTGTCAGCTGCACCTCCTCCTTTTACAAGACCTGCTTCAATGGACTCAATGCATTATCAGGTTCTTATTTTCCTTAATGCTTCATGTTATGAGGATTTCAATTGCTTTTTATTTTGAAACTCATTGACCCATAAGGGCTTTTCAAGTTTATTTTGTATATATATATGACCTAATCTACGTTTCCTCATGCTGGCCTAGTAAGTATATATAGCTCTTGTTGAGGGGTTTGAATTTGCTGATAATTGGGGACTAAATGTTATTCCTAGCCCACATCGATCCCATTTGTTTGATTTTTTTTTTTTTTCTTCCGAATTATATGAATTACTTAAAGACGAAAAGCAGCTAGATTTACAAGTTCTAAGAATGTTTTCAAAAAACGCAAGATTTACATTGAATATTATGGAACCAAAGGGAGTTGCAGATACTTGTAGTCCATGCTTTGAATCATCGAGTTAGATAAGGGGATCTCTTTCAAAACTGGTCATGTTTTCAATGGTTTGGTAGAGAATTAGGGACCCGTAAAACCTAAAAGCATAGCTGCCAATTTTGAAAAAGACAGTCTAAACAGATACATCTCTCTTTAGTCTTCAATTAATTGATTAGTTCATTACAAAAAAAATAAAATAATTGACTAGTTTTTGCCAATTGGCAGTGTACCTAAAATATTTTGGCGTTTTGTCCTTAATTAATTCAACCCACATATGCTTACTAATCAAGTATGTTCCCTACTTTTAAAAGTAGATCATCAGCAAATATTAGAGAGTACTACTGAAAATTTCATGATGTTGTTTTGTGAACTATTAAACTGATTGCTAGCCTTAATTATTATAGTACAAGAAAAAAATATGAATTTCCTTCTTGAACAACTAACTTTTGTCTTGCGGAAGTACCTATAGCTAGCTACTTTCTTTAGCTTCATGAATCTACTTTTCTTCATATCCCATATAGAATGCATAATATGATGGGTGTTTCCACTTTTTTGTCCAATCAGCGTTGTGGAAAGAGTCTTATGATCACTAAATTAGTCATTTTGATGGTGTGCTAAGTAATCTGTGAAGCAATAATATATCCATTGCCTACTACTATTAGGTTACTTAAATGGTTTCCACACACTAGCTAGCTAGCAATGAAACCGCTTACAGATTGATCACCATTGGATCTGTAGGGTGAATTTGAAAGAGAGATGGATGTAAATGAATGAGAGATGGAGGGATAATACCGGGAATTAATCTTAGATAAAATATGCTTTTAGGAATTAGGGTGATGAGAAAAAGTATGCTCGTGAGAGGGCCGGCCCAATGGCTAGGCCACTTAGGCCGTCACCTAGGGCCCCCAATAAATAAGGCCCAAAATGTTTTATAATTAGGCCCCAATAAAAATTTAATAAGACCTATTTTTTTAACTTAAGGCCCATCTTTTTTAAATAAGGTCAAAAAAATTTTCCCATAAAAACTTAAGGCCTCTAAAATAAGGCCCCAAAACAAATTTAATAAGGCCTAATTTTTTTTTTTTAAATAAGGCCCAAAAATTTTTCCCTTAAAAACTTAAGGCCTCTAAAATAGGGCCCCAATATAATAAACCAATTATAAAATAAGACCAATTATCCCAAAAAAAACAAATATACCACATCATTTTTTTTTTTTGGTCTTTTTAATCCCTCTATCTCTCTCCTCTGTCAGCAAAGAAGAGAGAATACAATTCATTTTTCTCAGAAAATGAGGAATACTAGCATCTCACCTCTGTCGCCCTTTGTTCTCTCTCTCTCTCCCCTTCCTTCCTTCCTCTATCTTCTTCCTTTTCTTCTCTTGTTTTCTTCCTCTCCTCCTCCGTGATACATCCCATCAATTTTCAAACAGGTTTTATTGTTCTATTTTTGTAATTTATTTTATTATAATCCAAATATATATATCTTAAATCATATTTGTTTAATTTGTTAATATTTTTAATCAAACATGTATACTAGAAAATATGTATCTAAATATGAAATACTTAAAAAAAGAAAAGAAAAGAGAAAAATAATATGAATCTCAAATAGGGCTTTAAATAAATTTGTTATTAGCAATAAACAAAATATTAAGAATAATTTAGGTGGAAAACTCATAAATGAATAATAAATTCATAAAAAAGAATTATTTTATTAGAAGATAATTAAAATATTATTTATGCTTCTAACTTTATTGTTACAAATATTTATGACCCTAATAAAATGCAACTAGCTAATGAAGAAACTTAAAAGTTAAACTTAAAAGTCATGAAACAACAATGAACATATTACTAACGTGAATGAAAATAATCATAATAATATTATAATAATATAATATTATTATTAAAATAAATATTATTTAATTAATATTTAAATATTAAAAAAAATAAAGCCCAACTACAAAATTTCACCTAAGGCCCCAAATACACTGGGCCGGCCCTAGACTCGTGACTCTAATTTGGTCCTTGCTGATGAGTTATTTGTCACCCAATGTGTGGTGCTGGTAGCCTGTACGTACTACCCCACTGTGAAGGCTTATCCTCTCAAACCTCCAGTTAATTGGCTTCAAGTTGCAGGTGGATTGGTTTATAAAGATAGATTGCTCTCCATGCATCTACATCTAGAGTGTGATAGCAAACACACCAAGACAACGCAGAGAAGAAATGACCCCAAAAAAAAACAAAAACAAAAAGAGACAGTTAAAAAATGAAAGTGGGGAGCACTTTGATAAGGGTTAAGGTCACTAGCCTGTACGTACTACCCCACTGTAAAAGGCTTATCCTCTCAAACCTCAAATTAATTGGCGTCAAGTTGCAGGTGGATTGGTTTATAAAGATAGATTGCTCTCCATGCATCTACATCTAGAGTGTGCTAGCAAACACACCAAGACAACGCAGGGAAGAAATGACCCCAAAAAAAACAAAAACAAAAAGAGACAGTAAAAAAAAAAGTGGGGAGCACTCTAACAAGGGTTAAGGTCACTTGTAAGAATAACTATAATAGGGGGCAAATAAAGTGGGAATGCTTTTACTTTAACTAGTAAAAGCGACCCATCTAGCTAGATTATGCGCAGCTCAGTTAGCAATTTTACCAAAAGATATACCCAAAAGTTGACGAGCTTCAATAGTAAACTGTTTCGATCATCTTCCAATCAAGTTGAAGCTTCTGGTTAATGAAAGAGCCACTGATCAATGTTTAATTGCAACCAGAGCTACTCTAGCTTCCCCGTTCTCCAGGGGAAACCTTTCCGTCCATGCAAAGAAAAATTTCCCATTTGAATCACGCGACAAGTGACTGCGCCGCAAAGGCAAGAGAGTCAATTCTTTCATTACCGTGTTTGACTTGCATCTCAAACATACCGTGTAAAAGTCAGCTTCACTTATTGCAGAGGTGTAAACAATGATGAAAATGTGCTCTTTACATCTCATTCCATGTCTCCAAGTACCACTCATGTGAAAAGCATGGTTTAATTTATACGTCTGACTTGTCAAAAACCTCCAACGTACACTCAAAAGCTAATCACCGGCCACGTGCTATTTTAGTTACTTAATATACATATACATATATATATATATATATTAATTTTAACTAGTTTTTCAATACAAATTTCAACAAATTATTCATCTCGATCACTCTCTACTTTTTAAAAAAAATATTATTATTTTTCAATGTTTTTTTATTGTGAAAGTAGAGAAAAGAATATAAAAAAACTTAAATGTATTACAACTGAACTTTCATATATATGGCAAACAAGATGAAAAATACTCTATTTTGAAATATATATTGAATGAGTAAAATAGCTTATAATAGCTAAATATAAGTATATAATTAACTATTATGAATTATATGAGTCTGTTGGAGATGCTCTGAAGAGCGGCTGGGGAGCCAACCAAAAATGGTGTCAAGGTGAAAACTTCAACTATGATTCTTATAACAACAATAATATTCATGTATACAGTCACTAATTTGATGGCAAATAATATTAACATATCTGGACCAAAAAGCGCCAGAATTGCTCTTTCAATTATCCACTCTTTCAATTATATATTCACCATACGTATTTTTGAATTCATATCTACAAGTAAGGACAAATTCATCTCATGGTATGCATAAGAAGTTGTCCCACTCTGCAATGTTTTTTCCGGGTAATGTTACAAGTATTTCTTGTGTCCTTCCAAAAATAATATGACTATTAAAATTACCGTTGGACTTATGATTAATAGCCATATTATTATTGGAGGGATTCAAGATGAACACAACACAATTTTAGAATTACTCATGCTTTTCATCGACAATTAATGTTCCTTCGGGGGAAGGAGCAAGAAAGGCGACATGCTGACTGCTGAGTACTTGAAAGATAGAACATGATATCCATACAATGTGTTTAACGTTGAAGAGTTGCCACGTGTTTTCAAAGATTGGCCTGTGTATAAATTCAACTCCTCGACTTCTGCAAATTCTTAGCTCTTTCTAGTTGCACCCTGCAATATCTAGCGCATCTCTCTCTCTCTCTCTCCCAAGATGGTTACCCAGCTCTCAGGCGATTCATCTTTATGTGTGCCTCTCATTCTTAATGAGAAGCAAAATGGGGTAGCTCACAAGCTAGAGGAAGTGGAGTCTAACTGTCATTACTCCAGTACAACCAATATTGTCTCTTTCTTCCAGACATGTTTTAATGGACTCAATGCTTTGTCAGGTTCTACTTCTTAACATGTATTTCGTATACGAACACAGTTTGATTCACTAAAGCTATTTAGAGCCTGTTACTTATCGTTGTTGTTCTTAGGTTTGTAACATTACTTGATATTTGGGTGGTAATTGCTAGGAATCATTATTGGTGTAGACTTGTAGTTATAACATTTTTTACCAAGCCATTGATATGTCAACTCTCAGCTCGGATGCAATTGTTCAAAATTCCCCATATCCACGACTTTTAACAACCAATATGTTCAATTGTTATGCCTAATTCTCTCTCTCTATACGGTTTTCAGGAGTTGGGATTCTGTCAGTTCCATATGCATTAGCATCAGGAGGATGGTTGAGCTTGATACTTCTATTTGTGATTGCCATTGCAGCATTTTACTCGGGCTTGTTGATACAAAGGTGTATGGATATGGATTCTGATATCAGAACTTATCCTGATATAGGCTACTGTGCATTTGGCAACAAGGGACGAATAGTGGTTTCAGTGGTTATGTATATAGAGCTCTATCTGGTTGCCACAGGGTTCCTGATTTTAGAAGGGGATAACTTATACAATTTGCTCCCCAACGCAGGATTTGAAATGTCAGGGATAAGAATTGAAGGGAAACAAATGTTTGTAATAATTGTGGCCCTCGTAATTTTGCCTTCGGTTTGGTTGGATAACCTGAGCCTTCTTTCATATATCTCTGCTAGTGGGGTTTTAGCTTCTGCTATCATCCTCTGCTCAATCTATTGGACTGGTGCATTTGATGGAATTGGATTTCATCAAAAGGGAACACCTCTTAATTTGAGTGGAATCCCTACAGCTGTTAGCTTATATGCCTTCTGTTATTGTGCCCATCCTGTCTTCCCTACACTCTACACTTCTATGAGAAACAAACGCCAATTCACCAATGTAAGTAAAACACAATTTGCTTGCATTTTTGAAAAAGGAGAAGAAAAGTGCTTTAGCTGTTTAGGTTACTCACTTCCTCTTTGCTGGTTTTTTTACTGCAGGTCCTGATTCTGTGCTTTACCTTATGCACCATTTGTTACGCATCAATGGCGGTTTTCGGTTACTTGATGTTTGGGGAAAACGTTCAATCACAGATAACATTAAACCTCCCAACTGAAAAACTTAGCTCGAAAGTGGCAATCTACACCACCTTGGTGAACCCCATAGCCAAATATGCATTGATGGTTACACCTATTGTGAATGCTACCAAAAGTTGGTTTCCATCTCAATACAACAAGAGGATCTCTGGCATCTTAATCAGTACCTCCCTTGTATTCAGCACTGCTGTTGTAGCCCTGGTTATCCCCTTTTTTGCATATCTCATGTCACTGGTCGGAGCATTTTTAAGTGTCACCGGTTCGATTATACTGCCATGCTTATGCTACTTGAAGATTTCGGGCACTTACAAGAAATTTGGATGTGAAATGGTGGTTATATGGGGTGTAACACTAATGGGTCTTGTAGTTGGAATAGTTGGCACTTATACATCTCTCATGCAGATAATAGGGCATCTGTAAGCAGAGGATCTCTCTTTGTTGACGGCTTGAGTAGGGAATGCTTGCTTTTATTAGAAGCTGCTGCTTTTTCATGTAAATTATGAAAACCAATGTCTATTAGACAAACTGAAGTGTATAATTTATGAATGGCAGCTGTTTGGAAATTTGAAAACTTGTCCAACAATTATAAAAATAGTAGCATTTTAGTTAGACATATTGTTATTTTAGCGGACGAAAAATTGCTCTATCTAATTTTCCATCATTTCTGACTCCAGGTTACAACCTTATCATCAGCTTATGGACTTTATATTGTTATTGGTTTTTGTCGGTGTTTACATAAAACTTTCAAATCATTTTCAAGGTCTGAACTTTATAACAAAAAATAAATTTTCTATGTTTTTAACTGCTCAGAAAAAATAAAGAAAAAGCAAGTCTTTTAACTTGATAGAGGGAGAGGGAACAAATTTGCGTTGCATATTTAGAGCAATTGTGTTAAGGGAGTATTGAACATACTCTCTAGTCTCCAAAAGCTGAGCAAAAGCTTAATTTTTCTGATATTTCATTTTTTTATTGCGCGCCGGGATCAAAAAAGATGTGATACAGCCACAACATAGACCCGACAAAAATTTAACTTCTCTCTTATTTTAGACTCAATTTATAGTTTAAGGCGCTCTCTCCTCTTCTGGCAGTTTTTTTTTTAACAGCTGGCACTTTTTTTTTTTTTTAATTGGGTTGGANAAAAGCAAGTCTTTTAACTTGATAGAGGGAGAGGGAACAAATTTGCGTTGCATATTTAGAGCAATTGTGTTAAGGGAGTATTGAACATACTCTCTAGTCTCCAAAAGCTGAGCAAAAGCTTAATTTTTCTGATACTTCATTTTTTTATTGCGCGCCGGGATCAAAAAAGATGTGATACAGCCACAACATAGATCCGACAAAAATTTAACTTCTCTCTTATTTTAGACTCAATTTCTAGTTTAAGGCGCTCTCTCTCCTCTTCTGGCAGTTTTTTTTTAACAGCTGGCACTTTTTTTTTTTTTTAATTGGGTTGGAGATGAAGGTGAGAGAGAAAAACAATGGGATGACTAAGAGAGACAGTGGGCAAGGTGTTTGAAGAAATTACTCAGAGGGACAACGGAAAAGGAACAAGAACAAAGTTAGTCGATTTATGCTATGATACCAGGTGAAAATATAGAATAAGGGAAGAAAGTTTGTAATGAAAGAAGAAAGGGAAGAAGGAGAAGAACAACAATATAAAATATATGACTAAATTTTTATTCAGTAAAAAAAAACAAAAACTGGCACTTAAAAAGGAAAAATTGGATCTTAGTTGGGTTTAAGTTGTGATTTTATCAATTTTCGAATCAAAATATTACTTCAAACCTGTTAAGGGGCTTTATATGCACATGGCATGCCAAAAAACCACAAAATTAACCAAAAAGAATGAAAGAAGAACAAAACCATCTCTTTCATGGAAAATCTAGGAACAATTAAAGAAAATATTTAGGGCACAAAATTAACTGACTGAAGCCAATTTCATGGAAAATCAAAGGTTGTGTGATTCCGTTTCACACTCTGCAACAATACAGCATCATGAAATGGAATTTCAACTACAAGAAGTTAGACATCTTCATGTGCATGCTCAACGCATCTAGTAAATCGTAAATACCCTCACAATCAGGTCGAAAATCATACCCAGAAAAGAACTTATGGATGGACCCACCTAAATCAATAGAACTCTCCCCAGCCATTTTCTTCAACCTTCCAGCTTTCATAACCCTTCTCACATTCGCTGCTTTCTCCCACATCCCAACTTCTGCATACATGTTTGCAGCCATCACAAGATTCCCACCCCTCCTTGGCTCCAATTCAAGCAACTTCTTTCTTACCTTATCCCCCACCCCGTCATGGTCGTTAGCGTGATGAATGATGCACGCACATAGCAACGTTCTCCATACAATCGGGTCAGGCTCAATAGGCATATTCATTATAAAAGCATAAGCGTCATGGATATGGCCTGCACGGCCCAGGATATCCACCATGGCACCATAATGTATCATACGGGGTTTAATCCCATGCACATGCTCCATATCATGAAAGTATCGGTACCCATCATTCACTAGTCCTGCATGGCTACAAGCACAGAGGACCCCAAGAAAGGTGACATAATTTGGATGTATTGATGACGTCTTCATCATTTTCAGGAAAAGATCAAGGGCTTCCTTGGCAAACCCATGTTGGGCTAGCCCCAGAATCATCGCACTCCACGTCCAAACATTTCTCTTGTCCAGCCTATCAAATACCAATTTCGCATAATCTACATTTCCAGACTTCACATACATGTCAACCAGGGAAGTACCCAGTTGATAATTCAAAACCATCCCTTTCACAATCACTAGGGAATGAACCCATCTCCCTAAGCTCAAGTTTCCAAGCTCAGTACACGCAGAAAGTATAACCACCATCGTGGTCTCATCAGCCTCAAACCCACAATCCCTCATCTTCACAAAATACTCAATCCCATCACCCAACCACGAATTCTCAACACAAGCAGTAATTACTGCATTCCAAGAAACAACAGTCCTAACATACATTTCATCGAACACCCGACACGCACACTTAATCCTCCTACAAAGCCCATACACACTGATCAAAGTGTTCTGAACATACACATCGGAGTCCAAACCACACTTCACTACATCCGCATGCACCTGTCTGCCCTCTCCAAGCGCCGTAACCGAAGCGCACGCCTTGAGAAGGAACGGAAACGTTAGCTTATTGGGTCTAATTCCTCGCCTCCGCATTTCATAGAACAACCATATGGCCTCTCTCGGCGAGTCACTCGCGGCATATCCCCTGATGAGAAGGTTCCACGGCAAAGGTGATAAATCGTCAAAGTGATAGAGAAGCGACCGCGCATAGCTCAGGCTTCTCGAGGGAGATAAAGCGCAGATTCGGACGAGTTCGCTTGCGAGAAAGGTGTCTCTGTGGAGGCCAGAGACTTGGATTTGAGCGTGGACTTGAGCGAGGTGTTTGGCTGAGGAGCAGAGCTTGAGGAGAGCGAGGCATTGGTGCTTTTTGGAGAGGAAATTTGAATTAAGTATGGGGATGTTTGGAGGGAAGATGGGATTGGCGGTTGGGATTGGAAGCCGAACCATGCATTGGACTTCGTGTGGGGAAAAATAGGTGTGCGGAGTAGAGCGACGTCTGAATGATTCAAAATTTGCCGTTCAATGGCCTAGTTAGAGCATTAGCCAATATATATATATATATATATGGATTTTTTTTAAAAAAAAAAACTACCGATTTTTTAGAAATACCCTACATCCACTTATTTTTTTTAAAAAAATTCAACTATAATAAAATAATATTTTATATATCAACACATTTTTCTTTTTCTCTTTAACCCCTTCTCTCTTTTTAGCGAATTAAATAGTAGATTTAGGGATTTCTCTCACCAATTTGATTTCATTTCTTGTAAGTTATTATATTCGTTACTTATAATAGTACATCCTTCAAAGTTTATGTCGCATTCTCTCAACTAAAAATTAATTTCTATGTATTAAATACTATGAAGAACAACAACAGCGAGCAGATGAAGGTGATGTATAGTAAATCTATTGCAGATTGTTGTGCAATAAATTTTGCATATCAACTCTTCCCTTAACAAAAAAAAAAAAAAAATGTTATGGAAAGAGTTGATACAGTTAATGCAAATATGGAAACTTAATCAAATCCCACAAAACGCGCCAAACTCCAGAATTTTCCTTAAATCCATTGCCAAGATCCTTTACAAATTAGTTAGGGGCCTCAACTGGATTACCAACCACATGATATAAACATTACGTGGCATATGATTAATGATTAGGATACGCTTGAGAATTCATGACCTCAATCTTTCCAAGTGTATGGTTGGGACAAGATGGCTTTTTCCATCTGCTGATCATCAGCATAGACTTTTCTAGGACTCCTATTTTCTTTCATACACTCTTTGAGCTACGTACAAATAACACCATTCTAGAGCCTTCATGAATCAAATGGAAAAATCAGTTGACAATTGACAAATACCACACAAAAGCAGGCCAAGTGGAAGTGCTAGAAACCTCCCCCGTCTCCTATATTTAAACACCTCTTTACATTCCCTCCAAAACAAAAGAAGAAAGACAACCATTTCAAAACCAAAGAATATGTCTCCTGCTCTGTCTCTATCTCTCTCACACCCATTCTGCAAGTCTCAGGACCTTCCCAAAAGTACTAGCAGAGAAAACCCACGTCAGAAAACACCTTCAGACATCAAACTCAGTAGGAGAAAGCTATTGAATTCCACTGGTTTGGGCCTTGTAGGAGGAGGTCTCTCTGTTGCTCAGCCTGCAAGAGCTGAGCCAGAGAGCCCAGCTGAATCCACTTCAAGCAGAATGTCATACTCAAGATTTTTGCAGTACTTGGATGAAGGTGCTGTAAAGAAGGTAGACCTGTTTGAGAATGGGACTGTTGCGATCGCCGAGATCTTCAATCCAACACTAGACAAAATCCAGAGGGTCAAAATTCAGTTACCCGGATTACCGCAAGAATTGCTGAGGAAAATGGAAGAGAAGAATGTAGACTTTGCAGCTCATCCATTGGAAATCAACCAGTGGCCTGCAATACTCGATTTGTTGGGGAATTTCGCTTTTCCATTGATATTGCTTGGCTCTTTACTGCTTAGAACATCATCTACAAACACTCCAGGAGGCCCCAACTTGCCGTTTGGGCTCGGAAGGTATAGTACTAAAAGCTAGTTTCTTTTCAACATAGTCAAGTTTTACTTGGATCCAAATTTAACAATTTATGCCCATATAACAACATCTGTACGACTGTACCATATTCTATCAACAGGAGCAAAGCAAAATTTCAAATGGAACCCAACACGGGAGTGACATTCGACGATGTTGCTGGCGTTGATGAAGCAAAGCAAGATTTTCAAGAGATTGTCGAGTTCTTAAAAACCCCAGAAAAGTTTGCTGCAGTCGGAGCGAGAATTCCCAAAGGAGTTCTTTTGGTTGGGCCACCTGGGACCGGAAAGACGTTGTTGGCCAAGGCAATTGCCGGAGAAGCTGGGGTTCCTTTCTTTTCTCTGTCTGGGTCAGAGTTCATTGAGATGTTTGTTGGTGTAGGGGCTTCAAGAGTGAGGGACTTATTCAACAAGGCAAAGGCCAATTCGCCATGCTTGGTTTTCATTGACGAGATAGATGCCGTAGGGAGGCAGAGAGGAACAGGTATTGGTGGAGGGAACGATGAAAGGGAACAAACACTGAATCAGCTGCTTACCGAAATGGATGGCTTTAGTGGGGACAGTGGAGTGATTGTCATCGCAGCCACAAACCGACCGGAAATTCTTGATTCGGCTTTGCTTAGGCCGGGGAGGTTTGACAGACAGGTAGTTAAGGAACTCTGAAATGTTCATTTTGAAGTAGAGGAGACATGCAGTACCGTGTTTTCCACATGATTGTTAAGAATTAGGATGTAACTCATGGAGATATCATTTGCTGCTTTGTATAGGTCGCTGTTGGAATACCGGACGTGAGAGGGAGAGAAGAAATATTAAAGGTGCATGGCAACAACAAGAAGCTTGATAAGGACGTCTCTCTTAGTGTTATTGCCATGCGAACGCCAGGGTTTTGCGGGGCAGACCTTGCAAATCTTATGAATGAAGCTGCCATTCTAGCAGGCAGGAGAGGCAAGCAGAAAATTACAATGAAAGAGATTGACGACTCTATTGATCGGATTGTGGCAGGAATGGAGGGAACCAAAATGACAGACGGGAAGAGAAAAATTCTAGTGGCTTATCATGAAATTGGTCACTCTGTGTGCGCGTAAGTAGCTGAGATCCTTCTTTCTTTCTGTATATCTCTCACAAATATACTCAAATGAGCTAAATTTTTCTAAATTCTTTGCAACCTCCAGGACGTTGACTCCAGGCCATGACCCAGTACAGAAAGTCACTCTGATCCCAAGGGGTCAAGCCCGTGGCCTGACTTGGTTCATGCCAGGTGAAGACCCTGCTCTCATCTCTAAGCAACAACTTTTTGCTAGAATTGTTGGAGGTCTTGGAGGTCGCGCGGCTGAGGAGGTGATTTTCGGAGAATCGGAAATTACGACAGGTGCAGCCGGAGACTTGCAACAAATTACTCAGATAGCAAGACAGGTATATCCATCTTTCCCAAGAAAGAAGCAAAATAAAAAGAAAGGAAATTTTTTGCTTTTGAACTGTCGAATTTTCGATTGATCTCACTGTAGATATTTTGTCAAATTTTAAACGTTATATGATNTGCCAGGTGAAGACCCTGCTCTCATCTCTAAGCAACAACTTTTTGCTAGAATTGTTGGAGGTCTTGGAGGTCGCGCGGCTGAGGAGGTGATTTTCGGAGAATCGGAAATTACGACAGGTGCAGCCGGAGACTTGCAACAAATTACTCAGATAGCAAGACAGGTATATCCATCTTTCCCAAGAAAGAAGCAAAATAAAAAGAAAGGAAATTTTTTGCTTTTGAACTGTCGAATTTTCGATTGATCTCACTGTAGACTATTTTGTCAAATTTTAAACGTTATATATGATGTTTATATTCTTAAATTTTGTATAAAATTTAAATTTTTAAAATATTTTTTTAGGAATATTTTAATTTTTAATGACTAAAATTAATAAAATGATTTTAATTGAAAGCAATTTAAAATTTAAGAGTTTAAAATGAGATTTTAAAGTGTAAAAAGTTTATAAAAACGCGTAAAAATTTAGGATTTCAAAAGCTTTTGTTTTTTTTTTTAAAAAAACAACTCTATTTATGTAGCTGAAGTGTTTGATTTTAATTTCCATTCCCAACAGATGGTGACAATGTTTGGCATGTCCGATATCGGGCCGTGGGCATTGACTGATCCGGCAGTGGAAAGCAGCGATGTGGTACTAAGGATGCTAGCCAGGAACTCCAGGTCGGAAAAGCTTGCAGAAGACATAGATTCATCGGTACGAGGTATAATAGAAAGTGCGTATGAGATTGCAAAGAACCACATAAGGCACAACCGTGAGGCCATTGATAAGCTGGTGGACGTGCTGGTGGAGAAGGAAACTCTCACAGGAGATGAATTCAGAGCAATCCTGTCCGAATTCACCGATATTTCTGCAATTAAGATTGCCTCAACGCCTGTCCGGGAGATGATAGAAGCGTAGGTAGCCTCCGTACAAATTGTACAGTAACCCACAAATGTGTGGTAGATAGATTGATATAGATTGATAGGGTCGGTACAAAAGCTTTTAGCCTTTTATGGTAGTACGTCGAAGGTAACTTTTTATTTACTGTAACCCATAATTTTAGCAAAATCCATAAATAAAAGAAATATCCATCTTTGTTTCCCCCAATAATTAGTTCCCACTTCTTTAAGAGTAATGTTAATTTTCTCAAATTTTCTTTTAAAAAGCTAAACAGTAGCAAAACATCAATCTTCGTCAACAAAAATACTCATATTGGTGACAAGGAGATAATTATTGAGTTTGTAGGAATCACAGCTACATCTAAATATGATAAATATCTTGGCTTGCCAGCCATGGTGGGGCGATCTAGATTGAAAGCATTTAAGAGTATAATGGAGAGGGTGTAGAAACGCCTTCAAGATTGGAACTAAAGTCTCTCTCACAAGCCGGAAATGAAATACTTTTGAAGGCGGTAATCCAAGCTATTCCGTCATATTGTATGGGTATTTTCCTCCTACCAAAATTTTTGTGCTCTGAACTTCATTCACTTATGGCTAGGTTTTGGTGGAGACACAAGGAAAATGACAAAAATATCTTGGATGAGTTGGAGCAAAATGGGGGTTCCTAAGGAGTGCGGAGGGATGGGTTTCCGGGACCTTGGTTGTTTCAACAAGGCGCTTTTAGCCAAAGAAGTTTGGAGGATATATATGGACAACACTGGAAAGTCTAGTAGCACGTATTATAAAAGCTAAGTACCACTCGGATTGCTCGATACTTGAGGCACCACTACGGGCAAAACCCTCCTTTGCTTGGAGAAGCATCCAAGGGTCTTGCGCACTTATTAAGGAGGGACTCGTATGGAGGATTGGGAATGGTAAAACTGCAAAAATATGGGGTGACAAGTGGTTGCCCAACCACTCAACCTATCGGGTCCAATCTCCACCTTTTTTACTTGAGGAAAATGCTATGGTAAGCCATCTAATTGATGCAAGGGACCATGTATGGAAGCCTGGCTTATTGCACCAGATTTTCTCGGCAGAGGAGAGAGCATTGATATATTCTATTCCCGTTAGTACCACGAAGCAAAAGGATAGGCAGATCTAAAGGGGCACTGCTAGGGGCACCTTTTCAGTTAAAAGTGCCTATTATATTCAAAAGGAGTGGGAATTATCGCAAGGGGTCGAAAGCTCCACTTAGGGAAGACACAGCAAGATTTGGAAGATACTATGGAAGCTGTAGCTTCCAAATGTGGAGAAGGTGTGTTTCTGGCGGGCTTGCCAAAACATCTTACCAACACGTGAGAATTTGTGTCGTCGAAAAGTGGTTACAGACCCGAGTTGCCCTTTATGCGGACTAGAAGAAGAAACCATTTACCATGTTCTGTGGCAATGCCCTGCAGCACGGGATGTTTGGAGTGGGGGCTGCATCAAATTCCAAAAATGTCACTTTGAAGATTCAGACTTTTTGGGGGTAGCAGAGGGCATACTGGAAAAATGTGAGGTGGAGGAGTTTTAGAATTTTGTGGCTATTGTTAAAAGATTATGGTTGAGGAGAAATGACATCTTGCATGGAGGAACATTCACGAGCCCAGCAACTCTTCTTATGAAAGCTAAAAATTCTGTACAGGAATTCCAAGAAGCACAACAAAAGACAATAAATACTAACAGGGACACCGGCNAGGTGATGTTTGACAAACGTGTTGGGTTTGCGTGGATACTGTTCAATTTGGAGTGGATACTGTTTATGTTTTGTCTTTTTCTTAAAAAATCTACAAACAAACAAAGACCTATCATGCTAAATTACGAAAATACCCCCATCTCTTTCTCTACCCCAATCTCCTCCGGCCACTACGGAACCACGCCGGCACATGCCCCCATGGAACCAGGGAGAGAGGAGAAACGAGTAACGAGTGAGAGAGGAGAGAGAGATGAAGCTTAGCCAACCCCCAAAACCACGTTTACTGGAATGGATACGAGGCCGACAGTAACAAGATTGAAGGGATTTGCAAATCTAGTTACTTGCTCGTTGTCTTGGATGTTCATGAACAGCCGGCAAGCCAATGCAAAGGAGTACTTCTTCGAGAGTGGGAAAAGCTTCAATTCTTTACAAGGGGTCAAACAGTCTGTTTCCAAGTGTTGTTTTGACATGGAATACATGATGGGTATGTAACGTTGCAGAGCTTCTGGCTTGAGAAATTCAAGGCGAATGGCACGCATTTTGGTTAACTCTGCTTTGGTAGAATGTTTAGCATCGGTGGAGAAAAGAAAAATTTGATCCAATGAGCGCGGCAACTATGTGGTGAGATGCTTGTTCTCACTTGAAAACAGAAATTTGTTCCCAGAAGCACCACAAAAGACAGCTAAGTTCTCTCCAAGCAAGGAGGTTCTGAATCTTTGTGCAGACAGACGGATTACTTCGGTCATCTTTCCCTTCATTTTCTGACCCAAATATCTCCACCCTTTTCCATAACTTCACTGCTGAGGAAGAAGAGCAGGCCAGCAGGGGGTTGAAGACGTTGAGTGGTCGTCTGGACCGAGAAAAATGACAAAACACAAATGTGAGGGTAAAATCGCCTTTTTATCTCCTGACCAAAAATTTGAAAATGATGAATTTTGTCAGCTCAAAGTGTACGGCACCCCAAACCCAAACAATGTAAACGCAAAAGCGTTTACCGAACAGGGCCTGATAGGGTCGGTACAAAAGCTTTTAGCCTTTTATGGTAGTACGTCGAAGGTAACTTTTTATTTACTGTAACCCACAATTTTAGCAAAATCCATAAATAAAAGAAATATCCATCTTTGTTTCCCCCAATAATTAGTTCCCACTTCTTTAAGAGTAATGTTAATTTTCTCAAATTTTCTTTTAAAAAGTTAAACAGTAACAAAACATCAATCTTCTTCAACAAAAATACTCATATTGGTGACAAGGAGATAATTCTTGAGTTTATAGGAATCCCAGCTACATTTAAATATGATAAATATCTTGGCTTGCCAGCCATGGTGGGCCGATCTAGATTGAAAGCATTTAAGAGTATAACGGAGAGGGTGTAGAAACGCCTTTAAGATTGGAAACTAAAGTTTCTCTCACAAGCTGGAAATGAAATACTTTTGAAGGCGGTAATCCAAGCTATTCCGTCATATTGTATGGGTATTTCCTCCTACCAAAATTTTTGTGCTCCGAACTTCATTCACTTATGGCTAGGTTTTGGTGGAGACACAAGGAAAATGACAAAAATATCTTGGATGAGTTGGAGCAAAATGGGGGTTCCTAAGGAGTGCGGAGGGATGGGTTTCCGGGACCTTGGTTGTTTCAACAAAGCACTTTTAGCCAAACAAGTTTGGAGGATATATATGGACAACACTGGAAAGTCTAGTAGCACGTATTATAAAAGCTAAGTACCACCCGGATTGCTCGATACTTGAGGCACCACTACGGGCAAAACCCTCCTTTGCTTGGAGAAGCATCCAAGGGTCTTGCGCGCTTATTAAGGAGGGACTCGTATGGAGGATTGGGAATGGTCAAACTGCAAAAATATGGGGTGACAAGTGGTTGCCCAACCACTCAACCTATCGGGTCCAATCTTCACCTTTTTTACTTGAGGAAAATGCTACGGTAAGCCATCTAATTGATGCAAGGGACCATGTATGGAAGCCTGGCTTATTGCACTAGATTTTCTTAGCAGAGGAGAGAGCATTGATATATTCTATTCCCGTTAGTACCACAAAGCAAGAGGATAGGCAGATCTGAAGGGGCACTGCTAGAGGCACCTTTTCAGTTAAAAGTGCCTATTATATTCAAAAGGAGTGGGAATTATCACAAGGGGCCGAAAGCTCCACTTAGGGAAGACACAGCAAGATTTGGAAGATACTATGGAAGTTGCAGCTTCCAAATGTGGAGAAGGTGTGTTTCTGGCGGGCTTGCCAAAACATCTTACCAACACGTGAGAATTTGTGTCGTCGAAAAGTGGTTATAGACCCGAGTTGCCCTTTATGCGGACTAGAAGAAGAAACCATTTACCATGTTCTGTGGCAATGCCCTGCAGCACGGGATGTTTGGAGTGGGGGCTGCATCAAATTCCAAAAATGTCACTTTGAAGATTCAAACTTTTTGGGGGTAGCAGAGGGCATACTGGGAAAATGTAAGGTGGAGGAGTTTCAGAATTTTGTGGCTATTGTTAGAAGATTATGGTTGAGGAGAAATGACATCTTGCATGGAGGAACATTCACGAGCCTAGCAACTCTTCTTATGAAAGCTAAAAATTCTGTATAGGAATTCCAAGAAGCACAACATAAGACAATAAGTACTAACAGGGACATCGGCACAGGACAGTGGACGTCGATCAACCCAGGGCACTTCAAAGTGAACTGGGATGCGGCAGTTGGAAAACAAGCAGGGAGGATAGGACTGGGTGCGGTGATTTGGGATCATCAAGGTGAGTTGGTGGCAGCTAGGAGCCTGACTTACGTGGGCCTGTTAGAACCAATAGCTACTGAAGCCGTAGCAGCTACCATGGCGATCCGTCTAGCCCAGGACAGAGGCTACTGGCAAATTAATATGGAAGGTGATGCTAAGGTGATCATTGATGCTGTGATGGCGGAAGCTTCAGACTAGAGTCGAGTGGGCCACCTTGTTGATGATATCCGAGCTGCTCTCCAGCCTTTCACAAGCTGGACAATGGCTTATGTTCGACGAGAGGGTAACCAACCTGCCCATCTATTGGCGCAAATGGCAACGACAAATGAAATGGATATGGAGTGGAGCTGCGATTTCCGTGATGTGTTGAGAGAGAAATGTGCTTTAGATTTGACTTGAGATGTAGCCCCCTCTTCCCACTCTCAAAAAACCTAAGGGGGTGGTAACTTGGGTAGCCTTTATGGTGGCTCTCATTACTGCCTGTATTCCATTAGGGAGAGAGGAGGAAGGGGGGTGCGATTGTTTGCTCTTGTTATGTTATGAGCTGTATTTTGTGGAGTCCTTTATACTCTTGATATTTAATGATAATCAATCTTTTTTTAAAAAAAATCTTTTAAAAAATTTAATTTTTAAACGACGTAGCATCAGTTTTTATATTTTTATTTACTAAAATTATAAATCACATTGAATGTTGACAAATTATTTGACAACCACATATTTGAAAAAATAATAATAAATAAAGAAACTTTTTTTTTTCTTTTTTGTGTGTTGCTTATAAATAATCATCGTTGTTTTATAAGATTTATTATTTTAAAAAATATATCAAAAAAATTAAGGCTATTAAAATTTTTTCTTGTCTAGCAGCCTCATTATTGAATGGTACTGCCTTCACAGCTACCCAAAGAATTAAACCTGCAGCGGCTTTGGTTGACTAAAAATGTAGGTCTAATAAGGGCCTAAGTTTTGAGACTACAATCCTTAAGAATAGCTTGATGGTAAGGGACTTTGCATTTTTTAACAGAAAAATGCCGACTTTACAGCTACTTTGAAACAAAATATTAGATAAGTTTTGAGACTAAAGAGTTTTCCATGGAAAGATTTTGAGGCAACCATCAAAATTAGTCAAAAGAAAGCATAAGATGAAGCCATGATCAAAATTAGTCCAAAATTTGCTTGCTGTATCCTAGCCACACTACACTGGTCACCAAAACGACCCTCTAGGCTCTAGACTCTGGAGAAACAGACTGATAAAGGGAGCAGGCCATAATTATATCTATAAATGACTATCTCTGTTGCTTTTACAAACAAAAGATTTTGATAGGTAGTCGTGAAGGACAGTTATTTATTATTAACGCAAGGAAATATAAACTTTTGGATGAGAAAACATTAGCTGTCTCACTGAAAACTTCTCCATGTAATTTCTGCACTCAGTAAATGCAATTGCTTGTCTCCTTGACATTCAAGGTATTCAGCTATTGTCTGCGACTTGACCCTGGAAACTCTTTAAGGTCTCCACATTATTTGTAATTGTAACTCTATTTGCCTATAAATGCAGCATATTCTCAGAAAGACATGCGTGCATGTGGGCTTGAGAGAGACAGAGATGAAAGGATCATATTGGATGCTAATTATCTTCTTCATACTACAACTTTTTCAAGCAGCATTTTGTGGAATTCACCAGCATAATGTATCTACATTTGTTCAAAAGGTGCTCAACTAAGACAATAAATCGATCTTCTCTGCATGTGGTCTCTGGCTTTTCTAAACTCTGCATTTTTCTCCCATTCTGTTTATGTACAAATATATTGATCAGTGCCAGCTGCCAGGTTCCAGTTCTCCCACCAGGAGCCCCTCTTGCAAGAAAATATGATTTCATTTACTTTGTTCAACAGGTGCTGCTCAAAGACAATAACTTGTCCTTGTATATATATATCGATCTTATGAATTCAATTCTGCTTCATCTACTCGAATGGGTTGCATAGCTCACTTGGTCTCTCTTTAATCAGTGGCAGATTTCTACATGTTACATCAAGTCTTGCCTAAAACCAGCAAGGGCAGTTTTCAGCATTGATGGGCTCTGGCCATCTAGTTATTCCAGGAAAACTCCTTCGAACTGTTGTGCTGGTAGCAACTTTGTTCCGCAAAAGGTACTTCATCTTTTCTTAGTTTTTCATACAAAATACCATAGCAAGGCCTCAACAAAAAGATATACCGGACATGGTTCGAACGTCATATATAAAGTTAAGCTTTGTTTGTTTTAGCGAGATTGATGTTTGGTATGACCGAAAATATGGGTCAAATCAAAAACATTTTCAGTTAGCTAAGAAAACCTCTTTAAAGCTCTGCTTAAGATGTTTGTTCCTTTCTATTTCCGTAAAACATTTTCAAGTTCGAACTTCTTCTCGCATGCACTCTCTCGTAATTCATTCTCCACCACCACCAGAGGTCATTGGCCTCCACTGGAGTGCCACTAGTTTTGCTGGCAGCCTCCACCCGTATTCGTAAAAAGTTGTTAGAGGTCACCGACTGCCGTCACCTGAAGTTGCAGGCCGCCAACGCCACTGCTGGTGGTTTTGGACGAGCCAAATGCCATGCTTTCAGCATCACTGAAAATCATTTTCAACAACAACAACAACAACAACAAAAAAACATTTTACATTGATATAAACAGAGTGTAAGATTAAAAATGTAAGCTTTATGTCCTCCCTAAATGTCTTTGGACAGATTTCAGACCTTACAGGTAGATTGAACCTGGAATGGCCATCGCTCCTGCTGGAGGATAATTATGAACTATGGAAAGATGAGTGGGAAAACCATGGAAGCTGCTACCAAGACATACTCCCTCAGCATGCATTTTTTAAGGCAGCACTCGAACTCAAGGAAAAATATGTACTCGTGGATATGCTAGCAGAGAAAGGTTTGTCACTAACTTCTGCTCACTTGTATTCAAATTATGCTTGCCTCTATAGTCAACAAAGTTGTTAATGCTACTGCAGATATCTATCCATATGGGGAAATCTACAAAGTAGATAGCATTACTGATGCTATTAGAACAGCTACAGGGCACAATCCTCAAATACAGTGCGACTTGTACAAGAAAATACCTCTGCTCTCACAGATTTTTCTGTGCTTTGACTACAATGCGACCAGTATCATCGACTGCCCCCTAAAAAAGAGATGCCACCATGATGAAATAATGATTCCTTTCTCTACTTGGTTCTCGAAAGAGCAAGCGAGGGAAAGAAAATGGGAGAGGAAAAAGACTCTTGTCCCTCAGTTTGCAAACTTAGGAAAATAAGAGTGAAGACAAATTTCCCGGAATGTATTTTCCTCTGTTTGTTTATGTTCTAGTAATTGCAAACCAAAAATATTTTCAGTTGACCAAGAAAATCTTTTTTAATTTTCGTAAAATTGTTTCTCTTTTTTAAAATCGTAAACCATTTTTCGAGCTTGAGTTTCTCTTTCTCGCATGCGCTCTCTAACCACTTAATTATGGCATATGCAATTGGATCATATAAGTGTTAGGCATATGACAATTCTAAACAAATGTGGTTTGTTTTGTGACTAGAAATCAAGATGCTAAATCCGATCCCATATGCAAGATTTTGCACTTTCTTATCTGATCGGACCGAACCCATGTCAATGAAAAAAAAAAAAGAAAAGTAAATTAAAACCACTTGCAGTACTGTAATGCATGCGACATTCATGCATACACAGTACTGCCCCTTTGACAAAGTCACCCTTTCCATTAATCAAAACCCACGAAAATTCCATATACAAGTATGAAATTCTCTCACTTTTTTTAGCATTAAACTACTGAGTTTTTTTTTNGGGGGGGGGGGGGGGGCGCCAAAATGATTAATATTCAACGACAAAGGAACTCATCACAGTGCAAGGATCTGTAAAAGCCTAAATGAGGATCCTCAACCATATTTCTAAGGCCCAAATGTGCAGCCGATGTTCTTACAATGGGCAGCCAAACCACCAAGGCGGCAATCAACATTTGGAATCAGGGCAATTTATAGAAACCAACACGCTGATAACTGCGCAGCTCATGATTTATGCCTAAAGGAAGTCCACACATGGGAAATCCGTTTATTTTGATGAGCTAACATGTGGAAAAAATCTACGAGAGTGACATTTTCAGAGTCCACTGAGAGCTCAACAAATTCAATTGCAATCACCAAAAGTTACCTAATAATGACCCCTGCTAGGAAACCTCATAGAAAGGCAAATATATATATATATATATTATCAGATAACTAAAAGTGAATTTCAAATCCAAAATAAACTAGCATTCAAATAATACTTTATTAATTCCATAAAAAGGGAATGAATGATGGGTTCCATATGTAACCCCCTTCAGGGTGCGTGTAACTTCCCAACATCTCCCTGTTCTTAATTCTGCCATGAATTTAAAAACAACTTCTGTTCAGTGTAGAGGGCCACTAACCAGTCTGGCCATCTGTCATTACAATTTGTATTGACAGATAGATCATGACTTCAAAATGGAAAACAGGCCTTGATAGTTTCACTTTATTCACTTCATTCTGTCTGTCCTAAAACCACCAACCAAAGAGTGCTCAAATGATCAAATCGACTGTGTTTTAACACTCAAAAATCATGTCACTTAAACTCTTTAGAACCTCAACAAGAGAGGGAAAAAAAAATCTGTGTACAAGTGTTCTCTCTCGACAATTTGATATTACAACAGGTACTATAATAAATCAATCAAATCCAAGTCCTAAAGGTGAAAAGCTGTAAAATAAATAAATAAAATGGGAGCGCTGCTGCACTAGTTTAAAGCAAGACAAAAAATATGGTGGTTAAATCTTAAATTGCATTCAATACTTATAATGTTACTGGTTGAGGTTGAGCCTGTGTTAGGAAACTACACTTTCCTGATCAAAGTGACCTGGTAATGAATTGAGAAGAACACTAAAATAGCCCCTAGGACTAAAATTTCATAGGAAGTGGAAGACTTGGAATTGTGAAAGATGAGACATACATTGGCATTACCTTGGAGGATTTATGAACTACCCCAACTAGTTGGATCAAAGGTGGCTCGTATATGGAGTTGGATAATAGTGATCCAATGTGCAAGATAACCATTCAAGATTACTGAAGTTATAAGCCAATTCTGAGCACTTCAATCAAAGTTCAGCACAAGCATTTCAATGGAAAGCCAGCAGAAAGTATTTGTTAATGCGTCAAAGCACTCAACAGATAGTGTACATATAAATAGGCACAAAAGGCAAGCAATAAGTTAATACACAACGTAACAGCAAAACCCCTCACCTTCATCATAATTCCAGAAACTCCAAATCCTAGAGTAGTATGCCAAATATGTGATAGGTTATGCACATATGAGATTAATCACTGAAATGGTGCGGAGTCTTGTTGATGTGGCCCAAGAAAGGAATCATAACCATCTCCTGAATTGCCTTGTTGCTGATCAGGTTGCTGAAGCACATTACATTCCCTTGATCTGTTTAGTAAAACTAGGGTCTCCGTGAAACTATTTACAACCTGAAAGGAGTTTCCATATATTCCCAGATCCCTTTGTTCTCGTTTTATTGGGTCAAAAACCACCAACCATCCATTTTCATTTTTTAGTAGAACCAAACCACCCTCCCGAAGTTCTAACAGACGGCTAATCCGAGGAAGGGGTCCGAATGTGAACAGTTTAGTCCAACTCCCTTCCACACCACACTCGTTCATCACCCATATATCATAACATTTACCCTCGCGACCATAATACACAGAAACCAAAGCTACAGAGTCATTGATAACAGCAATATCCTCAAAAAAAGAAAAAAGCGGAGATCTCTCAATTAAGGGAGGCAACGGGGTCTCTTGAAACACCTCGTTGCTCATATCAAAGGAAAGCAAAAATCGGCTGTCCCTGTTACGAAGATCACAAGCCCACCAATGATGAACCCCATTTGAGTATGAGGGGAAACGAGGGGACCTAACACGATAAGTTGGATTAAGAGACTGATTAATCACTCTCCAAGAATCAGTACTCAGGCTGTACACCTCAACTTCGCATTTCAAAGAACTGAAGTTGAGAATCCTTACCACCTTGTAATCATTAGCCTTGGGATCAAAACCGAAGCCAAAATTGAAAGAAATGAGCACCTCAGGCGGGCGGTGGATTACAGGAAGCGCCTTCGATTCTCTAGTGGCGGGGTTCCATAACACCAGCGGATCGTCCCGATCCTCGAACCCACCATGGAGACAGAGGATTCCATTGCAAGGACCGTAGACTCCAAGGTCGTCAATGTCGTGAGGAAAGAATTGTGATATATCAACGTACCTGGACCCCTCTAGAGTCTCATAAGCGCGCAGGGAGACCAATGGGGTTCGGGTAATCTCGTGCTCGCACGTAAGGAAGAGCCCACAGCGGGGATTGTGAGAAGTCGCCCAAGTGAGGTGCTTGTTGATGAAATCAGGGTTTGTGATGAGAGCGTACCAGGATTTACATACACACTTGTATCGCAGTAGCCGTTTGACGGGCAACCTTAATAGGATTTCTATTATCACATCTTCTGGGAGGTCCCTGCTCGACATTTTTGCCTTTCTTTCACCCTCTCTGCTGAATCAATAGTTTGGGGCTATTCGACTCCTCTTTTCTTTTCTTTTGGTGATAGAGATGGACTTAACGGTGCTTGCTAATTTATGGAAGGCATGCTGTAAATTAAATTTGTTTTGTAAATTAGAATTCTCACATTTAATAATAATTCAACTGATTAGTTTTAGTGTTAAATACTTCATTAATCTTTAGGGTTTTAAAATTTTATTTTTTCCTTTTAAGGGTTTGGAAAGTGATTAAATTAGTCCTTCTGGTTTTGAAAAGTAACCAAATTAATCATTCTGTCAGTTGACCGTTAGTTGACTTAGTAGATTGACATGTGGACCAATTATAAGTTGACACGTAGTCATCTAATTAAAATTTTTTATTTTTTAAAAAAAAGGAAAAAAAATTACCTCAAGTGACCTTTCCTCTGGTTCCATGTCCAGCAAGTTCTCCCCTTTGAACACAGCACTCCCTCCCGTCACTTCATAATCTGGATGGCCTACAAGGAACCTTTGCCAATGTGCTCTTCCCAGAACCATTCTTTCCCATAATCGCGTGAACCATTCTTTCCCATAATCGCGTGAACCTCTCCTTCATAGTCATAGATGCAAAGGTTAACGCCTTTGAGAATTTGTTGCCTAGACTCTGCAATCACCGTCGAAAATCACCATTGGGGGTGGTTTCGAGCCACCCTCTGGTGCCCAAGGAGGTGGCCGTAGCCACCCAAGGTTTATTTCTCTATTTTTTTTTTTTTTTTTGAAAAATATATTTTTTTTAAATAAAAAATTTAATTAGGTAGTCAAATGTCAACTTCTAATTGATCCATATGTCAATCTGTTAAGTCAACTAACGGTCAATTGACGGATGGACTAACTTGGTCACTTTTCAAAACCACAATGATTAATTTGGTTACTTTCTAAACCTTAGGGAGGAAAACATAAAATTTCTAAACCTTAGGGACTAATAAAGTATTTAACCCTTAATTTTATTTAATAAGTTAACCTAATTATCGATAATTGATAAGTTTTATTTAATAAGTTAACTTATTTATAAAAGAGAAATATTGATAGAGAAAATAAACATAATCCAGTAAACCAAGCAAAATCCCTAGAAGGGAAAGCAATGAGAAACATGTTGCTGGGCAATAATGACACAATGATACATGCATATGTTTCGGCCGTCTTGATCGTCGAGTCATGATGGTCGCATGTCCCATTCAAAGTGGGCATTTGGGTTCTGATTAATTTTCTCTTCACAATTTTGTGTTCCATCTTTGATAGTAAATTTATTCATGATTGCCTCCACCGTGCCTCATATTGAACAAAAGGTAAACTTAATCCTAATAGTAATAGTAAACTTAATCATAATAAGAAAAGAAAAATAATTAAAGCAAATCTAAGGAAAGGAAATAAAGTACTAATCAAATTAAATATTCTGCAAATAAAATCTTAATATAAAATTAATAATCTTTCATTTTGTACTTCCATTGTTTGAAAATGAGTAAAATTCTGATTAAACGGTACTGCTTCAATATTATTTTTAATTTTTTTATATTTTTATTTTTTTAAAAAAATATAGTTAAATATCATCCTATATCAAAAATATTTTTGTAATTATTATTTAGAGTACTTAACGTAAATTGATTGAATTTTATGTTACTTTCTTTACCATGACATTTGAAAAATGTTATGTACAAACCTTTATTTCACCTTTTATCGTACTATCATACTATGTTGACATGAGAATGTGTAGTACAGTAGTAGCCATTGTTAACGTTAGCATTTATCTTGCATTGGGCCCTCAGAATCTTGCATAGGTGAAAGTTTTGTTGGAGATGGGCCTTTGCATTGGGCCATTATTCGTCCCATCTCTTCCCAACAAGAAAACATTGAATTTCACTTCCATTGCTTACACATTAATTGTAGTCTAAAGGTGCAAAATAGAAGGTCAACGGAATGTTTTCAGCTCCTCGACTAGTCTCAAAAATGGTAAAAAAGAAAATCTTCCAATCATATTTACGCCCAATATAACTCTGACATTGAAGTACTCAGAGGTAGTACCAATGGAATCAGGATTCTTCCCAATTCATTTGAACAGGACAATATCCAGTTAATTATAGTAAATAAATATTTTTGTTTCCTCAAAAAATAAAAAAACAAAAATATTCATCAAGTATAACTAGCGAGATATGTGTTCCATGCCGATGAGTGCCGATGAACCCCAGATGTGTGAGCCGACTTCCATAGAGCTTGCAATAAGCTAAAATTGTAAATGTCAAATGCTAGTCGCTCACCTTTGGTAAAACTATTTTTCCCGCAAAAGAAAATGGAGAAAATCAGAAATGAATAGCGGAGAGAGGCTCTCCATTTGTTGTTTTTCCTTTTCTTATACTGTATACTTCAGTTTTTTTTTTTTTTGGCAGAAGAAAAAGAATTGATTACTTCTTGTTTGTGTTTAAAAAATAATAATTTGACATCGAAGTAAGTTCATATTTATTTGCTTATAAATTGTACACAAATTTTAGTCAACTTTTTCTTTTTTTGATATGTCCGCACAAGAAGGAGAGGGAGATTCGAACTAGTGATCTCTGCTTCATTAAACGTGGTCCTAACCGATTGAGCTACCTATTGGGGACAAACTTCAGTCAACTTACTACAAAAAGACTAAATTTAGTCGTAGCAATATGTTTATTAAACGATTAATATTCAACGACAAAGGAACTCATTACAGTGCAAGGCCCTAAGCAAAAGGACCTGTAAGGCTGTAAAAGCCTAAATGAGGATCCTTAACCATATTTCTAAGGCCAAAATGTGCAGCCGATGTTCTTACATTGGGCAGCCAAACCATCAAGAAGGCAGCAATCAACAATTAGAATCAGCGCAATTTATAGAAACCAACACACTGATAACAGCGCAGCTCATGATTTATCCCTAAAGGAATTCCATTCATGGGAAATCCGTTTATTTTGATGAGCCAAAATGTGGAAAATTTCTCAGAGACTGATATTTTCAGAGTCCACTGAGAGCTCAACAAATTCAATTGTAATCACAAAAAGTTAAATCCTCGTTTACACAATCTTCACCATGTAAACTGAAATGTTTCAGTGAGCAACCCTAATTATGACCCCTGCTAGGAAACCTCAGAGTAAAAAAAAAAAAAAACCATGTTATCAAATAATTAAAAGTGATTTCCAAATCCAAAATAAACTAGCATTCAAATAATAGCTTCACTTTATTCACTTCATTCTGTCTGTCCTAAAACCACCAACCAAAGAGTGCTCAAATGATCAAATCGACTGTGTTTTAACACTCAAAAATCATGTCACTTGAACTCTTTAGAACCTCAACAAGAGAGGGAAAAAAAATCTGTGTACAAGTGTTCTCTCTCGACAATTTGATATTACAACAGGTACTATAATAAATCAATCAAATCCAAGTCCTGAAGGTAAAAAGCTGTAAAATAAATAAATAAAATGGGAGCACTGCTTCACTAGTTTAAAGCAAGACGAAAAATATGGTGGTTAATCTTAAATTGCATTCAATACTTATAATGTTACTGGTTGTGGTTGAGCCTGTGTTAGGAAACTACACTTTCCTGATCAAAGTGATCTGGTAATGAATTGAGAAGAACACTAAAATAGCACCTAGGACAAAAATTTCATCGGAAGTGGAAGATTTGGAATTGTGAAAGATGAGACATACATTGGCATTACCTTGGAGGATTTATGAACTACCCCAACTAGTTGGATCAAGGGTGATTCGTATGGAGTTGGATTTTATGATAGTGATCCAACGTGCAAGATAACCATTCAAGATTACTGAAGTTATAATCCAATTCTGACTGCTTCAATAAAAAGTTCAGCAGTTTTGCATTACAAAGATAAGCAGAGCATTCTTACCCACTGAGTGCATGTAATAAGTAGTATCCCTTATATCTAAACGAATCTATACTTAAGGTGCATCATGGAATTGGCACCTGCTGAACTTCACATAATCTATGAAATGTGATTGCTACCTTTGAAATTTAAACCAAATTTACAAGCACCAGCATCATCTCCTTTCACAGAAATGAAGATGTGGATACTGGAAATCCGTGTATTACCTAAATGTAAGGTTCAGTTAACATTTTACAGTAACCGCATAGACAAAATCTCATTACAGTGATATAAAATTGATATATAATTCTTCATCCTTCTAACAAAGAACATGTGTAGAATTAACCACAAGCATTTCAATGGAAAGCCAGCAGAAAGTACTTGTTAATGTGTCAAAACTCTCAACAGATAGTGTACATATAAATAGGCACAAAAGGCAAGCAATAAGTTATACACAACGTAACAGCAAAACCCCTCACCTTCATCATAATTCCAGAAACTCCAAATCCTAGAGTAATATACCAAATATGTGATTTTGTAGGTTATGCACGTATGAGATTAATCACTAAAATGGGGCGGAATCTTGTTGATGTGGCCCAAGAAAGGATTCATAACCATCTCATGACTTGCCTTGTTGCTGATCTTGTTGCTGGTCGTGTTGCTGATCTTGTTGCTGATCGTGTTGCTGGAGCACACTCCCTTGATCTGTTTAGTAAAACTAGGGTCTCCGTGAAACTAACAACCTGAAAGGAGTTTCCATATATTCCCAGATCCCTTTGTTCTCGCGTTCTTGGGTCAAAAACCACCAACCATCCATTTTCATTTCTTAGTAGAACCAAACCACCGTCCCGAAGTTCTAACAGATTGCTAAGCTGAGGACGGGGTCTGATTGTGAACAGTTTAGTCCAACTCCCTTTCACACCACACTCGTTCATCACCCATATATCATAACATTTACTCTCGCCGCCATGATACATAGAAACCAAAGCTACAGAGTCATTGATAACAGCAATAGCCTCAAAAAGAGAAGGTCTTTCAGATAAGGGAGGCAACGGTGTCTCTTGGAACACCTCGTTGCTCATATCAAAGGAAAGCAACAATCGGTGGTCCCTGTTACGACGCTCACAAGCCCACCAATGATGAACCCCATTTGAGTATGAGGGGAAACGAGGGGAACTAACGCGATAAGCTGGATTAAGAGACGGATTAATCACTCTCCAAGAATCAGTGCTCAGGCTGTACACCTCAACTTCGCATTTCAAAGATCTGAAGTTGAGAATTCTTACCACCTTGTAATCATTAGCCTTGGGATCGAAACCGAAGCCAAAATTGAAAGAAAAGGTAGTGGGCACGTCAGGCGGGCGGTGGATTACAGGAAGCGCCTTCGATTCTCTCGTGGCGGGGTTCCATAACACCAGCCCATTGCTACGGTCACGATCATCATCATCGTCCCGATCCTCGAACCCACCAAGGAGACAGAGGATTCCATTGCAGGGACCGTAGACTGCAAGGTCATCAATGTCGTGAGGAAAGAATTGTGATATATCAACGTACCTGGACACCTCTAGGGTCTCATAAGCGCGCAGGGAGACCCAGGGGGTTCGGGTAATCTCGTGCTCGCACGTAAGGAAGACCCCACGGCGGGGATTGTGAGAAGTCGCCCAAGTGAGGTGCTTGTTGATGAAATCAGGGTTTGTGATGAGAGCGTACCAGGATTTACATACACACTTGAACCGCAGTAGCCATTTGACGGGCAACCTTGATAGGATTTCCATTATCACATCTTCTGGGAGGTCCCTGCTCGACATTTTTGCCTTCAGGATGTCCCTGCTCGACATCTTCGCCTTTCTTTCACCCTCTCTGCTGAATCAATAGTTTGGGGCTATTCCACAGTACCACTCTTCTTTTCTTTTCTTTTCTTTCCTTTTTACATTTAGAGCGGTCGACGACATTGACGTTTTTTTCTTTCTTTCTTTCTTTCTTTTTCTTTTTTAAAGAAAGAAAATAAATTCCTAATCAAATTAAATATTTTACAAATAAAATTATAATCAAATAAAATAAAATCTAAATGTAAAATTTGACAATATTTTTTTTTGTACTTTTATTGTCCGATAATAGGTAAAATTTAAGGTAAATATTATGTTACATGACCCTTAAAAAAACAGCAAGAAATGTGTTTTGTGATTATCATTTACGGTATTTAACTCTTTTTTTTTTTTTTTTTTTGACATATCCACACAAAAAAACATTTGATTGAATTTTATATTACTTCTTTTACCACATTTGAAAAATGTTATATACAAACCTTTATTTCACCTTTTATTACTATTTTTGACGTGAGAATGTGTAGTAGCCATTGTTAACGTTAGCATTTATCTTGCGTTGGGCCCTCAAAATCTTACATAGGTGAAAGTTTTGTTGGAGATGGGCCTTTGCATTGGGCCATTATTCGTCCCATCTCTTCCAACAAGAAAACATTAAATTTCAGGTCCATTGGCTACATTAATTGTAGTCTATAGGTACGAAATTGAAGGTCAACCAAAAGTTTTCAACTCCTCTACTAGTCTCAAAAATGGTTTAAAAGAAAAATCTTCCAACCATATTTACGTTGGTAGGTGGAGGTGAGGCTTTCTCTCATATTTATAAACTGGCCATTAACCCATTCATAATTAACGTGAGATAATATTAACAATCTCCCCCTCACACATCAGACCTTAGGTCGGAACATGCATAACTCGTTTCTTTCGTAAACTATTAGACTGAGACTTATTGATTAAACTTAGGCTTTGATACCAATGTTAGGTGGTTTTAACCCTCTCTTAACTCTAAAAGATAACTCTAAGAAGTAAAGCTTTCACTCACACTTATAAACTGACCACCAGCCTCTTCCACAACCGATGTAGGATAACTTCAACAATCTTCCCTTCACACATCGCGCCCTAAGTCGGAGCAGTGACAATCCGTTTCTTTTATGAATTGTTGGGCAGAGACTTGTTAGTAAACTTGGGCTCATCGAAAAATGTTAGGGGTCAATATTTTTTTTTCATATTTGGTCCATCTCATCTTACAAATTAACCATTTGATTTATGGACTTATGTCGACCACACATAAGTCAATGGTGAACCCCACATATCTAATTATTGATCTATTGAACTTGTAAAAAAATATGAACCAAATATGAAAAACTTATTAACCCCTAGTATTTCTCAATTCACCGTTTTGAAGGAACCATATACACAGGAAAAATTCAAAAAAAAAAAAGCAAGAGGAAATTATATGCATAAAAGTCAAAACACTAGGAAGACTTTTTACATGATTCATATTCCCTAATTTGTCCAAGAACTCAATAGATAGCCAACATTATCAACAAAATAGTCAGAAAAGGCTAGTTAATAAAGTATAAAAGGGTAACAGGAAAACCCCTCACCTTCAGGCTTCAATGATCATCGAAATATGCCAAATATGTGAAGATGAATTGGAATCCCGATCACCGAAATGGTCTAGAATCTTGCTATGAATTGTGTTGTTGCTCAATCAAATTCCCCCATCCATTTAGCAAAACTAGGGACTCTTTGTAACTCATAAGTAGAGTGCACGAAGCCCCAAATATTTGAGCAAGTCTAACTTCTCGTCTTATTGGGTCATACACTACCATGCCTCCATCTTGAGTGCCTTTTCTGCTTAGAACTACCATACAATCCTCCCGAAGCTCTACCAGATCCCAAGTATGTGGCGGAAGGGGTCCGATTGTAGATAGTTTGATCCAAGTCTCAAATAACACCCATATCTCATACGATTCTTCCAACCTGCCGCATTGTAAAATCACAGCTACATAGTCATTGAGAACAGCAACCTCCCCAAGACCATATGCTTCAATTGGGGGAGACGGTATCTCTTGGAACATCTCATTGCCCATATCAAAGGAAAGCAAGATTTGGTGGTCCATGTTACCCTTCTCGTGAGCCCACCAATGGTGAACTCCATTTAGGTAGGAAGGATAACGAGGTGAATGAAGCTCATAAGATGGGTTAAGGGATGAATCAATCACTCTCCAAGAATCAGCCCTAAGGCTGTACACAGCAACTTCGCATTGAGAACTGAAGGTCAGAATCCTAATCACCTTGTAATCGTTAGTCTTTGGATCAAAACCCAGGCCAAAATCATAAACGGGGTCTGTTTCATCCTGTGGGCGGTGGAATTGGGGGAGCTTCTTTGATTCTCTTGTCGCAGGGTTCCATAACACAATCTGATCATAATCGTCCGACGGTTCCATTTCAGTACCCTTCAACAGAGTAGCAGCAAAACAAAATATTCCATTGCAGGGACCCAAGACTAGAACCTTGTCATTGTTGTTAACGACAGCCTGAAACAATTGTGCAAGATCTACACCCCCGCACAGATCTAGGAGTTCATTAGAGAGCCAGGAGAACCCCATCCCAAACCAGCGCTTAAGCATGGCGTGGGGATGGTGAGAAGTGGCCCAAGTGAAGTGCTTGGTGATGAAATGAGGGTTTGTGATGAGTGCATACCAGGATTTACATACGCACTTGAATCGCAGCAGGCATTTGACCGGAAGCTTTGATAGGATTTCGATTATCACATCTTCTGGGAGGTCCCTGTTCCGCGTGTTTGCTTTCCTTTCCCTCCTCCTGCTCGACATTTTTGCTTTCCTTTCTTCCACCCTCCGGCTCCGCTCTCTGCTGAAGACCAAAAGTTTCATATGTCCTTTCTTAAAGGTCCCACCACAAATCCACAATCATACCCGTAGATCTGCCCGGATTTTATGATGGATGATTGGATGTGTCCCGGGAGAAAATGGAGAGAGGAAAATTCAAAAATAGGAAAATCCGGTTGATACGATAACAATAGAAACTTCACTTTAGTCTCTAACTTGAATTATCACGCGATTTTGATATATTCTTATTGAATTTGTTAAATTTTTCAATTTAGATCTCTCAATTTTTAATTACAGTTAATTTATCTCTGTATCAATTTTTACCATTAAAACTCATAAAAAAAAAATTAACTTTCAATTTTCTTTTTATTTAAAAAATAGAAAAAATGAAGAAAAAAAATGGAAAAAAAAAAGGGTCACAAGGTNAAATTTGAAATTTTATAAAAAAGCCATGAGCGTAAATATCATTTTTTTTTTCACTTTTACCATTTTTATTTTTTTATTTTATTTTTTGTAAATGACCACATAAGAGAAAAGCTGGATAAAAATTTGTGCCAAAATATTGTGCCTTTATCATGCCTCGTGTGTGTGTATATATATAGGAAAAAATATAAAAAAGCCCTCCAAACTACTTGCGGTTTACAATTTAGTTCCCCAATATTCAAAAAGTAATAAAATAGTCTCCCAAACTATCAAAATGTAATAAAAAGACCACTTATTTTTTTATATTCCTATAATACCCTTATTCTTTTAACAAATAAAATAATTGTAAAAAAAAAAACTAAGCAATTTTTAAAAAATACAAAAAAAACAATGGGCTAATAAATACAAAAAAAAAATGGAATAAATAAATATTCGCCCATTATTTTTTTTTTGGGTTTTTTTTTTTACAATTATTTTAATATTTTATTTGTTAAAAGAATAGGGGTATTATAGGAATATAAAAAAATAAGTAGCATTTTTGTTACATTTTGGTAGTTTGGGAGACTACTTTATTACTTTTTGAACATTGCGGGATTAAATTATAAACGATTGATAGTTTGAAGGGTTTTTTTATATTTTTCCCAAGTTTTTTTTATCGCAAGTGGAGTTTTACCTAAGTAAATAAAGGATAGCTCCCACCTCAATCATACGGCTGTAGAGCTGCCAAGTTTTTTTTTTTATTTTTTTTTATGATGGACTTATTTATTTACAAACAAATAAACAAATACAAGTTAAACCGAGAAACCCAATTGAGACAGACACCTACCACCTAATTTATCGAAGGTTTACTGTAAATTTTCTTGAAATTTGTGTTGCTTTTCAACAAATCAAATAACTAACCCATATTTACTTCAATATGTTAGAGCACTACCCAGCAGATTTTCTTAGATTTTTTTTAAATGTAACAAATTAAACTATTTTTTTGCTTTTATATTCAAATAAGCTTCATAATAGCGTTTTCAAGGGATAGTTAAATAGGCGAAATACTACGCCTCATGAAGTTGAGATCATTAATTCGAAATTTCGAACTCCTCTCCTCATTTTCTTCACTTTCATATCAAAAAAGTAAAAACTCCACAATAGCTTTTCTTATTATTTTCTTTATACCATTTAAATATTCTCTAAAAGTAGTTCAATGGCCAAAAGAAATCTTCAAAGTGGTTAGATACACACTAAGGCACATGGATTTGAATTTCG
Source organism: Carpinus fangiana (assembly GCA_006937295.1). Lineage (NCBI taxonomy): Eukaryota > Viridiplantae > Streptophyta > Magnoliopsida > Fagales > Betulaceae > Carpinus > Carpinus fangiana. Next base: position 4,266,312 of record CM017323.1, read on the forward strand.
CAATGAAAATTCTGAATGCCCTCCTCCACGAAAATGAATTGGAAGCCCAATCACCGAAATGGTCTGAAATCTTGTTAAGAACTGTCTTGATGCCCAAGCACATCCCCCCTATCCATTTAGGAAAACAATGGACTCTGTGTAACTAGTAAGTTGAGAGCGTGATCCAGCCTCATTTATTCGAAGATCCCTCACGTCTTGTGTTCTTGGGTCATACAATGCAAAGCCTCCTTCATTTGGATCGCTTAAAACTACCGAACAATCCTCCCGAAGCTGTGTCAGGTCCCAGAGATATGGTGGAATGGGTCCGATTGTTAATAGTTTGGTCCAAGTCCTTTCAACTCCAGGCTCATTCAACATCCATATATCAAACGAAAAATCCAACTCATCGCCACTCCGTAAAATCAAAGCTAGAGAGTCATTGATAACAGCAATATCCTCAATTGAAGATGCTTCAATTGGGGGAAGCAATACCTTTTGGAACACCTCATTGCTCATATCAAAGGAAATCAAGAATGGCCGAGAAACCTTACTCATATCAAAAGCCCACCAATGATCAACTCTATTTACGTATGAAGGAAAATGAGATGAACGAATCGAATAAGATGGGTTAGGGGACGAATCAATCACTCCCCAAGAATCCGCACCAAGGCTGTACACCGCAACTACGTATTGAGAATTGAAGGGCAGAATCCTAACCACCTTGTAATCATTAGTCTTTGAATCAAAACCGAAGCCAAAATCAGAAAAATAGCCTGGCAAATCCGATGGGCAGTGGATTGGAGGGAGCGTCTTTGATTCTCTTGTCGCAAGGTTCCATAACACTAGCTGTTCATAACCGCTGATCCTTTTCCCATCCTTCCCCAGAGTAGCAGCAAGGCAAATTATTCCATTACAGGCACCGATGACTAATACATCACCAACCTGATGCTGAAACAATTGTAATAGATCCACATCCCCGGACAGCTCTAGGGTTTCATTAAAGAGTGTGGAGACACGTGGGTTCCCCCACAAATCCCAATGGCTAAGGATGGCCCTATGATGAGGATTGTGAGAATTGACCCAAGTGAGGTGCTTGGTGATGAAATTAGGGTTTGTGATCAGAGCGTGCCAGGATTTACTTACGCACTTGAATCGTCCCAGACATTTGACGGGCAGCTTTGATAGGATTTCCGTCAGCAATTCTTCTGGAAGCTCCCTGTTCGACATTTTTGCTTTCTTTCCTTTCACCCTTCAATCTTCTCGACTGCGAAAGCTTGAGAAGTCGAAGGAAAATGACGCGGGGCAAAAGCGCGAAAAGTGAGTCTGGTTTCTTAACAAAGCTAAGTGACTCATTCTGTGCGTAAATTGTTTATGGACAAGGGTACGTTGAGGGGGTGAAGAGGCGGTTACGATCATAACCGTTCAGAAAATTAGTAAAATTTACTGAAATTTACTAGCTATCTTTTTTAACCGCTTATGCAGTTATGATTAATGNCGTCTTTGATTCTCTTGTCGCAAGGTTCCATAACACTAGCTGTTCATAACCGCTGATCCTTTTCCCATCCTTCCCCAGAGTAGCAGCAAGGCAAATTATTCCATTACAGGCACCGATGACTAATACATCACCAACCTGATGCTGAAACAATTGTAATAGATCCACATCCCCGGACAGCTCTAGGGTTTCATTAAAGAGTGTGGAGACACGTGGGTTCCCCCACAAATCCCAATGGCTAAGGATGGCCCTATGATGAGGATTGTGAGAATTGACCCAAGTGAGGTGCTTGGTGATGAAATTAGGGTTTGTGATCAGAGCGTGCCAGGATTTACTTACGCACTTGAATCGTCCCAGACATTTGACGGGCAGCTTTGGTAGGATTTCCGTCAGCAATTCTTCTGGAAGCTCCCTGTTCGACATTTTTGCTTTCTTTCCTTTCACCCTTCAATCATCTCGACTGCGAAAGCTTGAGAAGTCGAAGGAAAATGACGCGGGGCAAAAGCGCGAAAAGTGAATCTGGTTTCTTAACAAAGCTAAGTGACTCATTCTGTGCGTAAATTGTTTATGGAGAAGGGTACATTGAGGGGGTGAATTGAGGGGGTGAAGAGGCGGTTACAATCATAACCGTTCAGACAATTAGTAAAATTTACTAAAATTTTCTAGCTATCTTTTTTAACCGCTTATGCAGTTATGATTAATGGTTAATAACCTTAATAACTAATAATCGCTTTTTAAAGAAAAATTAAAAAATTTAACTTAAAAAGAAAAAACAAAACGACATCGTTTATATGTCGTTTCATATATATATATATGTAAAATTGGTCCATATGGTTAGTGTAAATTATAAATCACTTCATGTAGTATAAAAAAATAATTGAAAATCCTCAAGGTAGACCAAAATAACAGTTTATTTCCTAAAATCAATTTATGTTAACTAACTTAACAAAATCTATTACTTTGTCACGCCGTACTACTACAGTAAATTAACCTAATCTCTTCTATCTATGAAATTTTACTCAAAACCATCACTCATTTTCATTTCTCGCCATGATTTGGGAGCATTTTACGAGAATTTGACAATCGTATTTTGTGAAGTGGCTGAGGAAGATGAAGATGATGAAGGGTTATGCACGAGGTAAAATTTTGGGGATATAAAAGATTAGGTTAATTTACTGTAGCAATATTGTAACAGTATGATGTGGAGTGAGGGCTGATGTGTAATCTTAATCGGCATCGTAAAATGATGTGAAAAATCCTAATTGTTATTTTTGAAAGTCATAAATTAATAATAACATGTGTTGCATTTTTATTGGATACGTGGCAAAGTGACAGATTTTGTTAATTACTTAACGAAAATTGATTTCATGAAGTAAACTGTTATTTTGGCATATCCTGAGGACCTATAAATTATTTTTTATACCATATGGAGTGATTTGTAATATAAGCCAACTACAAAGACTTTTAAATTATTTTTTATACTATATGAAATGATTTGTAATTTAGGCTAACTACAAAAACCAATTTTACGTTTATCCCATATAAATATAATATATATTATATAATATACATAAAGGCGATTAGCGGTTTTTTCAAAACCTATAACCACTAACTGTAACCGCCTAGGTGATTAGTGGTTTTTCCTAACTACTTTCAAAAGCAGTTAGTGCGGTTAGCGGGCGGTTATTAACCGCTGCCATATCACCCCCAGACTCCCGTGATTCGAAATTACGTGAATTGATGCCTCTTCCTTTTTTTTCTTTTTTTCTTTTTTTTTTTTGCATAGAATGACTTGGAAAATATTATTTATTAAAAACGTGGCATGTTATGGAGGCAACAACAAAAAATGTTCATCTCAAATTTTTTTTTAAAATTTTTTTTGGAAAAATATAAAAAAGCTCTACAAACTAACAGTTGTTGACGATAGAGCCCCACGATATTCAAATGGTGCTAAAGTAACCAATCAAACCACCAAAGTGTGTCAAAAATGCCACATCTTTTTTTACATTCCTATAATGCCCCTGTTATTTTAAAAACTAAATAAACAAAAGCAATTTAAAAGAAAAAAAAAAACCAAGGGCAAAATAAATACAATTTTTTTTTTTTTGGAATAAATAAAAAAGTAGTCACTATAGTTGGCTTAAATTACAAATCGTTTGTGAGATATAAAAAATATGGATAAATGCAAAATCAAAACCTGTGGTTGGCTCAATTGGCAGCCACCCCTTTCTTTTTTTCTTTTTTCAAAAAAACGATTTTTTATTTTTTTATTAATTTTTTATTTTGGTTTTTAAAAGAATAAGGGTATTATAGGAATATAAAAAAGATGTGGCATTTTTTGACACATTTTGGTAGTTTGATAGGCTACTTTATGACCTTTTGAACATCCTGAAGCTCTTTAAAAACCAGGTATTAGTTTGTAGGGTTTTTTGTTTTTTGTTTTTTATTTTTTATTTTCCCTTTTTTTTTTTTACTTTGAAAGGGACACTTATAGCCTTGTTCTTCGTAAAATCAAAAGACAACTTTTAAGCTTAGAGTTTTTTTTTTAAAAAAAAAATATATATATATAAATTTTTAACAATATATAGCATAAGAACTCAATTTTTATTGGTAATATGCTACCTTTTTAATAAGTAGTATTTTTCGATCTGTTTGATGAAAAAAGCGGACTAAATTTACATAATTTTAAAATAATTATTGAAGAGGATCCTAATCGGATAAAGAATGAAACCGAGATTTCTTATAATTCTTTATTTAAATTCTCTTAAAAAAAAAATTAAAACAAACGGGGTGCAAGTGTCGCGGTGTCCAAATAGGTCTCCGAGGGTGAGAGGCCCACTTACTAGGATATGGATATCTCAGACCCACAACTCTCGTTTTGTGCTCAAATTCTTAGAAATTCGGGCAAATGTTTTTTTCTAAAGAGATCTACATCCTCTGGAAAATGACCCTAAACATTCTTAGCTTCGATAGTCTTTTCCTCTCTTTTTTTTCTTCTTCTTTTTTTTTTTTTTTTCTGTAAATCATTGTCCCTATAACTACAAAAAGTAACATAATGTCAGCCTTTACATTTGGCCATTATTCATCCCATCTTTTGCCAAAAAGAAAACATAACCATTGAATTTCACTTCCATTGGTTAGAGACACCCATTGTACTGGAGGTACAAAATAGAAGGTGAAGGTGGCTTAAATAAAGAGAATACCATAAACATGAAAGTTAAATCTTAAAAATTACATAAAATAACACTTATCAAACATTCAAAGCGATCTCCAGATGACTTGAGAAAGCACAAAAACAAGCCGTTATCACAACAATTTCAGGCTTGAAATCACAAAACTAACATGACATATTCATTGGAATTACCATGAGTAGTTGGATCAACGGTGGCGTTGAGCTGCATTTGACAATACTGATACTATCAAGGCCCTCTAATTTACAAGGTGATGCCTCAAATCACCAATATTATAAACCAAAATTCTGAAGGCTAATCTTGTTATGAACTTTCTTGATGCCCAAGCAAATCCCACCATCCATTTAGGAAAACAATGGACTCAGTGTAACTAACAAGCTCAGAGCAGTACACAGTCCCATTTATTCGAAGATCCCTCACTTCTTGTGTTCTTGGGTCATACAATTTCAAGCCTTCCATATTTGAATCGCTTAGAACTACCGAACCATCCTCCCGAAGCTGTATCAGAGTCCAAAGACATGGTGGAATGCGTCCGATTGTTAATAGTTTGGCCCAAGTCCTTTCAACAACAGACTCATTCAACACCCATATATCAAACGAATAATACAACTCATCCTCACATCGTAAAATCAAAGCTAGAGAGTCATTGATAACAGCAAAATCCTCAATTAAAGATGCTTCAATTGGGGGAAGCAATACCTTTTTGAACACCTCATTGCTCATATCAAAGGAAAGCAAGAATAGCCGATAACCCTTACCCGTATCAAAAACCCACCAATGATCAACTCCATTTACGTATGAAGGATAACGAGATGAATGAATCGAACAAGATGGGTTTGGGGACGAATCAATCACTCTCCAAGAATCAGCACTAAGACTGTACACCGCAACTTCGTATTGAGATTTGTAGTGCAGAATCCTAACCACCTTGTAATCATTAGTCTTTGAATCAAAACCGAACCCAATATGAGAAAAATGGTCTGGCAAATCTGATGGGCGGTGGATTGGAGGGAGCATCTTTGATTCTCTAGTCGCAGGGTTCCATAACACTAGCTGTTCATAACCCCAGATCATTTTCCCATCCTTCCACAGAGTAGCAGCAAGGCAAATTATTCCATTACAGGCACCGAAGACTTGTACCTCGCCAACCTGATGCTGAAACAATTGAAATAGATCTACATCCCCGGACAGCTCTAGGGTATCATTAGAGAGTATGGAGACACGTGGGTTCCCCCACTCATCCAAATGCCTAAGGATGGCCCTACGATGGGGATTGTGAGAATTGGCCCAAGTGACGTGCTTGGTGATGAAATTAGGGTTTGTGATCAGAGCGTACCAGGATTTACTTATGCACTTGAATCGCCCCAGACATTTGACGGGCAGCTTTGATAGGATTTCCGTTAGCAAATCTTCTGGAAGCTCCCGGCTCGACATTTTTACCCTCTCTAGTCTCTGCTCAAGAGTTATTCAACCTACTCGACTGCGAAAGCTTGAGACATCGGAGGAAAATGTCGCGGCCCGCGGGGATGAAAGAATTTCTTAACAGGACCAAGTGACTCCCGTCATTCTGTGTGTGAATTGTGGATCCTATGGATAAGGTGGGTCCCGTGATTCTAAAATTAAGAGAATTGATGCCCTTTTTTATTTTTATTTTCTGGAATGACTTGAAAATTTTTTTTTATTAAAAATGTGGCAAAAAAAAAAAAATCCTCTCAAAAAGTTTTTTAGACACTTCTAAATCTTATTCTCCGTAAAATTAAAATTAAAAGACAATTTTTGAGCTTAGAGTTTTTTTAATTCAATTTTTATTGGTAATATACAACTTTTTTAATAAATAGCATTTTCAATCCTCTTGATGCCAAAAACAGATTGAATTCACATAATTTTAAAATAATTAAAAAAGATCCTGATTTGATAAAGAATAAAATAGAGATTTCTTATAATTTTTTGTTCAAATTCTATCTAAAAAATTTAATCAGAAGGGGATGCAAGTCTTAGGTTGTCCAAATAAGTCTCCGGAGGTGTAACACCCACTTACTAAGGTATCTCGTGACCCACAAGGCCACAACTCTCATTATATGTTCGAATTCTTAAAAATAAAAAATAAAAATCTAAAAAAATCTACATCACCTCGAGAATTTCACTTTAACCATTGAATTTCACTTCCATTGGTTAGAGACATCCATTGTACAGCTGGAGGTACAAAATAGAAGGTCAAGTGGCCCATATAATTCACGCAATGTAATGTTTTCAACTCCTTTGATAGTCTCAAAAATGGTAACAAAGAATATATTCCAACCATATTTACGCCCAAAACAATTCACAAGTTTCTTTTTCCCCAACATAACTCTGGCATTGAAGTACGACTTCCATAGATCTTGGAAGAAGACAGACTTGAACCTGTCAAATACTAAACATTCACCATTGGTACTTGGCAGCAACAAGGACCTCCTCGTAATTCTGAGCAGCATTGTCCCAACTCAGGTCTTGCATCATCCATCGTCTCTGGAGTCCTTCCCAACTCTGCTTGTACTCTCGGTAAGTCAATAAGCAATTTCCTAATGCATGTATTAGCTTATTTGCATCTGCACTGTCAAATGTCCACCCAAGCCCTGACTCATTGAATGGATCAAACGGGTGCACAGTATCTCTCAGCCCACCAACAGCATGCACAACTGGAACTGTCGCATAGTTCATAGCATATAGTTGGTTCAGTCAACAAGGCTCAAATCATGATGGCATGAGCAAAATAATCTGCACCAGCAGTTATCCGGTGAGCCATCTTCACAGAAAAACCAACCCAGCCCTTGATTTTGTCATGGTGATGGTTCTCAAATTGCCTGAGCATCTGCTCCAGGTCAAGTCTGCCAATGCCCAACATGATTAGTCGCACGTCCTGATCCATCATCCATGGGATTGCCTCAGCTATTAGATCAACACCTTTCTGGTGATCCAGTCTCCCAATGAATCCGATCACCAGGACATCCTCCCGGATGGGCAGACCAAGCTCCTTCTGTAAGGCTGCCTTACACTGAGGCTTGCCAGTTTTAAGTGTTTCAAGGGAGTAGTTTGTGTAACCATATGATGTCAGGTTAACATCGCATTGTGGGTTCCAGTCTTTTGTATCAATCCCATTCACAATACCCCTAAATTTCCAGTCATTCTCGTTTATGATACCATGCAAACCCCAACCACCTTCAGGAGTTTTAAGCTCCCAGGAGTATCCATGACTAACAGTAACCACACGGTTTGTTGTCTTTAAACCAGCTGCAAAGATATTGAAGTGCTCACCTCTTACAGGATCATAAAATTTAAAAAGATCCAAGTAGTGTGCAGGCAGATCGACATAGGCAAAATCAGCAACAGGCCCCCGACCCTGGATAAAATATGAAGTTCAACATAATCGGTGAAAGTTCCAATTTATCATCTATAGAAAGTAATCTCGATTCATGAAAATATATTTTAACTTTTATTGTACAACTGTAAAGTGGATTTTGATAACGATGCTAGACATTATTAATAATATTACGAATGCAATCGACTTGAGAACTAGAATAACCGAGTCGTCTTTCCATCTCACTAAGTAGTTCTAGCTCCATTGTGTGCAATCTACACATTCTTAGGGATCAAGTTATACTTTTACATGTAGTGTAAGATGCAACAAAATGACTCAACTTATACATGACGATCAAACTTCCTTTGTTTTTTCACTAAATTTCATGAGATATTGCCTTTTTTTTTTTTTTTTTTCAACTGGATTCCAAATAGCTCCAATAAGATTAGCAAGGACCTTCAGCTGTTCTACTGCCTCTGTTTCAAGGGTTTCGGAAATGAAATGTATTAGCCCTTGGTTCAAGTACACAACAATCTGGATATCTAGTTCCAAGTTACCATGCAAAGTTTAAATTAATTATCAAGAATAACATGATCTTCTTTTGCTCCGAATTGGGGGGTACTGAAATCATTAAAAACTTAATGGTTAGCCACGTGTAAATAGATGCAGACAATAAAAACTATCAAGTATATTATGGTATCAAAGGAATAATATTTATGATTGAACTGTCTGCTCAAATTAACATTATGCATTCCTATTAAAGGTAGTGTTTCAAGTAACCAATGTTGAAGTAGAACATAAGAGCATTACTGACTACTTCTTATAACATTGCTGTCTTTGCATGCACAACCAAAGGTAAGTAGAAAGATGCCAATGTCCACAGTATACCCAACCCATAGCAAATTGCCCGACTAAATCCTTTTTTTTAAAATTGGATTGTAGGCAAGCAGATTCTTTTATGGGCACTGTAGACCACGCCAATTTGCCACAAAGAACAAATAACATGGCAGACTTTCTCATTTAGGCACCGCGAGCATCTTTGAAAATCACTGTAAGCAATATGTGAACGTTCAAGTCCTATATGCAAGAGTAAAATGTGTTGTATGACATACAACAAAGTCAAGCTGCTCAATGTAAATAATATACAAGTTTTTTGCTTTTTCAAAGTACAGAGCTTGTATATCATATGATTCCAAACGAGTATATTAAACAGAAAACAAACCTGGTGAGCAATGTTATGAATTACAAGGATGGATTACAATGTTATGAATTACAAGGATAGTGATTTACAGCCGATTAAACACTTATAAAAACAAAGGATGGATCTCGTATATTGCATTAAACCATTGTCCCGATAGTATGCCTTCAGATACACTGGCAACAATGCTGTATGCCAATCGTTTGCAATGAAAGCCAAATTTCCATCTCCATAGCAGATACCACCACATGGAACATGCCAAGGAACCTGATAATCACCAAAAATTCTACTTTATTACAAATAGATGACTTTCTACTTGCAATGCAACTCTAAAAAACTGCCACTGGGACAGAGATACGAAGCCACTCTTGTTTGCAAGAGCCATTTTTGTCCATTCACTTTTGGTGGTACATGCCATTTCTCCAGATTTTGCTCCTGATCAGTACTTTATAAACAACATTCTACATTCTTTGTATTTTATGTATCTCAACATTCACATAATTTTGATGTAAAATGGCAGGGAACATGTCATGCAGACTATACATATGGCTTACAACAGAGTAGACACAGTGTGAATGACTGCTACGGGGTAGCAGCAGCTGTTTCTAGCAGTTGTCAGCAACACATGCAGATATTGAGGATCACCACAAGATCAAATCACATGAGGTTTTCCATGGCACAACCTAGAAGATGATAAACCCATAGGAGTACTTATAAATCATGAAAAATTGAATAATTTGTTCTCTTTGCTTCCAATGCGAAGAATGGGGTTTGGATACGGAATAAATCATTTTCTGATCCAACATTTCTTACTTGTATGTATCTCTATTAAGTACCACATATGCATTGTATAAAATAAACTTAAGATATGCTATGCCATTAAGTTCTGAAGAGAAAATTGCCAGAATTCACACAACTTTAATGGGGAAAAAAAAAATCATTAATGTGAGCTCCAACTCAAAGTTTGCTTCATACCACACATGGAACTTCTTTGTAGCTGCTGAAGATGTAAAGAGAACTACAATTACAATTATCAAAAAGCTAGATTCTCATATCTTCACAAGTAAGCTAGATTCTCATATCTTCACAAGTAATTACTTGTTCTTGTTAGAAGGAGGATTTTTGTTTCTCTTATATCTCAAAAAATAAAGTGACTTTTAAAATTATCGTTATATTAAAATTCAATAATGAACCATTCCAAATTTGAAAGAGTGAAAAGAGGAAGACAAGGTCTTTCTTCTAGCATTTCTCATCTTCAATGGATATAATTTTCTTAATGTTAGCAGACAAGACTTAGACTAACTTGTTAAAAAACCTTTTAGGCAAGGATGTTTGGGTATTAGATTGTGAGAAGTAATTTTCAAATATGAAAAATGAACCCCCAATGAGCTCAGGTTAAAAGTAGCTTCTTGTTCCATAAAGAACATAATGAATGGTTTGATTGTAGATTTCATAACTAATGGGGGTGGTTGTATAACTCACTAAGACAAGATGAGCTTGTTGTTCTTAATTAAGTTGAAAGTACCATCCAAATTCACAAATCGAAGATTCACCAAAAGAAGCATTGAGAGAGCAAAACGCTCTCTTCTCTCACCTTAAGAAAAATCTCCTCTCCTTTCCTAGGCAACCACGGGAGGAGGAATCCTCCCTCCCTTTCCCTTTTGATTTCTTTTCCCTTCCCTCCCTCTCCCTTTCCTGCCTCCTATGAGGCCCCAAATACCTCCTAAGACTCCTATGAGGTCTTACTTGCCTTATCGGAGGCCCTATCCATCGCCTATAGCGATTTATCCTGAATCAACAGTTCTGTCGTCTCATCTTCTTCCATAGATGCTCTGGTCACGGCCTTCTCCATCCGCTCAAAGTTTCAGTTCCAGCTTCTCTTTGAAATCTTTCGATTTGGTTTTTTCAAAATCAGATCTGTCCATTTCATGACGCTACAACCTCACACGCCTCACCTCACTGAACTCCTGGGCCTCTCCGCTACCTATCGCCACCAGCTCCATCACCATTCGGCCACCACGCGCTGACGCGTAAGGTGAGACCTCCCCTGCTATGGCCTTCCTTTGCCCCTTCCGCGGCTCCGCCAATGACTCGGCTGTTTTGTAATATTTATTTCCTTTTTATGTTATTTACTTGTCAATTGTTTTGGGGTTTTTGTCTTGTTTTTGTTTGTGTTTTTATTTTTTATTTTTGTTTTTAAGAGTCTCCATCACCGTTTGTTCATGTCCATCCTTTGGGGTTTGGAGAGTATTGTGGAACCTTTATAGTTTCATGCTCTTTTATAGACTTTTTGGCTGTGGCATCTTTGACACACCATGTATTACCACCTTAATTGATGGTCCGTTTTCTTGGTCTTCATAACAAGAAATCATAGGCCCGCCTTATTCATTTGCCTCCTTTTCTTTTCTTTTTTTTCTTTTTTTTTTTACCCGGTGGTTAAGGAGCTTTTTGTTTGGATTGTCCAGCCCATTGTTGTAATTTGTAGTTTCTTTGTTATGTACTCACAAAAAAAAAAAAAAAAAAGGTTCAAAGTACCAATCCGGCCATCTATGATTGTAATTTGTAAAATGAAAAATAGGCTTTGATAGCTTGAGATTATAATATAATGACTGCCTTGACTTCATTTTAACAGCCATAGCAAGGCCAAATGGTTAGAGAATAACTTAGATGAGGAGGTTGCACAAAATTCACCTTTTGTGCAACCCACTCAATGAATGACAACTCATTTACAACTCATCTGATTGCAAATTAGAAAATGAGTTTGGCTGCATCTAATTTTATTCCTAATGCAGAAGAAAGAAAACAGAAAGAAGAGGAAAATGAGAGAAAGAAGAGGAGGAAGAAACGAAGAAGAAGAGAGGTGCAGACCCACGGCCGGAAGAAGGAAGAAGAAACGCAGACCCACCGAGACCCATGGCTGGGTCTTGCCGGCCGTGGGTGGAACCGGTGGCCGGCCATTCTCATGCCGGAGATGGGTTTAGGGTCGCCGGAGATAGTAATAAAACCTAAAAAAAGGTTAACATTCCCCTCTAGATTTTAGTTTTGAATCTAAAATTAAGTTTTGAGGCATTAGAAACAAGTTTTATGGCATTAGAATCAATTTTTGAGGCATTTGAAACAAGTTTTTTGGGTCGCCGGAAATTTGTTTAGGGTCGCCGGAGATTGTGACACACGGCTGGGTCACGGCTTTTTTTTCCGCCGGAAAATTCGCCGGTCTCTTACCCCCAGTGAAGAGTGAAGAAGAAAGAAAGAAAAGAGAAGGTGCAGTAGGGTCTTGAGATCGTCTTGGGTCTGGTACAGAGCTTGAAGAAGGAGAAGAGGAAGAGGAAGAGGAGAGGAGAGAGCTTGGGTCCGGTGCAGCAGGGTTCTTTTTTTAAACATAAGACTTATTAAAATAGCTTAGGTGTCACCTTCTAATTGGTTGCACAAAAAACACCTTTTGTGCAACCTGAATACCCAAGATGCTCTCAAATGGTTATCTTCAATACAATCCACTAAAGAGTGCTAAAATGATCAAATTGAGTCAATTGACCTTGCTTCAACACCCAAAAACCATGTCGCTCCAACTATTTAGAACCTCAACAAGAAAATTAATAATAAAAAATATATATATGCATGTGGAGAAGTTCTCTTACCAAAATAATTTGAAATTCCAAAATGACAGAAATTTCCTACAAAATGGGTTATATGAATGAATTCCCACAATACAGCACTTATCAAACATTCAAAGTGATCTCGTGATGATTTGAGAAAGCTGGAAAACAAGCCGTTATCACAACAATTTCAGGCTTGAAATCACAAAAGCATGAGATATTCATTGGAATTACCATGGAGAGGATAGACGAAGGACCCCAAGTAGTTGGATCAATGGTGGTGTTGAGCTGCATCTGACAATACTGATACTATCTAGGCCCACTATATGCGATTTTTTGCAGGCCATCCATATATGAAAATGAATTGGTCTGGAATCTTGTCATGAATTGTCTTGTTGCTCGACCAAATTCCCCGGTCCATTTAAGGAAACAAGGGTCTCTGTGTAAGTAACAAGTTGACAGTCAGGCTCATATATTCGAAGATCCCTCAGTTCTTGTGTTTCTGGGTCATACAATACCAAGGAACAAGCCTCGTGAGTTCTTAGAACTACCAAACCATCCTCCCGAAGCTGTATCAGATCCCAACGATGAAAAATGTCTTCGATTGTGAATATTTTGGTCCAAGTCCGTTCAACACCAGACTCATTCAACACCCATATCTCAAACCATTTTTTCACATCACACATATATGGTAAAATCAAAGTTACAGAGTCATTGATAACAGCAATATCCCCATAAACATACCCTACAGCTGGGGGACGCAGTACCTCTTGGAACACCTCATTGCTCATATCAAAGGAAATCAAGAATCGGTTGTCCGGGATTTCCTCCTCTTCGTCTTCCTTCTCACAAGCCCACCAATGGTGAACACCATTTAGGTAGGAAGGATGAAAAGGTAAATCAATCGAATAAGATGGGCTAGGGGATGAATCAATCACCCTCCAAGAATTAGTACTAAGGCTGTACACAACAACTTCGCAATGAGAATCGAAGCTCATAATCCTAACCACCTTGTAATCATTAGTCTTGGGATCAATACCGAAGCCAAAATTGGAAGTACAGGAGGTGGAGGTGGGTATGTCCATTTGGGGGAGCATCTTTGATTCTCTAGTCGCAGGGTTCCATAAAACTACATGATCATAATCGCCGCCGTACAGTTTAGGATTCTTCCTCAGAGTACCAGCAAAACAAAGTATTCCATTGCAGAGACCGACGACTAGTAGCCTGACAACCTCATCCTGAAACAATTGTGTGAGATCTACATCCCCGGACAGCTCTAGGGTTTCATTAGAAAGCGTGGAGACATGTGGCTGCAGGTGCCCTAAGGCTACCCATTGGTCCCATCCCCAACCCTTGAGGATGGCTCCACGGTGGTGATTGTGAGAAGTGGCACAAGCGAGGTGCTTGGTGATGAAATGAGGGTTTGTGGAGAGAGCATACCAGGATTTACATACGCACCTGAATCGCACCAGGCATTTAACGGGAACCCTTGATAGGATTTCCACAAGCATTTCTTCTGGGAGGTCCCTGTTCCTCATGTTTGCCATTTTCTTTCTTTCTCCCTCGCCGCTCTTTCGTGTTCCGGTCGGAGAGCTCGACATTTTTGCTTTCCTTCTTTCTTTCACCCTCTCCCACCCCAACCTGTAGAACTGTCAATTTTTTTTTTTTTTTACATGTTCACGGGAGGGTAAGAGAAGGAGATTCAAAGTAGATTAATGACTTTTGAGGTGTGATATTCAAGTAATTAAGCTATCTCCTAGGACAATATTTTTTTTATGATGAACTTAATTTATCCAAGGTTTACTATAAGAGCATTTTCAATGAAATAGCTAAATGACACTTTTATCTAAAATAACTTCTTAAATTTGTAAAATACTCCCTACATTGGAGAAACCAAAAAAAAAAAGTATAAGAGCATTCACAATGGATGAGCTAAATGACACTTTTATCTAAAATAACTCCTTAAATTGATAAAATACCCTCTACATTGGATAAGCTAAAAAAAATATAAAATAGATATTTTATTAAATGAGCTAAAAAAAAAGCTACATGTAGCGGTACTATTCAAAGAGCTATTTTCCTAAATTTTCTTCCCACGTCTTTTTTTCTCCCACTATCTCTCCCAATTTTTTTTTCCCAAATTTTTTTTATTGTTTCTCTCACTTGTTTTCTCTTTTTTCAAAATTTTCTCATACTATTTCTCTTTCCCATCTCATTTTTTCTAAAATTTTTTCCTATTATTTCTCTATCCACATCACTTTTTTCTCAAAAGTTGAAAAATAAGATATTTAAGAAAAATACAATCATATTAAAAAATAAAAACAAATAAAAATTAGATGATATAGATAAAAATATAACTAATCGGATGTAGGAGGCCCTTAAAAACTCATTAGCTAAACTAGATAAATTGAGTTTTGAGGAGTTATTTTACATAAAAAAAATTAGCTCTTTCATTGTGAATGCCCTAATAGATATTTTATTAAATGAGTTAAAAAAAAAACTGCATTTAACGACATTATTCAAAGAGCTATTTTTCTAAATTTTTTTCCCATGTTTTTTTTATTGTTTCTCTCATATGTTCTCTTTTTCCAAAATTTTCTCCAACTATTTCTCTTTCACTTCTCCCTTTTTCTAAAATTTTCTCTTACTATTTATCTCTCTATATCATTTTTTTCTTAAAAGTTGAAAAATAGAATATTTAAGAAAAATACAATCCTCATAAAAAAAAAAATAATAATTAAATGATATAAATAAAAATATAACTAATCGGATGTAAAAAGCCTTTAAAAAGTCATTAGCTAAACTAAATAAAGTAAATTTTGAGAAGCTATTTTACATTAAAAAAAAAAAAAATAAATATTCACTCCTCCATTAAGGATGCTATAACTTTCTTCAATTTTGTGATCCTTCAACAGATCAAATAACTAACCCATAATTTATGTTTTTTTTTTTTTTTTTTGTAAGTAACCCATATTTATGTTCGAGTACTCACAATGGCGCATGTATTCTCCGCTTTATCTAAAATAGACAAAGATATTTGTAAAATACCTCTACATTGAATTATCTAAATTTTATGTAAAATATATTTTTTGGACATGTGTAAACGGCATCCATTATATGTAGCGAGTATGTTCACACATAGATATAACTTTCTTAATATATATCTCTTTTGCTCTTTTTTACCAATATTCTTCCCACCTTTTGCATGAGTTTTTTAATATATCTTTCATGTTCACGCATGGATTTTTAATTAAATGAATAAAACAATTTAAAGTATAAGAAATTTAGATAATTGGTTGTAGGGAAGTATTGAAAAGAGGTGAAAATTACGCTTCATGAAGCGGAGATCACTAATTCGAAATTTTGAATCTCTTCTTTTTTTCTCGTTTTGTATAGACATGTCAAAAAAATATAAAAAAATAAATAAAAACTCCACTATAACTTCCTTTATCTTTTCCTTATACCATGTAAATATTTGGTTCAATCACCCAAAAAAATCTCCAAAGTGGTTAGGTACACACTAGAGCATAAATTCGAATCCCGCGATAGAAATTTCCATGCATGATTAATGTAAGAGAAATGTTTAAGTCACAGCATAGACCCAACAAAGATTCAACTTCTCTCATACGTGTCATTACAATTTTTTTTTTTAAAAAAATAAAGTGTGGTGTTTTAAATTCAATTTTATTCTTTTTTTAATTTTTTAAATGACACGTAAGAGAAAAGTTGAATCTTTGTTGAGTCTATGTTATGACTATATTACATTTCTTTATGTAAATCACCTTGATTCTCATTGATACCAATATATTCTTTAAATTAAATGATAGGAAAAGATCAGATAGGAAGGAGAAACAAGCTAGTCCTATAATAATGGATCAATAACTTGGTCTTCAAAAGGGTAGTAAGAAAACGGAGAATACCATAAACATGAAAGTTAAATCTTAGATTACATAAAATAACAGTTATCAAACATTCAAAGCGATCTCCAGATGGATAAATGTTATAAGGCTTCCTAGAGTTTTCTAAAGTCATCCCAAATGTGATGTGGCTTTTAAAATTACGATTGAATTTGAGACGTGATTTATTGACTTTTGATCTATTAGTGATTTTAAAAGCCATATCACATTTGAGAAGACTATGAAGACTTGAGAAAGCACAAAAACAAGCCGTTATCACAACAATTTCAGGCTTGAAATCACAAAATTAACATGACATATTCATTGGAATTACCATGAGTAGTTGGATCAACGGTGGTGTTGAGCTGCATTTGACAATACTGATACTATCAAGGCCCTCTAATTTACAAGGTGATGCCCCAAATCACCAATATTACAAACCAAAATTCTGAAGGCTTGAATCTTGTTATAAACTGTCTTGATGCTCAAGCAAATCCCCCCATCCATTTAGGAAAACAATGGACTCTGTAACTAAAAAGTTCAGAGCATGATCCAGCCCCATTGATTCGAAGATCCCTCACTACTTGTGTTCTTGGGTCATACAATTCCAAGCCTCCCATATTTGGATCGCTTAGAACTACCGAACCATCCTCCCGAAGCTGTATCAGATCCCAAAGAAAAGATGGAATGCTTCCGATTGTTAATAGTTTGGTCCAAGTCCTTTCAACACCAGACTCATTCAACACCCATATATCAAACGAATAATACAACTCATCGTCACATCGTAAAATCAAAGCTACAGAGTCATTGATAACAGCAAAATCCTCAATTAAAGATGCTCCAATTGGGGGAAGCAATACCTTTTGGAACACCTCATTGCTCATATCAAAGGAAAGCAAGAATGGCCAACAAACCTTACCCGTATCAAAAGCCCACCAATGATCAACTCCATTTACATATGAAGGAAAACGAGATGATTGAATCGAATAAGATGGGCTAGGGGACGAATCAATCACTCTCCAAGAATCAGCACTAAGACAGTACACCGCAACTTCGTATTGAGAATTGTAGTGCAGAATCCTAACCACCTTGTAATCATTAGTCCCAATATGAGAAAAATAGCCTGGCAAATCTGATGGGCGGTGGATTGGAGGGAGCATCTTTGATTCTCTAGTCGCAGGGTTCCATAACACTAGCTGTTCATAACGGCGGATAATTTCCCCATCCTTCCGCAGAGTAGCAGCAAGGCAAATTATTCCATTGCAGGCACCGAAGACTCGTACCTCGCCAACCTGATGCTGAAACAATTGTAACAGATCTACATCCCCGGACAGCTCTAGGGTATCATTGGAGAGTGTGGAGACACGTGGGTTCCCCCACTCATCCAAATGCCTAAGGATGGCCCTACGATGGGGATTGTGAGAATTGGCCCAAGTGACGTGCTTGGTGATGAAATTAGGGTTTGTGATCAGAGCGTACCAGGATTTACTTACGCACTTGAATCGCCCCAGACATTTGACGGGCAGCTTTGATAGGATTTCCGTTAGCAAATCTTCTGGAAGCTCACTGCTCGACATTTTTAGTATTTTACCCTCTCTAGTCTCTGCTCAAGAGTAATTCAACCTACTCGACTTCGAAAGATTGAGAAATCCGAGGAAAATGTCGCGGGGATGAAAGCGCCAAAAGTGAGTCTTGTTTCTTAACAGGGCCAAGTGACTCCCGTCATCCTGTGTGTGAATTGTCTATGGGTAAGGGTGGGTCCCGTGATTCTAAAATTAAGAGAATTGATGCCCTTTTTTATTTTTATTTTATGGAATGGACTTGAAAAATATTTTTTTATTAAAAATGTAGCAAAAAATAAAAAACCTCTCAAAATTTTTTTTAGACTAAATCTTATTCTTCATAAAATTGAAAGACAACTTTTGAGCTTAGAGTTTTTTTCATTTAATTTTTATTGGTAATATGCAACTTTTTTAATGAGTAGC
Organism: Carpinus fangiana; assembly: GCA_006937295.1. Taxonomy (NCBI): domain Eukaryota; kingdom Viridiplantae; phylum Streptophyta; class Magnoliopsida; order Fagales; family Betulaceae; genus Carpinus; species Carpinus fangiana. The sequence continues at coordinate 4,284,980 of CM017323.1, forward strand.
ATTTTTCAATTCGTCTTATGCAATAAACAGACTAAATTCACATAATTTTAAAATAATTAGAGAGAATTCTGATCCGATAAAGAATGAAATAGAGATTTCTTGTAATTTTTCTTTCAAATTCTCTCTAAAAAATTTAAACAGAAGGGGATGCAAATCTCAAGTTGTCCAAATAAGTCTCCAGAGGTGCAAATTCCACTTACTAGGGTATCTCGTGACCCACAACACTCATTATCTGCTCGAATTCTTAAAAATAAAAAAAAAAAAATCTAAAAAAAAATCTATATCCTCTCGAGAATTTCACTTTAACCATTGAATTTCACTTCCATTGGTTAGAGACATCCATTGTACAGCTGGAGGTACAAAACAGAAGGTCAAGTGGCCCATATAATTCACGCAATGTAATGTTTTCAACTCCTTTAATAGTCTCAAAAATGGTAACAAAGAATATATTCCAACCATATTTACGCCCAAAACAATTCACAAGTTTCATTTTCCCAACATAACTCTGGCATTGAAGTATGACTTCCATAGATCTTGGAAGAAGACAGACTTGAACCTGTCAAATACTAAACATTCACCATTGGTACTTGGCAGCAACAAGGACCTCCTCGTAATTCTGAGCAGCATTGTCCCAACTCAGGTCTTGCATCATCCCTCGTCTCTGGAGTCCTTCCCAACTCTGCTTGTACTCTCGGTAAGTCAATAAGCAATTTCCTAATGCATGTATTAGCTTATTTGCATCTGCACTGTCAAATGTCCACCCAAGCCCTGACTCATTGAATGGATCAAACGGGTGCACAGTATCTCTCAGCCCACCAACAGCATGCACAACTGGAACTGTCCCATAGTTCATAGCATATAGTTGGTTAAGTCCACAAGGCTCAAATCTTGATGGCATGAGCAAAATATCTGCACCAGCAGTAATCCGGTGAGCCATCTTCACAGAAAAACCAACCCAGCCCCTGATTTTGTCATGGTGATGGTTCTCAAACTGCCTGAGCATCTGCTCCAGGTCAGGTCTGCCAGTGCCCAACATGATTAGTTGCACATCCTGATCCATCATCCATGGGATTGCCTCAGCTATTAGATCAACACCTTTCTGGTGATCCAGTCTCCCAATGAAACCGATCACTGGGACATCCTCCCGAATGGGCAGACCAAGTTCCTTCTGTAAGGCTGCCTTACACTGAGGCTTGCCAGTTTTAAGTGTTTCAAGGGAGTAGTTTGTGTAACCATCAGATGTCAGGTTAACATCGCATTGTGGGTTCCAGTCTTTTGTATCAATCCCATTCACAATACCCCTAAATTTCCAGTCATTCTCGTTTATGATACCATGCAAACCCCAACCACCTTCAGGAGTTTTAAGCTCCCAGGAGTATCCATGACTAACAGTAACTACACGGTCTGCTGTCTTTAAACCAGCTGCAAAGATATTGAAGTGCTCACCTCCTACAGGATCATAAAATTTAAAAAGATCCAAGTAGTGTGCAGGCAGATCGACATAGGCAAAATCAGCAACAGGCCCCCGACCCTGGATAAAATATGAAGTTCAACATAATCGGTGAAAGTTCCAATTTATCATCTATAGAAAGTAATCTCGATTCAAGAAAATATATTTTAACTTTTATTGTACAACTGTAAAGTGGATTTTGATAACGATGCTAGACGACATTATTACTAATATTACAAATGTAATCGACTTGAGAACCTGAATAACCGAGTCATCTTTCCATCTCACTAAGTAGTTCTGGCTCTATTGTGTGCAATCTACACATTCTGAGGGATCAAGTTATGCTTTTACATGCAGTGTAAGATGCAACAGAATGACTCAACTTATACAGGATGATCAAACTTCCTTTGTTTTTTCACAAAATTTCATGAGATATTGCTTTTTTTTTTCAACTGGATTCCAAATAGCTCCAATAAGATTAGCAAGGCCCTTCAGCTGTTCTACTGCCTTTGTTTCAAGGGTTTCGGAAACGAAATGTATTAGCCCTTGGTTCAAGTACACAACAATCTGGATATCTAGTTCCAAGTTACCATGCAAAGTTTAAATTAATTATCAAGAATAACATGATCTTCTTTTGCTCCGAATTGGGAGGTACTGAAATCATTAAAAACTTAATGGTTAGCCAAGTGTAAATAGATGCGGACAATAAAACCTATCAAGTATATTATGGTATCAAAGGAATAATATTTATGATTGAACTGTCTGCTCAAATTAACATTATGCATTCTTATTAAAGGTAGTGTTTCCAGTAACCAATGTTGAAGTAGAACATTTGAGCATTACTGACTACTTTTGAAACAGATATATGCAAACTCTTGACAATATGGCTGTCTTTGCATGCACAACCAAAGGTAAGTAGAAAGATGCCAATGTCCACAGTATACCCAAACCCATAGCAACTTGCCCGACTAAATCCTTTTTTATTTTATTGGATTGTAGGCAAGCAGATTATTTTATGGGCACTGTAGACCACGCCAATTTGCCACAAATAACATGGCAGACTTTCTCATTTAGGCAATGCGAGCATCTTTGAAAATCACTGTAAGCACTATGTTAACGTTCAAGTCCTATATGCAAGAGTATAATGTGTTGTATGAGACACAACAAAGTCAAGCTGCTCAATGTAAATAATATACAAGTTTTCAGCTTTTTCAAAGTACAGAGCATGTATATCATATGATTCCAAACGAGTATATTAAACAGAGAACAAACCTGATGAGCGATGTTATGAATTACAAGGATGGATCTCGTATATTGCATTAAACCATTGTCCCGATAGTATGCCTTCAGATATACTGGCAACAATGCTGTATGCCAATCGTTTGCAATGAAAGCCAAATTTCCATCTCCATAGCAGATACCACCACATGGAACATGCCAAGGAACCTGATAATCACCAAAAATTCTACTTTATTACAAATAGATGACTTTCTACTTGCAATGCAACTCTAAAAAACTGCCACTGGGACAGAGATACGAAGCCACTCTTGTTTGCAAGAGCCATTTTTTTCCATTCACTTTTGGTGGTACATGCCATTTCTCCAGATTTTGCTCCTGATCAGTACTTTATAAACAACATTCTACATTCTTTGTATTTTATGCATCTCAACATTCACATAATTTTGATGTAAAATGGCAGGGAACATGTCATGCAGACTATACATATGGCTTACAACAGAGTAGCCACAGTGTGAATGACTGCTACGGGGTAGCAGCAGCTGTTTCTAGCAGTTGTCAGCTACACATGCAGATATTGAGGATCACCACCAGATCAAATCACATGAGGTTTTCCATAGCACAACCTAGAAGATGATAAACCCATAGGAGTACTTATAAATCATGAAAAATTGAATAATTTGTTCTCTTTGCTTCCAATGTGAAGAATGGGGTTTAGATACGGAATAAATAATTTTCTGATCTAACATCTCTTACTTGTATGTATCTCTACTAAGTACTACATATGCATTGTACAAAGTATACTTAAGATATGCTATGCCATAAGTTCTGAAAAGAAAATTGCCAGAATTCACACAACTTTAATGGGAAAAAAAAAAATCGCTAATCACGCCATTCAGGGGTTTCTTAAAATATACCTCAACAGCTGCCTTGCAAAACAATATCATGCGTTTTAAAATATCCTGCGCCATAAGAAAGCAAAAGACTCAAAATGCTTACAAATGACAATAGAAGGATTGAATTTCACAGAAAAAATATTAACGATGTAAATTGTTTATTAATTGGATTGGGGGTGGGGGGGGGAGAAACATAACAACTGCCCTGGCACACTCCTTATAACGTTTACAGAAAGAAATACAAGAAACCATTTTTGGTGAGATGATAAAAATGAGAATTCTTAGTTTGTAGTTTCAGATGATCAATCTGACATGGCATAGTAATACAAATTATCTTATAGAAGATACCAAGAATAATAAGCCCATCAAATAAACTCAGATCGTCCCTTCGGAGAGTAATTGAAGCTAAAATTATAAGAGATGATAGCATACCATTCGATTTCCTCCATATATATTATGCTGCAAATTGCGAAACATAGGACTCTCAATGAAAACAAAGTCCACACCATCGATATAGGCTTGAAAGAAATTAACTTCCATATCCTGCAAGCTCAAAAGTAGAATTGCACCATGACAAAAGGTTTGAGACACACACAGGGAATGGGAAATAAATTACAGCTAAGCAATACAGCTGTTGCATACCTGCCCATCCACCTTATACAGCTTCCGAACTCCTGTATTTTGGGTTTCAGCATAATTCCCATACATAGGTGCTACTACCTAAGTGAGAAAGAAACAACAAAAGATAGAGAATACAACATAATTCATTCATTTGCAATCAAACCAATAAACTCATAGGCTTTTAATGGCCCTAGTTATACATTGAGGCAATCTTAAAAAAATAAGGGTAAATATATAATAGCACCTTGGGTTTACGGGTCAAAATTATAAAATGCTTAGATTTTTTTTTTTGAAAATTTACTCCCTGGGTGTAAGGAAACTACAATAAAATCCCTGCCATTACTCTTTTCGTAACGGCCGTTAACGGACCCAAAACGCACCGTTTTGTTTGATTAAAATATTAATTTTTTTTTAATTTTAAATTTTTAAATCTTTTTTTTTTTTT